>CM065590.1:35059645-35659645 GCA_033119425.1 Bufotes viridis
TGCTATCCTGGCAGCAGCACGACAATTGCACGAGATCAAGTTTGAGAATTCCAGGATTTTCTTCTACCCTGATTTCTCCTCGGAGGTTCAGAGACAGAGGTGGCAGTTTACTGCAGTGAGAGCCCGTCTACGTGAAAAAGGAATTTGTTACGCCATGTTGTATCCGGCACGTCTTATAGTCCAGGATGGCGAGTCTACTAGATTTTTCTCTGCTCCAGAGGAGGCATCGGACTGGCTGGACGGACTGGGATGAGAGATGATGGCCGATAGATAGTGGGGTCCCGATGTTTACTAACTCCACGGATGTTGATTTTTCTTCCTTAATTGTAGGAGCTGAGGTTCTACGGTCCCTCTTCGTTACTCTGACATAGTTGCACTGGGAGTGCTGTTCTTGGGAACTGTTCCGTGTTCCTGATTCCCGTCATTTGATCGCAAGTTATTAGCTAGTTCAGGGTACAGGACTCAGATAGGTTGGGTGGTCTGGGCAGGGAGGGGGGTTTTCTAGAGGGTTTTGTTATCGGGTTTGTTTTACCAGTTTTTTCTTGTTTTATGTGTGTACGTTTTGTAATGTGGGATGCTTGTGTGTATGCTTGGCCTTGGAGTCCCAGACGTCCTCCACCTTGTGAGGTAAGTTTTGTCACATGATGGCTAACTGTACCTTTATTTCTTGGAATGTTAGGAACAATAAAGTTAAGCGATCCCTTGTCTTTAACTTTTTGAAGAAATTTTTGATGGGACAGAAAATCCTTGCGTTGAAGAGGCCGTGGATTGGGTGGTCGTATCATGCTGTGTACAGTAACCGGACGAGAGGAGTTTCGGTGCTGGTGTCCAGGTCTCTCCCTTTCCAGTTGCATTCAGTTCAGACTGACCTATCTGGGCGATATGTTATTATACATGCGGAGATTAGGGGCAGGAATTATGCTGTGGTTGGGGTTTATGTTCCTCCTCCGTTTCAGAAGCGGCTCCTAGATGAGATTATGAGTAAGATTGCGACTCTCCCAGCAGCCCCCTTACTCATCATGGGAGACTTTAATGCAGTCCTTAACCCGGCACTTGATAGACTTCATCCCCCTGCTTCGCATAGCAATGCGCTGCTCCAGTGGGCTGAAGCTCATGCTCTTACAGAGGCTTGGAGGCACTTACACCCTGGGGCCCGTCAGTATTCCTGCCACTTTTCGTCCTTTGACACGGTGTCCCGAATAGACTTGGTCTTTGCTGATAGAGAAATGTTGCCGTGGTTATCTAAGGTGGAATACCTCCCTAGGGGTATATCAGATCACGCACCCTTGCTGGTACTCCTGAGGGTGCCGGTTGGACTTCCCACTAAGCTGTGGCGCTTAAACCCCAGGTGGTTGGAGGTTCCCCCGGTTACCTGGGCTGCCTCGGAGGGGGGCGAGGGACTATTGGGAGCTAAATGAAGGATCTTCAGACCCTTTGACTGAATAGGATGCTTTTAAAGTGGTCCAGAGGGGGGTGAATATTCATGCGATAGCCTCAGAAAGGAAATGGTTGCGACTAGGAATAAGCTGGAGGGAGAGGTGGCGGAAACTGAATTGGGCTTTTCTCAGAACCCTACTGAGGACAATCGTAGTAGATGGGAGAAGGCTCCCGGGGATCCTCTCTTCATCGATGTGTCTGTTGGGACTGGTACGAGAGGTTGACCCAACCAAGTATGGTAGGAAACTACTGCGGCTTCTCATGTTTTACGGTAGGAAAACGATTCTTCTAAATTGGAAGCCTCCCAAGTCCCCTACTTTAGGATCTTGGATCCAACTGATTAACGCAGACCTTCAGTTGTATAAACTTATAAGGCCAGAGGTATTCCGGATCAATTTTAATGAATTTGGGGGCTGTGGCTACAGGCTCAGGGTACAGTTTGAGGTTTCTGGGGGGGCACTTGGGACTCTGAGGAGTGTGCGCATGAATGTTGTCACCGTCGGCTGTCTGTCCTGGGTTTGTGATCCACTGGAGTCACTATTCTGCTGCATTATTTTGCTACAATTTCATGATACTAGGTACTGATTCCTTGGTGAACACTGTACTGGGACTTGATGGTGTCTTGTTACCTGTGTTGGTCCCTTGTGACCGGATGTATTGTTAGGACTTATCTTTAAAACTGATAAATAAACACTATTAAAAAAAAAAAGCACACAGACGTCAACTCATTGGAAAAAGCATTAAGATCATTCCTGTGGGGGGAAGGAAGCCAAGAATATCACTAGCAAATCTACAGCTACCCAAAAACGCAGGGGGTATGATGTTCCCAGACATTAGAGCCTATAATTTGGCTAGCCTCTTACGACATAGCATACATTGGGTCTTTAAAACAAATCATTACACACACATATAGAGGAACAATTGGTGTATCCATGGACCCTGTCTGCATTACTCCATACCAAATATGGGGCTGTACCTCCAACAATAAGACAGTGCCTTTTAGTAAAAGACACAGTGGCGGCATGGAAGGCGGCACGCAAGCTATTCTCTCTCCCTTTTTTGCTCTCCAAGTACATGTGTCTCTGGGGCCACCGTGAATTTCCTGCGGGGGTTGAGGCTAAGCACTTCAAACTATGGAAAGGGAAAGGGATGACTACAGTGAAAGAACTGTGGAATGTACAGGAAAACAGGTATTACACCTTCTCAGAATTTAAACACAACTTTCAGCTGAACTCAAGTCAGCACTTACTGGCTTTCTTGCAGGTAAGGGGCTTCCTCACGAATCGAGTGTTAAATGTATCTAGAGATATTATTTTAAATGACTTCGACCTGCTTCTGGGACAAGAGGTTAAGAAAGAAATCCCTTTCGGAATTATATAGGGGCATCAGGGATAGGAAACAAATGCAAGTCGCAGAGAATATTTTCTCCCAATGGAAAAGGAGTTTCCATCATTAGACATTAGACAACTTATACTTCGAGGATGGGACACAGTTAGGAGAGTAACAGGGGAGGGAAACGTACTTTAAGATGATACACAAAGCCATATATGGTTTTCAGTTTGCCTCTTCGGTACAGTTCCCAGATAGAATCACAAAGTGCCCTAAATGCCAGGAGAAGGGTACTGACCTTTACCATGGAATATGGTCATGTTTGTTATTGTATTAAATGTATGAGCAAGATACATATAACAATGTACTTTTACTGGCACTTAATGTAATGCTGAACAGTCTGTACTTGTTTGTTTATTTTGGTTGTTCAATATGATAAAATCCAATAAAAATTATATTAAAAAAATAATATGCTCATACAATGTGAATGGCTTGAATGAGTCCTCCAAGAGAAACCAAATCCTGTATAACCTCCATAAGCAGAGGGTTGCTATAGCCCTCCTGCAGGAAACACACTTTAAAACAGGACATGTTTCCTCTTTCAAGAACCGTTTTTTCTCGGTATGGTCCCATAGCACATTCGCTGACTCCAAAGCCAGAGGGGTTTCCATAGCCATCCACAAATCAATCCCTTGCACCATATTGAGCACTATGTCAGGCATTTTAGGATGGTACCTCTTTCTTAAATTATCCATCTCTTCCAGGACACTTGTGATAGCCAATGTATACTTCTCTAATACGGGGCAGACCTCGGTAACCTCCTCGAGTGTTTGCTGCTCTGGGCGACTTTGCGGACAGCCTCCCGATCGTTCTTGGTGGGGACCTCAATTTCCCATTGGATCCTACACTAGACACCTCATCAGGTAGGTCCTCTATGTCTGCAGGGGTGGTCCGTAGATTCAAGAAACACCTACAGTCCTTATGGGTACTTTCACACTTGCAGTACTTTCAGTTCGGCTGGCTCTCGCCTTGCGCTGCCGTGCTGCCGCCGGAACTCCGGACAGCAAAGAGCTTTGCTATTGGTTAGTTTTGGCGGGCACAGGAGCGATACAGGTCCTGCATTAGGGGAAGCCGCCGGGCGCTGGAACGAGGAGGGTCTGGCTCCCAGGGGATGTTTGAATATGGAGTGCCGGGCACGCTACACAAGGTCCCTGGCAGCGGTGGACTTAAAGACTGGGCCCGGACATGAAGATGGACGCAGAACAAGGTGACATCAGCGTGTAACGTAACAGTGTGTGTGATGTCTGTAGTGCAGTGTGTGATCATCACTCACTGCACTACATACATCACACACATGTATACATCACATGCTGCACTACATATATCACACACAGGTATACATCACACGCTGCACCACACACATCACATGCTGCACCACATACATCACACGTATGTATGCGGTGCAGTATGTAGTGAATGCAGACAGGCTATTATAGCCCAGTGGTAAAGTGCAGGGAAGATCCGCCATATTGGACTGGACTTTATAACTTCGCTATAATAGCTTGATGTTATTTAGACCAGTAATGGTCCCCTGGATAAATCGCCACTATTTATTTCTGTTGTTCTGCTCATCTACTGGAGAACAACGAAAATAACGGAAGTGCTGGATCGGGCACGTAAGGCTGGGTTTTTGTCAAACGATCAACAGATGCCATACTGTGACATCCATCACCATGGAGTTCCATAGTAAAAAAAAAAGTACTTTTTTATGAGGACTCTGCAGGATGGGAAACTGTAGTGTACCATGTTTTTCCATCCTGCAAAGTCAAGCAAAAAACATGTAGGCTAACATATCATATATATATTTTTTTTTTATACAATGGAATTCTATGGTGACAGTATGGCGTCTGTTAATGTATATATGTTTTTTGTGTGTACATTGAATATATGGCAAAAATGTCATGTGAACCCGGCTTAACTGACAGGAAATAAGCTGAACAGACCCCGCTTACTCTGATGGAGTCCATTCAGTTTCCATTCACGAGCCTGTCGTTTTACCAGACCAAAAAAGTGCTGCATACAAGGCTTTTTTGTCTGGTCTTTAGACAGAATCTGCAACAGAGGCTCCAAATGCAGGCCGATATATTATGTATTTGAATTACTGCAAATTTTGTACTCCTCCTCGGGTAAATATACTCCTCTAAAATGGTCAGAGGAGTATTTTTAACTCTTCTGGAAAAAATGTAGTGCGACCTCTGGCTGGGACTATTAGTTTTCATCTGATTTCTTCTCCCAAGTTTCTAGTTATTTTAGGAATTACATGGTTTGCTATCCATAATCCTTCTATCAACTGGGAATCAAGGACTGTTACATTTCCTTCTGAATACTGCAAGGACAATTGTCAAATAAGTTTATCCATCGTCCTTACGATTGTCCCATCGAGTTGCTTCCTGGAGCTACTATTCCTTTTGGCAGAATTTACAATCTCTCTGAAACAAAATTAAAAGTGCTCTGAGAATACTTGGATGAAAATTTAAAAAAAGGCTTCATTCGACATTCCTCATCCCCAGCTGGGGCACCTTTGTTCTTTGTAGAAAAGAAAGACTCAACCTTGAGACCATGTATTGGCTATAGAAAGCTAAATAAGATTACTATTAAAAATCGTTACGATGTTCCCCTAATTCCTGAGTTGCTGGAAAGATTCCGCTCTGCTAACATTTTTACCAAACTAGGTTTAAGGTTTGAGGGCCTATAATCTCATTCGCATTCATCCAGGAGATGTGTGGAAGACCGCCTTTAGAATTAGATACGGACATTTTAAATACCTGGTTATGTCATTCGGCCTCTGTAACGCCCCTTCAACCTTTCAACATTTTGTTAATGATGTGTTTCGAGACTTCTTAGACCAATTTGTTGTTGTGTACCTTGATAACATCCTTATATTTTCAGACACCTTGGAGGAACATCGCAGACATGTTCAGTTAGTCTTGGAACTTCTACAGGAGAATAATCTTTATATCAAACTGGAAAAACATGAATTTGAACAAACAAAAATCCAATTTCTTGGATATATCATCTCCCCAGAAGGTCTGAGTATGGATCCTAGTAAAATCAAAGCTGTAATGGATTGACCAACTCCAAGAAATCTTAAAGATGTTAAGCAATTTATAAGGTGTGCAAATTTCTACAGGAGATTCATAAAAGAGTTTTCTAAAATCATCTGTTTTTTTTCTTTGTGAGTAAAGTATTTTCGTAGTCTCCAGAGGCACAAGTTGCTTTGGTCCAACTAAAGACTTTCTTTACTTCTGCGCCCATACTGGTTCATCTAAATCCTGAATTGCCTTTTGTTGTTGAAGTAGGAGCCTCAGACTCTGCTTTGGGAGTTGTCCTTTCTCAACGAGTTGGAGATGATGCAACTTTATCCATGTGCTTTTTTTTCCTCATACCATGTCATCAGCAGAAAGAAATTGCGACATAAGAAACAAAGAACTGTTGGCCATTAAAGTTGCTTTTTCTGAACGGAGACATCTTTTAAGGGGCTAATCATCCAGTGTCCTTACTGAACACAAAAATTTTGAGTTCATCCATACAACTAAGAGACTGTCTGCAAGACGAGCATGATTTGGCCTTGTTTTTCTCTAGATTGAATTTCATTATTTGTTATCAGCCACGTTTGTCCAGGAATCTTGCTGAACCACAGGAGGAGGTCTAAAACAGAATCTACTATTTTATCTTCCAATAATTTTGTAGTAATACTGGACTCCAAAGAACTTTTAACCATGCTCAGAGAGGGATATCAGAATGACTCTTTTCTCAACCATCCTTCTAAAGATGTGGACATATCCTTTAAAGAAGGTTTTTGGAAGCAGGAACACAGAATATATGTTCATTAACTTAAAGCCCTCAAACTGGTTCACGATTCTAAACTTACAGGGCATCTTGGAGTCATGACTTCCAGTTCCATCTAGGCCTTGGGAATTCATTTCCATGGATTTTATTGTGGACCTTCCTCCTTCTAAAGAAATGACTACCATCCTTCTTGTTGTGGACCGACTCACAAAGATTGCCCATTTCGTTCCAATTAGAGGAATTACTACTGCAGAATGAAATGCAGAATTAATGATTAAGGAGATATTTAGTTTGCATAGAATTCCTGACAGCTTTAGGAGTTACAGTTAATTTGTCTACTGCTTTTCATCCTCAGTTCAATGGCCAGACGGAAAGGACAAACCAAACTCTTGAAAAATACCTCTGCTGTTTTATTTCCTATCTTCAAGATGATTGGGTGGACAATTTACGGATAGCAAAATTGGCTTACAACAACTATAAACATAGTTCTACATCTCAATGTCCATTTTTTGCTAACTTTGGATTACATCCACTATTTATTCCTAACCTCCCTCTTAGTACACCTATTCCTGCTGTTACTCACAGACTAACGAAATTGCAAGAAACCCAGAAGAAACTAATAGAGATGCTACAAGAAGCCCAAGAAGACTATAAGAAAGCAGCTGATAAACATTGCAAAATTCCTCCTACCTTTAAAGTTGGTGATAAGGTTTGGCTATCTATAGAAATCTGAAACCACATGTTTCATCTCCAAAATTAGGCCAAAAATTCATAGGACCTTTCCAGATTTCTGCACAAGTTAGCCAAGTTGCCTTCTGTCTTAAACTTCCTAACAGATTGAAAATACACCCCGTGTTCCACGTGTCATTGCTCAAGCCGTTCAATGACAACCCATTTCCAGGAAAAAAATCAGCCACCTCCTGCACCAATAAAAGTCCAAGGGGAGGAAGAATACATTGTTGAGAAAATTTACAGAGGTCAAGTGCATAATCTGGTACAATGGAAGGTTTATGGACCAGAAGAGAATTCATGGGAACCAGAAAACAATGTTCACGCCCCTAGGCTTACCATCACAGACAAACCAGCTCCTAAGATGTCCAGAGGCTTCCAACTGAGCTATTCAGATTTCTGTATAGCTCCTGTGCTGAACTGAAGCCTAGTTCCCTGTGCCTCTAGTTTCAGTTCCCGCCTCCCTGTTCCCTGATTGAACATCCGATTTAAGCCCAGCCTTGCACTTCCTGCCTTGTGAGATTATTGTGCTCTCAACCTGTAATCAAGCTGGTCTCTCCTGCTTTACTGCTAATACGGATGCTCCATCTTGTGCATTGGCCACTGGCTTCCTTCTGACTATATTGGCCTTGCAATTACCCTAAGTAGTTGCTATAATAGACTCCGAACCAGACCCGGACCGTTACAGTGGCAATCAATTTCTAAGAAAATTCTGGTCTTTGATATGCTACGTGATCCTCTTCCCGATTTCAGGCCCCTTAACCTAGTACTTGCTGGGGTATTTAGATATTTCATTTTCCCTTTTGTTTCTGAAATAAAACAATGTCCTGAGACTTTATATATAGATTTTTGCCTGGCTGCTATCTCTATAATTGTTCCTGTGTAACCCTGGAGCAATGTGTAACAAGCGGACAGCTAGATGCTCAGTGCTCACTATTGAGAAGGCAGGGAGACATAACAACTGTTCTACGCTATATAGGGACAGCTGTATATTATAAATGTCCCTATATAATGTAGAACAGCTGTTATCTGTCTCCCTGCCTTCTCTATAGCGAGCGCTCACTGCTCGCAGTAATTCATCTAGCTGTCCTCTTGTTACACATTGCTCTCGGCTTACACAGGAACAATTATAGCGATAACAGCCAGGCAGAGAAATATATAATATATATATATATATATATATATATATATATATATATATATAGAGAGAGAGAGAGAGAGAGAGAGAGGGCAGCAGCAGTAAATAGAAGACAGGGTGCTATTAATCAGCCACTTGAACTATTTTTCTAATAAAAATGTACAATTTCAATAATTAACGTATATTACAAAAATATTGATTATCACTGCTCCTACAAATTACAAAAAAAAAATATGACAGGTACACTTTAACTGGCCTAGTGTTCATTTGGGTTATGGGTGTCTTAGCTGTAGCCCCTCACCTTCCAGCAGTGTTTTTGATGCTGGTGTTAGCTGGTCACTCTGCTGTCTGTCTTCTCAAGGATTTATTTGAGGATGTGATTTTAGTTGTTCTCTTTGGAGAATCCTTTGCAGGAGCAGGAGCTCTGCAGTGTGCTTTCTCTCCTCTCTGGACAGGAACTGCCCCTCCTGTCAGAAAGCAGGAATAGCCCACTCCTACCAAGAGAGGAGGAACAGGGTGGTCAGCCCTTTTCCTTGCCAACCATAACCTTACTGGAAGATATGGCCAAAACATGAACAATACAATACATAACTATTGTAGGAAGGCACAAGGGACCATCGTTGATGGTGGATACGTGTCACCGAGGTACCCAGCCTTGGTGAAGTAGGAGCCAGAATTTCAAGTGTCAGCGGCAGTAGGTGGTGGACATTTTGTTTATTTAGTATAGCTGTGAATAGCTGATCCAGGACGGCTCTAACTGGGAGTAGTTATAATGCTGGGTGGGTGACTAGTCCCCACGTTCCAGGTCGGGTCTTGACTGGCCTACAAAACAGCCAGCAGTGTCAGGTGGAATGATTACTTCTCTGACTGTGGAGCACTGTGTGGGATCAGAGTCTGAGCTGGAGTTGCAGTGTCTGTAAGACTGAGGACAAAGCGAGGTCCACATACACCCCGTGGGGTTACGGTACTGTGCAGTACCATACATGTGTTGTTTCTTTAAGGCCGGCTGGAGCAAGCCGGTCACTGCCGTTTACTGCCTTATTGTTTTGTCAAGAATAAAAGACAACCGTCGCTTTGCTTTCACTGCTAAAAGGCTGCTATGTTCCTATCTGAAAGCTACCATTGGGGCATATCCCTACACTATTTACACTAATTGCAGATACCTCCAGGTCTGGAGTACTGCACAGTATCCTGCTCCGGCATCGCAGTATGCTAAAAAGCGCAAAGTAAAGGGTTAACAATGTACTTTTCTTGCAATACTTAATGTCTGCATATGTATTACTAGACAATCCGCCCACACACTCGCACACATGCTGGTCCTCCGTGGAAGCCAGAGCTGTCTTCAACCAAAAGGTGTCCCCTGGCAAGATGGTCATCTGTAGTTTTTTCTCCAGGTCTTTTTCCCCCGGCAGAACACAGCCATTGCACTGGGGACAGAAAATCGCTTGCCATCAAGTTGGCTTTTGAAGAATGTAGACATCTCCTAGAGGGAGACCATCATGCTGTTGTCATCTACACAGACTACAAGAAGTTCAGTCTGCTCAGCATCTTAACCCTCACCATGCCCAGTGGGTGCTTTTCTTTGCTATGTTTGATTTCGTCCTTCATTTTAGACGAGAAGAATACCAAGGCTAATACCTTTTTTTGCACATGTGACCTGGCTGACCAGGTAGAGGAGCACCAACCCATCATAAATCCTGCACACATGATTGTAAATCCAGTTTAGTTTAAGGTCCTTCCTCCTGGCAAGATGTACAGTATGTTCCCCTGGCTAAAAAAGGTATGATTCTTAGGGAATCATTCCAAACTTTTTAGCCACCCAGGTCATCACAAAACTGCTACTTTCATCACTCGACATTATTGGTGGCCTACAATCTCTGACATCAAGGACTATGTAGCTTCATGTACCACTAGTGCCCATAGTAAGACTCCTTAACAAAGACCTGCAGGACTTCTGTTTCTTTTGACTGTATGTGAAGTCCCAAGACAGCACAAAGGTATAGATTTTATCACCAATAGTCGTCATTCCTTGGGATGTACTGTAATAACCATGCAATTATGTGATTCCACTACAAACCTTTGGGAAACTGCAAGAATGGTCAGAATTCTCAATCAAAAGTTACATCAACTGCAATACCACAGGGGTGGTATATATAAGTCGCTGCACTGAATGTGACCTTATGTATAGAGTTGAGCGAACTTGTGTTTTAAGTTCGGAATCCAAAGTTCGGGTTCGGGTTATCCAAGCATCCCGTTATGGATTCCGCTACCACGGACCATAACGGCATTTGGAATCCATAAGGGGATTCTTCAATAAACCCAAACCTTGGACAACACGAAGGACCTGGGGTGACGTCACCGTCATGTGATCAGTGCAGGGGGGCGTGGCTCAGTACTGGATTAAATAACGACCTCTTATCCAATCCAGTACTGAGCCACGCCCCCTGCACTGATCACATGATGGTGATGTCACCCCAGGTCCTTCACCCCGTGTTCCAAATGCCGTTATGGTCCGTGGTAGCGGAATCCATAACGGGATGCTTGGATAACCCGAACCCGAACTTTGGATGCCGAACTTAAAAACACAAGTTCGCTCAACTCTACTTATGTATATCGGAAGCACCATACGTAAATTTAAAAACAGGTTACTGGAACATCTCAACTATATTAGTAATCCTAATGCTGTAAACATCTCCAATGTAGCGAGACATTTTGTACAGGTTCACGCCCGCAGGACAAAAGGTTTCTGTGCCTTTGCAGTTGAAAGGGTCTTTGCACCTCCAAGAGGTGGTGACCACCGCAAAAAACTCCTCCTTCGTGAGGCGTACTGGATATTCAGGTTGAATAGCAGAGTTCCTGCGGGCCTCTGTCTGAGAGAGGAGCACCATTTACTTCTGGATTCTGGAGAGCCATCCGTAAACAGCTGGATGTCAAATTGGACTTTTCCTTGGCTTACCATCCAAAATCCAATGGGCAAGTGGATTAACCAGAGTTTAGTTAACTATTTGCAACACTTTATTTCTGCACACCATGATGACTGGGTTTTGTTGTTTCCTTAGGACTTCTCTTACAATAACCATCCTAATCAGTAGACTAGAAAATCTCCATTTTTCATTGTATATGGTCGACACATGCAGGTTCCTCTTCTGATATCCATCTCTTCTGGAGTTCAAGAGCAGTACAACCTGCAGCCAATGATTACTACCTGGTATGGCAAGAGACTAAGGCTTGTCTCTTACAGGCTTCTGCAAGCATGGAGCTCGGCAATTTCCTCAAGGGGACAAGGTCTGGCTCTGCTCCAAAAACAACAGACTCACAGTATCATCATACAAGTTGGCACCTGGCTTATTGGTCCTTTTGAGGTCTTCATAAAGCTGTACCCAGTCAGTTACAAGTAATTATTTTTATGTCTCCTTTCTTAAACCTGTTGTGTTCAACTGTTACTCCAGATGTTCGGTTCCTGCTTCTACTCCTGTTGGCACAGAGAATTTGAAAGTCAAAGATATTCTGAATAGGAAGAAAGTCAGAGGTAAAACCTTCTTCCTGGTGGACTGTATAGATTTTGGCCCACAGTAAAATTCTTGGGAGCCAGCTGAAAACATTAATGCTCCTGTTCTTCTGAAGAAAGGGTCAGTGGTGAATCAAACAAAGGCTACTCCAGGAGGGAGCGGCTTGGTGATTCCTATGCAACGAAGTCCAGATCCCTGTATAGGGGCTAAAGGGTAAATACCAGGTAACGCCATTAGGAGTAACCCTAAGTCATATCTGTAGGGTTGACAGAGAGGTTCCACACACGCTGCGTAAGGGGAAAGTACTGTAGGTATGTGACACATCAAAGTGGTAAAGAATTTCACAGAAAACCAATGGTGTGCTTCCTGTAACATCCTACCTATAACTCCTGGGAGATGTAAACTATTACACCACCCACCACCCAGTTAGTTAGAGAGGCCACTGGTAGTGTGGCAAACAACTATCACAAGTAACCACAATATACAGGGTGGGCCATTTATATGGATACACCTTAATAAAATGGGAATGGTTGGTGATAATAACTTTCCGTTTGTGGCACATTAGTATATGTGAGGGGGGAAACTTTTCAAGATGGGTGGTGACCATGGTGGCCATTTTGAAGTCGGCCATTTTGAATCCAACTTTAGTTTTTTCAATAGGAAGAGGGTCATGTGACACATTAAACTTATTGGGAATTTCACAAGAAAAACAATGATGTGCTTGGTTTTAACGTGACTTTATTCTTTCATGAGTTATTTACAAGTTTCTGACCACTTATAAAATGTGTTCAATGTGCTGCCCATTGTGTTGGATTGTCAATGCAACCCTCTTCTCCCACTCTTCACACACTGATAGCAACACCGCAGGATAAATGCTAGCACAGGCTTCCAGTATCCGTAGTTTCAGGTGCTGCACGTCTCGTATCTTCACAGCATAGACAATTGCCTTCAGATGACACCAAAGATAAAAGTCTAAGGAGGTCAGATCGGGAGACCTTGGGAGCAAAAAGGTGCATATATATGATGCAAAACATGATTATATACATAGGAATAATTATACTCTAAATAAATACAGTGAATAAAAATTAATAAAAAAACTAATTAAAATACATGATTATGAACAAATTCATTGGTGCATGTGAAATATATATAAATTTATACAAATATAATAAAAATCCATGCAAATATATAAAGTGAATATATAATGAGTGAACATAATATCATAAGCAATATATAATGACAAATACAAAAAAAAATAAAGATCGTCATCAATTAACCACTTCCCGACCGCCTAACGCACAACTGCGTTCTCGCGGCGGTCGGGCTGTTCTGGGGCGCCGCAGATGTGCGTCATCTCGCGAGACGCGAGATTTCGCACATATTCGGCCGCGCATGCGCAAATCGCGCATTGCACAAAGTTTAGATGACCTGGGTCATCAGCCTGCCAGCCAATCGGCATCGCTGGCGGGCTGATGACTTTTAAAAACGAATCGAGAAGCCATTTAACCCATCATATTTGTAAATATGATGGATTAAATAACTTCATGTCTCTCCTGGGTCCTTTTCGTCGGTTGGACCCAGGAGAAGCACACCTCTACAGTGAGTACACCAAGCACCACACACTAGCCCCTGATCAGCCCCCCATCACCCAAATTAACCCCTTGATCACCCCTCTCAGCACCTGTCAATCATCTAGTGAAAGGGAAAAAGTGATCAGTGTAAACTGTCACTTTTTTCTCACTAGGATTGACTGTTAGGTTTAGCTTAGTTTAGGCCCCTTTGGTAGGTAGTTAGCGTTAGCGCCAAGCCCACCGCACCACAGTCACTGGTTCGCTGATTAGCGTGGCGCTAATCAGCTTTTGTACTTTTATAGTATCTGTAAGTGATCAGAACTGATCACGGTCAGATCTATAATAGTACTAGTGTCACTTAGTTCGCCCTCCACCCCAAACGCAGTGTTTGCCCGATCAGGCCTGATCGGTCGCCCACACCTGCGTTCACCCACGCCACCCCGCGCAGTGACAAAAATTTTTTTTTGTAATCACTGCACAATCCTTCACAAGCGCTGCGGCTATAAAAAATCAGTTTTGATCTTTTTATCAATCGCAGCGGCTTCTGTACTCGCTACCCTCTCAATTGTAAGACAGGCTTGCTTTTTTTCTTGGGTAGTCTCAGGGAATACCCCTAAATTTAGTATCCCAAATGGCAAACAGAGGGTATTCCTCTGAAGAGGCCTACAGGATTCTGACCCAGTCGGATGAGGAATGGGAACCCTCATCTGACGAATCTAGCGGGTCAGAATACGAACCTGTAGAGAGCAGTGGCTCTCTGACCCAAAGTTCGGACGAGGAGGTTGAGGTCCCTGATAGAACCAGGCGTACCCGGCCCGTGTCGCTAGACCGCAGGTTACGCAGGATCCGCTTCAAGGGCAGCAGAGTGGGGCTGGCGCTGCCGGATACGTGGTGAGGCATACACCAGCAGCGCAGCCCGTCCTGGACCTTCTACCAGCACTGCCGTACAACATGGTGAAGTGGCGAGCACCAGAAGGGCAGTTGAAGCTGGTACGGTGGCACGTGCAGTAGTTTCCCCGTCGCAGCCACCGCGCAGACAGGCCCGTAGAGCCCTAGAGTCCCTGAGGTGCTGGCAAACCCTGATTGGCAGCCCCCAACTTCAGCCGCACCAGTAGTTCCCCTTTCACCGCCCAGTCAGGAGTTCGGGTGGAAACAGCTCAGATAGGATCGGCGCTGGGGTTTTGAGCTGTTTTTCACTGCGGAGCTCTATGACTTAGTCGTGGCAGAAACAAATCGGTATGCCACTCAATTTATCGCCGACAACCCGGGAAGCTCTTATGCCCAGTCTTTCCGGTGGAAACCAGTCCAAGTTTCCGAATTTAGAACTTTTCTGGGCCTTCTCCTCAGCATGGGCATTACAAAAAACATGAATTGCGGTCATATTGGTCCACGAACCCAATTCATCACATGCCCTGTACTCTGCTGCCATGTCAGGACACGTTTTGAGACCATCCTGCGTTTCCTGCACTTTAGCGACAACACCACCTCCCGTCCCAGAGGCCACCCAGCTTTTGACCGGCTCCATAAAATTCGGCCCCTCATAGACCATTTCAACCAGAAATTTGCAGATTTGTATACCCCTGCACAAAACATCTGCGTAGACGAGTCCCTTGTACATTTTACCGGGCGCCTTGGCTTCAAACAGTACATCCCAAGCAAGCGCGCCGGTATGGGGTCAAATTGTATAAGCTCTGTGAAAGGGCCACAGGCTATACGCACAAATTTCGGATCTATGAGGAAAAGATCAGACCCTGGAGCCGGTCGGTTGCCCTGACTACCTGGGAGCAGTGGGAAGATAGTCTGGGACTTGGTGTCACCCTTATTCGGCAAGAGGTACCATCTTTACGTGGACAACTTTTACACAAGTGTGGCCCTCTTCAAGCATTTGTTCCTAGAACAGATTGGCTGCTGTGGCACCGCGCGACCTAGTCGCGGGCTTCCCCAACGGCTCCTTACCACCCGACTTGCAAGGGGGAGAGGGCTGCACTGTGTAACGACGAACTGCTCGCGGTGAAATGGAGAGACAAGCGTGACGTTTACATGCTCTCTCCATTCACGCAGACACGACAGTCCAAATTGAGCGGGCAACCAGTGTCGTTGAAAAGCCCCTCTCAGTCCACGACTATAACCTCCACATGGGAGGGTGGACTTCAACGACCAGATGTTGGCCCTTGATTTGCTTTCCGACGAGACCAGACGCTGGTATAAGAAGGTGTCTGTATATTTGATTCAATTGGCTGCCTATAATAGTTACGTTCTCTACAGTAAGGCTGGGAGAACGGGATCCTTCCTCAAATTCCAGGAAGAGATCATTTCGGAACTCCTGTATCCAGGAGGTTCCGTGGTCCCATCCACCAGTGTGAGTTAGCCGTCTACACGAGCGACACTTCCCAGTGTCTTTCCTGGTACCTCAACCCAACCGTCACCCCGAAAAGATGTCGTGTCTGTGGCAGGAGTGGAATAGGCGTGACACCCGTTATTTCTGTCCTGACCACCCTGCCCTATGCTTTGGAGAGTGTTTCGGAAGTACCACACTCAGGTACTTAGGGACATAGGGACAGCACTACATGGTAGTTTTTTTCACTCAGGCTCAAGGGTCTCTCAGGATACTAGGTTTGAGACCCTAACACATAGGGACGGTGCTGGTGTGCTACAGCAGAAGTGTGAAACGGTAGAAACCTCTCCTTTCACTTGGGATAACGTGTATAGTGTACTTCTCACCATCTCTGTGTGATTTACACTTTACACATTGTCCCATGGGAAAGGAGAGGTTTCTGCTAGGAAAATAAAGAGTGAAATGGTTAAAAAAAAATTAAACAGGTAGCAAGAAAAGAAATCTTGAGTTAGTTCAGGTTTTTATGTTCATGTTTTATAAAAAGTTTTACAATGTTCGGTTTCATAAAGTTTGCAACGTTCAAGTCATGTGCCTGCTGCCTGTTTTTCTTCTTTTTTTTTCCCCTAACCACCTTTATTTTCCAGGAAGACCAACGGACCAACCGGCAAGCGCCGCAGCACTGATGTGAATTCTGAGAGAAGCACTGCGCTGCTATCAGAAGACACGTGAAGTCGGTGTATGCGGCGCTGCAGGACGAGATTTCTCCTCTGCAGGACAGGTACGTTTGCCCTGGCATATGAGCTGAGGAGAGGTGTTGGGTTCATATTCTTTGGCAAACACTTTGTATAAAAATCTGGCAAGATGTCTTCCTCCACACCGATCGTTTGATCGATGTGAATGGAGAAATCACGTTTGCCAGGACATAGGAGCTAAGTGGGTATGGATGTTTGGGCGGAGCCCTATGTCTAGCAATCGCCAGGCCCCTCTTTTTCTTGCATATTTTTGGCAGAGATTTTTCATCCACATCGATCGATGCGAATGAGGAAATCTGTGCCGTTCATTTTCTTTCAGCCCAGAGGCTGAACGGAAAAAATCTCATTACCTGTATGCTCCATATAAGGAGAATAGCAGAAACTCCTAATGCTGGCCATACATGTAATGATTGCGGAGACCCTCAAATGCCATGGCAGTGGAAAAACCTCACATGTGACCCCACTTCGGAAGAAGACACCCCAAGGTATTCGCTGAGGGCATATTGAGTCCATGAAAGATTAAACTTCTTGTCACAAGTTAGCGGAAAGGAGACTTTGTGAGAAAAAAAAAAAATTCTGCAAACTTGTGGCAAAAAAAAATCTTCTATGAACTCGCCATGCCCCTCACAGAATACCTTAGGGTGTCTTCTTTCTAAAATAGGGTCACATTTGGGGTATTTTACTGCCCTGGCATTTTAGGGGCCCAGAAGCGTGAGAAAGAAAAGGCGTAAAATGCCATCCTGAAAGGTACTCGTTGGATTTAGGGCCCTTTGCGCATCTTGGCTGCAAAAAGTGTAACACATGTGGTATCGCCGTACTCAGGAGAAGTAGGGCAATGTGTTTTGGGGTGTATTTTTACATATACCCATGCTGGGTGAGAGAAATATCTCTGTAAATGGACAACTTTGTATAAAAAATGGAAAAAGTTGTCATTTACAGAGATATTTTACACCAGTATGGGTATATGTAAATACACCACACATTGCTACTCTCCTGAGTATGGCGATACCATATGTGCCACTTTGCAGCTAAATGCAAGCCTAAATCAATGAGTACTTTAAGATTTCATGGGACATTTTACGCATTTGGATTCAAACTACTTCTCTCGCTTTAGGGGCCCCTAAAATGCCAGGGCAGTAAAAATACCACACAAGTGACCCCATTTTAGAAAGAAGACACCCAAGGTATTCTGTGAGGGTATGGTGAGTTCATGTAAAAGTTTATTTTTGTCACAAGTTAGTGGAATATCAGACTTTGTAAAAAAAAAATAAAATAAAACATTTCAATTTCCGCTAACTTGTGCCAAAAATAAAAACTTCCATGGACTCACTATGCCCATCAGCGAATACCTTGGGGTGTCTACTTTCGAAATGGGGTCACTTGTGTGGTATTTTACTATCCTGGCATTTTAGGGGCCCTAAGCAGAGAAGCAGTTTGGAATCCAAATGCGTAAAAATGTCCTGTAAAATCCTAAAGGTACTCATTGGAATTAGGGCCCCTTTGCGCATCTTGGCTGCAAAAAGTGGCACACATGGGGTATCGCCGTACTCAGGAGAAGTAGGGCAATGTGTTTTGGGGTGTATTTTTACATATACCCATGCTGGGTGAGAGAAATATCTCTGTAAATGACAACTTTTAAAAAAATTTATACAAAGTTGTCATTTACAGAGATATTTTCACACCCAGTAGAGGTATATGTAAAGATACCCCAAACTCATTGCCTACTTCTCCAGTCTGGCGTTACCTATGTGCCACTTTGCAGTCAATGCAAGGGCTCAAATCAATGAGTACCTTTAAGATTTCAGAGACATTTTTACGCCTTTGAGTTCAAACTGCTTCTGACGTTTAGGGGCCCCTAAAATGCCAGGGCAGTAAAATACCACACAAGTGACCCCATATCAGAAGAAGACACCCCAAGGTATTCCGTGATGGGTATGGTGAGTTCATGTAAAATTTTATTTTTGGCACAAGTTAGTGGAATATGAGACTTTGTAAAAAAAAAAAAAATCCATTTCCGCTAACTTGTGACAAAAAATAAAAACTTCCATGAACTCACTATGCCCCTCAGTGAATACCTTAGGGTGTCTACTTTCGGAAATGGGGTCATTTATGGGGTATTTCTACTGTCTGGGCATTGTAGTACCTCAGGAAACAGGACAGGTGCTCAGAAAGTCAAAGTGCGGAAATTCACTTTTTGCACCATAGTTTGTAAATGCTATAACTTTTACCCAAACCAATAAATATACACTTATTGCATTTTTTTATCAAAGACATGTAGAACAATAAATTTAGAGAAAATTTTTTAGAGAAATGTAGTTTTATTTGATAAATTTTCCAACATAAAGTGAAAAATATCATTTTTTGCAAAAATTTCATCAAAAAAAGTAAAATATCAAAAAAAGTAAAAATGTCAGCAAGAAAGAAATAGCACCAAATGAAAGCTCTATTAGTGAGAAGAAAAGGAGGTAAAATTCATTTGGGTGGTAAGTTGTATGGCCGAGCAATAAACGGTGAAAGTAGTGTAGTGCAGAATTGTAAAAAGTGGCCTGGTCATTAAGGGTGTTTAAGCTAGGGGGGCTGAAGTGGTTAATAAATGTGAATTAAAAAAATAAATAAATTTTGTTTTAATAATTTAAAATACAAATCCCACTCATAATAATAATATAGCGTAATAATTCATATAATACTATTCCCCATGATCGAACAATAGACTCTTCTCTCACTTCCCCTTCCGATTAGTACGTCCTTTAGGTCGTATCAATTCCGTTCATAGTATAATCAATGTTTCAATATTTAGAGAGCAATTATGGCTACAGAAAAAAGGAAGAAAATGATATAAACAAGAATAGGATTAAAAAACAAAATTGCCTATAGAAAGGATTTGAAACTGAGGGCCTCATTCAATCCATGAGGAATCACCGTATTGAGCAGAACCATCCATTTTGTCTCTTTTTGAGGGAGAGGTTTAATGTCTCCTCCCCTAATCCCTAACCTCACTCGTTCTATCCCTCTAAAGGAAATCCCCTTAGGGTCGCTTTTGTGAGTTTCCCAGAAGTGTTTCGCAATAGGTTTCAACTTCTTAAGTTTTTCCTGTTCGTTAATCTCGCCTGCTGCTCTGATATCTCGAATGTGTTCTAGTACTCGAGTCTTGAACGCCCTAGTGGTCATCCCGACACAAATGAGACCACATGGGCACTCCGCATATTATATGACCGCCTCCGTTTTGCAGGAAATATAATGTACAATTTTATATTCTCTATTCCTGCCAGAGTCAACAAACTTGTCTGTTCTACAATTACTACAATTACTACATGGGAAAGATCCTCATTGTGGACCCTTATCGCCAAAAAGATCACCTCTCACAGGGGCCACATAGTGGCTTCTTGTCACCATATCTCTCTGATTTTTTTGCTCTTTTCCAAGTAACTAGTAGTCTCTCAGGTATCACTCTCCTAAGGTCTCTATCCGTCAGGAGGACCTGCCAATGTTTCTGGAGAATAGCCTGCTGTTGTCTCCATTGAGCACTAAAAGTAGTAACAAATCTGGGGTAATCATTACCCACTCATTTTTGTCTTACATTACCTCTTTTTATCACTTGTTTATTATAACCGCTCTCAAGAAAGCGTTGTAACAAATGACCTGAATGTCGTTCAAACCGAGCATCTAGGGCTAAAACGATTACTCGATTAAATCGAGTAATTCGACACAAAATTATCATCGATGTAAATTTTTTGCATCGATGATACGTTTGTAGACAAAAAACATTGATCCAGCTCAGCAGACAAACGGTGACACTTTTATTGACGTATAAAATCTTCCATCATCTCAAATCATATGTAGATATGTTCTACGCGTTTCGGACCACTGTACATTCTTGGGTCCTTACTCATGACAAGACTACATACTAATGAACAGGTTTAAATACCCATGAGGTAGCGGGAGGAAGGAACCTCCCCTGTCTCATTAAGGGTACTTTCACACTAGCGTTTTGGATTCCGGTTGTGAGATCCGTTTCAGAGCTCTCACAAACGGTCCAAAACGGATCAGTTAAGCCCCAATGCATTCTGAATGGATAAGGATCCGTTCAGAATGCATCAGTTCGGCTCCGTTCCGCTTCTATTCCGTTTTGGAGGCGGACACCAAAACGCAGCATGCAACATTTTGGTGTCCGTCTGAAGAGGCGGAGCCTAACGGATCCGTTTTTTTTTACAATGTAAGTCAATGGGGACGGATCCGTTGTCAGTGACACAATATGGTGCATTTGAAAACGGATCCGTTCCCCATTGACTTTCAATGTAAGTCAAAACGGATCCGTTTTGGACTTTGTCATTTTTCTTTAAAGCTAATGCAAACGGATCCGTTCTGAACGGATACAAACGTTTGCATTAGAGGTGCGGATCCGTCTGTGCAAATAAACAGACGGATCCGCACCAACGCTAGTGTGAAAGTACCCTCAGACATAAGTAGAAAAACCTGTAGCTAAAAGCTACATATACCAGTAAAAACAAACATGAGGAAATAGTGGGAGAAAAGCCGGGCTTTAATATTGTAAGATAAGGTCATACTTTTTGTTGAGCCCCCAAGGCTGACATGTATCTAACTGAAATATCCAATAAGTTTCTCTGTTTAAAAGTTTTCTCCTGTGATTCCCCCCTTGCAGGTAAACTGACTCGTTCAATGCCTTGAACTCGCATGGCAGCCGTATCCTCACCATGAGAAACCGCAAAGTGTAGACTGGCTGCTGACACATTACAGCTCTGATGGTGCGGTATATCGGAGATGTGCTTGCGAATACGAGTTTTTATTGCATTCGTGGTGCAGCCAACATATTGCAATTTACATAAAGTACAAGTTATAAGATAGACCGCAAACCTCGTGTTTAGGCAGTAAGTCTGTCAATTAATCGATTGATATGCCCAGGAACTCGCAAACTGTATTTGTTACCCAGTTCAGTGAGGAATTTAAGCAGGTCAGCATGATTATTTAGAAACACTTATCAATTTTGAGTCGAGATAAAGATTGGACTACCATAGTATCAGGTGGAATAAAATGTATCCCACGAAGGGCGTCCACTCTGGGAAATCTTCTCAGTCCAAGTTTTTTTCAGGATAAAACTCCAGTTCCGTCAATGTGGTTAACCACTAAGGGCCACTATAAATGCGGTCATACGAGATGCATTTGTTGTGAACATACAATAGTCACAAAAGATTTCTGCTCTACTTCCAATAATAGGGTTTTTCAAATCAAATCGTATTTGAACTGCAATTTGAATTTGAACTATCTTATAACTTGTACTTTATGTAAATTGCAATATTTTGGCTGCACCACGAATGCAATAAAAACTCGTATTCGCAAGCACATCTCCGATATACCGCACCATCAGAGCTGTAATGAGTCAGCAGCTAGTCTACACTTTGCGGTTTCTCATGGTGAGGATACGGCTGCCATGCGAGTTCAAGGAATTAAACGAGTCAGTTTACCTACAAAGGGGGGGGGGGGGAAATCACAGGAGAAAACTTTTAAACAGAGAAACTTATTGGATATTTCAGTTAGATACATGTCAGCCTTGGGGGCTCAACAAAAAGTATGACCTTATCTTACAATATTAAAGCCCAATCTTTTCTCTTACTATTTCCTCATGTTTGTTTTTAATGGTATATGTAGCTTTTAGCTACAGGTTTTTCTACTTATGTCTTAATGAGACAGGGGAGGTTCCTTCCTCCCGCTACCTCATGGGTATTTAAACCTGTTCATTAGTAGTTAGTCTTGTCATGAGTAAGGACCCAAGAATGTACAGTTGTCCGAAACGCGTAGAACATATCTACATATGATTTGAGATGATGGAAGATTTTATACGTCAATAAAGGCGTCACCGTTTGTCTGCTGAGCTGGATCAACTATTTTTGTCTACATTTGATGCGGTGCTGCGTCCAGGCACTGGTTCCGGGCTCGCTGCAGATGAAGTGGGTGAGAGCTGCTATCATTACTATTACCTTTGATGATTCGTTTGTGTCACGGACCACAGAGCGGGAGAAAATCGCTTGCTATTACTCCCGCTCCGTGGTCACCCGCTGGCTCGGAATGCTCACCTTTCCAGCAGGGGGCCTCCGGAAGCTCCACAGCACGTCCATAATCCCGCGCTGCTCTGCGCCTGACATCACACAGCGCGTCAGGTCATGGCATGCCTACGTCAGGAGGTCAGTGCAGCGCGGGACCATGGACATGCTGTGTAGTGTCCGGAGGCCCCCTGCTGGAAAGGTGAGCATTCCGAGCGCGGAACGATGGAGTGTCTGTGGTGCCCCTGCTAGACAGGTAAGTTGGTGAAACTGAGGGGGTGGGGACGCGACTAATGCCGGGCGCCCAGAGTGCACAGTCATGGCAACCAATGACGCTGTGCACTCCCGGTGTCAGGAGGAGCAGGGCAGCACAGATGATGGCACAGAGGGGGGACAGATGATGGCTCTGGGGTGGGGGAGAGCTGATGGCTCTGGGGTGGGGGAGAGCTGATGGCACAAGGTGGGGGAGAGCTGATGGCACAAGGTGGGGGAGAGCTGATGGCACAAGGTGGGGGAGAGCTGATGGCACAAGGTGGGGGAGAGCTGATGGCACAAGGTGGGGGAGAAAGAAGGGTGTTGGGGACTGATCGCAGGGGTTCTGATGAGTTTTTATAAAGGAAAACAGTCTATTAATTCATTTTTTCTTATTAGATTACTCGATTAATCATAAAAAATAATCAATAGAATACTCGATTACTAAAATAATAGTTTACTGCAGCCCTATGGGCATCGTTCGAGCAGATCCTCCTAGCTCTACAAAACTGGCCAACAGGTATTGATCTAGAGACCTGTGGATTGTGAGAGGAGTAGGAATGCAGCAAAGAATTAGTAGCAGTTGGCTTCCTGTACATATCAGTACCCAGAAAACCCCCATCCTCAACTGAGATCACCAGGTCAAGAAATTCCACATAGTTCGCACTGTACTTCAATGTAAGCTTTAAGTTGAGATCATTCTTATTAAGGAGCTGCAGCAATTCCTACAAGTGCGACGTCGAGCCCTTCCAGATGAACAAAATGTCATCAATATATCTCGACCACGAAACTACGGCGTCATGACCTCTCGAGTTCATTACAATCTCCCTCTCCCACAGCCCCAGGAAGAGATTAGCATATGAGGGCGCACAAGTAGCGCTCATAGCCGTCCCCCGGAACAATAATATCCCCATCAAGACTAGTCATTTCCAGAAAGAATCTTGATGCTCGCAGCCCGTGGTCATGGTAAATAGACGTATACAGGGACTTGACGTCGCACGTGACAAGGAACATATCCTTCTCCAGATGTACCCCATTGAGTCTTCTGAGGACATCTGTGGTATCGAACAAATGAAGGCATGGTTTCAACACATTTTTGTAGATAAAAATCCACAAAACGGAAAACTGTCTCACACAAGTCACCAATTCCAGATACAATTTATATTTTTTAATTCCTTTAAAGCAGTCCTCTGTTGCATATTCAAATTGTTGTGAAATCTAGTGTTCTGAATCTCTTTGAAATCCCGTTTAACCAGCTTAACAAAAATGTGAACCGCTGGACAGGATGAGGCCAATGCTGCGACCTGTGTGGGAAATTTCGATGTGTCCTCCGGTTCCTGTTCATCTAATAATGACTGAAGCTCACTAATAGTCTGCAATTCCAAAGGGGAAAAAGTTCTCATATTCACCTACCCTATTGAAGAATTTTTTAAAACATAATTTTCTTGCGAAGAGCTCCAAGTCCCTCACCGACATGAAGTAATCAAATCTACCAGGGGGAAAAGTTAGACCTTTCCACAGAACAGATAATTGTGGCTATGTGAGAATGATATTAGAAAGATTAATTACCTTCAATGTTTCTTCGCTCGTTTCCCCAAGTGATTGTTCTGTCCTGTCTTTCGTTTTATAGATGGTGTTCTTAGACGCGAGGTCCAATTTTCCTCGCCACCTCCTTCTCCAGATCTCCTGTGAACATCTAAAAAATGCTACCCACATCCTTGACTGTTAGAGGATGAAGTGGATTAGGATTGTGATATCTTGCATGTACCTCCCCTAATCTGATTCCAACGAAACACCTTGTTATTTTGAAAGTCCACTAAATCTCTCTGGAATTTCTTGGCCTTTAGACCCTGAATCTCTTTTTCCCACTTAAGCAATTCCTCCTCCAGCTCACCACCAAAAATCTTACAAGGCTCAACTGGCAGCACCTGCTGGATCTGTTCACGGGTGTTATCAATTTCCTTCTTGACCACTTCAAGTGTTCGGTGATCTGCCCCAAACAGTAACTCAGAGTGCGAGAGCACCTAATGAGAGTTTCCTCCCACTTTTCTACAAATAGAGGATTT
This sequence comes from Bufotes viridis, assembly GCA_033119425.1. Taxonomy (NCBI): domain Eukaryota; kingdom Metazoa; phylum Chordata; class Amphibia; order Anura; family Bufonidae; genus Bufotes; species Bufotes viridis. The sequence continues at coordinate 35,084,669 of CM065590.1, forward strand.
TCTATATTAAATGTTGGAAATACTTGCAGCCGAAGACCGCGAGGAATAATGTCCCTCTGAGGGTACTGCTCTAGTGTGGCCTTATTCCACCACACTTTTTTGCGTTTTTTCAATAGCTCTTTGATCTTTAATTTCAAATCCTTTACATTACTGGATTCGGCACACGACACTGCCGTTTCCCTAAAGATTGACCCAAGTTGTGTAGTCCAGGTCTTATCACGTATTATGAAATCCATATACTTGGAGGCACTATCTGTAAAAACAGACAATATAATTACACAAAACCAAAACAGGTCTCAAAGAATAAATCAGGGCATATACATGGACCACAACTAATATCGCGCAGGATCATATCCCATATTATTGTGTGACCATCCTTTCCCTTCTATCTTTATATATATAGCATTCTTATTTAGATCCTATAGTAACAGAGAATGGGCGCCGAGTTAATGTTTACAGGGTTTCTTGGTTACCCTGTCAGCTGTTGCAGCCTATTGCCGTGGTGCACTGCGCGCCGGGCCACGTGGGGACGCCAAGATGTCTCCTTGGGAGGCTGGCTGGAACGCATGGTGTGCCTGGCGTCCTCATTTGCTGACCGCGGCGCGCATTACCAGATGGGGATGCGCTATGTAGAGTACACCAGCTGAAGTGATTTTTGTAAGTAATTTACTAATATTTGGCGGCACTCTCTGCACATAAAAAGGGGGTTTTGGGCTTCAATTCACTACCTCCTGACGAAGCACAGGCGAAACGCGCCCCAAGGTATTCTTGCTGACCTGCGCAGCTCTGTGTTTCCTCAATCATGTCCTGTGGTATGTATTATATACTATATTGTGGTTACTTGTGATATGTGTTTGCCACACTACCAGTGGCCTCTCTAACTGGGTGGGGTTATAATTTTACATCTCCCAGGAATTATAGGTGGTTTATTATATGATCCCTTTGCCATATAGTGCAGATATTTTGGATATGGTGACACTGGACATGTGTAACATCTCTTTGGGGGGAGTAGCAGCATAGGTCAGTTGATTCAGGCACCTTTATGTATCTGTCGTTTTCTTTTACTATAACAACTATATTGTCATATATTGTGCATATCGATTTTTATGCAATAAAGTGAATATATTTTTTACTATATTGGGCATGTTTCTTCATTCTTTTTTTGTCTCATGAGCGAGCAATATCGTAGGTGTATGTTGTGGTCGATGTATATGCCCTGATTTATTTTTTAAGGCCTGTTTTGGTTTTGTGTTCCTGGTAACATCATTTACACATTCTAGTTTTATATGTTTTAGGTTCTCATGTTAAAACAGTCACTTTATGTGAAGACTGACCATAAAGTCAGAGTGTTCAGGCTATCCTTTTTACCCATTCCTGATAAACCAAAACATCTAGCTGAATTCCAGCCCAGATATCAACAATTCTTTAAGATAATTAACATCTATCTAGAGATAGCCTGCCTCATTACAGGGACCTATCTTGTTGGAAGGGAATATTCCATCCTCTGACAACAATGAAGGAAACATGTCTTCATCTAACAACCATGGGCATTGGACATTTACAAATCAAAATGTGCCAGAGCTCTGGTGCAGTTTTCATGCTGCGGAATGGATTTTCAAATCTGCTGCATTCGGTTGTGGACATGCTGCAGATTTTCACATCTTCATTGTATAGAACAGAAATCTACATTGAATCCACGCACAACTGTATTTGTGGCAAGATCGCAGCTCAAATATTCCTCCGTGTCTGGAGTTAAAGAGGTTGTTTGGTCTTTTTAATATTGATGGCGTGTCCTCAGGATTGGTCATCAATATTAGATTGGTGGGGGTCCGACACACCTGCCGATCAGCTGTACAGGGAGACGGCGCACGCAGTGCTCACATGCCGCCCCACTTCCCTCTTCCTGCTCGCTGCTGCTGTCCCATAGACATACAGCAGCCTGAATGACTCTTTTAACAGGATCCTATAAGGGCGTATTCACACTGTTATAGTCCAAAAATGACCAGCACCATTAGATGCCATTTTGAGCGCACCAATAAACTTTGATTTTTACTTGAAGTCCTAGTGCTGGTAACAGTCATTTACTGTTTCGTCAATGATGAAGGGTCTCATAATTCAGGTATCCCATCTACCACACCATACCATGACTTTAGGCGAGGCAACTGCAGTGGTCCGGGAGGAGCACGTGTCGGATGGGAGTGGTAGTTATGGCCCTACAGGTGTGTTGAACTCGTAGTGTAGTGCGCTGGAGCAGGGGTACTTTGAAATCTTACTTTATTTCACTTGAAAGGGTTAACATGCACTGTTTAATACTGTGTAACTGCATTTTATATGTATGCTGTGATATATATCCTGTTCATTTGCAATGTATTTGCAAGGCTCTGTGAAAGGGTTAATGAATACTGACTTTTGGGACTTTGAATGAGAAGCTGGTAATTTTCCACAGCTGCCATAGAGTTTAAAGAAGAGTATGTTTGGAGGGGAAAAGCCAGACTTGTTTACCACCAAAACCAGACAGTCTGAGCTTTTGAATGTCTGGTTTTATCTCTGTTGTTATGTCTGGAAACTTGTTTATGTCTGGGAAAACTGCTGTGTCATTGCCATTGAGTTTCATTGAAGCTCTAATATAAGTCTATGACAGATGGGAATTGTAACAATCTATCTGTTTGTGCTAAATTTCTCCAGTCCACCCCTCTTACTAGAAGGTTCCAGTATAGCTAGAGATTGTGTATAAGGAGAGCAGTCAGAGCCCCTAGTGTTCTGCAGTTAGGGAACAGTCTTGAAGAGGGACATTAATGGCAGTCTGCATGACTGACTAGAAGAAGATACTGAGATGCATGGGCGTGCACATGGGGTGTGCCTGGGCACACCCTAATCAAGCTGACTTAAAGTTCTGTCAGGGCCAGGAAGCGCTATACCCACCTCTTCCTTCCTGGTCCTCGTTGCTCCACTGTGAAGGCTGCGCACAGTGTGAGGCCGTGCTGTGACCTCACACTGTGCGTGCCCACACAGCAGACTGTACAAGAGGATTACCGAGTGCTGGCGGTGAGGAGCGGCGGCGTCCGGAGCAGGAACGGTAAGTGATTTTTATTTGGGGGATGATATAAGGCACTGGGGGCTGAAGAGAAGCTGCTGGGGAGCACTGGGGGCTGATATGAGGCACTGGGCAGCTGAAGAGGGGCACTGGGGGCTGATATGAGGCACTGGGGGCTGATATGAGGCACTGGGGGCTGATATGAGGCACTGGGGGCTGATATGAGGCACTGGGGGCTGATATGAGGCGTCCTGGGGGTAATATGAGGCACTGGGGGCTGAAGAGGGGCACTGGAGGCTGAAGAGAGGCATTGGGGGCTGATATGAGGCACTGGGGGCTGAAGAGGGGCACTGGGGGGGCTGAAGAGGGGCACTGGGGGGGCTGATATTAGGCACTGTGGGGCTGAAGAGGGGCATTTGGGGGCTGATATGAGGCACTGGGAGGCTGAAGAGAGGCTGCTGGGGGGCTTATATGAGGCACAGGGGGCTGAAGAGGGGCACTGGGGCTGATATGAGGCACTGGGGGCTAATATGAGTCACTGGGGGGGGGCTGAAGAGAGGCTGCTGGGGGGCATTAGGGGCTGATATGAGGCACTGGGGGATGATATGAGGCACTGGGGCTCCTATCTGAGGTCTGATTGGGGGTCATTCACATTGGGGTCTGATCTGAGTTTTATTGGGGTCTTAACAAGATTGTGGGTCTTATTGGGGCTGTCAGCTGAGGTCTGATTAACATTGGGGGTCTGATTGGTGGTCTGACCTCAGTTATAATGAAAAAAATAATTCTTATTGTCCCCCTCTGAAATCTAGGTGTGTCATATGGGCTGGAGCATCTTATAGGGCGAAAAATACGGGTACGTTTAAAAAAATTCTTCTCCCTTCATTATATTGATAGTGCGGGTCTGTATCTATGTAGAGTATATTTGTGTATATATATGTGTGTGTATAATATATACATACATACATACACACACGCGCACACGGCGTGTGTGTTTCTGCTTTAGGGTGCACACCCTAATGCAATAGGCTGCGCATGCCTATGCTGAGATGGGGACGTTAAACCACAGAACATGGGTCACCAGCCCTGTGACCAAAGAGCAACCTGGACAACTAAGCTACAGACTGTGGGCCCCCAGCCTTTGAGCAGGGCACCTGCCTTCTGTTGTAGAGAGGGACAGCTAGCTTAGTCCTTTTCTCAGCATCAAACCCTTCTTCCACCAGAGAGGAGACTGGAGAAACCAGCCCTATAGCTCGCCTGTATTTGTTTTGCACCTTATTTCCTCTAGTAAAGAAGCACACTGGTTTACTGCAGACCCTGACTCTCTGGACTTATCCCCCATTGGGTGCACCACTCCTTACCATCCCTTCCAGAGAGCAGCAACACTAGGTGACACCTTAATGGTGTCCAGGGGACCCAGCGTAGCGTTGGGGCCACCCCAAACCAGGCCACTGCAATTTGGCGTTATGAACAGGGTATGGTCCAGCGCCACGGTAATTTGGCGTCACGGACAGAATACGGTCCAGCGCCAGCACAGCAAGTCATCATTAATCCAGCCCAGTGGATCAAGACAGCCAGTGGCATCTACATGAATGCTCCAGTCTTAATCTGAGGTGAACCAGCCCAAGAAAGCATCTGTAACTGTAAATGTTACCCTACTGGGTCCTGCCACAAGCAAGTGACTGTGCTAATAAGACTGTATCCTGCATTACTAGCCTAGTGAAGAATGGCTGTTAAAAAGAACAGTCTTCTCAGGAGGTGTAGAAGGTTCTTCTAGGATGCTGTCCATTGTTGCTGATGATGCTGAAGATCTATATAGCCTTTGAAAAAACATTTTCTTGCTGCAAGCTATGTAAAAGGCTATGTACTGGTCACATTCAGTTAGGAAGTTTGTTATATTGACAGCTGTGATAAAATACAAAACCATTATGGTCATCCCCATAGACTTGGGTTAAGTGAAAAAAGGTCAAAATGATGCTTGAAATAATGACCACGTTGAGAAGGGGGTTTACTCACGTACACAGTGTATATTGTGCATGATGGCTATGTTGGTGGTACCAGAGGTCGCAATAACACCTGTACAAGCGTCATAGATGCTTGTTCAGGCCATTTTACTCTCTGGAAAAAGTCTAAGGCGTACCAATACGCCTTCGACTTTTCATCAGCGTATGGCGTGCTGTGAACGGCACAGGCAGCACTGCAATGGTGCCTGTGCCCGCAGTAACCAATAGCAAAGCTCCGGACATCAAGGAGCTTTGTTATTGGTTAGTTTGGGGGCGCAGGAGCGATACTGGTTCTGCATTAGGGGAAGCTGGCGGGCACTGGAAGGAGGAGGGGCCGGCTCCCGGGGGATGTTTAAAAATGGAGTGGTGGGCACGCTGCACAAGGACCCTGGCAGCGGTAGAGCTAAAGACTGGGCCCGGACATGAAGATGGAAGCAGAACAAGGTGACAGCAGCGTGTAACGTAACGATGTGTGTGATATATGTAGTGCAGTGTGTGATCATCACATACTGCACTACATTTATCACACACTTGTGGTCGGGGCTACATGACACGTAACAGTCTACCTGCCTACCTAACTAGGCTAAGCGGCTTGAGTTGTGCCATAACCGCTGCGTAGGAGGAATGCCTGAAGGGGGCCAAAAAGCCAACAACTAAATGATACACAATAGTACGTAACAACACTAACATGACCAATCTCTGGAATGCAAGAACATCTCTCAACTAGGCTGAGGTATGAACCTATTGAACATGCAGAGCGCCTAATTTCCGGATAACATGGAGCCAGAACTATTGTTCCCAGAGGCAGCACATGCTGCACCTGACCTGAAGGAAAGGCCGGATAGCTGTTTCGGTTTGGACCCTAAAACTGGACACCGGGATAGGACATGCCGCATAACTGAGAAGTGGTGAGGGGTGCCGTGAGGACCGCGACAGAGTACTCTTAGGTCTTGGTCTGTTACTGCTGCCAGTAATTACTAAAAGACACAAAGCCGGGCACTCTGAAAGGAATGTCGGAAAGAGAATGATTATATTGGGGCCAAAATGGCAATGAAACCAGTGCCAGCAACAACACCAACATGACCAACCTCTGGAATGCAAGAACATCTCTCGACTAGATTGAGGTATGAACCTAATAAACATGCAGAGCGCCACTGACCTAGCTTCCGGATAAAATGGGCTGGAACTATCGTACATAGAGGCAGCATATGCCGCACCTCACCTGAAGGAAAGGCTAATAGATGTAGGTTTCAACCCTAATTTGGACATAGGCATGCGGTCATGCCGCACGACAAAGGTGTAAGTAGAGATGAGCGCAAAGACCTACATTCGACCTTGCAACGTCAGACGAACAACCTGCATCACATTCGTCGCGCTTTCGCGATATAGCAATATTCGTTATTTCGCATGCAATATCATGACTAGCGACTAATTCAAGTAATATTTGCGTGCGCATAAATTGTTCGTTATTAATAATGTTTAAACAGCTTTACACGTATAGAAAGCTTGAAATGGCAGGAGTCATTTGAGTGAATGGAAGGGGCGAAAAGGCATGTGGAAATCCGTACAATACACTCAGCGTACTGGAGTCTGACACAACCTGTTAACGCTAGGTAGGTAAGGGAATACAAACCGCGAATAGATTAATGCGATTATTCAAGTGACGAACATTATTATATCTCTATTGTTTAATCTCTACTGTGACAGGAATAGTGGAACTGTGAAAGCAGCAACTAAGGTTGGGGAAATTATGTCTGAATATAAAAAATTTTTTTCTTCCAGATACAGTTTCCCTATCACTCACTATCCATCTCAAGAGCGAATATACGTAATTGCGAATATGGGGTCAAGTATTTAACATTCGCAAACCTCGAAATCACAATATTCAAGATCAAACTCGCGCCCAACACCAGTGGCGAGTGGGCCATGGGAACCCCAACAGAGTACTCGCAAGGCCTTGGTTTGTTACTGCTGCCAGTAATTGCTGATAGACACGAACCGGGCACCGTGAATGGAAAGTCGGAAAGTAAATGATTATATTGGGGGGCCAAGAAATGGTAACAAAACCAGTGCCAGCGAAAGCATCAGAAGAAAAAATAAAATGGTTGAAACCGCCGTGACCTGAGTGACGTGTACAGTTTGACGTTGCGATACTGCAACCTGATGAAAACGTGACTTACCCAACACTGAACCTATAGCAGTCTTTGAAGAAACATCAAGTAGCGAGTTTGTAAGCTGATAAAGTTTTACACATACTTTATTTTCCATTTAATTTTAGTCCCCCCCCCCCCCCGCTACCTTAGCAACAGATGTAATTGACCACACCAACTAAGAATGGAGAGCTGTTACGAGACCTGAAGAAGCAAATGACATGCAAAGATGCTCCTGGCTGTGGTAGTGCCGACACAGACGTGATGCCTGTAGGCATCAGAACCAACGAAATGGTTGACACCGCCGAGGCCCGAGTGACGGGTCAGGTCTGATGTTGTGACACCGCAAACTGATGAGAAATGACTTACCCAACATTCTGGACCTATAACAACCTAAAAATAAAACGTCAAGTAGCAAAGCCCGCAACCTAATGGGAAATCCACACATGATGTGATTTTTTTTTTCTTTCCCCACTACCTTAGCAACAGATGTAATTGAGCACACCAACTGAGAATGGCGAGCTATGACCTGAAAAGCAAAATGACATGCAATGAATGAAGCTGGCTGTGGTAGCATGCCGACACTGACATGAGGCATCGAAACCAACAAAATGGTTGAAACTGCCGAGGCCTGAGTGACGGGTCAGGTCTGATGTTGCGAGACCGCAAACTGATGAAATTTGACTTACCCAACATTCAGAACCTATAACAACCTAAAATAAACGTCAAGTAGCAAAGCCCGTAACCTAATGTGAAATCCGCCCATAATGGGACTTTTTTTTTTACTACCCAAGCACGAGAAGCAATTGACCAGATCAACTGAGAATGGCGAGCTGTGACGTGACCTGAAAAGCAACAAATGACATGTAAAGACAAACCTGACTGTGGTAGTATGCTGACACCGACGTGAGGCATGCAGTAATATAAACAACCTGCACCACACCACTCCGCTATAGGCGAGTACATGCAAACGTCGCCACCATCAGCACATGCGCCCAGTAGAGATGTGGGCGTATATGCCGTAAAAACAAACTAAACTCAGTTCTCGGCAAAAGCCACGCTTCTATCTATTTTTAGCACAAATAAAGCAACAAAACGAGGGAAAAATAACAATATAAAAGGTCCTCATGGGTCTCTGCAATTACCTTTGTAGCAAGTAGCTCCCCCCGTGTCCGGCTAACACTCTGAACTGAAGATGGATCCCCAGCCCCTGCACAGGTGCTTATTAAGTGCACAAACTCAGGTTCACAATCTTAAAGTGATACACACACATTTACATTTCCAAAACAAATGAAACAAGACAAATTAAATATACCTCAACACAGAGGAGCTCACCGTCTACTCAATATACATATCGCAAAATAGCATTTATACTAAAGAAACAATAACACTATGAAAACAGCAGCTCTGCTCCACCGGGATTAATCAGCTGCCTCACCCTCTATAATGCGAGTAAGGGGATAATGCTGGATGCCAGTGTGAACAAGGCCTTAGTCTGTCTGCAGAAATAATAGCGGATAGTGAGAGAGGTTTGCTGGGAAGATACCTCAGCACAGAGGAGCTTACCGTCTACTTAAACACGCATCATAAATAGCATTTATACTAAAGAAACAATAACACTTTGTAAACAGCAACTCTGCTCCACCTGGAGTAATCAGCTTCCTGAACCTATCCCTCTATAATGCAAGTAAGGTGATAACGCTGGATGTCAGTGTGAACAAGGCTTTAGTCTGTCTGCAGAAATAATAGCGGATGGCAAGAAAGACATGCAGATATACACGGACAGACAAAGCAAGGTGACCTGTGCAAGACATGGAAGCCTGCGAGACGGAGTCACGCTGACCCCTGCTGCCTAGATGTGCCGCCACGTGGACGCCAAGCGTAGGCTGTCAGGCACGAGAAAACGAGACGGAGTCACACTGACCCCTGCTACCTAACCGCACTGCCACGTGGGAGCCAAACGTGGGCTGCCAGGCAGAATCGCTCCGGTGTAATGCCGCTCCTCCTCACCAAAGGAGCCGACGCATCGCCGGCCGGACTGTAACGGGACAATGCTGCACGAGCTGGTTGCAAACCCTCACCCGACCGGAACGACCTCAACTGGGATCCTGGACTCTGACTGGGTATGGAAGCTGCAGATTCAGCCCATGTGCTGCAACAGGTGGCTCTGACTGCACACAACTACGCAGCAGCGGTCGACACGCCCAAGGGAGGCGCCTGCCTGGTATAAATGTGCTACTTACGCCCCTCCCACAAATACAGGCCAATAAACTGGCCTTCTAACATATATACATCACACACTGCACTACATACATCACAAGCATGTATACTTCACACACTGACCTAAATACATCACACATATTTATACATCACATGCTGCACTACATACATCACACACATATATACATTACACACTGCACTACATACATCACACACTGCACTACATACATCACACACATGTAGTAAGGCTGAGAAGTTCAGCCTGTATTTGTGGGAGGGGCGTAGGCCACTACTTATTCCCTACCCACCATGTCCTCCAGCCTCGATACGAACTGCGGCCGTGCTGCGCTCTCTCCGCCGGCTCCTTGCGTGACGTTACTTCCTACTTCCGGTTCCCTGTCGCGGGCATCGCAACGCTGGGTGGTAAGTTTGTTCCTCCTCACCGCGACACAGGGCCTCCCCGCCGGCATTCCGGTCCCCGACTGGCATGCTCGGGTAAGGTTCAGGCTCCCGCCAACAGGGGGCACCCGTCCCTCCTCCCGGCACGCCCGGGCTGCTTAGGCGGCGGCGCGCTGCGCGCCTGAGTTCCGGGGCACAGTTTGCGGTTTATCAAGGCATCCAGCCGCCGGCAGACAGGGCTCCCCTGCCGGTGGTTTGCCGGGGGGGCTGGATGTCGCTCCCAGGCAGTGCTGCAAGTGGGGGGCAGTTTGTGCAGCCGGTCAGTTACTAACTGGCCGAAGAGAAAAAAAAAAAAGGGGGTGTCTTATACATATAGAAGTTTGGGCACGTTTGGATATAAAAAAAAAAAAAAAGTAAAAGGTGTGTTATACATATGGAAGTTATGGGTGCGTTGTTAAAAAAAAAAAAAAAAAAAAAAAAGTTATTAAATAATATATTAATAGTCCTTCTGGTGGCACCATGCCGTCCTGGACTGCCGGGCGCCGGCTCCAGTCCCTAGGGCATGTGGTGCGCCGGCTGGGCGTCACCTGGATTATTCGTGTGGTCCACGGGTTGGTCCAGCTACCCGCCCGCGGGCAAGTGCCGATCTGTTTCAGTCTGGTTCGGGCCTGCCATTTCCCCACGGGCCTCCCGAGTCGTTCAGGTGTCATCATTGCCTAGAGATTACATATAGTCTTTCGTGTACCTACCCGTTTCATTTAGGTGTGGGGCCATCCACGTATTACCGACCAAACCGCTCAGGTACACGTTTTTTTCACGTATTACCACCTGAATCGCTCAGGCGAGTTGACTTTCATGTATAATCACCTGAATCGCTCAGGCACGTTGTCATTTGCGTATAATCACCTGAATCGCTCGGGTATGTTGTCATTCATGTATAAATTACCTGAATTCCTCAGGTCACGACTTTCACTCATGCTTAATCACCTGAATCCGCACAGGTCATGCTTCGTTCATGCATGATCACCTCATTTGCTCAGGTCACGCTTTATTCAAGTTTTAATTACTTCAATCGCTTAGGTCATGTCTTCATTCACATACATTCACTCGAATCACCCAGGTTTCTCCTCCTAGCCAGGTTACCTTGTTCCTGTTCCATGCAGGTCATGTCTCCAGTCTGCTCCATACTGTGCTAACCGGGTTTCCCGATTCACTCTGGGCAAGTTCCTTTACTCGGGTTATGTATCATGCAATGTATAACTGCCTGATTCGCTCAGGTCATGCATCATCCATGTATTGTTGCCTAAATCGCTCAGGTCAGGTATCATTCATGTATATTCCCTGAATCACTCGGGTCATGCTTCATTCAGTGCAATGTTGGTCCCTGAGTCGCTCGGGTCGTGTATCATGCAATGTAAACTGCCTGATTCACTCAGGTCATGCATCATTCTTGTATTGTTGCCTGAGGTGCTCAGGTCAGGTATCATTCATGTATATTCCCTGAGTTCTCAGGTCATGCTTCATTCAGTATAATCTTGGTCTCCGTTTCGTCCAGGTTACGTTTTCATTCACGTGCAATCGCCGGAATCGCTCAGGTTATGCTTTATTCAGTACAAGGCATCGCGTAGGTCATGTTTCTTTTACTGTATAAATCGCCTGAATCGCTCAGGTTACATTTCATTCCTGCATAATTGCCTGAATCCCTCAAGCCATGCCTCACTTAGCATAATGTTGGTTCCTGAATCGCTCAGTTCAGGTATTATTCATCTATAGCTACCTGAAACACCCATGTCATGAGTCATTCACGTCTGGTGGCCTTAATTGCTCAGATTATGTTTCAGAATGATGTTGGTCCCGGATTCGCTCACGCAATGCGTCAGCCTTGTATTTTGCCTGAGTCACTCAGGCCTTGAATCATTCATGTATAGTTGCCTGATTCGCTCGGGCCATGAATGATTCATGTATTATTACCTGGATCACTCAGGTCTGTATCATTCATGTATGGTTGCCTGAATTTCTCAGGTCTTATATCATTCATGTATGTTTGCCTGAGTCGCTCAGGCCATGCTTCTCTCAGTTAATGCTGGCTCCAGAACCACTTAGGTCAGGTATTATTCTGGGCATGGGTGGCCTGAGTCGCTCAGGTCACTTTTTCATTCTTGTTTGGGTTGCCTGAGTCACTCAGGTCATTTAGTGTGGTGTTGGCCGTGAATCGCTCAGGTCTTGTTTCTTCTCATGTTTAGTTGCCTGAATCGCTCAGGCCATACTCTTTCAGTACGTTGGTTCCTGAATCGCTCAGGTCTTTTTCAGTCAGGTTTAGTTGCCTGAATCGCTCAGGTCACGTTTCATCCAGGTACAGTTGCTTGAGTCGCTCAGGCCATGAGTCATTCATGTTTAGTTGCCTGAGTCACTCGGGTCTTGAATCATTCATGTGTAGTTAACTGAATCGCTTATGTCATGTTTCATTCGCTCGGGTCACCATTCATGTGCGATTGCCTGAATCACTCGGGCCATGAATCGTTCACGTATAGTTTCCTGAGGCGCTCAGGTCATGAATCATTCATGTATAGTTGCCTGATTCGCTCGGGTCATGAATAATTCATGTATTATTACCTGGATCACTCAGGTCTGTATCATTCATGTATGGTTGCCTGAATTGCCCAGGTCTTATATCATTCATGTATGTCTGCCTGAGTCGCTCAGGCCATGCTTCTCTCAGTTAATGCTGGCCTCAGAACCGCTTAGGTCAGGTATTATTCATTGCATGGGTGGCCTGGGTCGCTCAGGTCACTTTTTCATTCTTGTTTGGGTTGCCTGAGTCACTCAGGTCATTTAGTGTGGTGTTGGTCCGTGAATCGCTCAGGTCTCGTTTCTTCTCATGTTTAGTTGCCTGAATCGCTCAGGCCATGCTTTTTCAGTACATTAGTTCCTGAATCTCTCAGGTCTTTTTCAGTCAGGTTTAGTTGCCTGAATCGCTCAGGTCACGTTTCATCCAGGTACAGTTGCTTGTGTCGCTCAGGCCATGAGTCATTCATGTTTAGTTGCCTGAGTCTCTCGGGTCTTGAATCATTCATGTGTAGTTAAATAAATCGCTCATGTCATGTTTCATTCGCTCGGGTCACATACCATTCAGGTGCGGTTGCCTGAATCGCTCGGGCCATGAATCGTTCATGTATAGTTCCTGAGGCGCTCAGGTCTTGAACCATTCATGTAGGGTCGCCTGAGTCACTCGGGTCATGGATCATCCATGTGCTGTTGCCTGAATCGCTCAGGTGTTGTCGCCTGAGTCGCTCATTTCATATATCATTCATGTTTGGTTGCCTGAACCGCCCAGGTCTTATATCATTCATGTTTGGTTGCCTGAACCGCCCAGGTCTTATATCATTCATGTTTAATTGCCTGAATCGCTCAGGCCATGCTTCATTCAGTTAATGCTGGCCCCGGAACTGCTTAGGTCAGGTATCATTTAATGCATAAATGGCCGGTGTCGCTCAGGTCACATTTCATTCTTGTATATAAATTGCCTGAATCGCTCAGGTCATACTTCATTCAGTATAACGTTGGTCCCTGTATCTCTCAGGTCTTGTTTCATCTCATGTGTAGTTGCCTGAATCGCTCAGGTCTTGTTTCATCTCATGTTTAGTTGCCTGATTCACTCAGGCCATGCTTCTTTCAGTATGTTGGTCCCTGAATCGCTCAGGTCCGTTATCAGTCATGTATGGTCGCCTGAATCGCTCAGGTCACGTTTTATCCACCGTATAGTTCTCTGATTCGGTCAGGTCATGCTTCGTGCTTGTATTGTTGCCTGAATCGCTCAGGTCAGGTATCGTTCATACACAGTCGCCTGAGTCGCTCTGGCCATGAATCATTCATGTATTGTTGCCTGAGTTGCTCAGGTCTTGAATCATCCGTGTTCAATTGCCCGAATCGCTCGGGCCATGAATCATTCATGTATAGTTGCCTGAGTTGCTCAGGTTTTTAATCATTCTTGTATAGTTGCCTTAATCACTTGGGCCATGTTTCATTCCTGTACAGTTGCCTGAGCCGCCAAGGCCACGAGTTTCAGGTACAGTTGCCTGAATCACGCAGGTTCCTGAATCCTCCATGTACTGTTACCCGAATCGCTCAGGTCATGTATCATTAACGTATGGTTGCCTGGATCGCTCAGGTCATGTGTCACCCATGTACAGTCGCCTGAATCGCTCAGGTCATGAATCATTTAGGTATAGTTGCCTGAATTGCTCAGGTCATATATCACACAGGTACAGTCGCCTGAGTCGTTCAGGCCATGATCCATTCAGGTTTTGTTGCCTGAGTCGCTCAGGTCATCTTTCACTCATGTACAGTTGCCTGAATTGCTCAGGTCTTGAAATCATTCATGTATTGTCGCTGGAATCGTTCAGGTCAGGTTCTTTCGGTATCATGTTGGACAGTTTTGTCTCTCTTTTCTGCTCTGTTGTCTTCCTAATTCTCTCAGGCCGTCTGTTAACGTTGCCTTGTCTGGTGGTCTAGCTGGTCCGCTAGGTCACGTCCTGCCAGCCAGTACCTTCCGCGTCCGCTTGGTACGTCCGGGCCATGCCTTCTCGCCATTTGCTTAGAGGTTTCTACTGGTTCGTGCCAGTTTGGGTCGTGTCTTCGGTTCCGGTAAGTGGCGTTCTTCAGGTAAGTCAGTCCTTCATCGAGTTCAGGTATGGGGCCCAGCTCTGCCACTGGCTTAGCTCGACAGCTCAGCAAAATAAAGAATAAAAAATATATATATATATATATGAATAAGTAAAAACCACACACTATCGTCGGTGGTCATTTTGGGCCCTTCTTCAAGGCAGCAGGAAGTCACTACTCACGCCTTCGGTCCGGATCGAGCAGTAGGTCCCAGAGTGGATGTCGTCATGGCAGCAGTCATATGTGTTGAGTTGGCCTGTAGCATCCTCCAACTGGCACCTTGGTTGTTGCGATCACTATACATCTTTCCTACAAGTTCCGCTCCTCTTTTGCCCCCTCCAGGCCTACCCCGTCCTGGCTCCGGGCACACATGAGCCAGTTGATAGTTATGGTCAGTCCATCCAGGCTTCCGGATGGTCATTGTCGTCTCCTATTCCTAGGCCGCAGCACCTAACACAAATATACATTACACACTGCACTACATACATCACACACTGCACTACATACATTACACACATATATACATTACACACTGCACTACATACATCACACACATATATACATCACATGCTGCACTAAATTCATCACACGCTGTCCCACACACATCACACGCATGTATGTGGTGCAGTATGTAGTGAATGCAGACAGGCTATTATAGCCAAGTGGTAGTACAGGGAAGATCCACCATATTGAACTGGACTTTATAACTTCGCTATAATAGCTTGATGTTATTTAGACCAGTAATGGTCCCCTGCATAAATCCCCACCTCTTAGGCTCCGTTCACATGACCACTATTTATTTCTGTTGTTCTGCTCATCTAATGGAGAAGAACGAAGACAACCGAAGTGCTGGATTGGGCACGTAAGGCTGGGTTTTTGTCATACGATCAACATACACTCCAGAACTTCTGGTTGCAGTGCGTACATGAGCAGGTGAAGGAAGAAAGCGCTCCGGGACCCACAGCCCTTAATCTGTCACAAGCCGATCACAGGGGCTGAATACCCCCTTCGATTACACCCCTAACGCTACTGGGGTTCTATATGGAGAAATACCTGATGAAACACGGCTCCTCCGATGTGACCCGATCGCTCTCACAGAGAGAAGACAGTCAGCCGCGTGGAAAGATGGCGGCCGCACAGGAAAAGTCTCAGAGGCTCACAAGATCAGCCTCGCAACCTCCCCAGAGATTCAAGGACATGGCAGACGCCCGCATCAGACTTCATGATCTCATGCCGCACTATGGCGGTTAAGGTGGTCAAACTGCTGGCACTGGACATTAAATCTTTACTAGAAGCCACTGTCTCTGCAGTGCTTCAGCAAATCCAGAGGGAAGTCCCCAACATGCCACTCAAATTGCCGATCTGGAGCACAGGGTTAACTTGGTGGAGGAGGAGCTGGAAAGGGCTCAAACTCAGGTTCAAGAAGCCCCTAGCACCAATAAAGCCCTTAAAGATAAAGTAGAGGACTTGGCTAATCGCTCCAGAAGGAGTAACTTGAGAATAGTGGGACTCCCGGGGGTTGATTCCCCCAAACCAGCTATTACAAATTTGTGCTGTGGACTTGCCGCAACCTTTAGGGCTTCAAGGGACCTTTACAGTGGACAGTGCACAGGATCGGTCCAGCGAGAGTTTCGGGTTCGGATTTGGGCAAAAGCAGACCAAGATCCATCATTGTAAAATACCTCAACTATGCAACTAAAGAGGCAATACTAACAAAATACAGTCGTAGCTCGCAACCGCTGCTAGTGTAGGATCACAAAATACTTATATTTGGCGACTATTCAGCCGAGGTAGCAAAGAGAAGAAGAGCCTTTTCTCAAGTGTGTTTCACACTGGTTCAAAAAAGAATCACATTTGCCTTAATATATCCAGCAACACTGAGGGTCTTCCTACCGGATGGTTGCACAGACACTTATCTCTCCCCAAGTGAAGCCATGGATGCCTTGGATCTGGAAAAGGAACTTTCACCACATCATTTGAGCAAAACTACAAGAGGAAGATAAGCGGGTAAAGAGGGAAATGCGACAAGATGGCAGAGAGGAGCGGCCCACACAGATCACCTACGTCCTCAGACTCCCGGGCAATTCCGCAGGACTAATGTGACTGTACAAGAGAAAAGTTCTGCCGAGCTTCAAGCAAGTTGCCACCTGTAAGCCGACAGGGACAAGTGAGATGAGGAGGGGTGTGCGATGATTGGGTTATAGTTATTACCATGAGACTTAATGTCCGGCATACGTTATAAGTTTGTTTAAAAGAAAATGTACAAAAGAAAATGTAATTTCAAGGGGAGAGGAGCAGGGCAGTTTTAGGATGTAAAAAGAAATGGAAATTGATTTCTATAGAAGAGCGAGATTTATATTGAGATGTAGGGCTGAGGGGACCCGGGGTAGTCCCAATAAGTTTGGTAATGAGAGAGGGATATCCTGGGTAGACAGAAGACAACACCTTCCATCAGGAATGCCTGAAAAAAGAGAAGTCAACGCTGTGCGTATTATTGTTGATGGGTAACATGGGGGTAGTCAAGTTGGGGAGGGTGGTTGAGGGGGTTGTTATTGCTCCAAACTGATAGGACCATGGATGGGCTGCTAACCCGAGGTGAGAGATCTACTTGGGGGGATGCGTTGCTTATAGCTTCTGATTTTCTGGGCATAACATGAAGGTTATCACCTGGATAACCTGGTTATCACCTGGTTATCGCCTGGCTTGCGTTCACAACACAAGCGTTCAATTGTATTAAGACACCTTAGTAAGTTAAAAGCAGATGTGGCCCTGTTACAGGAAACGCATTTGGAAGAGGGAGACTTCTGGAGACTCCAGAAATTATGGGTGGGACGAGTATTGGGATCTCCTTCAAAGGGAAAAAAGGCAGGTGTGATAATTCTCTTACATAAAAACCTGAAATACACAGTGAAGTCGGCAACACCGGATGAAGAAGGAAGGTCGCTGAAGGTAGAACTGGATTCAACAGTGGGTTCAATTGTTATCGATAATGTATACTCACCCAACACGTCCCAGAGAGGGTTTTTTCAAAGATTGGAATCTTCAATACTACAAGATGGAACATCCCCGATGGTAGTGGCAGGAGACTTTAATAGAGTACATAACACTTTGATGGTAGTGGCAGGAGACTTTAATAGAGTACTTAACACTTTAGAAGATAGACGCCATCAGGAAAAAAAGTCTCAGCATAACCCACAAGGCAATCACACATTATTTCCTTTCTTATCTCCAACTAATCTTATAGATGTATGGAGACATCACCCAAAAGAGAGGGAATACACACACTACTCATACGCGCAGCAATCCTGGTCGAGATTAGATTATTTGCTCATGTCCTCTGACTTAGTCTTGAGAACCCATCGTGGATTTAGTCATTTAGGATCATGCCCCAGTATGGGTAGACGTCTCTGATACTATTCCAAGGGGCACAGACTTCATTTGGAGATTACTAACCCACCTCTTGCTGGATCAGGAGTTTTAAAATAGACTCAAAGGATGGTGGTGGGAATATTCCCAAGATAACGCAGAACATATACAAAATCCTGAATTGTTCTGGGAAATGAAAAAAGTAGTTCTGAGCCTACACGACTGGGAAAAAAAAGGAGATAAATGAGAAATATGACAAGGCAGTAAAGTCCGAGAAGCCTAAACCAATTATATAAATGATCCATCAGAGTCCTCTAAAGTACAATGGGTAACCGCTAAACATACCTTTGATTATTATCAGGAGAGCAAAGCAAAGTGGGCGGCAGACCGCAAGCAGGCAGAATTATTTAAATATGGGGATAAAGCGGGCAAGATGCTAGCAAACCTAACACGTCCTTATACTAGGCAAACACAAATTTACCCGCTGAAAGATGAATCAGGGACTTTGCAAAATCACCCGAAAAAGGTAATAGATATACTAGACAAATACTTTGCGGCTTTATACACACAGGACTCCTTTGATAGAGCTCGAGCAAGAGAATTGTTGCAAGGGGTTAATCTCCCACGGCTATCGCAGGGTTCACTAAATGTCCTTAATGCAGACATCTCAGTGGAAGAGTTAAAATCCATGATAAAAACTCTACAAAATGGGAAAGCTCCGGGCCCTGATGGGTATCCTGCGAATTCTATAAGATACTAGGAGAGGAATTAGCGTCTCCGCTCACTTCGCTTTACAATTCTATTTTACAAGGGGGTAGACTAGCACTATCAGGGAACATGGCTTATATCAAGGTACTACCGAAACAGGGGAAAGACTGTTCTGTTTATATTGGCTGCCTGGGTGACAGCATCTGACATCATTATTTAGGTGCCCTCTGTGCCTTTGTATACTGCATCTCTTGTATATTGTGTAGTATTTGGCAAAGGCTCTGGACGGACCGAAATGCGTTGTCTATGTAACAACTAATGTGAAAAATAAAAGCATATTAAAGAAATCAAGTGCCTAGGTATAAAGCTCAGCAGACAGTATCACACATGATAGGCTTAGATACACAGCTCAGGAGGCAGTATCACACATTATAGACTTAGATACACAGCTCAGGAGACAGTATCACACATGATAGGCTTAGATACACCAGCTCAGCAGATAGTATCACAAATGTTGGGTTTAGAAACAGTGACTCAGCAAACAGTTATACACATGATAGGCTTAGATACACAGCTCAGGAGACAGTATCACACATGATAGGCTTAGATACATAACTCAACAGATAGTATCACACATGATAGGCTTAAATACATAGCTCAGGAGACAGTATCACACATGATAGGCTTAAATACATATCTCAGGAGACAGTATCACACATGATAGGCTTAAATACATATCTCAGGAGACAGTATCACACATGATAGGCTTAAATACATAGCTCAGGAGACAGTATCACACATGATACGCTTAAATACATAGCTCAGGAGACAGTATCACCCATGATAGGCTTAAATACATAGCTCAGGAGACAGTATCACACATGATAGGCTTAAATACATATCTCAGGAGACAGTATCACACATGATAGGCTTAAATACATATCTCAGGAGACAGTATCACCCATGATAGGCTTAAATACATAGCTCAGGAGACAGTATCACCCATGATAGGCTTAAATACATAGCTCAGGAGACAGTATCACCCATGATAGGCTTAAATACATAGCTCAGGAGACAGTATCACACATGATAGGCTTAAATACATAGCTCAGGAGACAGTATCACACATGATAGGCTTAAATACATAGCTCAGGAGACAGTATCACACATGATAGGCTTAAATACATAGCTCAGGAGACAGTATCACACATGATAGGCTTAAATACATATCTCAGGAGACAGTATCACACATGATACGCTTAAATACATAGCTCAGGAGACAGTATCACCCATGATAGGCTTAAATACATAGCTCAGGAGACAGTATCACACATGATAGGCTTAAATACATAGCTCAGGAGACAGTATCACACATGATAGGCTTAAATACATAGCTCAGGAGACAGTATCACACATGATAGGCTTAAATACATAGCTCAGGAGACAGCATCACACATGATAGGCTTAAATACATAGCTCAGGAGACAGTAGCTTGCATAATTGGTTAAAATACAATGCTCGGCAATTAACACAGAATAGAGAAACACCGCACTTTCTGGGGGAATTACTTCATGAACTGTAAGGTTCGTCTGACTGGGGTTTTCAGTCGACAGAAAGTTCAGAAAGTCACAGAAAGTTCGGCAA
This sequence comes from Bufotes viridis, assembly GCA_033119425.1. Lineage (NCBI taxonomy): Eukaryota > Metazoa > Chordata > Amphibia > Anura > Bufonidae > Bufotes > Bufotes viridis. The sequence goes on from CM065590.1 coordinate 35,104,852, forward strand.
CAGGTGTGACTAGAAAAAGGAGAAGTTAGCTAGACGGCCTGTCGATGAGAGGTTTTCAGGTCACTGCTATTAGCATGCCATTGAGGAAATTGTAATGTCTATTTATCCTTCAAAATAAAATCAAATAGGGGAAGTCTGCTACGCCCATAAAGAATCAGGATCTATATATAAAATATAAGGATTGGGTTGTGGTTTTGGGTTAAATCAACAAACACCTGTTTGATGACTTCGAGTTGCACAATAGTTTTGCTTACTTTCCATCCCAGCACGGATGTCTTCTTGCGTCACTGAAGGAAGACGTTATTATTACTATATGACCCATGCTGTCACCCTCCTCCGCTAAGACGTCACCAGAGAAGATGATGTTGTGTATGCTGTAACCCAAACCGATCCTCAAGAAATCCCAACAGGCTATGTTATACTTGCCCACGTTTGAGAAGGGAGATCAAGGACATTCTGAGAAGCATGCCTCACCTATATCTATAGGACAGGATGGTGCTGGCTCCCAGCTTCTTCTCCTCCAGGCCTATCTTATGAAGCTCTGCTGGGCTCCCTCGTTGAAAACATCCGGTTTGATGCCGCCTGCAGTGACTGGATCCCCTTGTGTTGCGTGACCATATGTCAAGGAAGGGGGCCCACCGGAGCATCACAGGCTGGGAGGAGAACGAACACTGGGAAGCCAGTAAGTAAGCTTCCCCTTACAGGTTCCCCTCTCAAACCATTTTTGCACAACCCATTTAAAGATGAAAACACCCAGAAGATTTGCCTTCTTTCTGAGAGAGCTCCTCTTTGTCTATAAGTCATGGTGTACCATATAGTACCTGCATATTACAATGATATGGTGTACAAAAAATACCATACCTACTATTACAAAGACCACCATGGCCAGTAACATCACCTTCAGCACGGACATACGATGCACCCTGGGAGGAAACACAGGTCACACACCCCACATTTAGGCCTCTTTCACACGGGCGTTCCGGATTTGCTCCAGGTGCATTGCAGGAAACACGCGCGAGTGCGCACTAAATTTCAGTCAGTTTTGACTGCAATTGCATTGCGTTGTTCAGTTTTTTTCCACGCAAGTGCAATGCATTTTGCACGCGCGTGAGAAAAAACTTAATGTGGCACCCAGATCTGAAATTCTTCACTGAAGTTCGGTGTTGTGTAGATGTTATTATTTTCCCTTATAACATGGTTATGAAGGAAAATAATAGCATTCTTAATACAGAATGCTTACTTAAATGTGCATTGAGGGGTTAAAAAATGAAAAAAATTAACTCACCTCATCCACTTGATCGCGCAGCCGGCATCGTCTTCTTTCTTCTTCTTCTTTCAGGACCTGCAAAAGGACCTTTGATGACGTCATCTGGTGACATCAACGCAGGTCTTGCTGAATGAAGATAGAACCCCTCAAGTCACATTTTAGTAAGCATTCTATATTAAGAATGCTATTATTTTCCTTTATAACCATGTTATAAGGGAAAATAATACAGTAAATTGACTTTAGTCAATTTACTAACATCATCTCCTAGCAACCATGCGTGAAAATCGCATTGCATACGCACTTGCTTGCGGATGCTTGCAATTTTCACGCTACCCCATTCATTTATATGGGGCCTGCGTTGGGTGAAAAATGCAGAATATAGAACATGCTGCGATTTTCACGCAACGCACAAGTGATGAGTGAAAATCACTGCACATCTGCACAGCCCCATTGAAGTGAATGGGTCAGGATTCAGTGCGGGTGCAATGCGTTCACGTCGCTACCGGGCCCAGGAGCCTGAGGGGGCCCAATGATCCTTGTGCCACATAAGAAGACACAGAAATCACTGATGGAAGGGGGGCCCAAGCTGAACTCTTGCACCGGGGCCCATGAACTGTTAGCTACACCTCTGGACCCAAGCCAAACCCCCCCCCCCCATACTCATGACCACCACCAATAAAGAGAATATTACCCCAATGAATTAAGATTTTACTAAAAAATTTATCTTCTATTAGTTAACGCTGTGTTTCTCTTGACATACATAGTGGTTCTTAGACAGGAAGTGGCAATCATGGTCGGCCATTTTTGAGATGACACTTTCGGTGACCCTGTAAGGGGTCAGATCTTACAGAAAGGATCTTTTTGGTATTTGTGACTCCTTGGTACTTTGGTATACATGGCATTCTTTTGAGCCACAACATTTAAACCACTAATGGATGATGAAACATTGATTATCTAGTGACAATGGCAGCTGTCCAGGGGTGGGATATGTTTATCTTAAGTGACCGGTGGGTTCTTGAAGCTGATGCATTGGAAGCAGGAAAAATGGTCCTGAGGGACTTTGGCAGTAGCCAAACTGTGATGACCTAGATGAGTCGGAGCATCTCCGAAATGGCAGGTCTTGTGGGTTGTTTCCAGGATGCAGTGGTTAGTTCTTACCAAAAGTGGCCCAAGGAAAGATAACCAGTGAACTGGCAACAGGGTCATGGGCACCCAACACAAGTTGCCCATGCTGACCCCTATTCCACCAATGAAAGCCCACACAATGGGCATGTGAGAATGAGAACAAGACCTCAGAGCAATGGGCAGCCTGGTCTGATGAATCATGTTTTCTTTATGGTATGGTGCTCCAGGTATCTCCTACCTGGGGAGGAGATGGCAACAGAATGCTCTATGGGAAGAAGCGGCTGAGGCAGTGTGATGCCCTGGGCAATGTTCTGCTGGGAAACCTTGGTTCCTGGCATTATGTGGATGTACCACCTACTTAAACACTGTATGGACAGGTTCCACTCTTCATGGCTGAGGTGCCCCCTAAAGGCAGTGGTCTTTTCCATCAGTATAATACCCCGGCCATACTACAAAAAGTGTTCAGGAATGAGGAATATCACAAAGAGATCAAGGAGATGTCTCCAAAATCTCTATCTAATTGTCATCTGTGGGAGGTGGTGGATGAACAAGTCTTATAGGATCTTCTGCTAATGTCTGGTGACAGGACGCCTACAGGTTTTTTTTGGAGTCCATGTCTTGAAGGCACAAGGGCAAATACCACAATATTAGGCATATGTATGGATCCTAGAATAACCGGTACTACTGTATGAACCACCAGAACTGAGAGAGGCTGGTAATTACTACATATTTGCACTGGGTAATGTGCTACTGCTATTTCACCATTGTATACATACTGAACTATATAAATAGTCGTCATAATAGACGTACTATCACAAGGTGCACTCATTAGGCGTGTCAGTAAAAGCAAAGGCTAAGCCAAATGACAAATTCACTTCTGCTTCATCACTAGACACAACTACCCCTTGTGGTTGTTGCAGGCAATTTTTTTTTGTAATTTAAAGGTGTTTTCTGGAAGTTAAACATTGATGTCCCTTTTCTTAGGTCACCAATATCAGATCGGTGAGGATCCAACACCCGACATCCCTGCCATGCAGTTGTTTGAAGAGACCGAAGTACTCGGACGTAGTATACCAGACACAGCGCCAAGCACCGTATAGTGGCTATACTTGGTATTGCAGCTCAGTCCCATTCAAGTGAATGGGACCAAACTGCAGAAAGGTCATGTGGTCCCTTTCGATAGCTGATCAGTGGGGGTGCTGAAGCAATACCCCAACCAATCTGATATTGATGACCTATGCTGAGGATAATACATCAATGTTTAACTCCTGGAGAACTCCTTTAACTCTTGGCCTATAACTCTGCCCACTTCCTATCCATACACAGCCAATCCCCCCCAATTATAGTACCAACTGTATCCCTGCACAGAAATAGTGCTTCTTTGCGTCCACTACAAAGTAAAGGTGCCCCCATGCAGCAACAATGCCCCCACCATGCAGCTTGTTGCACCTCCATTCAGTAAGAGGCCCCCCTTAGTGCCACCATTCAACATGATGCCACCTTAGTGCTTGTCCACAATAAACGAAGCTCAACACTCAGTGTGGGCCTCTTCTGGCCTGTGCCTTCTACAGCTTGCAGCAAGTTTGATGACATCACTACATTTTACCTGTCCCAAGTGTAGTTCCCCAGACTTGGGGGTAGTATAAATTATATGTTGTTGTGCATTATGTATTTTATTGTTTGCTTCTAGCCAGGAATGGTTGGCAAAGGTTGTCAGGAACAGGGTTAACCACCTTGTTCCTCACGTCTTGGTAGATGGTCTGGGCTGGTCCTCCTCCCTGCCAAGAGGAGGAGTTGCTGTGTGGTTGCAGAAAGGAGAGGAAGCACACCGCAGAGCTTCTTCTCCTGTTACCTAATCTCCACAGAGAACTACTCTAAATGTCCTCAAGTAAAGCCTTGAGATTCCAGACAGCAGAGTGAACTTGCTACATCAGCATCTTCAAACACTGCTGTATGGTGAGGGACTACAGCCAAGCCACCCATCACTAAACAATCACTAGACCAGTATCACCTAAGTGCTGAATTGCCTCCAACCAACACCTGCCTCAAAAATCTTTGGTGGTGCCAGAGACGTTTTTCACTTGAAATCTTCTGCTATTGAATATACTTGAACTTCTACGTTGCCCTTAGTAAAAAGAAAACTATGGCCTCCTTCTTCAGTTTTATAATTCCACTGCACCAATCCCTAGGTATCGATTATGCAGTATGACCTCTGTGAGGTCACGGGGTGAGTGTAGGTAGGCCGAGGGTAAAAACACACTTTTTGGTTTACTCACAGTTTTGTCGTCCCTGGGCATGGCTGCATACAGTGAAGAGGAGAACAGCACTGGATTCTCCGGGGCACACTCTGATGTAAGGGACACAGGCCAGATGGTGGCTGAGGTGCCCTTGGTGATAACTTGGCTTTACGTGCTTATGGCTCGGTCCCTTTAGTCGTGACCCCAGTACCGTTGTGGTACAACAATGGTAGGAGTAGTAGTAGCAATTGAGGAGCAGAACACAAAGTTCAATCCAACTCACAACTTTTACTGAATGATGGCTCCTTGGTAACAGTAATACAGTCTCTCATATCAATGGAGGCAGAATATAGTAAGTCCATAGTTCACAGGCTTTGTGTGTGTGCAGCTGAGTATCAGGCATATAGTAAATAAGTCAGTATTTCGGGTCTGCAGCTCTTGCCTGCCATTAATCCCATTCAAGATGATTAGTAGATTCCTAACTTCTACTTCAGTGCTTTCTAGCAGATGGCCTTTCTGCTCTCAGAATTTAAACTGGCGGTGAGGCTGCCAGAAGCTATATGTCCTACACCGAATACAAAGGTGCCTGAAAAGCCCTATAAAATGGCTGATATACTCCTTCCTCTATCTTGTATAAAAATAATCCTTCCTCTTGTTACTTGCAAAACTTGTCACTGGTCACTCCGAAGTACTGAACTGTAGAAGTGGATCTCACCTTTCCTTGCTTTGCCTGCTTCTTTGGCTTTTAGGATTTGGATGCCTCCTCTCCTTTCCCCAGGTACAACATGGCTGTACTTCTTGACTCTAGGCTAAAGGCTCAAAGACTCCCCTCCCCTGACTAGGCCTGAGCTGGTCTATATATAGACTACAACACTATTCCCCCATCTAGTGGTGGATGTATGTACTGCACCTAATCAGCCTGTAAATGAGGATCTTACAGTATAAATCACATAAATGTATGACAAAGTAAGACATGAGATAAGAGATGGCACAAAAATACAATAAAACACTTTTGCAGTACCCACGTACACTAGTGGGATGCTGCAATTACCTGAGGGAGTATACTGTGACACAACACTTCATCAGGGCCACTACCACTCCCATCCTCTGCACCGCTGGTCTTAGGATGTGAGATGCAGACAAAACTGAATGAACTTGCTTGCAAAATGATGCGGGTTTCACTGAACACATCCTGAATGCACCCAGACCTAATCTGTCACGCTCGTATGAAACAGGCCTTAGAGTAATGAATGCTATCTGACATCCACAAATAGTTTCCAGTTATGTTACATCTGTGTTTGAAGGGGTTGTTCTTCTTTTATCACAGAACTAATGACAGATATGCGGAAAAGCCGGTGAAGAAATATAAAAAGAAAATAAAGAAGTAAACAAAAAGAGAACAAGGAAAAACTATTTATGCAGCATACGGGTGTCAATACCCGACACTGCAAAAGGGAGAGTCGGCCTGTCCCAGGTTAGTGGTCATAACTGCACTACAACACCCAGGTACACTATTGAACCCTAACTTGAGTACGCTGCACCTCTCTTTTGGCGTCACGAACAGGATTTGCACGCTTATTAGTGCAAGAAGCGTGAACTTTGTGCCTTATCCAGTTTGCCCTGTGACCAGAGTGACTTTTGGGACTTCATTTGCATTGTTGGGCCAGAAAAGTGTGCCTAAAGTGGACCAGAGGCGCTGTGCAGTGTTGCGCCACCCTAAGGAAAAGAACTGTGTTCTTGAACTTTTTACAATCCTGCTTGCTGTCGGTGAATGGCACCCAAGATGGCCGCCCACCTCATGGACTGAAATTTGCTGCACGATTAGAGGAGTGTACAGGGTGCCACCCCCTGAAGAGCGGGAAGCTCCTCCCCGCCCACTTGCCTGTGCTCAGTGGAAGGACGTCGCCTGTACGCACCGCCGCGGACCGGCCTTTGAACCCTGCACGTCATCGCGCGGGCGCGGCGCCCGAGATCTCGCGGGATTTGACCTGTTGAACCCCGGCGGGTGCCGGACTGAAACCCCACTGCCGGCGGACCCGGTAAGAATACACCGGAGGGCATAAAAGTACTATAAGAGGACTGGGGAGAGCCAGGGAATATATAGAGGGTACACTGCAGAAAACGCGCACCCCCAGAGTCATTCTTAAAGGGACCGCACCGGCCAGACTGTTGCTCCTAGCAACACCCCCCAGTCGATTCAATACTTTTTCAGGCTGCGCCACCATGTCGGATCCAGAAATAAACAAGCAGCCTGCCCCCAGGGAGCCTGTGGCCACAGGCAGTATCACAGCCACCAGCCTGATGCCGCTGACGATGCCATATTATTTCGGGGCCCCATGGTTCCCCTGCTATACGGGAGAGCCCCATACTTTAAAAGACTTTAAGGACAAAATGATGGCGTTGTTCAAACTATACCCTGTTAATGCAGAACAGCAGAGGGAGATACTGTTAGCCCAGCTAGAAGGGGCAGCCCGCAGGGAAGTCATGTCCTGGCCTAACTCCGAGAGGAGCACCATGAACCACTTTTGAAGTACGGACCGCGTCCGAAGTAAAGATGCGCTTCTTTGGGAAGAAACAGAAACCTGGTGAGTCTCTCCGTGATTTTGCTCTCTCTCTCCAGGAAGCCTTGGGGGCTGTTGTTCAGATAGATCCCAGGGAGGCTGATACCCAAGAGCAGACCCTGAGGGAACAGTTCATTGCAGGGATATATAACGAACAGTTAAAAGCCCAATTGAAAATGTTGTCTGCCCAACATCCTAGTAGCACCTTTCTGGACTTTAAGGAACTGGCCATTAGTATTTTGGGTCAAACCCTGCTTGCAGAACCAGTGGCCCCGTCTGAGCCCCTAGCTTGTAAACCTAAGCTACCTATTATTAACCAGTCCGGGGCCAGCCAAGCAGCTCAGGCTCCAACCTCTGATACTGTTGCTATGTTAGTGGAACAGGTTAATCATCTCACTAAAAGCCTGGAAAAAGTGTGCAGGAAATTAGAGGAGTGGGAGAAACCAGTAATGTTAGAAGAGGAATTGCTTCTACCTCCAAAACCGTTTCCTCCTGCCGATCAGGAGTTCCACCCCAGAGATCCCGGGAGACATATAAGTGACCGGTTTAAGAACCGCAAGCGGCCTGTCTGTAGTTATTGCAAAAAGTTGGGCCACACAGAATCTACATGCTGGCAGTTAACCGGGCCACCCTCGAGGCTGAGGACCGCCCCTCGGGAGGTAGAACAATAGGTCCAAAAGATCCAAGCTGGATGCCCCAGTATGTAGGGTCCCGTCCTAAAATAAGTGTCAAAATCAATGGGATCCCTTTTGAAGCTTTGTTGGACACTGGGTCTCAAGTCACCATTATTCAGCAGCCCACCTTTGAAAAATACTGGGACTCCAGCCTGCTAACCCAGCCACCTGAGTCCTGGCTGGAGATCGTCGCAAGTAATGGCAAACCAGTGAAAGTCCATGGATACTGGGAGCCCACTCTCCAAGTGGGAGAAGCTACTTTGCCTCAACAAGGAGTGATCGTGGTACATGCCGCAGATAGAGGGGGTCATCCTGTAATTGTAGGGACCAATGTCTTTAAAAACTGTTACCCTGAGGTGCTTGAAGCGCTGCATCAGACTCTGCCTACTGCTCCCTCTGCATCCAAGAAAGCCATCCAAAAGACTATCAGTGTACTGTGTGCTCAGCAGAGGTTTGCTAATGAGAAAGGGGAGATCTGTACCGCCAGGATCCGTGATAATAGGCCGGTGACTCTGCCGCCGAACTCTCAAACCCTCCTGTGGTGTCATGCCGTTCTTGGAGTCCAGGGCCAGGACTATCCAGCCTTAGTGGAGCCTATCCAGATGGAGAACTATCCTTATGTGAGAGCTGCCAAGTGCCTGGTGACCGTCTCCAAAGGTAAAGTACCTGTCCGTCTGATTAACCTCAGCGATCATCCTGTTGCGCTTACTAAGCACTGCCCTGTTGCCCAGCTTTCCCAGGTATTCTTCCAGGATGTCATCCGCCTGCCTGTCACCGAGAAGCCGCCAGCTGCCGCTCGAGGACATCTTCCTGTGAGCGACTCACAAGTGCCCTGGTGGGAGGAACTCCATGTCAAGGACGAAGCTACCCCCCAACATCAACTAGAGGGAATTCTGAATCTGGTAAAGAAACACCATCAGGCCTTCAGTAAACATGCAACGGACTATGGAGAGGTCAGTGTCATTCAACACACCATACCCACTGGCTCTCATCCTCCCATCAAAGAGAGGTATAGACCCATACCACCTACTTCATACCAGACTGTTAAAGAGATGATCCAAGAAATGAAAGACTCAAACATAATCCGGGACAGCCGTAGTCCCTGGGCAGCACCCCTGGTTCTAGTGAAAAAGAAAGATGGCGGCATCCGCTTTTGTGTAGATTACAGAAAGATAAATCAGATAACTCACAAAGATGCCTATCCATTGCCACGTATTGAGGAGTCTCTAACTGCTCTAGGCTCCTCAGCCTATTTCTCCACATTAGACTTAACCAGCGGGTACTGGCAAGTGCCCATGGCCCCTGAGGATAGAGAAAAGACTGCTTTTACCACTCCTATGGGCCTGTTCGAATTTAACTGTATGCCTTTCGGACTGTGTAATGCCCCCGGGACTTTCCAAAGGCTAATGGAGCGGTGTTTAGGCCACAAGAACTTTGAGACGGTGCTGTTGTATCTGGATGACGTTATCATCTATTCTAAAACTTATGAGGTCCATTTAAAGCACTTAGCTGAGGTGTTTGAAATCCTTATTAAATACGGCCTCAAAATTAAACCGTCCAAATGTCACCTGCTCAAACCTGCTGTAAAATACCTGGGACATGTTGTAAGCGCAGAGGGGGTCCGGCCTGATCCTGATAAGTTGGCTGCTGTCCGAAATTGGCCGGTCCCTACCACCGTGAAAGAGGTGAGGAGTTTCCTTAGCTTTGCTGGCTATTACCGGCGCTTTATCCCCCACTTTGCTTAAATAGCGGATCCAATCCAGGAACTCCTGAGGGGGCAACCAAAAAAGAGCCCAAAGACTCCTTTCCCCATTGAATGGAATGAAGAGAGAGAGATCGCATTCCAATTGTTAAAACAAAAGTTGACTGAGCCTCCTGTGCTGGGGTACCCAGATTACAGTAAGCCATTTCACCTTTACACAGATGCCAGTAAGAAAGGCCTGGGAGCGGTGCTGGCTCAAGTGCAAGAGGGGAAAGAGAGGGTGATAACTTACGCCAGCCGGTCCTTAAAGGGAGCTGAAAAGAATGATCAGAACTACAGCTCTTTCAAATTGGAGTTTCTGGCCTTAGTGTGGACGGTAACAGAAAAGTTCAAAGACTATCTGGCTGCTACTCCATTTATTGCATTCACTGATAATAACCCTCTAGCTCACCTGAATACCGCTAAACTGGGGGCCTTAGAACAGAGATGGGCTTCCCGCCTTGCTAATTACGATTTCACTGTAAAGTACCGGGCTGGCCGTTCAAATGATAATGCTGATGCCCTGTCAAGGCTCCCCACTGAAATAGCACCTGATGACATGCGGGATGCCTGGGAGGATGTAGAAATGGCAGCATTTTATAGCAGGTTTGCTCAACAGGACCAGGCTCAAGCTGCCAATAACAGAGCCACTGATTCTCCATCCTCTAACAAGCCTGAACCCAGAGAGGAAAAGTGGATTAAGTTGCAATCAGAGAGTAGAGTTCTCGGTGAACTGCTGGACTTCCTCACCAGTGGCAGAGCCCCTGAAAGAATTCGACGAAAGACCGCAGACCCAGAACTAATCAAATTGTGGAGGCAACGTCAACAACTTTTCCTTCAAAAAGGCCTATTGCTGCGAAGAAGCCTGGATCCTGGATCAAATGACAGAGTGCACCAGATCCTCATCCCACGTCGAGATGCAGGTATGGTTTTGGAAATGTATCATGACAGGTCTGGACATTTTGGGGTTCAAAAGACTGAGGCCACTGTCCGTAGGCGGTTCTATTGGGTCGGAATGAGAGAGGACATTGAGAGGTGGTGTCGGGAATGTACAGCCTGTGCCCTGAAGAGGGGTAAACACCATGATCAGAGAGCGCCACTGCACCCTATTATAAGTACAGCCCCTCTTGAACTTGTTGCTATTGATCATGTGAAGTTGGAGCCCAGTCGCTCAGGGTATACCTATGCTATGACTATTATTGATCACTTCACCAAGTTTGTCGTAGCAGTGCCTATGAACGACCTGACAGCCAAGACGACAGCTGAGTTATTCTGGAAACACTTCCTCCTGCCCTACGGTTGTCCAGAAAAGATCCTCACCGACCAGGGGTCTGCGTTTGAGTCTCATCTGTTCCAGGAGCTGTGCCGATTACACAACTGCCACAAGGTTCGGACCACGGCCTATCATCCACAAGGTAATGGACTCTGTGAAAAGATTAATCAGATCTTGATCGAAATGCTGAGAGCCGTGCCTCCTGAGACCAGAGGAGATTGGCCTAACCTGCTACCACAGCTCATGTATACCTACAACAATACCATTCATTGTTCCACCGGGTACACTCCCTTTTACCTGATGTTTGGGCGTCAGGGTAAATTGCCTGCGGATCATTCCCTGGATGTACAAGTGCCTGACACCATAAATCCCCTGCCTAAAACTGACTGGGTAATTGAACACCAAAGGCGCCTGTTAAATGCTAAAGAGATTGTCCAGGAGCGTATGGAAAGTGCCCGAGAACGGCAACAAAGAGACTATGATCTGGCAGCCCATGCAGAGCCTCTTGCCGTGGGGGATGTTGTATGGTTAAAAAATAACCACCGCACCAGTAAGCTGGACAGTAAATGGGAGCGGACTCGCTATCTTGTATCTGCCATCCCCAATGCTGGAACCCATACCTATGAGATCACCAGAGAAGGTAAGGGTTCCCAAATTGTTCACAGAAACCGCCTAAAACTCTGCATGACAAAGGGGCCCATTGCTGGAGACTCCGGACTCCAGTCTCCTGTGCCAGAACCTTCTGCTCAGCCTGTGGAGCCTATGCAGGCCGTGGCAGATCTATTGAATGATGCTGAACCACTCCATTGGTTCCTCACACCCTGGTTAAACTTGTTGGTGCCTGCTCCAGCACCCACCGGCCTTTCATCTCCAGAGGAGCCGGATCAGGGTACCAGTGACGAGGGTCCCACTGAGGGAGACCCTCCTGCTCCTTCTGTTCCTGCTGTTCCTCCTCCTATCCCGTTGCCAAGGGAGGAGGAGACTCCCATTCTAAGGAGATCCACCCGGGTAACCAGGGGGCGCCCACCAATCCGTTTGGGAGACTTTGACTATGCTGGTGGCATCTCCCCCCTGGAAACTCCTGTGTAAGTTATCAGTTAAGCAATTCATGTGCCCAGAGATGGACTCCCTAGTGCGAGCCTCTGAGTTATTGCTCTTATTGTGGACTCATACACTGTCATGGACTATCCTGGTTTCATATTTGAACACGCTGTGCCAGGTCAGCGCCCCTGTTCCAGATGGTTTCCTGATAAGAAGAGAACGTCGCCCTGTTTCCCTTCCGTTTTTATGCTATGTCTTATTCATGTTTTATATTATTGCATGGGTATCTTTATGCCTATTGTTGTGTAAAAGGGACACCCCACTAGAGTACGAGGCCGTACTCATTTCAAAGCAAGGGGGTATGCAGCATACGGGTGTTAATACCCGACACTGCAAAAGGTTTATTATGTGTATGTACCTTTAATTCATTTCCTGGTACAGGCCTGCAGGGGTAGTGTCTACTACAGCCACTAGAGGGAGATAGTACGCCCCACTATATATAGGTAGGCCCAAGCAGATAGTAGAGTAGTTCAGTGCAGACATGGTAGTCTGTGTGGGACTCCTGTAATGTCCTCAGCAGGTAGCAAGGGAAATCCTCCAAGTGTAAAGAACCAAGGATAGAAGCCGTCTAAGAGGTATTTGGGCCTTGGTTTATAAAGTAACCCAGGAATAGACAGGTCAGAAGAATTGAAGTCACCTGTATCTACATAGAACCTGAGGAAATAGTGGAGAGTCAAGTCCCTGTGCAGATTTAGGCCTGCTTGATCTAAGAGGAATTACAACCTATATTCATCTGTGATCTATTCATCCGAAACTACTCTGCAACTGCTACGTATTAAGGAACTGCGCTTCCATCCATGTGTGTGCATGTTTACTATCCAAGTTTGAGTAAAGTTCAAGTTCTGTTTTATTGCAACGTGGTTCCTCAATTAGTCCTACTATCAACAAACGGTGTGCCACCGTTAATTGGCACTGGCGTCACGAACTCTACCTATAATTACCTGTCCTAGAAGAAGTACCAGAGAGTCGGCCTGTCCCAGGTTAGTGATTATAACTGCACTACAACACCCAGGTACACTATTGAACCCTAACTTGAGTACGCTGCATTTACGGCCATCTTGCAAGAAGCTCAGACCCCCCCCCCCCCATTTTCCCGTTTCTCAGAACACAATTGGCATTGCCCCATCTGCATCGACCCGATCACCATGGTGAATGCCGTTAAAAAACAATGCCAGAGTTGTTTTTTGGTCACCCCCCCCCCCCCTTTCCGGAAAAAAATAGATTGAATAATGATCAAAAGGTCCCAGGACATTACGCAAAATGATATCAATGAAATCTACAGCTCTGTTGGCAGAAAAATAAGAAAAATGTATTGTTGTCAGATTATGGCGACATTAAGTCATTTTTTAAAAACTTTTTTTTTAATTTTTAGTAGTGAAACATGATAAGGAAGTATAAAAAAAAATCATTATAACAGCGCAGGGAACAGTTTTAAAGTGGAGGAATTGCATTGTTTTTTTCACACTGCCACCCCAAAGAATTTTATAAAAGGTATACAATTCACTTTTGCCCCCAAATGGTGACACTAAAAAGTACAACTTGCCTTGTATGAAACCAACATGTAGCTATGTTAGTGGGAAAAAAATAAGTCTTTTGAAATGCAGAGATGAAAAAAAAACAAAACATTTGTTCCTCTGGCAGAGACCAGAAATTGGAAGCAAAGCATTCGGCAAGTTCCTTGTATACAGATAAGTGTACAATATGACATTGTTTGTCTAAGTAATATAATCCACATAAAAAGTTGAGTCACTGTGTACATACATTACTTATCCTGTACCGCAGTGTTTCCCAACCAGTGTGCCTCCAGCTGTTGCAAAACTACAACTCCCAGCATGCCCGGACAGCCTTTGGCTGTGCAGGCATGCTGGGAGTTGTAGTTTTGCAACAGCTGGAGGCCCACTGGTTGGGAAACACTGCTGTACTGATCCTGAGTTACATCCTGTATTATACTCCAGAGCTGCACTCACTATTCTGCTGCTGCAGTCACTGTGTACATACATTACTTATCCTGTACTGATCCTGAGTTACATCCTGTATTATACTCCAGAGCTGCACTCACTATTCTGCTGGTGGAGTCACGGTGTACATACATTACTTATCCTGTACTGATCCTGAGTTTTACATCCTGTATTATACTCCAGAGCTGCACTCACTATTCTGCTGGTGCAGTCACTGTGTATATACATTACATTACTTATCCTGTACTGATCCTGAGTTACATCCTGTATTATACTCCAGAGCTGCACTCACTATTCTGCTGATGGAGTCACTGTGTGCATACATTACTTATCCTGTACTGATCCTGAGTTACATCCTGTATTATACTCCAGAGCTGCACTCACTATTCTGCTGGTGGAGTCACTGTATACATACATTACTTATCCTGTACTGATCCTGAGTTACATCCTGTATTATACTCCAGAGCTGCACTCACTATTCTGCTGCTGCAGTCACTGTGTACATACATTACTTATCCTGTACTGATCCTGAGTTACATCCTGTATTATACTCCAGAGCTGCACTCACTATTCTGCTGGTGGAGTCACTGTGTACATACATTACTTATCCTGTACTGATCCTGAGTTTTACATCCTGTATTATACTCCAGAGCTGCACTCACTATTCTGCTGGTGCAGTCACTGTGTATATACATTACATTACTTATCCTGTACTGATCCTGAGTTACATCCTGTATTATACTCCAGAGCTGCACTCACTATTCTGCTGATGGAGTCACTGTGTGCATACATTACTTATCCTGTACTGATCCTGAGTTACATCCTGTATTATACTCCAGAGCTGCACTCACTATTCTGCTGGTGCAGTCACTGTGTACATACATTACTTATCCTGTACTGATCCTGAGTTACATCCTGTATTATACTCCAGAGCTGCACTCACTATTCTGCTGATGGAGTCACTGTGTATATACATTACATTACTTATCCTGTACTGATCCTGAGTTACATCCTGTATTATACTCCAGAGCTGCACTCACTATTCTGCTGATGCAGTCACTGTGTATATACATTACTTATCCTGTACTGATCCTGAGTTACATCCTGTATTATACTCCAGAGCTGCACTCACTATTCTGCTGGTGGAGTCACTGTGTACATACATTACTTATCCTGTACTGATCCTGAGTTACATCCTGTATTATACTCCAGAGCTGCACTTACTATTCTGCTGGTGGAGTCACTGTGTACATGCATTACTTATCCTGTACTGATCCTGGGTTACATCCTGTATTATACCCCAGAGCTGCACTCACTATTGTGGTGGTGGAGTCACTGTGTACATACATTACTTATCCTGTACTGATCCTGAGTTACATCCTGTATTATACTCCAGAGCTGCACTCCCTATTCTGCTGGTGGAGTCACTGTGTACATACATTACATTACTTATCCTGTACTGATCCTGAGTTACATCCTGTATTATACTCCAGAGCTGCACTCACTATTCTGCTGGTGCAGTCACTGTGTACATGCATTACTTATCCTGTACTGATCCTGGGTTACATCCTGTATTATACCCCAGAGCTGCACTCACTATTCTGCTGGTGGAGTCACTGTGTACATGCATTGCATGTACACAGTGACTGCACCACGTACATGCTGTGCTTCCCAAAACAGTCCCCTGAAAATACTAGTACCACACAGATAGTGCCCCCTTCAATAATTATTGGCACATAGTGCCCTAAAAAATAACTGCGTCCAGCAAATAATGCCCCTGACACTAATGGTGTAAACATAATATCCCTTAAAAATAATTGCACTAAGCTGATACTGTGTCAGGGTAATAATAATGCTCCCATAGTGCCCATACTGTAGTAATTATGTTCCCCATAGTCCCCCAGTAGTAATAAAGCTCACCATAATGCCCCCTAGTAGTAATAATTCTCCTATAGTGTGCACCAGTACAGAAAAATGCCCCTTATAATGTGCGCCAGTACAAAAAATGCCCCTTAAAATGTGTGCCAGTAGAAAAAATACCCCCATTGTGTGCCAGTACAAAAAAATGACCCCATAATATGTGCCAGTAGAAAAAATACCCCCATTGTGTGCCAGTACAAAAAATGCCCCCGTTGAGTGCCGGTACAAAAAATACCTCCTCTTAGTGCCCTCAGTAGAACCAATGTCCCCATAGTACCCTCATAATGTGTGCCAATGCTCCCTACTGTGAACCAGTACAAAAAATACTGCATTTTAGTGCCCCCAGTAGAGCCAATGGCCCCATAGTTCCCCCATAACCTGTGCCAATGCCCCCTTGTGTCTGCCAGTACACAAAAAAAAAACGTAGTCCCCCCCGTAGAGCTAATGTCCCCATAGTGCCCCTACAATGTGTGCCAGTATAACATACACCTATATAGTACCACCAGCAGATGCCCCCATAGCGTTCCTCTGTCCCCTTCCCCACATTGGCCAAACAGCTTAGTGTCAAATAAAAAAAGAAACACATATACTTACCTCCATGTGGCTGTGCGATTCAGTGCAGTGGGAGACGTCACTCCCGTGTCCCGCTGCAGCATTCTGCTGTATTTCTGTCCTGAGGACACCGATACAGCTGAATATAGACAGGTAAGTGCTTCCACAATGAAAGTGCTCATTTCCCTCGGCCCTGCTGCCGCCCTCCACTTACCTACAGGGCCGCGCCGCCTGAGGCGATTGCCTCACCTCGCCTAATTGGTTGTGCGGCCCTGCCTAAGGGGTATAATAGATCCGTATTAACTTGTCTCTAGCACTAATCAGTGGTGGACCTGAAGCAGTCAGGAGAGCTTTACAGTCACCCTCACCCAAATCTGGGATGTCTCCTCGCCATTTCTGTAATATTTTATCTTCCACGAGTGTAAAACTCCGAGCGGTATACTCATAAAGGGCTGACTATGGTTTCCCGAGGTCCTTATTGCTCGCCATGTCCTCAAGGAGTGGAGCTGTGAGAAGAAGATCAAGATCCCCGAACTGTGCTCGGAAGTAGTCTGTAAATATTGAAAGGAACAAAGGGACCCCCTATGGTATGTGCAAGAGTAGTAATACCAGGCCAGGGAACCTCACAAAACGGGGTCTATGAAGACCATCTTGATGCCTCCTCTGGGAGCCACCGAGGGCCATAGACACAATGGACGGGAGGGGACCTCATTGACGTCTATGGAAGAGTTTTCTAGGCATGCTCTGTGACCTGTGCAGAGGTCAGGAGGGAGGAGATAAGCTGTAAAATCACCTAGCGTGAATAGTGGATCCAGTGTTATCTAAATATATGGGTGATACCTGTCATGGTAATCCTGCTTGTAATGATAATGAGATGGCTGCTAAAAAAGTGATCTGAACAGCCTATTATTAGGCTTAGTGGCCAGTATGAAAACTGCACGATTTTATGGGGGTTTTTTTGTTTGTTTTTTTATTAAATAAGCATTGACCTGGAAAATTTAAAATAACCACTGAAAATTCTTTAAAAATATGTTTCACATAAAAGCATGATTTAAACACTAGGTCATATTCTGATGACACATTCCCTTTGGCTAAAAGAAGTACAGACGGCACTGCCTATTTCTGAGGACAGACCTGCTCTCTGTGTTTGGGGCCCCACCAGGACTGGCAGGGATTTCAGTTTCCTTGAACTTTGAGACTGTGAGGGCTCCGGGGAACGCCCGTCCACCTAAAAGCGGTCTGGTGGACAAACACATCTGCACTGGCTAATGGCGCCATATCCCCCAGATATTCAGCCTGCTCACCGTCCCCTTTACTCGGCTGCCTTAGGCCTCATGCACACGACCGTTGTTTGATTCTGTGTCCGTTGCTCCGTTTTTCGTGATTTTCTGCAGACCCATTGGTTTTCAATGGGTCCGTGGAAACCTCGGCAAATGCACCGTTTGTCCTCCGCGTCCGTGGTCCGTGATTCCAGTCCGTCAAAAAAATATAACCTGTCCTGTTTTGTCCGTGAAAAACGGTTCACGGACCCATTCAAGTCAATGGGTCCGTGCAAAAATGCGGATGGCCATCCGTGTGTCATCCGCGTTCCGTGTCCGTTTTTTTTGCGGATCCCTTGGCAGGCACTTGGGAAAAATTGTCAGCCTGTCTTTTGGTAAAATCTTTTGGGTCATGTCCATTAAAAAAAACGGAAGACACACGGAAACACAACGGAAGGCAGAAACGGACATGGATCACTGAACAACGGAACCCCTTTTTGCGGACAGCATAAAAAAACGGTCGTGTGCATGAGGCCTTACACTGATTCTCCACCTCAGATATTTTTTGACTATGCCTGCCGGACAGTGCCTGACCGGTCCTCTTGTTGTGCGGTGGGGCGGGGGTCCCTGCTGCATGGCTCTGAGCCATAACTGCAGGCCGGGTTTTGCAGCAATGTAACATTTCTAACCGGGACGGTATTTTTTTTGCCAGTGAGTGTTCGTCCTGATGCTTTGTCTTTCCATTCCCTGTGGGGACGTTCTTGAGAACTATGAGACTCCCTGAACTACTTGTAATGCAAGTGATCCGTGTCTGCCAGCATGTCCCCTCTCCCTGCGCTACTTCCCGCCTTCTTCTTCCGGCTCCGGTTTGTGCACGCCCCCCATAGGGTGTGTGCATGGGCTTCCTGGCTCTTAAAGGGCCAGCACGTGCACAGGCTAATCTTTTCACGGCCCATGATAGCATTCTCTGGCAGAGGTCGCAATTACGCCTGTACAGGCCATTCTACTCCCTAAGAAAGTCTCACCTGTATCAATACCATACATGCCATTCGTGAGTGCGGGACGTGGTGTGAATGGCGCAGGCAGCGCAGCGACACTGCTGGTGCCTGAAGTATCCAATAACAAAGCTCCTTACAGCAAGGTGCTCTGTTATATGTCGGTGTGGACGAGCTGCTGAAGCCGTGAAGGAGACTGGTGCCGCAGTGGGCGATCTTCATGGAGTGGCGCCTGGCGGAGTAAGCGGCCTCGGAGGGGTCTGGAGTGAATGTTATTGAACTGTACTTTATCACTTGGCTATAACTGCCCGCTATGCATTCACTCCAGACCCCTCCCAAAGGCTTATTAACCCTATCCTAGAGGGAGGGGTGATGTTATTTACATGGGACTGTATGTTTTGGGGGCTGGAGGAAGAGCAGTGATGTTATTTACATGGGACTGTATATCAGAGAAGCTGACGGCAGGGATCATATGTTGAAGGGAGCTAAACGCAGGGGAGAGATATTATTTACATGGGACTGTATGTTGAAGGGGCTAGAGGGAGGGGTGATGTTATTTACATGGGACTGTATGATGGAGGGGCTGGAGGAAGAGCAGTGATGTTATTTACATGGGACTGTATGTTTTAGGGGCTGGAGGAAGAGCAGTGATGTTATTTACATGGGACTGTATGTTTTTGGGGCTGGAGGAAGAGCAGTGATGTTATTTAAATGAGACTGTATATCGGAGAAGCTGACGGCAGGGATCATATGTTGAAGGGAGCTAAACGCAGGGGAGAGATATTATTTACATGGGACTGTATGTTGAAGGGGCTAGAGGAACGAGGTGATGTTATTTACATGGGACTGTATGATGGAGGGGCTGGAGGAAGAGCAGTGATGTTATTTACATGGGACTGTATGTTGTAGGGGCTGGAGGAAGGGGGTGTTGTTATTTACATGGGACTGTATATTGGAGGGGCTAGAGGGAGGGGTGATGTTATTTACATGCGACTGTGTGTTGGAGGGGGCTAGAGGAAGAGCAGTAATGTTATTTACACGGTGCTGTATGTTGGACGGGGTTGAAGGAAGGGCAGTGATGTTATTTACATGGGACTGCATATTGGAGAAGCAGACAGCAGGGAAGAGATATCAGTTACATGGAGTTGTATGTTGGAGGGGCTGGAGGAAGAGCAGTGATGTTATTTACATTGGACTGTATGTTGGAGGGGCTTGAGAAAGAGCAGTGATGTTATTTACATGGGACTGTATATTGGAGGGGCTAGAGGGAGGGGTGATGTTATTTACATGCGACTGTATGTTGGAGGAGCTGGAGAAAGAGCAGTGATGTTATTTACATGGGACTGTATGTTGGAGGGGGTTGGAGGAACGAGAGTTATGTTATTTACATGGGACTGCATGTTGGATGGGGTTGAATGAAGAGCAGAGATGTTATTTAAAAGAGACTGCATATTGGAGAAGCTGACGGCAGGGAAGAGATGTCATTTACATGGGATTGTATGTTAAAGGGGCTAGAGGAAGGTGGTATTATTTACATGGGACTGTATGTTGGAGGGGGTGGAGGAAGAGCAGTGATGTTATCTACATGGGACTGTATGATGGAGGGTGTTGGAGGAAGGGTAGTGATGATATTTACACGGGACTGTATGTTGGACGGGGTTGAAGGAAGGGCAGTGATGTTATTTACATGGGACTGCATATTGGAGAAGCAGACGGCAGGGAAGAGATATCAGTTACATGGAGTTGTATGTTGGAGGGGCTGGAGGAAAAGCAGTAATGTGGACGCCTCACCAAACCGAACATGTAAGCCCCACCCTGAGAGTCCAGCCCCCACCATAAGGGGCCCTCTCAGCCTCAATCCCGATCCGTATTCCTAGCTTCCAGTACCTCCTGCCGCCAACAACGCGCAACTTGACCACCACCCACCTCAAGCTTGCGTGTTCCGCCACACACCCAGAGCTCTTTCAATTCCATCCTGCAACCCCAGGGACCACAAATCAATACCTACCGCGTTCAAATGAACGCCATGCCTCCTCCAAAATTCCCCCAAACCAGCCTCCAACTCCCTATGCCGTACTGAAACCGCCCCGTGCCTCGCCATAAATTTCCCGATAGCCCTATTAACTTTAATGCGAGCTTTGTTGATCCTATCCACCGACCTTGCCTCCCTCCACTTCCTCCTAGGCACAATGTCCGACCACACCACCACCATGCCGGGAAACAAAGACCAAAGCCTCAAGAAATCAAACTTGATGTCCCGTATCAAGTTACGCACCGGCGTAACTCCCAAATCATTACCTCCGCAGTGCACCACGAGCACATCCGGGGCTCGGTCCAATCGTGCAAATCTATGAACCTCACGTAACACCGCCCCCCCATAACATGCCTCTAAGCCCCAACCACCTTACCACCGCCACATCCTCGGGAAACCCCAACTGCCGACCAAACACATCCTCACATCCTCACATCCGCCCTAAGTGCTCCCCACCAGACGAAGGAGTGGCCCAGGATCCACACAAGAGCTGCTGGGGAACCTGAAACAACAAAAAACCACATTAGGCATAACGCCCCACCAAGTCCCCTTTAAACCAAAGTATCCAACCTAACGTACGATCGGAACCTGACCGATTCCCATCTCCCAATCCTCATAATTTGTTCATCACTCAGCCCCAACCTAGCGGCTTCCGTCGCAGCCCCTATCCGAAAGGAATGTCCAGAATACCGCGCATCGTCCACCCCCAAAGCCGACAAACATTTCTTTAACACTGCAATAAACTGGTACCTAGATAAAAACGACCCGTCCTCATGTCTAAGCAAGGGGCCATCCGAAAAACCCGCACACCTCTTAAAATCTACCAGGGTGGCCACCGGACATATCAAGCACCCCGGGACCGCGAACAAAGTCACCCTACAAACTCGGCCTTCCCTATCTGTCTTGGACCCCCGCAACCTAATCACAATCCTGTCCCCTCCCACAACAACATCCCCCATGGACAAACCGCCACCACACCGAACATTCCTGCCAACCAATTCCCCCAAACGGAAAGCCCCAAAAAACGCCAACGAGAATGACAACTTAAACAACCGTCTCTCCCATACCGAATAACAGACCAGTTCCACCTGCCTCCCAATGCCCAACAATAACTCAAACGATATAGGCTTCCTGCTGTCTTTATATCGCCAACCCCGCCTCCAACCCCTCAACACCTGCTTCACCAAAAAAGTCTTAGACACATCCGCTAAACCCCTGAACTTAAACCCAAAAGCCAAACCCGCAACAAACCTGTTAACCTGCGCCACCGACCAACCCTCTTCCTTCATTTGCCCTAAAAACAATAACAAAGGCACCTCCCCCCCATCAACCCCTAATCTGTCACACCACCGCACCCAGCCTGCCCAAGCCCTCTCGTATGCCGCCCATGTCCCCTCGCACAGCGATGCCCGTAGCAGACCCGCTACAGTACCTCCAAGATCTCCCACATTGACGCCGGACAAACCAAACCTTCCGCATCCGCCTCCGGTGCCAACTGCCGGAACCGTTCCAACTGCGAACGAGAAAGAGCGTCAGCTATGGAATTCGACACCCCCGGGACATGACACGCCACCACCCACGCGTTAATAGACAGACATTGTAACACCATATGTTGCAACAACCGCACCACTGGAGGGGAGGAGGCAGTCAATGAATTGATCGCCTGCACCACTCCCAAGTTGTCACAATGAAAACGTATTTTCCTATCCCGAAACTCATCCTCCCACAAAACCACCGCTAACACTATAGGAAAAAGCTCAAGTAACGCTAAATTCCTCACCCAACCCTTCGTCACCCATGTCTCAGGCCACCTTCCCGCACACCAATGCCCTTGACAGTACACCCCAAAACCCACTCCCCCTGCGGCGTCCGAAAATAACTCGTAATCAAAATCCTCAATCACCTCATTCATAACCAATGCCCTACCGTTAAAACGTTGCAAAAACCCGTCCCACACCTCCAAATCCGTCTTCAACTCCCTTCCTAACCTAATAAAATGGTGTGGGGCCGTCACCCCTGCCGTCGCCGCCGCCAGCCGCCTGCAAAAAATTCTCCCCATCGGCATAATGCGACATGCAAAGTTCAACTTCCCTAATAACGATTGAAGATCCTTCAACCGAATCTTCTTCGCCCGCCCCGCCCTCTCTACAGCCTCCCGCAAATCCTGCACCTTATCATCAGGGAGCCTACATTCCATCCTAACCGTGTCAATAATAATTCCCAAAAAACTAAGTTCGGTCTTAGGACCAACCGTTTTATCCTCTGCCAATGGAACCCCGAACGACGAAAAAATTGCCTGCAAGGAACCTAACAACAATGCACACACCCGCGAATCCGCCGGGCCCAAACACAAAAAATCGTCTAAATAATGAATGATGGATGAACAACCCGCCACATCCGAAACCACCCACTCCAAAAATGAGCTAAAACGCTCAAAAAACGCACACGATACCGAACAGCCCATGGGTAAACAACGATCAAAAAAAAATTTATCCTCCCAACAGCAACCCAATAAATGAAGGCTATCTGGACTAACCGGCATAAGGCGAAACGCTGCCTCAATGTCCGTTTTAGCCAACAGCGTCCCCGGACCCAACTTCCTAACCCAAGCCACAGCCGCATCAAATGACGTATAAACCACCGAACAAATGTCAGGGTCAATACCATCATTGACCGACGCCCCTTTAGGAAAGGAAAGATGGTGTATCAGCCGAAATTTATTCGGCTCTTTTTTGGGCACTACCCCCAACGGTGAAACCCGTAAATTCGGTAAAGGAGGGCTATCGAACGGCCCAGCCATCCTACCCAACCGAACCTCAGCCGCCAGTTTATCCGCCACCACCTGCGCATGCTCAGACGCCGACCGCAAATTTTTATTTTTAACCCCCAAAACCGCCGGCAAGGGAACCGATGGAATATGAAAACCAACAGTAAACCCTTCACGCAACCACTCCGCCACCTCCTGATTTGGGTATCTATCTAGGAACGGACCCATCCTTTCCACCCGCACCGGTGTCAGACCCCTTTCCAGCACCCTCCACACCCCCTCTTTGCTTACTCACCCTTAAAACACCTGTTCGCTCCGTGATTCCCCCCGCACGTGGCACATTCATGTTTGAATCTGCACTTCGCCCCGAACTTACATGCCCCCTCATTAAACAGGAAGCATTGTCCCTTTGCGGACGCAGCCGCCAAGGTAAAGTGCCCCGACCCCCCTGACTCCCCCCGAAAGGGCTGCCCCTGTCTCCCCAGCGCCGTCACCCTCATCCATAACCCAATATCCTTATGGTCCCACCTCATATTGGGGCGGACCGCTTTTCTCTGCCGAAATTGCTCGTCGTACCTTATCCAACCCACCCCCCCGTATACGCGATAAGCTTCCCCTATTGCATCCATATAACAGAACAACGCCGAGCAGCATTCCGGATTCTTCTCCCCTATCACGCTAGCCAATATTGCAAATGCCTGCAACCAATTCCCAAAAGTACGCGGTATCAATCTGTACCGCCGCTTCTCATCCTCCTCTTTTTTCTTATCATCCCTCCGCTCCCTATCTAAATTAAACCGTTCCAGCGGAAGAAGGGAAAAAATCTCCACGTATTCTCCCTTCCAAATCCGCTCCCTCACCTCCTGTTTCAGATGGGCTCCCAACGGCCCCTCAAAACATACATACACCTCGCCCTGTGCTGAATCTCCCACCTTCTCCCCCACATCCTCGGCCCCCGCCTGCGTCTGCACAGAAACTGACCCACTAGTCCGTGTCGCAACCCCAGCCGCCCCTCCAGTCGCAACCTCAGCCGCCCCATCAGTTCTACCAGCACCGACCCCCCCAAGCCTGCAACGGGGCCCTACCAGCGTTGCCCAAACCTGCCACCAACCCTGCCAGGCCACCCAAAAACTGCCCTAAACCACCAACTAACTCCCCTTGGCCGCCCCCCAGCCCACTCCCCCCATGGGCGCTAAACATAGACATAAGGGATCCCCACTGTTTCTCACCTAACTGCCCGGGCGCTGTGATCCCGGCAGCCGAAGCTCCTGCATCCTGACGTCCGTCTGCCATCTGCGACACCTCACTCCGTCTTGGGACTTGACTGGCGCAGGGGTTCTGCACCCCAGCAGGATCCATGCTGGGTGCGCTCCTTTCTTCACTGCTGTCCAAAGGGGGCGCCGAAGACACGCAGGAGTTCCCGGCATCTCCTCAACCTGGGGCCTGCGCTCTTCTACCTCTTGCTGATGCGCAGCCCCGCATGTCGCATGGCTCCTGTCTCTCCCGCGCTGAGCAGGCCTCCCATCCCCCACTCCAGGTAAGGATCCTGCCGCCCCTGCTCCCGCTCCACCGCTGCTGGCCGGAGAGGACAGGGGGAGGGGCCCCCTGCCCTGCGCTGGGTTCCGCCTGCCATTAGGATTCCTCCCACGCTGGGAGGACGAGGATGGCTGATGCCCTGCACTCCCCCCAGGTGGAGGGTCCCCGGAGGGGCTCCTGACGCGGCGCCGAACCCGGGGGTCTCAGATGGGCTCAGGCGCGCCGGCGGACGTACCCGCCGCGACCGTCTGCTTTCTGGCGGTGGGCTAACAGCACCCACCGCCACCCCCCTCAACAAGTTGTCCAGCTGTGTGCCCAGCCACTCCGGGCCCCGCTCTGCCGCTGCCTCTCTCAGCCTGGACAACATGTTGTCTATGGTAAGTCCCTGAGACATCCTACCAGCTTTTTCTTTAACACAAAATGGCACCCATCACCTTACTCCACCCCCTTATATACCCACCTAACTCCGCCCTACCTGTGCCACCACCCCACCACCTTCCCAGCAACAATTTCAAATCTATTAACCCCTAACCTCCCTGACCCTCCCAACCAAACTTAATCATGCTGGCCTACCCTCAGCTGCGCCCTAGTCCGGCCATACTGAAATGACACCTCAATAATAATTAAGAGGGCAGACAAAGGGGGAGCACCTGTCATTATGGATCGAGAGGCATGTATAGCAGAGGCAATGAAGCAACTGAATGATAATAATGTATATCAAAAATTAAAAGGAGATCCTAGAGAAAGAATATCATTGAAGGAGTTCATTCAAAGTGGAATTATAGAAGAAAAAATTGCGAATACCCTAATATGTGAAAGTCCAAAAGTGCATACTATATTTATTGCCTAAAATCTATAAAGACAGATTGAACCCCCTGGACGCCCTATAGTTTCTTGCTTTGGTTCATTGTTGCAACCTATAGCAATTTATGTAGGCTCTTTCTTGCAGAGTAAAGTAAAAACATTATAGAGATGTCTATCTGATACTACACATTTTTGGGGACAACTAGAAAAAGAGAGATGTGATAATGTCACCTTTTATGTACATTAGATGTACAGAGGCTGTGCACTAATATTCGCCACCATGAAGGACTCCAATGCGTTAGGGAGATATTGATGCCAGTCCGGACAACCGCACGATCGCCTTCCTGATGACATTATTGGAGTTCATTCTTACTAAAAAAATTATTTTAGATTTAATGAAGATCTTTACTCGCAGCTGCGGGGGACTTAAATGGGGTTGTCCACTGCGCCAAGTTTTGCAAATACTTTCATGGCGGCATTTGAGAATGAATATATATTCAATAATGGAAAATTAGAAACATCATCCACATGGCTACGTTATGTGGATGATATATTTCTACTGTGGAAGGGTACGGAGCAGTCACTGATGGAATTCATCGATTATCTCAATATTAAATTTCAATTGCGCTATCACCCTAAGGCTACTTTCACACTAGCGTTAATATTTTCCGGTATTGAGATCCGTCATAGGGTCTCAATACCGGAAACAATCGCTTCCGTTTTGTCCCTATTCATTGTCAATGGGGACAAAAAGTAACTGAACAGAACGTAGTGCTCCAAAATGCATTCCGTTCTCATACCGGAGAGCAAACCGCAACATGCTACGGTTTGCTTTTCGTCCTGGGATGACGAGCAATGCGGATCCGTCATGACACACAATGCAAGTCAATGGGGACGGATCCGTTTTCTCTGACACAATAGAAAACTGATCCGTCCCCATTGACTTTCAGTGGAGTTCATGACGGATCCGTTTCGGGTATGTTACAGATAATACAACCGGAACCGTTCATAACGGATGCAGACGGTTGTATTATCAGTAACGGAAGCGTTTTTGCTGAACCCTGCCGGATCCAGTAAAAACCCAAGTGTGAAAGTAGCCTAATACTATACAGTTCCTAGATGTAGAGATTAACAAAGGAAACAATGGGAGATGTAATACTACACTATATGCCAAGCCAACTGATCGAAATAATATATTGCTATATTCCAGCTATCACGCCCCACACATATTCAAAAATATACCAAACCGTCAATTTATTAGAGCAAAATGCATCACTAAAACGGACCATCGAAATGCAGGAGGTGAATGCAGTCGACGGGACTTTGTTTTCCGTCTTGCATAACGGGAACCAGACGGATCCGTTTTGATTCCCATAGACTGCTATTAGGACAGAAAGCAAACGGAATGACTTTTAAAGGCTTCCATTTTGCATTCCGTCATAATGCAAGTCTATGGGCAGAAGAACGGATACGTCCTTCCGTCTTATGGATTCCGTTATTTTCCGTTATAATCATGTTATAACGGAAAGCCATAACGGAATCCCTAACGCTAGTGGGAACCCACCCTTAGCGCAAAGTTGTGTTTTACCACATTCCTCTATGGACCACGTGGAACCGTTTCTTTTGGGAACCAGTACAAAGAATGGTGCAGAAGTGGCATGCCTGCCGTTAGGGAGAAGCGCCTCTAGGTTGCAGGAAGGAAGAGAGAGAAAAACATAGAGAACCCGATGATATTATATTCAGTACCTGGATGTTAGGAAGTGGACCAGTCACCTAATAAGCACAGATAAAGGACTCATTGATACCAGGGAAGTATATGAGTATCATCAGAACATTGACGCCTGTTAGTACCTGGATGGAGCATGTTACCTGGGATTACAGCACAAGTAAGAACAGAAGTGAATCTGAATACCTCCATGATAACTGAACCTGGAACTGACCTCAAGGCAAGTGATTCTCAGTAAATGGTCCAGTTATTTAATTAAAGAAAATCCTCTACACCTACTTTGGACCCAAGAGTGCTGGCATCACAAACCCCAGGGACCCTGCACCTAAAACCCTGTACCATCAAGGGCAGGGGCGTACATAGAAATCACAGGGCCCCATGGCAAGAATCTGAATTGGGCCCCCTTGTGAGTGACCCATAGAACCCCTTATGGTACGTGCACATCTACTGCAGTGGTTACGGCAGAAGTCTCAGTTGCAGATTGTGGCAAAAACAAAGGGCAAAATAATGCAGCATGCGGGATCTCGAATGACCCCATTATTGTGAATGGGATCCGGCAGGTGTCAGCAGTGTTTGGCATATTCTGGATCTGGCGATTCTGGTATTCTGCTAGAATGCTGGAACAGAATACCAAAATCTGATCGTAAGTGATTACCTGGCCTTACCCGATGAACTGTGCCCGCTGCTGCTGCTACTTCTTATATAGTGTGCCATCCTTCCCCCATGGACTGTGCCTGCTGCTGCTTCACCTCTTTACCGTTTGTGCTGATGGCAGAGCGCAGTCAAGTCTTCACGGAGCTGAACTGGAGTCTTTGGTTTATCTGGGATAACACCCACTGACCGAGCACCCACGTCTGAACGCAGTGCCGCCCGACATTCTGAACAAACATGGAGTCTGGACTGTTGACGCTGCTGGATCAGATCAGGTCTGGACTGGTCAGTCAGGCAGGGGAGGGCTGGCAGCCTTAGTCCTGGGGGGCAAATCCAGTCAAGGGGCCCATTGCACCACCGAATCAGCTCACCAGATTTTCTTACTAAGGGCTCTTTCCTGTGTGGCTAATCCGCTGCGTGAATGAGTGCCAAGCCCCTTCCGGACAGCAGAGACATGGAGCAGGGACATGATTGATAATCCGTGCCTCTCTGTGATCTTTTTAGTACAAAATGACGGTGACAACTTTCTCACTGTGATTTTCTAGTAAAAAGATCACAGAGAGGCACGGAGTGTTATCAATCATGTTAATGCTCTGTGTCTCTGCTGTCTGGAGCGGGGCTTGGCTCTCATTCACGCAGCGGATTAGCCACAAGGGATCCACTCGTGTTAACAAGCCCTAACCCCAATGCATGGCTACACTCACCTAGTCCTAAAAAAATCTGGTCCTACCTCATCCAGGGTGTCGCCGGCGTCGGCGTGATGTTGGCTGGATCCAGAACAAGGTCCCTGTGGTGATAGAGCAAAAAAGAATGATCACATAAGGAAGGGATGGTGACTGCCCCTGTGAAATCACCAGCAGGGGGCGCTGTACTGGCCTGTAAGACTGAGCCATGCAAATGTATAGCGGGTAATCTAGGACGTTTCCCCTAAGTGCTACCACACAGTACTAATGCTCACATTGTGGCCCCTCACAGTAATTATGCCAACCTTTGTTCCTGTCACAGTAGTAATGCCAGATTATGTGCCCCTCATAGTAGTTATGCCAGATTATGTGCCCCTCGCAGTAGTAATGCCAGATTATGTCCCCCTCCCAGTAGTAATGCCAGATTATGTGCCCCCTACAGTAGTAATGACAGATTATGTGCCCTTCGCAGTAGTAATGCCAGATTATGTGCCCATCACAGTAGTAATGCCAGATTATGTGCCCCTCACAGTAGTAATGCCAGATTATGTGCCCCTCACAGTAGTAATGTCAGATTATGTGCCCCCTACAGTAGTAATGCCAGATTATGTGCCCTCCACAGTAGTAATGCCAGATTCTGTGCCCTCTCATAGTTATTCCTTCATATGTGCCCCCCTCACAGTAGTTATGCCAGATTAGGTGCCCCTCAGTAGAGATGCCCACTTTTGTGCCCCCTCACTCTAGTTATGCCCCCCCCCTTTACCCCAGTCTGCAATGTTAGGAGAAGAAAAAAACATACCTTCTTCCCTGATGACGCGCTCCCACACTCACATCGCGCTGCTGGCTGTGCTGAAGGCCAATTCCCAGGCTTTCAGCTCTCCTCCCACAGCCAGCAGCGCCATGTGCAGCCAGCAGGGGGAGCTCCTGAGGTCTGAAGATCAGTGAAGCAGGGAGCAGAGAGGTTTCCCTGCTTCACTATGGAAACTAACTGCCGGCCGGGTGTGTGTGAGTGAGTGCGCGTGCCCCCCCCCCCTTCCCCCCATATAATACATGTTAAGGAGTGCTCTGATGGGGCCCAAAATTGCCACAGTAATTCATGCCGGGCCCTGTCGGAGAGCGCTCCATGTGAGTACAGCAGGGCCCCTATGCTTTAGGGCGGCCTGGGGGGCAATTGCCTCCCTGCCCCCCAGCCCCCTGTTGCAGTCAGATCACAGTGCGCCACGTGGTGGCAGAGAAACAGGACAGGGACATTTTATAAAGTGCAGACACCGAAAACTAAAGGAGTTAATCCAGTCACAACTGATGTTTCTCTGACTGCTGCAGAACCTCCTAATACACATCTCAGCTGCTGCAGAACCTCCTAATACACATCTCAGCTGCTGCAGAACCTCCTAATACACATCTCAGCTGCTACAGAACCTCCTAATACACACCTCAGCTGCTGCAGAACCTCCTAATACACACCTCAGCTGCAGCAGAACCTCCTAATACACACCTCAGCTGCTGCAGAACCTCCTAATACACATCTCAACTGCTGCAGAACCTCCTAATACACATCTCAGCTGCTGCAGAACCTCCTAATACACATCTCAGCTGCTACAGAACCTCCTAATACACACCTCAGCTGCTGCAGAACCTCCTAATATACACCTCAGCTGCTGCAGAACCTCCTAATACACATCTCAGCTGCTGCAGAACCTCCTAATACACACCTCAGCTGCTGCAGAACCTCCTAATACACACCTCAGCTGCTGCAGAACCTCCTAATACACACCTCAGCTGCTGCAGAACCTCCTAATACACACCTCAGCTGCTGCAGAACCTCCTAATACACACCTCAGCTGCTGCAGAACCTCCTAATACACACCTCAGCTGCTGCAGAACCTCCTAATACACATCTCAGCTGCTGCAGAACCTCCTAATACACTTCTCAGCTGCTGCAGAACCTCATAATACACACTTCAGCTGCTGCAGGACATCATAATACACACCTCAGCTGCAGCAGAACCTCCTAATACACACCTCAGCTGCTGCAGAACCTCCTAATACACATCTCAGAAGCTGCAGAACATCATAATAGTGACAAGGGAACTAGAAGTCTGATCATCACCAGATTGTTATTATTGGAAATCAGGGAGCAACACAGAGAAAAGGAAAAGTGGAGAGAACTACAACTCCCAGCATGTCCAGGCTGTCATTATTGGATACAAGTGGATATTACACAGAGAGAGTATTAGGCTGGGTTTACATACCGTTTAGTTTTCCGCACTTCTGATCTGCAGAAGAACAGAAAATTAAAGAAAAAAAACAAATCCTATGCTTCAAGCATCAGGTCTGCACATTTGGCAACCGTTTGAGCCATTTGCGTCTGAAATCTATTATTTTAGACGGAAAAAAATCCTGCACGCAAAATAGAAAACTAAACGGTGATGTAACCAAACCTAAGAAGAGAGAACTACAACTCCCAGCAAGCCCAGATTATTGTAGGGCATCATCCAGTTGTATTCGGTGAATAGCTTTAAAAGGAAATAACTATAACCCCCAGTATGGCCAGACTAATTATAGGAATCAGTAGACATTACAGAGAGGAGATATAATAGGACAGAACTAAAACTCCCAGCATTACCAGACAGTACTAGGGCATACGTTGAAATTACATGGAGAGGGATATAATAGGACAGAACTACAACTCCCAGCATTGCCAGACTGTACTAGGGTATAAGTTGAAATTACATGGAGAGGGATATAATAGGACAGAACTACAACTCCCAGCATTACCAGACTGTACTAGGACATAAGTTAAAATTACATAGAGAGGGATATAATAGGACAGAACTACAACTCCTAGCTTTCCTACGATGTTATGTGGGTCATTCCAGGACACCACTAACCTCTCCACCAGGCACCAGACAGAAGCTCCGCCCCCTCACAGATCCTACAGGTCTTTCACCAGGTCCTCTGCACTGGTCACATGGTTGACAACATCACCAAAGGTCCTTCTTCACTTCTTAGATTCTCTTTTCACAGGTAATGCTTTACAACTGTAATTAGTGGGCGGGGCCTATCCTCCACTGCGGGGGCCTCCTTCCCCCAGGGGCCCCATAGCAGCTGCATGGTCTGCCTGTATTGGAGGTACGCCACTGATCAAGGGAACCTCAACCAACATCTGTCAAGAGATCCCTCAACACCAGAGTGTGCCCTGAAGGAATCTGATGTGTAATGCCCCAGAGTGGCATTACCACCTCTTTTGGACCCCATTATCTGTAAAGATTGATCCTGTGTCATCATAAATATGTATTACCATGTCCTGCATAGTGTGTATATGTATTTTCTTATAAATTACTGTTCAAATGTAATGTGCCTGGTTCACCAGCAGATGGTGGCACTTCTGGCAGAGCTGTGTTAGATAGAATGGAACCCTACTTCCATTCTATTCCCCTCTCTAGAAAGGGGGGAGTTTAGCTAGTGTAAGTCAGTCCAACCAACCCCATCTTGGGGAAAGGTTGTGTGTCTAGAGGATTCCCTACTTGGGGAAGGAGCAGGCCTCGTCCCTGCCGGACAGGCCCTGCCTGTGAGTTCTAAATGGTTGCATGTCCTCTCCTGGGCTTGCATTGCCTAAAGCCAAGCTGAGTAAGCTTGAAGCCAGGAAGAAGTTCCTAGGATTACAGAAGAGACAGACTACAGACAGCTAAGTTACAGCATAGCCAACATAGCAGAACGGAGAGAGTACAGATGTAGCAGAGCTGAGTGTGTTTGCCTGCCAGAACTTAAGCCAAAACCTGCTGATAACCAAGATAAAGTTGGAAGATTGTTCAATGATGAAAGTTTATGCCAAGTAAAGCTGTGTTCAACATGTACAAGTCTGGACTCAATTTATTCAACCAATCCCTCAACTATTCACCCTATTTGCACTGCTTCGGACCACAACGTCTGGGGTTTCAGGATATCCAGGTAGGAGCACCTGTGCTAAAGCCACATCCAAGGGACACTATAGGAAACCCTTACACCACTCAGGCATTCCTACACTGGGGTCCAACATCACCTTCTACATAGGGGGATCTAATCCCTCGTTGCTGAAATGCAACTGGCGTCACGACAAAACTCTAAAAACTCTCATAAGACCTGTAGAAGAGACCCCAGGTTCCCAATGAGCCGCTGCAATCAATTGACTTTACACGAACAGGATTCGGACAACGCTAATCTGAGTGCCATACTATTCTAAAGCCTACAGATTTTATAGCCTATTGGATTTACAAACTGCCTTTAAAAATGACTTTAATGTGTCTACTGCGGAGCGACCGGCTCAAAAAGGTGGAAGAGTTAATCCGCCATTTTTACATGTAATGGCGCAGCTTCTTCATGTCCAACAAGAGAAAGCGAGAAAGTTCAGAAATGCCACCATCTAACGCGGGAAACTCTAGCCCTGCCCACCGGGAGCGATGTTACTGTATGACAAGGGAGAGAGGTAGCCACTCCCAAGAAGCTCTGCCTTCATTTCCTGTCTGTGCCAGTGAACCAGATGACAACATGGCGCACCGGGAATTCGCCAAACAAAATGGGGCGGAATGGTGTAGGGTGGAGAGAATCCCGAAGCCAAGGAGATCTACCTCTATCAGATGCAGCGACCCTCTAAAGTAGTACAGCGGGCATTCCCCGCGCCGGTTTGCGCGGCGGAGGCGGCTGGAGTTACCACTCCGCCGCCCAGCAAGAGAGTGGCCTGTGATGAACTTAACCCAGTGGTGCCCCGAGAAGTCATGGCCTTTGTGTCCTCCACATGGAACTATCGTAACACGATCGAGGACTGAGTCGTTAGCCTGTTAGCAGTGGCGTAGGGATTGCCATAGCAGCCATAGCAATGGCTATGGGGCCCTACGCCACTGAGGGCCCGGGCCCCCGGCTGAGTTTTTTTTTTATTCATGTGGCATCACTGTGGAGATGAACACTTGCCCTTTCCTCTGATAGGCTACAGGTGCCTGTAGCCTATCAGAGGCCGGTGCAGGCGTCATCGCGCCACCTGAGCCGTACAGCACGGGACACAGACCAGAATAGGCCTACATCACATTGCTGACAGCAGCATAAGGTAAGTATGTGAGTTTTTTGTTTTTAATATTTATACTATTCTGTGGCAAGAAGGGAGGTGGGGGCCCTATATACTGGCACAATATGGGGGGGTCGGCACTATGGAGAAGAGGGGAAGCACTATGGGGCCATATATACTGGCACAATATGTGGAGGGCACTATGGGGCCCTATATACTGGCACAATATGGGGGAGCGCACTATGGAGAAGAGGCGAAGCACTATGCTGGCCCTATATACTGGCACAATATGGGGGGGTGGGCACTAAGGAGAAGAGGGGAAGCACTATGGGGCCATATATACTGGCACAATATGGGGGGGCACTATGGAGAAGAGGGGAAGCACTATGGTGGCCCTATATACTGGCACAATACGGGGGCACTATGGAGAAGAGGGAAAGCACTATTGGGCCCCTATATACTGGCACAACATGGGGGGCACTTTGGAGAAGAGGGGAAGCATTATGGGGGCCCTATATACTGGCACATTATGGGGGGCACTATGGAGAAGAGAGGAAGGAGCACTATGGGGGCATCTAATGGGGGCTCTATATACTGGCACACATTATAGGGCAGCACTATGGAGAAGTGGGGGACAAGAGCACTATGAGGGCATTATATAGGGGCATTTAATACTGGCACCCATTTTGGTGCCACTATGGGAAAGGGAGGAAAGGAGCATTATGAGGGCATCTATGTGGGGCAGTCTATAGGGGCATTTTATAGTGCCACATTATGGAGGTCACTATGGAGATGGGGAAGGAGCACTATGGGGGCATCCATCTTCTGGGGGCACTATATAGGAGTATTTTATACTGGCACTGGCAATTATAAGGTCACTATGGGCACCTAAGCTCGACTGGTGGCACTAAGTGGGGGGGTTCTACTGTCACACATTATAAAGAGAATTATTACTATTGGGGCATTATGGTGGGCTTTATTACAACTGGGGGACTATGGGAGCATTACTTGTGGGACACAATTACTGTTGGGGGCACTGTAGGAGCAATATTACTACTAAATGCACTCTGGCAAAGAAATCATTACTATTGTTGGGACTTTGGGAGCACCATTACTTTGGGGGCACCCTTGCACAGCTTCAGCTTAGCACAGTTCTTTTTGCAGTATAGTTTTGGGGAGCATAGCTTCTCAAGATTGGGGGTGCATGATGGGATGTTAATTGGAGGATGATGGAAAAGTAGGCAACTAAGATGTCTGTCAAACTCTGCAGACGTGAGATGGCTGAAAGAAACTATCACGGTGGTCTGGTCTGAATGGAGAAGATGAAGAAGGAGAACATCTACTGTACATCAAAGGAGACGTCACTGGATAGAAGAGGTATGTGGCGCTGTATGAGGCTACTTTTACATCTGCGTTAGTGATCCTGGCAGGCTGTTCCAGCAGAGAATTCACTGGATTCGGCACTGCTGGATGCAGACAGAATGCCCGCCAGCCCCATTAACTATAATGGGGTCCGACAAAGATCCAGCCACAATCTGGCAAAAATGCAGAGAATCAGCGGGACATAAACGGCTGCATGCTGTGGTTTGTGTCCAGTCGATTCCTTGCATTTTCTGCCGGATTAGGTGGCCGGATCGTACTGCCACAAGTGTGAAAATAGCCTTACCCTGTATGTTTTGTATTGCTGTATGTAATGTTAGAATAGAATAGGTTAGGTTGGGAATTTGGCATGGGGGTGGGGGGCCCAAGCACATTTTGTGCACAGGGGCCCTCTGCTATCTGTGTCCGCACCTGGCACTATAGATGACTACAGTATACAGTATAATCCATACACCATGCCGTACAATATACAGCATAACACCTACACTGTGGGGTTATTGTGTATATTGTACGGCATGGTGTATGGAATATACTGTATACTGTGTACAGCATGGTGTATGACCTATACTGTATATTGTATAGCATGGGGTATGGATTTTATAATGCATTCTGTACTGCATGGTGTAGGGGTAAGGGTCCATTCACACGTCCGCAATTCTGTTCCGCATTTTGCAGAACGGAATTGCGGACCCATTCATTTCTATGGAGACACACTATGTCCTGCCCGCATCTGCAATTGCGTTCCCGAAAAAATAGAACATGTCCTATTCTTGTGGAAAAGAAAAGGCATTTTCTATATAGTGTCGGCGATGTGCGGTCCGCAAAATGCGGAATGCACATTGCCGGTGTCCGTGTTTTGCGGATCCGTGGATCCACAAAACACACGTGGGAGATTCGGGAAGGGGGTTCCATAAAATTGCTATGGGGCCCAGTCATTTCTAGCTACGCCCCTGCCTGTTAGAGCGACCTCAACCCGATGAACCCAGAATGGAGAGGAGGACTGGAACCGTAGTTTGGTTCTCTGTTGAAAGAAGGTCCGGATACATACAGGACAACGAGACCGGTGTAGAGCTGTTTGTCAATCGGTGCTCTATCAAGCGTCCACACCTGCCCCAGGCGAGGTATAGCCTCTACAAGGGAGATCAAGTGGAGTTCACCCGATGGAGTCTGCCAAGGGCCCGTTCGCAACAGGGGTGAGCCTGCTCTCAAAGCCTATGGTCCTAGCATCTGCCCCGGAGGTATGGCAAAAGGACCCATCTGCCATGGGGAAAGTAGGATCCCTCCAGGAGACCGCGGGAGAAGTGTATCGCTACCGGGAGCGACCTCAACCGGAGCCTGAGCCGTTTATCCATGGGCTGCTGGCACCACCTGTGAGTCAGGTGGGATGTGTGTCCACCACCATTACTTCTTTCAGTCCCAAGGTGACTTATCAGTTGGCCTGGAAGATGTCTGCTCCAGGAGCCCCAACCTCAGAGGATCGCCTTCCACCGCCTTTACAACTTGAGGTCCTGGACCCATTTCAAATGGCAGGAGCATCCGCTTCCATTAAGCAAAAAGTAGCGACCCGGGTCCAGAGTGTCACCACCCGGTCATTACCGTATCCAGTCACATGAAGGCAGTGGCGCTCCACTACCCAAGCCAGATTGGACTACAGGAGACAGGACCGTCCTCTCATGTCCTTTTGTAACTCGAGCAGCGAAGAGGACCTCCAGTCCCTCCTATATGGAGCTGGAAAATCTCAACTTTAAAGAACAAGAGCAATGACTTTGGGAGCCACGGCATGGACTACTCCTGAAGGGTGAGCACCTGTTGCCATTGTTTGCATGTTTTCTGGTTGCTTAGTTGTCTCACTCGGATGGTAATGTTTTGTTAGGACTCCCCCCATCATCAGCATTCATCTCCTAGTTGCACCGGACAGTGCCAATTCCCCTTTACTTTCCCCCCCTTTTCAGGTTGTTTGGGAGCCCCTTTGCTAAAAGGTTCTCATGGCCCGTGCTGCTACTCTATTACCCATGTGGATTACAAATGACTTTTCTTATGTGGATTACAACTAAGACCTCATTTGGATTGCAATTACTTATTACCCGGGGATTACAAAGGACTTTATTGCACTTAAAGCTACATTTCAGTGCACTTTATCAGTGAGAAGTGAAGAAAGAGACTGTAAAGTGCTATTGTAGTATTGCACTATTTTATTGCATTGAAAATGTGCCTTATCTATTTACACAGATTTTTCTATTTCAGCAAGGTTCAAGAATATTTCCCATTGTGTGTATTTCTTTTGCAGGTGCCGCAATGTGATTTTATATGCACTATTTGTATGGACCATGATTTTTGCACTTTTCTTTCAGGTCACCAGATAGTAAGCACCTTATGTATTGCTTAGTTATTATGGACTGCCTATGAGGATGCCTGGTACGTTCCAAGCAGCTCTAACATCGCCTTGCTCATTATGGACTGCCTCTGAGTACAGTCAAAAACTAACTGTCCTTATCTTTAAAGGAACCGAGTGGTTATGTGCCAAGCAGATCTAACACCATTAAGGGTAACCCGCTGCTAATATGTGTGTGAGGAGTGGTAGGAGAAAAGGCTCCTCCTCCTAAAGTAGCCTTCATTGGAGAGCTTTGAGTGTGACTCATCCTCCTAATTTGCACCTTCTGTTTAGCCAAGGTTGATTATGTCCTAAAGCCTAGTGCAGCGGCTTAGGAAAAATGTTTAGCTATCTGTTTCATTCATGAAGGTAACGAACCGTAGAGGGAATATAGAGTAAAGACACCCATGCGCTTTCTTTGGTATTCATGGCCAGAGTACTCCGAGGAAAGTCAGGAATGAGCGCTTTGTGCACATTGTTTGGTTCTCTGGTTATACCCGAGAGGGAAACTGTTCTCGGACACCCTACTCATATGGGCAGAGAGACCTTGTGGTAGCCGTTACTATATCAATTGGTAACAAATGTCAGTATTTGTATGTCTATTACCATGCAGAACTTTATATTTATTTGGTACCCTGAGAGCATATGTTTATGGTATTTATATATTGTGTATACCCTAGGCACAAGCTGAGGGTGGCTTGCCTCTTAAGTGTCGGGGAATGTAATGCCCCAGAGTGGCATTACCACCTCTTTTGGACCCCCGCTATCTTTATTGGTTGATCCTGTGTCATCATAAATATGTATTACCATGTCCTGCATAGTGTGTGTATGTATTTCCTTATAAATTACTGTTCAATTGTAATGTGCCCGGTTCACCAGCAGATGGCGGCACTTCTGGCAGAGCTGTGTTAGATAAAATGGAACCCTTCTTCCATTCTATTCCCCTCTCTAGAGAGGGAGGAGTTTAGCTAGTGTAAGTCAGTCCAACTGACCCCATCTTGGGGAAAGGTTGTGTGTCTAGAGCAGTAATGGTGAACGTTTTATAGACCGAGTGCCCAAATTGTAACCCTACAACCTACTTATTTAAGTCAAAGTGCCAACATGGCAATTTAACCTAAATACTACAGTCCTATATAGTATATCTTTTATGTACTTTATCATTTAGCTATAATAGCCTGCCTACATTCAATGTGCTGCCTGTGCCGTTCATAGTGCGCCCTGTGCTGATGAATGGCAGGAAAATCTAAGGCATATTGGTACACCATAGACTTTTTTCAGGGTGCGGGTGCCCACATAAAGGGCTCAGAGTGCCGCCCCTGGTCTAGGGGATCCCCTCTTTGGGGAAGGAGCAGCCCTCGTCCCTGCTGGATAGGCCCTGCCTGTAAGTTCTAAATGGTTGCATGTCCTCTCCTGGGCTTGCATTGTCTAAACCCAAGCTGAGTAAGCGTGAAGCCAGGAAGAAGTTCCTAGGTTTACAGAAGATTATTATTATTATTATTTATTTTTAGAGCGCCATTCATTCCATAGCGCTGTACATATCATAAGCGGTGCACATACATAATACAGGCAATTGCCTTAAGCATGAACGAGACAAGTTACAGACGGGTACAGAAGGATAGAGGGCCCTGCCCGTGAGGGCTTACAATCTACATGGTATGGGGGATGGAGACAGTAGGCGAGGGTGAAGCTGGTCATGGCGGTATAGAGGCAGCAGTGTCACTGGTCGTAGGCTTGTCTGAAGAGGTGGGTTTTCAGGTTTCTTTTGAAGGATTCCACTGTAGGTGAGAGTCTGATATGTTGGGGTAGCGAGTTCCAGAGTATAGGGGATGCACGGGAGAAATCCTGTAGGCGAGTGTGGGAAGAGGTGATAAGAGGAGAGGAGAGAAGGAGATCCTGTGAGGATCGAAGATTGCGTGTGGGGATGTATCGGGAAAGTAGCTCAGAGTTGTAGGGAGGGGACCGGTTGTGGACGGCCTTGTATGTGTTGGTTAGTATTTTAAAGTGAATTCGCTGGGCAATGGGGTGCCAGTGCAGGGACTGGCAGAGGGGAGAGGCAGAGGAGTAACGGGGGGAGAGGTGGATTAGTCGGGCAGCAGAGTTGAGGATAGATTGTAGGGGTGTGAGAGAGCTAGATGGAAGGCCACAGAGGAGAATGTTGCAGTAGTCTAGGCGGGAGAAGAGACAGACTATAGACAGATAAGTTACAGTTACAGCAGAAAACGAAAAGGTTCCTATTTAATCCAGCCATCATAGCAGAGCTGAGTGTGTTCGCCTGACAGAAGTTAAGCCAAAACCTGCTGATAACCAAGATAAAGTTGGAAGATTGTTACTTGATGAAAGTTTATCTGTGTTCAACGTGTACAAGTCTGGACTTAATTTATTCAACCAATCCCTCAACTATTCACCCTATTTGCACTGCTTCGGACCACAACGCCTGGGGTTTCAGGATATCGAGGTAGGAGCACCGTGACAAGTGCTAAAGACACATCCAAGGGACACTATAGGCAACCCTTACACCACTCAGGCATTCCTACACTGGGGTCCAACATCACCTTCTACATAGGGGGATCTAATCCCTTGTTCCTGAAATGTAACTGGTGTCAAGACAAAACTCAAAAAACTCTCATAACACCTGTAGAAGAGAGCCCAGAGTCCCAGCGGGCCGCTGCAGATGCCTTTCTTCCCATCGCTGCACTACGGTCCAGGGAGCTGCAGAAACATGGGTACAAACTACTACCCTCATCAGGCCACCACACTTACACATTGCACCCCTGCAGCCTGGTCACTGCAGAAACAACCTCCTACAATGTAGCAAATACCACTAGGCTTCACCCCAAAAAGCCGGACATTATAGCCAAATCCAACTATGCCATGCCCCTCTCTCAGTAAAAAAAATGCCTGAAAGACCCCAGAGTGACATGTCTGCTGGCTGACTGACTGAGGTAAGAGAAGCCTCCGTCAGTCAGTTTGTGACTGCAGTTCATGCTCAGAGAGTGCAATGCTGCTGTCTGAGCGTGGAGCCACTGAAAAGGAGGACACCCCAGCGTCCTTCTAGGCCCTGCACTGGACGAGGACAGGGTGCAAGGAAATGGGACGTCTGGCCACCCTACCCTAGACCAATGTTGACATCCTTGCCTTATAGGATTGAGAGTCAGAAGACTTGTTGATGGAGAAAATATGGTGGAAATTAGATGTATGAAATATTTTGGGATGAGGGTGTAGACACAAAAGGAGTGTAAGCTTTAAGGGTAGAAGTCCATTAGATGTAGGTCAACGAATAAGCTATGGTTGATATCCTGTTTGATTCCTCATTCTCTTGGTATGGCACAAGTATTAGTTACACAATGCGTAAGGACTGAAGGACTGATACCTCCTGTCACGTTTTTTTCAGCACCTATCATGAAGTATCGATAGAGAGGACTATCAAAGCTAAACTGGTAGAGCCAGATATTGGTCATAGAAGTATAAAGATACAAACATATCTTACATGAGGAAGGAAAGGATCATCTGTGTGTCTAAACTATAATAACAGGATTAATTGTGACAATTCTAGAACAGAAAAGTGTTTAAAGGTGGATAGAGTTCACACGTCGGACATCATTTGGGACTTATTAGTTACAGTGCCTTTGGGGTTTGTTCTACGTAGGTGAGATGACACAGGAATGCCCCATACACTATATGGAAAAAAATATTAGGACAGTACAGATTACACCTACCGGAGCTTGTATAGCATCCCATTCTAAATCCATAGGTATTAATGTGGAATTGCTTCTCCCTTTGCAACAAAAAAACCCCAAGATTTTGGAGTGTGTCTGTGGGAATTTCTGGCCATCCATCCAGAAGAGCGTTTGTAAGGTCAGACACTGATGTTGGAAGAGAGGGCCTGTCTCACAATCTCCGTTCTTGTTCATTCCAAAGGCCAGTCAAGTTCTTCTACCAAACTCACCCAACCATGCCTTTATGCTTTGTGCACTGGGGACAGTCCTGCTGGAAGAGAAAAGGGCCTTCCCCAAACTGTTCCCACAAAGTTGAAAGCATACAATTGTCCACAAATTATGTCTTGGTTTGCGGAAGGATTAAGATTTTCCTTCACTGTACCTAAGGGGCCGACCCCTGAAGAACATCCCCAAAGCATTATCCTCCTCCACTGCCTTTACAGCTGGCACAATGCAGTCAGGTAGGTAATGTGTAATGTCCGGGAGTGCCATTACCCTCCTCGGCACCTCGCAAACACTTCTTATAGGCTAACATAAATGTCATCTAATGCAGTAGTGTACTTAACTTCACCATGTGCATATTTATTCAGGTAACTGTTAAATGTTTATGTAATTACCTGGTCTGCCAACAGGTGGAAGCAAACACTTGGCAGTGCTAGTTGCAGGGAATGTACTGGATTGTCCATTCTCTCTCTCCCTCTAGAAGGAGAAGGAGAGGAGGAGTTTAGCTAGTTAGTGGTCAGTCTAGCTTTCCCCCTCCTTGGGAGAGGTTGTGTGAGGATTGCAGTCTCACCCCGGCTAGGGGAATGCTGCAGGCCAAGTACTGTCTGGACAGGTTCTGTTTGTCCTAGCTAACCTTATCACTGGAGGTTGTGCATATTGGTTGCAAGTCCCCTCCTGGGCTTGCATTGCCTGAAATCCAAGCTTAAGCTAGAGCTTGAGGTACTCGCAGCCAGGACAGAGTTTCCTAGGATTATCTACAGTAAGAAAACGACTACTAACATAGCTGAGTTAAGAGAGCTATAGAGATGATACAGCAGATAGGAGTCTGTGTGCAGAAAAAGTATTTGCCTGCTATTTGCCTGCTGAAACCTATTGGAAACCAAGACAAGTCTGGAAACTGTATGGATTACCGTTAATTACAAGTAAAGCAACTTTATTCAAGTTACCAACCCCCCTTTGCACTGCTTCGGACCACCGGGTCTGGGATTGCAACCATATCCAAATGTAGGAGCACCGTGACACGTGCTACACATCATCTTCAGAGATATTGTGGCCTATTTAATACCACTCTGGCCTTTCTACATTTGGGTACATTCCATCATCTAAAGGGAGCCCTGTGCTTCCGCTGCTTAACCGCAGCAGGCATCAAGGCTAATTACTCTAAAAGAGGGACATATAATCGTAAATACCTCTAGAGGGGTAAGGGATCCCCCAGGCGTGTGTAGTGGACTTGTTGCAAATGTTCTCCTGGAATTGACCAAACCCAGCCTCGTCCATAAGAACTCCAGATAGAGAAGTGTGATTCGCCACTGCACAGAACACGTTCGCACTGCTCCAGAATCCAGGGGTGATGTGCTTTACACCACTCCATCTGATGCCCGACATTGTGCTTGTTGATGTAAGATTTGCATGCAGCTGCTCGGCCATCAAAACCAATGCCATGAAGCTCCTGGCACAGCACACTTGCTGATGTTAATACCAGTGGAGGTTTGGAATGTGCAGTTATGGAGTCAGCAGAGCGTTGGGGACTTTTATACGCTATGCTCCTCAGTCCTCGGTGGCCGTGCTCTGTATCTTTACGTGGTCTCCACTTTGAGTTGCTGTGGTTCCTTCCACTTTACAATAATACCACTCCTAGGTGATGGTGAAAGATCTAAGAGGAAGGAATTTCAGGACGTGACTTGTGTGAGCAACGACATCCTTTTACAGGATCACACTGGAATTCAAGGCATGGATCGTGCTGGATTTTATACACCTGTGGTAATGGCAAACTACATGGCTAGTGATGGATTTTATACACCTGTGGTAATGGCAGACTGCTTGGCTAGTGCTGGATTTTATACACCTGTGGTAATGGCAGACTGCTTGGCTAGTGCTGGATTTTATACACCTGTGGTAATGGCAAACTGCATGGCTAGGGGATGGATGATATACACCTGTGGTAATGGCAGACTGCATGGATAGGGACTGGATTTTATACACCTGTGGTAATGGCAGACTGCATGGATAGGGACTGGATTTTATACCCCTGTGGTAATGGCAGACTGCATGGATAGGGACTGGATTTTATACAGCTGTTGCCATTGAACTGAATGATACACCTGAATTGAATGATTAAGACGGATGTACCAGTACTTGTCTCCATAAGGTGTATTTAGAGAGATAACTTGGCGCTCCTGCTTCTTACCTATAATGTTCTGACGGTTATAGAAGAGAATAATATAATGTCTATGAGATTTGAGGGTTCGCATTCATGATTGGATACACCGTATCACTCACATAGGTTGGCGTTCGTATTCTAATTGGTTTTAGTTTTGCTTACAGTAAGGAAATTTTAAAATGTCTCTTTAGAGAACACATGGAAGGACACGTCAGTTCTGTCCAGAATCCACTGAAGAAAACGGTACATTTTTCTTGCTTCTGTACCTTTTCTACCTTTTTCCACGGAGCGGTTCAGGAAATAATGTTGAGCGGCAGCAATTTATGGGCCATGGCTTTCAGGCTGCATTGTTTTTCATCTCTCACTCTTAAATGTCTCTTAATCAATATATCTCCCTGGTCTTTCATCGACTCCTACACAGGACCAAACATGGGGAAAACATCCAGATCCAACATCCAGCTGAGGAAAATGTCACCTGAAATGTCACTGTCTTGTCGTCTAGCTTTTTATATTGATAAGTTCCTCATTTACATAACAAAGAATATTTTCACCCAAAATAAACAAAATCTCGGAAACCAGATGTCCTTGAGGCGTCCTTGAGTTCTGATCGGCTGCATCTCAGTCATTTGCGTTTCTGGGGAAACTGGATGACGACCAAGATTTATGTGATATTCCATAAATGTTGGATAGATGCTGATCCCACCCTAGGACTCACACCTGAGGAGGTAGCTCACCTCTACGGGTCGGGGTAAGGTGACCGATGTGTCTAGGCAGAGAACCAAAGATGAGGTGAGCTGCATGATCTCCATCCATTATCCCCCTGGGCCACTGTAGAAGGCCGGATAAGGGTCAGAGGACCCCCATTTTAAAGATATGTGACCCACATCTATATATTGTGGATAAGAGGAAACTATTCCTTTAAGGCCCCAGAGAACCCCTTAAACGGGTATGTCCATATCTATGCCTATAAAACAAGTAGATATAGTCTATCTAAAAATTGCGTCACTTTGTAAATACTGAAGTTCGGGTTTGGGTTCGGTGTTGTGTAGATTTTATTATTTTCCCTTATAACATGGTTATAAAGGAAAATAATAGCATTCTTAATACAGAATGCTTACTTAAATGTGGCTTAAGGGGTTAAAAAGATAATAATTAACTCACCTCATCCAATTGATGGCGCAGCCGGACATCATCTTCTTTC
The DNA here is from genome assembly GCA_033119425.1 of Bufotes viridis. NCBI lineage: Eukaryota > Metazoa > Chordata > Amphibia > Anura > Bufonidae > Bufotes > Bufotes viridis. The sequence continues at coordinate 35,149,803 of CM065590.1, forward strand.
TTCTTCTTTCAGGACCTGCCAAAGGACCTTTGATGACGTAATAGAAGGATCTTCTATCTTCATTCAGCAGGACCTGCGCTGACGTCGTGGGGAGTGCGATTACGTCATCAAAGGTCCTTTGGCAGGTCCTGAAAGAAGAAGAAAGAAGATGATGCCGGCTGCACAATCAAGTGGATGAGGTGAGTTAATTCTTTTTTTTTTTTTTTAACCCCTTAAGCCACATTTAGGTAAGCATTCTGTATTAAGAATCCTATAATCTTCCTTTATAACCATGTTATAAGGGGAAATAATACAGTAAATTGACTTTTATCAATTTACTTAGATCTTCTTCTAGCAACCATGCGTGAAGTGCGGATGCAATGTGATTTTCACGTAACCTCCTATATTTCTATGGGGCCTGTGTTGCGTGAAAAACGCAGACTATAGAACATGCTGTGATTTTCACACAACGCACAAGTGATGTGTGAAAATCACCACTCATAGGGGGCGTGGTCTGCCGGCATGGAGTGAGGACGTGTGGTGTGGAGCTCTCTTGCCATCCTGCTCAATATCCTGACATACTTACCTCGCCTGGCCTGCTGAGGACATCATTGGGGTGCGGGACCGAACGGGAACCTCCAGTGAGGAGCAGGAGGTGTCTGGTGAGGACTTGCGGCACTAGCAGCTGCGTGGCGGTCGGTGAGAGGCCCGTGTGAGACGCTGAGTGGCCATCTTGGTGGCAGATGAAGCGCGCGGCAGGCTCAGTCAGTGACCTCCAGAGGATCCCGGTCTGCAGCCGCAGGGAGCACAGGGCTGAATCATCGGAGTGCCATACTGAGAAGGGCAGAGACTGGCAGTGAGGTTATCTCGCTCCCCGGTAAGTGCGGCAAGTGCGCAGGAACGGGGCTCCTGGCGGCGGGCCTAGGTAAGAGAGAAGTAGTGAGCTCTGCTATACAGGGGAAGTGGCGGGCACCCTGCAGGGCGGCTGGGAAAGCAACAAAGGTGGACCTTTATAATTTTCTGAGAGGCTGTGCAGCAACACTTAACATCAGTGCCACACATTAGGTGGAGAGACCCCCACTGTGCTACAGGTCTGCCAATCACTCACCAAAAGGCCTTGGCTTAAAGGGCTCCCTACTCTTATTGGCCCTATCCACGTGTTTAGTGTGTGAGGACTCTTCCCAGATCTTCCTCCTGGCTAAGGACTGTGTTTGTGGTGCTGTCTAGTGGCCTCAGTGGCTGCGATATCCTTTGTCCGGCAAGAACAGACTTGACTCATATAAATACTTATGGGCCGCAAAACTGCATCATCAGCAGGCCTTACTCCAGTGAAGGAGTTAGTAGATAACATGAGCCAGACCGACATGGAGACAGAGCAGTGTACGTCTGTAGCCCCTGAGTCACATACTGATAAGATAATGTCAGCGATTGCAACGTGTCAGGCAGTCCTGACCACAAAGATTGATCATTTACAGAGTGACATGGACAAAATGAGAGATCATACAAAAGAAGTAGAACGTCGCCTGGGCGATGTGGAGGATTCCGCGAATGTCACTTTTGCAGCCACTAGAACCTTGCAACAACAAGTTAAGACCCTATTGGCACGCCTGGAAGATGCAGAGAACCGCAATAGGAGGAATAATGTCAGGATTTTGGGTCTGCCTGAACAGGTGGAAGGGTCTAACCCGGAGGAGTATGCTGAACAGCTGATTCGTACTGCGTTGGCCCCCACTGAACTGTCATCTAGTTTTGTGGTTGAAATGGCCCAGAGAATTCCTACGAGGCCTCTACCACTGGGTGCTGCCCCGAGACCTTTCATAATATATTAAACTACAGGGACCGTGACGCTATTCTGGCGGCCGCCAGAAGCGAGAAAGAAGTTCAGGTGGAAAATGCAAAGCTGTCCTTTTATCCGGATTTTACAACGGAAGTACAGAAGCAACGTCGACAGTTTACCTCCGTCAGAGCACGTCTCTGGGAACTGAGGATAAAATATGCCATAATATATCCGGCCAAGCTGAGGCTCCAAGAGGGAGACAGATCCAGGTTTTTCCAAACTCCAGAGGAGGCGGCTGATTGGATCGATCAACAGCATCCATGATGATATATGGCGGAGAAAACCGCAGGGAACTCTCGCACGTAACCGACGCCCTCGGTGGGCAACTGACTAAATAGTCCGGCCTAGTTGAGGAGGTCTCCTCATTAGTTTTGTAGTTGCGCCTGTTAGCGTAAATGGCAGTACTGTTTTTAATAATGTGATGTCCAGTATCCTTACTGACAAGGGTAAAGCTTTACTTAGTTAGATAGTTCATTTTCGTATTGAATACTACTGATGGACTCAAGTTCTATGCGGGGTCATGTTCTAGCTAGATAGACTGTATTTTTTAGTCTATAGAGCACAAAGTTCTAGTTAGGGTTTTGAAGCTTAGACAGGTTGGGGATGTCTGGGCTGGGTGGGTACGGGTCGGGAAGTTCCATTGGGTTTGATGTGCTGTATGCGTGTATGTGTGAATAGGGCAGTGAGGGCAAAGGCATTTGTGGAATATGAAACCACGGCGGTATGTAAGCTGATTTCCTAGAACATTCGGGGTTTGAATGACAAGGTTAAGAGAGCTTTGGTGTTTAACTATGTTAAAAAATATAACCCCGACATTCTTATTTTTCAGGAAACCCATCTCAAGGGCTCGAAAGTCCTAGCAGTGAAACGACCATGGGTAGGCTACAGATATCATGCCACATACTCCAACCGTGCTAGAGGGGTGTCTGTATTGGTTAGTAAAACTCTTCCGTTTCAGCTGATCTCTGTGCACATAGATCCGGCGGGGAAATATGTATTGTTACAAGCTACTATTAGAGGCTGTGAGGTGGTACTTGTGGGGGTTTATGCTCCGCCGCCATTTGAGAGAGGGTTACTTGACCAAATTATGGTTAAGGTGGCGATTCTTTCTGTTGCTCCTAGGTTCATTTTCAGGGATTTTAATGCAACACTCAATAGTCAGCTAGACAGGTTTAGGCCAGCTCTTAGGCATGACGCTGCTCTATCATGATGGGCGCAGGCTCATGGTCTTGAAGAAATATGGAGAAGTTTATATCCAGATGGGAGACAATACTCCTGTCACTCGACCTCGGCTCACTCGCTGTCCCGGATTTATTTGGCTTTTACGAATCAGCTCGGGCTGTCGTGGGTGAAGGCAGCTGAATACCTGCCGAGAGGAATTTCTGACCACGCGCCTCTTCAGATTACACTTTCTTTACCGGTTGGTGCCACTCGATCTGCTTGGCGACTAAACCCGGCGTGGCTGGAGGTTCTCCCAGTTAGAGTAGCATGCCTGGAAGCAATTTCAGCCTATTGGGAAACTAATGAGGTTTCTTCCGCTCCCCTTGTGGAGTGGGATACCAGTAAGGTGGTCCTGAGGGGGACTTTGATAGCTGAAATCGCGGTACCCAGGGTGAAATTGCTCTCCACGCGAGTGAAATTGGAAGGAACAATGACCCAGGCTGAACAAACGTACCTCGTTGACCCCACTCCGGAGCACTATGCGCTCTGGCTTTCGGCTCAAAGGCAATATGAGTTATATTTAACTGAATTCACTAAGAAGATACTACTAGCTCAAAAGCAAGCCATTTTCTCAGATGGCGATAAGAGTGGTAAGACGCAGGCGTATTTAGCAAGGGTTAAGACCCCACAAACAGTTCTTTACCACGCCAGAAGAGGTTTGCAATCAATTTGCTGTTTACTATTCAGCGCTTTACACCTCCAAAAGTAATAGAACTGCAGGAGAAATCTCATGGTTTCTAGAGACCATCCCTATGGTAAGGCTCGCGTATGCGGATAGGCAGATGTTAGACGACCCCATTACCCCGCTAGAAGTTCAAACCGCCATTATGTCAATGGCAAAGGGTAAGACTCCTGGCCCGGATGGCTCTGGAGTGTGGATCTCTACCAGACTCATTTTCGGAAGCCACCATAGTGGTTATACACAAAGCTGGGAAGCCACCGGATCAGTGTGGCTCGTATAGGCCCATTTCATTGATTAATTCAGATGCCAAATTTTTGGCTAAAGTCTTGGCCAATCGATTGTCATCAGTTATCTTGACGATGGTGGGGATGGATGGATCAATCGGGTTTTATGCCCGTGAAGGCGACAGATATAAATTTGAGACATCTTTTCACTAACCTTCAAGTAACGCATGACAATGCAGGCAGTAGAGCAATTGCCTCTCTAGATAACGAGAAGGCATTTGATTCGGTGTAGTGGGGGTTTATGTGGGCGGTTCTGAAGAGGTTAGGGATCCCCCAATCCTTCCTCAGATGGCTGCATATGCTTTATGCGCGTCCGACAGCCAGGGTCCGGGTCAATGGACACCTATCCAGGCCCTTTGTACTGCGGAGGGGCACCAGACAGGGGTGCCCATTGTCACCTCTCCTGTTTGCACTGGTGATTGAACCTCTCTCGATCAGCATTGGAAACAGCCCAGAGATACGGGGTTGGGAGATTGGGGGCATGTCTGAAAAAATCTCATTATACGCAGATGATATGTTGATCTATCTGGGGGATGTGGGTCCCTCTCTGGAAGCCCTTCTGCAGACGGTTGACTCCTATGGGTCGTATTCAGGACTCCGGGTCAACTGGTCGAAATCGGCATTGTATTTAGTAGATGACATTTTTCCCCCAAAAAGTCCTCTTTGCAGGTTGTGGACAAATTCACTTATCTGGGGATCGTGATACATAAGGATGTCACCCAATTCAATGTGTTGAACGTCCAGCCAGTAGTGCAGTATGTTACGCAGAAATTGAAGGCCTGGGAGTCGTTACCACTTTCTCTGATTGGGTGGATTAATGTCTACAAGATGGTTCTCCTCCCCAAGCTGTTGTACTTGTATAAAGCATCTCCGCTACCGTTGCCTAAATCTCACTTTCAGAGCTTGGAGCGTTTGATATCACCCTTTCTATGGAATAAATCTGTACCCCGTATAGCTAGAGGCACTTTACGAGCCCCATATGGAGGAGGGGGGTTGGCACTGCCAGACATGTACCTTTATTATGTTGCGATTCAACTAAACTATGTGGCTTGGTGGATCAGGGCGGATTCGCATAACCCAGCAGTGGTGTTGGAGGCAGCCCTGATATGAGGCCATGTCGAACCTGGTATATCGGGTAGGGAAGTTTCAGGTGAAGCATCTCACTACACTCATGACGGAGGTGATCAAGGCTTGGAATGTTTTTGTAATAGGGAAGAGGGGGGCCAAACAGGACACTGTTAAGTCTTAAGTGATGCCTTTATGGGGTAATCCTGAGCTAGTGGAATTGTCTGCTCTACCTGACTTTGTGTTCTGGCCAAAAAAAGGTATCAAATACCTTACTCAATTATATGACGAGGGAGTCTTTAAAACGTTTTTGGCTTTGCAGGCAGAGTATAATCTGTCGCGGACTTCCTTTTTCAGATATTTGCAGCTGCGACATGCCTGCGAAGCACAATTTGGGAGTGGCCCTCTAAAACTGGAGTACAGTGAGGTGGAGAAGATGGCTAGAAGGGTGACTCATTGCAAAATGGTTTCGTCCTTCTATGGGTTCATTATCTCATCCCGACCTTTGCCGCTAGCGAAGGCCTTTTGTCAAGTGGTGGGTGGACATACCTATACTGGAGACCTCACATGGGAAAGAACAGGCTGTCTCATGGAGAAGGTCGGTGATTGGTGCGCGAGATCAGCTGAATTAGAATAAGTGGCTACATAGAGTATACCTCACCCCTGTACGCCTTATGCGTATGCGCAGACTTGATTCAGATACTTGTACACGATGCAATGGTGGGAGGGAACTCTGTTTCATATGATTTGGGAATGCTCAGTTATTAAGGAGTTCTGGACAGCGGTGCACAGGTACCTCAATGCCAGGTTGGGACTTCCAGCGGTGGTTGCCCCAGAAGTTTGCCTGTTAGGTTTGGTTAATGATATTCTTCAAACTAAATATGATAGGATTCTGTATAGGCTATTACTGTTCTATGCTAGGAAGTCAATGCTGCTCAACTGGAAGCCCCCCAAAAAGCCGAGTGTGGCGCACTGGATCCAAATGATAACTGAGGCCTTACCTATGTATAAATTAACGTATGAAGCAAGAGGAGTTACGGAGAAATTCCCGAAAATTTGGGGCGCTTGGTAAGTGCAAATTCGGTTTCGGAATGATGAGCTACATCAGCTAGGAGTGGCTCAGGTCACTGCCCGGGTAAATGTGTGTGTGAGAGGCGCAAGTTTGAGGGAACACCACTGATGGACTTGCCGATCTAATGGGTGAGCGATAATCTTGACATGTATCTTACATGTAATGATTGAAAAATTTTCTCCTATTATGGTGGAGTTCCCTGTGTCTATGATTGGTTGTATCTACAGTGGAGGAAATAATTATTTGACCCCTCACTGATTTTGTAAGTTTGTCCAATGACAAAGAAATGAAAAGTCTCAGAACAGTATCATTTCAATGGTAGGTTTATTGTAACAGTGGCAGATAGCACATCAAAAGGAAAATCGAAAAAATAACTTTAAATAAAAGATAGCAACTGATTTGCATTTCATTGAGTGAAATAAGTATTTGAACCCTCTAACAAAAAAAGACTTAATACTTGGTGGAAAAACCCTTGTTTGCAAGCACAGAGGTCAAACGTTTCTTGTAATTGATGACCAAGTTTGCGCACATTTTAGGAGGAATGTTGGTCCACTCCTCTTTGCAGATCATCTCTAAATCCCTAAGGTTTCGAGGCTGTCTCTGTGCAACTCTGAGCTTGAGCTCCCTCCATAGGTTTTCGATTGGATTAAGGTCCGGAGACTGACTAGGCCACTCCATGACCTTAAAGGGAATCTGTCACCAGGTTTGAGCCCTGTCAGCTAAACATATGCTGACGTTCAGGGTCTCATTAGCATGCCTAATATGGGCTCATCTAAACAAATGGTAGCGTTATTTTGTCAAAAAACAGGTTTAACTAACCTGTCAATCACACATATAAGGAGCCCAGGGGAGGTCCAGCGATGCAGGGTGCTCGACGCGCAGACATCGCTGCATGTGGCCAGCGCCGCCTCCTAATGCTCCGTGCCGCCTCTCCCTCCCCTCCTCCTGCTGTAGCGCTGGCCAGTGCGCTACGAGCGCGTGCGCACTTCACTTGAAGAAGCCGATCCAAGAAGTCCCGCACGGGTGCATGCCTGTGCACGCGCGGACTTCTTGGATCGGCTTCTTCAAGTGAAGTGCTGCACGCGCCGTAGCGCTCTGAGCCAGCGCTACAGCAGGAGAGGGGAGGAGAGGCGGCACGGAGCATGAGAGGCGGCTGCTGACATACAGCGATGTCTGCGGTCGAGCACCCTGCATCGCTGGACTCCCTAGGCTCATTATATGTGTGATTGACAGGTTAGTCAAACCTGTTTGTTGACAAAGTAACGCTACCATTGTTTAGATGAGTCTATTAGGCATGCTAATGAGACCCTGAACATCAGCATATGTTTAGCTGACAGGGCTCAAACCTGGTGACAGATTCCCTTAATGTGCTTCTTCTTGAGCCACTCCTTTGTTGCCTTTGCTGTATGTTTTGGGTCATTGTCGTGCTGGAACACCCATCCACGACCCATTTTCAGTTTCCTGGCAGAGGAAGGAGGTTGTCGCTCAGGATTTCACGATACATGGCTCCGTCCATTTTCCCGTTAATGCGAATAAGTTGTCCTGTGCCCTTAGCAGAAAAACACCCCCAAAGCAAAATGTTTCCACCCCCATGCTTGACGGTGGGGACGGTGTTTTGGGGGTCATAGGCAGCATTTTCTTCCTCCAAACACAGCGAGTTGAGTTAATGCCAAAGAGCTCTATTTTGGTCTCATCAGACCACAGCACCTTCTCCCAGTCACTCTCTGAATCATTCAGGTGTTCATTGGCAAACTTCAGACGGGCCTGCACATGTGCCTTCCTGAGCAGGGGGACCTTGCGAGCCCTGCAGGATTTTAATCCATTGCGGTGTAATGTGTTTCCAATGGTTTTCTTGGTGACTGTGGTCCCTGCTAATTTGAGGTCATTAACTAACTCCTCCCGTGTAGTTCTAGGATGCTTTTTCACCTTTCTCAGAACCATTGACACCCCACGAGGTGAGATCTTGCGTGGAGCCCCAGAGCGAGGTCGATTGATGGTCATTTTGTGCTCCTTCCATTTTCGAACAATCGCACCAACAGTTGTCACCTTCTCTCCCAGCTTCTTGCTAATGGTTTTGTAGCCCATTCCAGCCTTGTGCAGGTCTACAATTTTGTCTCTGACATCCTTGGACAGCTCTTTGGTCTTTCCCATGTTGGAGAGTTTGGAGTCTGCTTGATTGATTGATTCTGTGGACAGGTGTCTTTTATACAGGTGACTAGTTAAGACAGGTGTCCTTAATGAGGGTGACTAATTGAGTAGAAGTGTCTAACCACTCTGTGGAGCCAGAACTCTTAATGGTTGGTAGGGGTTCAAATACTTATTTCACTCAATGAAATGCAAATCAGTTGCTATCTTTTATTTAAAGTTATTTTTTCGATTTTCCTTTTGATGTGCTATCTGCCACTGTTACAATAAACCTACCATTGAAATGATACTGTTCTGAGACTTTTCATTTCTTTGTCATTGGACAAACTTACAAAATCAGTGAGAGGTCAAATAATTATTTCCTCCACTGTATGACTTTAAAAATGAAAATAAAGCCTATTAAAAAAACAAAAAATCACCACTCATCTGCACAGCCCCATTGAAGTGAATGAGTCAGGATTCAGTGCGGGTGCAATGCGTTCACGTCACGCATTGCACCTGTGCAGAATTCTTGCCCGTGTGAAAGGGGCATTAGGAAAGGTAAGGAGTGACCAGGGAGCTACAAAATATCAAGCTATATAACTCAGTTCAGCTCCATTGAAGACATCATCAGGATAGGGCTAGATTCCCACTAGCGATCCTGCAGGCTGTTCCAGCAGGGTTTTATTAGGGATTTTCTTCTGGATGATTATCACCATATTTGCCAGGTTGCAGCCAGATCTCTGCCAGTCCCCATTATAGTTAACGAGGCTGGACGGAGATTTTCATGCTTCCAGCAATGTCAGAATGCAGAGATATCGGTTCCCTGCCTGAACAGCCTGCCAGATCCCTAGCGCTAGTCTGCAACTAGCCGGTGTCTTGCTACTATGACCTCTGTTTGTATCATATGGGCGCCTGGCAGGTGCCATTTTGGGAACTGGCCGATTGGGAGTTTACTCATTTGTTCATGGTTTTGGTGACTGTTACTTACTGTATTCTGTATGTTATCTTTTGTACATAAATATATAAGGTAGAGGAGAACATCCCATCTGGACATCAGAAGAGGAGCCAGCAGCCAGTCAGGATCAGAGAATTGGCACAGCGATGGAAGGGTTAGTACTGCAGAAAGTGTATCCTCTCCACAGGCGATTTCAGGTACAGGCCCCGAGAACTTCTTTAACTATCAGCTGCTCAGGAAACCCTAAACCAGCACTCTCTAAACCAGCATTGTTGGCAGTGAGAGAGCAAGACATGGCCGTTTGTATATAAAGCAGGACAACGTGTTCGTCATCTGATCAGCAAAAAAAAGAAAAGATTTTCCCAATATACACCCACAGCACTCACTCATAATTCTGCTGAATGGGTTTACCTCCACCTACTGTCAAGACCTGTGAACTAACAGCTGAACTATAAGCAAGTGACTACCTTCTCAACTCCCACAATGCACAGGAAACAAGCTGAATTTGGAATGCAGCGTTGGACGGGAACAGAGAAAAAAACTCCAAGTAACTCCAGGACCGACCAGCCGAGAGCAGGAGGGAGTGTCTCAGACTACCAAAGCACAGTTATACAGTCACCTTGTAGCTATGATTCCCACTATACTAGTCACATCTCTCTTTGCTCACCTCGTATGGAGAAGTGATTCAGAATTTAGCCCCCCAAACAGCCACCAACCTGATATTCAGGTCCCTCAAGAGATCTGAGGTAAGAGTGCGTGTGATGATTGAAGAGGAGACGCAGGAGCTTGTATCTATTATTCTTTATTTTACAGTCTTTTCTCACAGTGTTATAGATTGGGATATTCATCCCTTTACATTTAGTGAATGCTAGATTTCCAGCCACCTCTAAGACTGTACAGATCAGTCATCCCCAAGCAGCAGCTAATGACACGTGTTCTTAGGTTAAGCCAACCCCCTAACTTTATTGTGGAATACTATTAATAAAAACTTGGTCCTCTATTATGGCACCAGGTTTGGCCACCCAAGACAAAGGGCACCTACAGGTTCTTACCATCTCACAGCAATGATGGAGGATGGAACCAACGCCCTGCCTTTCAGCCATTCGATGGAAGCAAGAATGGTTACATGGGTGGCAAAAGAATGCCAAGTTCCCCCACCCATGAGTTTCCACTTTAGGTGCTCAACAGAAGGACCATAGACCTACAGGTTCTTGCCACTTAAAAGTAAAAGGTGCTGGAGATTATGTCCTTTCTTTATTACCATTCAGTAGAAAAAAGTGGCAAGTGTTCACACTTGGCATTTTGTCTTAAGATGAACTTTGAATTTAACAGCCAATGAATGAATGTTCTTGAACTTTACAGCAAATGGAACAGAGCCAATGCCCTTCCTCTCAGCCATTCAGTAGACTAGAGAATGGTCACGTGCCACGTTTTGCCACCCAGGATAGAAAGGTCTGTTGGTTGCCCCCACACTCTTTCTATCATAATTAGGCCAATTCCATACTTCCCTTCTTGCTAGAAATACAGTTATTCTAGAGAGGGATTCTGGACCTGAACCTACAGGTTCTTGCCAAAGGGCATAGGACTAATGACCCTTACTTTCAGCCATTCGTTTGGATTAAAAGTGGTCTCATGACCATTCTTGAATTAGAAGTTCTCTTTCTAATGTCTTGGCTACTTCTGGACCCCAGGTTTGTACTCTAGGAAGACATTCTCAAGGCAAGACAAATTTTCTTTGACAAAGCATCATACGAGAACCTTGCCCAATCAAGAAAGGCCCACTCCTAAGATCTGACCTATTTCACAGTTCAAGCTAATTAGTATGAAGGACAAATTAGGTCCACAAGGGACCATGACGCCATAGGACCTATCCATTCAACAGTACTTTAAAATTGGCTCGGATCAAGAACTACTGTAGTTTACTGACCACTTGAACACCTTGGTGGAGACCATAAAAGGTTGGGGACCTTTGATCTAAATGTTTAATTAGACCTAATTATTCTTCATAGGAAATATGGCATGATTCCTCTAGGGCAGTACATGAAAAAATGTACAATACCACTAGATTCAGACATTCAGATTCAGTACTTGGCACCTCGGTGACAAAAGGAACAAACAGACTGGCAACACTTCAACTTACCACATGGCACCGGGACAAGTGACGCAGTCCAGTAGATGTACACGGGGACACAAAGACAAATCAGCAATTGGCACCACTAAAGCTGAACAAAGACGAGCAATTATGTTTCTTCTTGATTTTTCCCGAATGCCCAGATGATGACCATCATGTGACCAATAACAACTTATGAACACATTTGTGTAAATGCGTATACGTACATGAGGTCAATAGGTGCACCCAACACTGGACAGGCCCATTAGAATAGCAAAAGATCCATTAGTGAGACAAGGATCAGACACAATAATGGCCCTAGAAGAAGACAAACACATTTGGCAGTGACTGTGGGGCCAAACACTTGCCACTAGGGTCGGATTCACAAATAAACTACAATTATACAATGCACATGTTCTGTATAGATGGCGGGTGGCCCTCAGAATCATCTTCTCTGGTGGGCCCAAGGAACTCAAGGTCAAACATCTGAACCCCTTTCTCCTTTCTTTCCACTATCTGTATAGATGGCGGGTGGCCCTCAGAATCATCCACTCTGGTGGGCCCAAGGAACTCAAGATACAACACCTGAACCTCATGTTCCTTTTTTCCGCTATCTGTAAAGATGGTGAGTGGCCCTCAGAATCATCCCTTCTGGTGGGCCCAAGAAACTCAAGGTTAAACATCCGAACCCCTTAGTCCTTTCTTTCCACTATCTGTATAGATGGCAGGTGGCCCTCAGAATCCTCTTCTCTGGTGGGCCCAAGGAACTCAAGGTCCAACACCTGAACCCCTTACTCCTTTCTTTCCACTATCTGTATAGATGGCAGGTGGCCCTCAGAATCACTCCTTCCTTCCTCCACTCTCCCATACACCCCATTGAAATAGAAGACTATTTTTATTGCAGAAGTAATGCAAAAATATATCTTATTATATCTCTCTGTGTATAATATGACAGACTTTTCCCCAGACAAAATGATTTACACAATTCATGTTCTTCTATCTAGGCCAATAGGCCGCAGAATGGCTTGTTTCAAGCTAAATGCCCTTGCAGTATCCCATAGACCATGTCATATTTAGGGTCAGGGTTTTGAGTCATTGGCTTCTCCATCTAAAGTTGACATTTCCATAAATTTTTGGTCTGCTAATAGTAGTTTACGATTGACAGCCCAATTACTTGTTGGTACTGTGTTAAAAAACAGATCATTAACCACGGAGCTCACAGACAGTACCAGACACAACCAGGTGCAGCGCTATTTCTGGCAGAAAGCAGTCATATTTTACTATCCTTTTATGCATCTTCTTCAGATACTATACTTACAGGACAACTTTGCCCAAAGTGTCATTGTCCCTAGGAAATGACTCCATCAGAACAGGGATTGTGACAGGTCCTCCATGTGTGACCACCAAAGGATGTCCTACCTGCTAGACAATACACTGCCTCTCTGAGCTGTCCAGTCTTCTTTTAAGCTCCTCCCACTCCAGAAACAGGAAGGATGAGAATATTGCCCGGGAAATAATTGAGTCGCACAATATAAAACAAAAAAATACAGGAGAACGAAGTGCAGGAACTATATAAAAATAGTGGGTAGGTGTTCTTGGGCAAGAGGGGACAGAATTTTTTTGTAAATGGTGATCACCTCTAAGAGCATAACCATATGACTATGAGGGAAAAAGATAAGCTCCTGAGCAAACTGACAATTACACCTGTTTTAAAGTTAAAACCCCAGAATCCCATTACACCTGAGCATATTGAATACATTGCTTGTCTTGTCTACATGGTCAAAATATAGGACTTTTCAACTTTTCTTCTTCAATCCAAATCACTTCGTAATATCTGCCTTCTTCAGAACATCCTTGGTACCAGAGAAGTAAAAGAATGGTCAGAAGGAGGTGAAGCAAGTCACAGGATTAGATAAAGTGAGAAGCCTTGAGCACTAATTCCCATGATTTGGTGGGATGTGGTGATGTGCTCAAAGCGGACATGAAGTCTTCAACTCCCTTTGAGGTGTTTCTTATACATATTATCTTCTGATCTCCCACTTCAGGTCTCCTCAGCAGCCAAGATGGTGAGGTTTCATAGATGAGTGCTGTCCTTTGGCTCGAATATTGTACCTTCAGATCGTGTCATGCTGGCTTTCCGGGCATTATCGGGAGCAAGAGTAAGTGGATCTGGACGTATGAGGTAACTGTATAATATATAAAGAAGTGTTATTACAGAGGATTCGGAACATTTATATTCATGTACATAGTAGGCAGTATTATAGTAGTTATGTGGCGGTATTATAGTAGTTATAGTCTTGTACATAGGAGGCAGTATTATAGTAGTTATATTCTGGTACATAGGAGGCAGTATTATAGTAGTTATGTGGCAGTATTATAGCAGTTATATTCTTGTACATAGGAGCAGTATTATAGTAGTTATAGTCTTGTACATTGGAGCAGTATTATAGTAGTTATATTATTGTACATAGAAGCAGTACTATAGTAGTTATATTCTTGTACATAGGAGCAATATTATAGCAGTTATATTCTTGTACATAGGAGTCAGTATTATAGTAGTTATATTCTTGTATATAGTAGCATTATTATAGTAGTTATATTCTTGTACATAGGAGGCAGTATTATAGTAGTTATATTCTTGTACATAGGAGGCAGTATTATAGTAGTTATATTCTTGTACATAGGAGCAGTATTATAGTAGTTATATTGTACATAGGAGGCAGTATTATAGGAGTTATATTCTTTTACATGGGAGGCAGTATTATAGTAGTTATATTCTTGTCCATAGGAGGCGGTATTATAGCAGATATATTATTGTACATAGGAGCAGTATTATAGTAGTTATATTCTTGTACATAGGAGCAGTATTATAGTAGTTATATTCTTGTACATAGGAGGCAGTATTATAGTAGTTATATTCTTGTACATAGGAGGCAGTATTATAACAGTTATATTATTGTACATGAGGCAGTATCATAGTAATTATATTATTGTACATAGGAGAAGTATTATAGTAGTTATATTCTTGTACATAGGAGGCAGTATTATAGTAGTTATATTCTTGTACATGGGAGGCAGTATTATAGTAGTTATATTCTTGTACATAGGAGCAGTATTATAGTAGTTATATTCTTGTACATAGGAGGTAGTATTATAGCAGTTATATTATTGTACATAGGAGGCAGTATTATAGCAGTTATATTATTGTACATAGGAGGCAGTATTTTAGCAGTTATATTATTGTACATAGGAGCAGTATTATAGCAGTTATATTATTGTACATAGGAGGCAGTATTATAGCAGTTATATTATTGTACATAGGAGGCAGTATTATAGTAGTTATATTCTTGTACATAGGAGCAGTATTATAGCAGTTATATTATTGTACATAGGAGCAGTATTATAGCAGTTATATTATTGTACATAGGAAGCAGTATTATAGTAGTTATATTATTGTACATAGGAGGCAGTATTATAGCAGTTATATTATTGTACATAGGAAGCAGTATTATAGTAGTTATATTCTTGTACATAGGAGGCAGTATTATAGTAGTTATATTCTTGTACATAGGAGCAGTATTATAGCAGTTATATTATTGTACATAGGAAGCAGTATTATAGTAGTTATATTATTGTACATAGGAGGCAGTATTATAGTAGTTATATTCTTGTACATAGGAGCAGTATTATAGTAGTTATATTCTTGTACATAGGAGCAGTATTATAGCAGTTATATTATTGTACATAGGAAGCAGTATTATAGTAGTTATATTCTTGTACATAGGAGGCAGTATTATAGTAGTTATATTCTTGTACATAGGAGCAGTATTATAGCAGTTATATTATTGTACATAGGAGGCAGTATTATAGCAGTTATATTATTGTACATAGGAGGCAGTATTATAGTAGTTATATTCTTGTACATAGGAGGTAGTATTATAGCAGTTATATTATTGTACATAGGAGGCAGTATTATAGCAGTTATATTATTGTACATAGGAGGCAGTATTTTAGCAGTTATATTATTGTACATAGGAGCAGTATTATAGCAGTTATATTATTGTACATAGGAGGCAGTATTATAGCAGTTATATTATTGTACATAGGAGGCAGTATTATAGTAGTTATATTCTTGTACATAGGAGCAGTATTATAGCAGTTATATTATTGTACATAGGAGCAGTATTAAAGCAGTTATATTATTGTACATAGGAGCAGTATTATAGTAGTTATATTCTTGTACATAGGAGGCAGTATTATAGTAGTTATATTATTGTACATAGGAGGCAGTATTATAGCAGTTGTATTATTGTACATAGGAAGCAGTATTATAGTAGTTATATTCTTGTACATAGGAGCAGTATTATAGCAGTTATATTATTGTACATAGGAGGCAGTATTATAGCAGTTATATTATTGTACATAGGAGGCAGTATTATAGCAGTTATATTATTGTACGTAGGAGGCAGTATTATAGCAGTTGTTTGTCACTCCCTGTGCCCTACAGCAGCTCATATGAAAGAGGGGACACAAATGAGCACAGAAAAAGATTCCATTGAGGGTATACAGAATGCTCCTTATAGAAGCCTGGTAATAGTGATAGTCAGAGAAAATACTCTTTTTCTTTCATTTCTCTCAGAGGGGAATAATTCACCAGTGATGTTCATATCAATTGTAGAAGGAATTGCTCATTGACTACATTCATCCTCTTCTCTGGTCCTGTAACTGCCGGGTATTAGATCTCCAGTGTCAGAAAAAAAAGGTAAAAGACAACAGACTAGAGATAAGACAGTGACAAGTCGAGAATGAAGTGACAGAACGGGGAGACATTAAAGAGTCAGCCTGCCACCTGAACATTAGTGAGATGGACGCCTCCTATGGAGATACAATGAGGTGCTGAGATACCATGCAGAGCAGAAGATACAACATCATCACCAAGACAGGAGGGAATATGTAATATATGATTGCAGGAGGAGACTGTGCGGAGGATCAATGGGAAATCACGGTGAGAGGACAATCACTGAGCACCACATCAGATAATGAGACAGGGGAGGACATTCTGCTGATGACTGATCTAGGCAATGCAAGACCATCAGGAGAAATCGGATCAAATCAGGACACATCAGACCACTCCTGAAGATGACAACTAGGAAAAGCTTCAGAAAATTCACTGGCTTAGGGGTGATTTTGACAGATTGCCAATACTACTCATGGGCAGTCATTACAATGCCTCCAAGGGAAGTTCCACCTTTGAGCACCATGCTCTTATTTTAATCTATACAGGTCAGAAATAACCAGTATCTGCCACTAGGGGGAGCTTACTGAATATTGCTTTACTATTGGGTTCCTTGTCTAAGTAGGCAGCATGTTCCGAAAGCTCCCTCTAGTGGTGACTGCAGGCAACCTCAATTCTGTCATATAACTCTATAGGGAGAATGTATCAATCATCGCTGCACCAGAATAGTCTCTACGATTTATGCAAATTTTTACACCGCACTCAACACGTTCTTAAATATGGGTGGGGAGGGGCGTGGCCTAAGAGACCCGATGGAATTAACTAAATTTATTACAGAAAACTGCGGTAAATTACAACTTCATCCTGTTCCAGCTTCTAGCTGTTGTAGATTTCAGTTTCAGGCCCATAGAACTTCCAAGATCTGCCAAAATGATTACAAGGCGCGCGCCTCTTTATAAATTTGGCGTAAATGTTTGTATTTAGACTGGCATAAGAAACGCCAGTCTTAATAAATCCCGTCCTACATCTATACAGGGGTTTTGGAGTCATACTGTATGTTAGACTAGTCAGCTTTCCTGAATAAATACCGGCTGAATGCTGATGATTTGCCTTGTGCTGTTCCTCTGTTATACCTCCTGGAAATGTTTATATAAATTGCCAACTGGGA
The DNA here is from genome assembly GCA_033119425.1 of Bufotes viridis. Classification (NCBI taxonomy): domain Eukaryota; kingdom Metazoa; phylum Chordata; class Amphibia; order Anura; family Bufonidae; genus Bufotes; species Bufotes viridis. The sequence continues at coordinate 35,167,038 of CM065590.1, forward strand.
GTTATCATTCTCCTGGGTACTATTCTGACACCGGGAGCATTAATCGGATGCTGTTGTAATGTGAAAGGACATGCCCTTTTGGAAAGGTGAAAATCAGTACCTAGCTCTAAATTTATTCATCAATTTCCAGGAGGAATAACAGCAGAGGTGCATAATGCAGGTTCTATGAAAAGTTCTTTGAAATTCATGGGCAATACAAGGATGCCAGGCTGAATGGACAGTACGGCAGACACAAGGAAAGTTGGTGGACCCCACCTTGGCCTTAACTACATCTTTGAGAGACAACATACATGAAAATGACTTCCGAGAATGCTCTGAGCGATGGTGAAGATGCTGAATAAATGATATAAGTTTATGTCCTTTAGTGTGTAACATCAATAATTTATGGGTAGAGGCCCCGGCTCCAGGACAATGAATGAATCAATGAAGAACAGGAGATCCAGAGCTGATGGATGGGAGGAGGGGGTGTCCATTCTGAGATGAGGAAGCAGCTGCCTCCTCCTCCTCCTCTAAAGCTCCGTCAGTGTGGACAGGGCCCAATCAGGGATAGGTGGGGAGGGCCCACCAAAGGATCCGCCAGTTCCCAGGCACTGATGCAGTACCAGGCACAACTATGTATGCAATCCCGGAGAACCTCTTAGGCCCCTTTCACACGAGCGAGTTTTCCGCGCGGGTGCAATGCGTGACGTGAACGCATAGCCCCCGCACTGAATCCTGACCCACTCATTTCTATGGGGCTATGCACATGAGCGTTTTTTTCATGCATCCCTTCTGCGTTGCGCGAAAATCGCAGCATGTTCTATATTTTGCGTTTTTCACGCAGCTCTGGCCCCATAGAAGTGAATGGGGCTGCGTGAAAAACGCATTGCATCCGCAAGCAAGTGCGGGTGCGATGCGTTTTTCACTGATAGTTGCTAGAAGATGTTGTTTGCAAACCTTCAGTTTTTTATCACGCACGTGAAAAACGCGTCAAAACGCATTGCACCCGCGCGGAACAAACTGAACAATTCAACGCAATCGCAGGCAAAACTGAATGGCTTTACCTGCGAAATCACACAGTTTTCACTGAATGCATCCGGACACGCTCGTGTGAAAGAGGCCTAAAAAGGGTTTTCCAACTTTTTTATACTGATGGTCTATTCTCAGGAACGGTGGGGGTCCTGGGATCCCAGCCGATCAGCTGTTTGAGGAGAACGCAGTGACCAGTGAGTGACGGCACCTCCCCGCAGCTAACCCAAAATCAGTGACTTCACGTTCAGCGGTCACATGACCTAGGTGCGGCTCAGTCCCATTCAAGTCAATAGGACCAAGCGCGATACCAAGCACAACCACTATACAATGTACGGCGCTGTGCTTGGTGAGCTGCGAGATGGCAGTGGCACCAGGGCACCACAGTCTGATCAGTGGGGTCAGACACTGATGACCTATACTGAGGAAAACCCCTTTAAAGCAATGAAGTATACTTACACCACATCGTTGATTTCCAGATTGGTGTCTGGAGGGGGATTTATAAGGATATATGACAAGGAGTTATCTGTGTCCATGATGTCCACTGTAGAAACAGAAGATGGAGACACAGATTAGTGAGAGGGGCAGACTCCATGTCACATAAACCCCTAATTGCATCGCAGTTGGGGTCACGTACTGTACTCCGCAGTGGAGAGCCCCAGGTGTTTCATTCTGGTCTTCACCAAAGCATTGAGTTCCTGCCGCTCTGAGCGTCTGTACAGACTCATCCTCTGCTGGCTAATCCTTTCGGACGCCGATTTCCCAGGTTGCCTTGCTCCTTTACGAGACAGCCTCCGAGCCCACTGCATACTCTTCCTGCGCAGTAATGGATGCTCAGACTGGTCGCTGGATGTAGAGTTACGATGTGGACCACGACTTTGGATGGTGTCTCCCCAGCGGCTCTCTCTGGTGTCTTCATAGTCTTCCACACTGATGGAGACCTGTGACTAGAAAACAAGACAGGACAGTAATCATCTGTAGAAAATATGGCACTAAGGCCCCGTTGTGAAACGGACATACGGATGCAGACAACACACGGATCAGGACATGTTCTATCATTTGTGAAACGGACATACGGATGCAGACAACACACGGATCAGGACATGTTCTATCATTTGTGGAATGGACATACGAATGCAGACAACACACGGATCAGGACATGTTCTATCATTTGTGGAATGGACATACGGATGCGGACAGCTCACTTATCAGGACATGTTCTATCATTTGTGGAATGGACATACGGATGCAGACAGCTCACGGATCAGGACATGTTCTATCATTTGTGGAATGGACATACTGATGCGGACAGCACACGGATCAGGACATGTTCTATCTCTTGTGGAACGTACATACTGATGCGAACAGCACACGGATCAGGACATGTTCTATCTCTTGTGGAACGTACATACTGATGCGGACAGCACACGGATCAGGACATGTTCTATCTATTGTGGAACGTACATACTGATGCGAACAGCACACGGATCAAGACATGTTCTATACTCTTGTGGAACGGACATACTGGATGCGGACAGCACATGGATCAGAACATGTTCTATAACTTATGGACTGGACATACGGATGCGGACAGCACACGGATCAGGACATGTTCTATCCTTCTCAGAACGGACATACGGATGCGGACAGCACACGGATCATGACACATTCTATCTTTTGCAGAACAAACATACGGATGCGGACAGCGCGCGGATTAGGACATGTTCTAACCCTCACAGAACAAACATACGGATGCAGACAACGCGCGGATCAGGACATGTTCTAACTCTCACGAAACGGACATACGGATGCGGACAACACACGGATCAGGACATATTATATCCTTTGTGGAACGGACATACGGATGCGGACAGCACATGGATCAGGACATGTTCTATCCTTTGTAGAATGGACAAACTGATGCGGACAGCACACGGATCAGGAAATATTCTATCCTTTGTGGAACAGACATACGGATGTGGACAGCACACGGATCAGGACATATTATATCCTTTGTGGAACGGACATACAGATGCGGACAGCACACGGATCAGGAAATGTTCTATCCCTTGTGGAACGGACATACGGATGTGGACAGCACACGGATCAGGACATGTTCTATCTCTTGTGGAACGGACATACGGATTCGGACAGCACACGGATCAGGACATGTTCTATCTCTTGTGGAACGGACATACGGATGCGGAGAGCACACGGATCAGGACATGTTCCATCTCTTGTGGAACGGACATACAGATTCGGACAGCACACGGATCAGGAAATGGTCTATCCCTTGTGGAACGGACATACGGATGTGGACAGCACACAGATCAGGACATGTTCTATCTCTAGTGAAACGGACATACAGATTCGGACAGCACACGGATCAGGACACGTTCTATCCTTTGTAGAACAGACATACTGATGCGGGCAGCACACGGATCAGGACATGTTTTATCTCTTGTGGAACGGACATACAGATTCGGACAGCACACGGATCAGGACATGTTCCATCTCTTGTGGAACGGACATACGGATGCGGAGAGCACACGGATCAGGAAATGGTCTGTCCCTTGTGGAATGGACATACGGATGTGGACAGCACACGGATCAGGACATGTTCTATCTCTTGTGGAACGGACAGACTGATGCGGACAGCACACGGATCAGGACATGTTCTATCTCTTGTAGAACAGACATACTGATGCGGACAGCACACGGATATGGACATGTTCTATCCTTTGTAGAACAGACATACTGATGCGGACAGCACACGGATCAGGATATGTTCTATCCTTCTCAGAACGGACATACTGATGCGGACAGCACACGGATCAGGATATGTTCTATCTCTTGTGGAACGGATATATGAATGCGGACAGCACACGGTTCAGGACACTTTCTATCTTTTGCAGAACGGATATACGGATGCAGACAGCGCGCGGATCAGGAGATGTTCTATCCTTTGTAGAATGGACATACAGATGCGGACAGCACACGGATCAGGACATGTTCTATCTCTTGTAGAACGGACATACTGATGCGGACAGCGCGCAGATCAGGACACGTTCTATCCTTTGTGGAACGGACATATGGAAGAAGACAGTACAGGGATGCTATCCGCAACCATATGTCCGCAGTTTGCGGACTGACAAATACATATGGTAATGTGAATGCACCCTAAGGGTAAAAGGCCTCATCCAGTGTTTTTAATTGATGGCCTGCCTTTAGGATAGGCCATCATTGTATGATTAGTGGGGGTCCAATCCTTGGAACCCCAGACAATCATCTGAACAAAGGGAGGTGATGGTCTCTGGAGTGCGGAGCCCCCTTTTTCGTTTATTCAGGTACAGTGCCGTACATGTAAGTGTGGCTGTGCCTGGTACTGCAGCTGGGTCAACTGACTTGAAGGCATTGCTATCACTCTGCTGATCAGCTTCCTGCTGTTAAATATTTCTTTTTTACAATTCTGACTAACGATACTACAGAGAGGCAGGAGCCACAGTGTACCTCAGAGGCCGGTAACATGTGCGTTTCGGTGCGGAAGATTCCAATAGGTATTTCGCCAGTAGTGGAACATAACTTCTGATAGAGACGCCCATAGCAGCGGATCCAAAGGTCGTCTTCTGTGACTCGGAGCTGAGTAAAAATACATTTTTTGTCATTCCTCTGTTTCACCACAAGGGGGCACAGTGACACAAAATCTAAATAGATTACATGAAAGGACATCCCTAAGGAAATGATCACACACCAAACAGTATAATAAATGATAGCGCTGGCCGGGGGCGATGATGTCCTGCATCAGTCTTTGATCTTATAGGGCGTATGTGGGACTATGTAAAGCTATATGTAGAATATAGCTACGTGAATTATTTTGCATATAATACATTATTCTAAAATTTATAAAGAGCATTTAAAAATCTGCATTTTGCCTGATTATTAGCATTCTAGATGTGATCGCTCAGGGGAAGCAACAGAATGTGATTTGTTGAGAGCATCAATATAGATAGAATACAAAATAAGAATAATGAAGGCGACAAGAAGGACTCTCCTCCATCAGAAAGCTGCTGCTCCCCTTACAGGAGGACGTCTATGTAACGCTTGTCGGGCCCCCGGCAGAAATCAAGCAGGGGCTTTAATAATGGGACACAGTGCAGTTCTTGAAAGATACCCAGGAGCGCCCTCTGCTGTTTGTTCACCCTTAATTTCCATGTTAGGCTGGCACTATGTAGGAGGGGCTCTATGTGGTTGGTACAGTATGGGGGCCCTGTGGGGCTGGCACTACTGGAGCTCTGTATGGTTGGTACAGTATGGGGGCCCTGTGGGGCTGGCACTACTGGAGCTCTGTATGGTTGGTACAGTATGGGGGCACTGTGGGGCTGGCACTACGGGAGTTCTGTGTGGTTGGTACAGTATGGGGGCTCTGTAGGGCTGGCACTACAGGAGCTCTGTATGGTTGGTACAGTATGGGTGCCCTGTGGGTCTGGCACTACTGGAGCTCTGTGTGGTTGGTACAGTATGGGTGCACTGTGGGGCTAGCACTACGGGAGTTTTGTGTCATTGGTATACTATGGGGGCACTGTGGGGCTGGCACTACGGGAGTTCTGTGTGGTTGGTACAGTATGGGGGCTCTGTAGGGCTGGCACTACAGGAGCTCTGTATGGTTGGTACAGTATGGGTGCCCTGTGGGTCTGGCACTACTGGAGCTCTGTGTGGTTGGTACAGTATGAGGCTCTCTAGGGCTGGCACTACGGGAGTTCTGTGTCATTGGTACAGTATGGGGGCACTGTGGGGCTGGCACTACAGGAGCTCTGTATGGTTGCTACAGTATGGGGGCACTGTGGGGCTGGCACTATGGGAGCACTGTGTGGTTGGTACTGTATGGGTGCACTGTGGGGCTGTCACTATAGGAGCACTGTGTGGTTGGTACAGTATGAGGCTCTCTAGGGCTGGCACTACGGGAGTTCTGTGTCATTAGTACAGTATGGGGGCACTGTGGGGCTGGCACTACAGGAGCTCTGTATGGTTGGTACAGTATGGGAGCACTGTGTGGTTTGTACTGTATGGGTGCACTGTGGGGCTGTCACTATAGGAGCACTGTGTGGTTGGTACAGTATGGGGGCACTGTGGACCTGGCAATATGGGAGCTCTGTGTGGTTGGCACAATATGAGGGCACTGTGGGGCTGGCACTACGGCAGTTCTGTGTGGTTGGTACAGTATGAGGCACTGTGAGGCTGGCATTACGGGAACTCTGTGTGGTTAAAACGGTATAGGGGCACTGTGGACCTGGCAATATGGGAGCTCTGTGTCTTTGGCACAATATGTGGGCTCTGTAGGGCTGGCACTACGGGAGTTCTGTGTCATTGGTACAGTATGGGGGCACTGTGGGGCTGGCACTACAGGAGCTCTGTATGGTTGGTACAGTATGGGGGCACTGTGGGGCTGGCACTATGGGAGCACTGTGTGGTTGGTACTGTATGGGTGCACTGTGGGGCTGTCACTATAGGAGCACTGTGTGGTTGGTACAGTATGGGGGCACTGTGGGGCTGGCATTACGGGAACTCTGTGTGGTACATACGGTATGGGGGCACTGTGGACCTGGGTATATGGGAGCTCTGTGTGGTTGGCACAATATGTGGGTACTGTGAGGCTGGCACTACGGGAGCTCTGTGTGGTTGCAAAGTATGGCAGCACTGTGGGGTAGGATACATTATATTTTAAGCAACTTAACGGAGCAACATGGGGAAGTGATCTGAAGAGCCTGAGAGGGCGGAGCACGACAAAAGGATCCGCCTCCTGGGCTCCTGCACCAAGCCAGTCAGTGCTACAGCTTTCCCACAAACAGAGCTCATTATAAAATGTTATAGTAGGAGGAGAATATTTGGTTTCATTCGATATCAGACTTACAACAATAATACTGGATAAAACGCCAATGACTTACCGCACACAAGAAACCGGAGCCGGGCATAGAGTCCAGACCGAGTAACAGACGTGTGATGGAGATCATGTAATCTTTCACAAAGGACTGGAGCAGAGAGGGGAGAGGGAAAACAATAGAGTTACAATAGCGTAATAGTGGGAGATATAGGAGAAGATATATGGAGTAATAGGAGGAGATATAGGAGAGGTTATATGGAGTAATAGGAAGAGATATAGGAGAGGATATATGGAGTAATAGGAGGAGATATAGGAGAGGTTATATGGAGTAATAGGAGGAGATATAGGAGAGGATATATGGAGTAATAGGAGGAGATATAGGAGAGGATATATGGAGTAATAGGAGGAGATATAGGAGAGGTTATATGGAGTAATAGGAGGAGATATAGGAGAGGTTATATGGCGTAATAGGAGGAGATATAGGAGAGGTTATATGGAGTAATAGGAGGAGATATAGGAGAGGATATATGGATTAATAGGAGGAGATATAGGAGAGGATATATAGAGTAATAGGAGGAGATATAGGAGAGGATATATGGATTAATAGGAGGAGATATAGGAGAGGTTATATGGAGTAATAGTAGGAGATATAGGAGAGGATATATGGAGTAATAGGAGGAGATATAGGAGATGTTATAAGGAGTAATAGGAGGAGATATAGGAGAGGATATATGGAGTAATAGGAGGAGATATAGGAGAGGATATATGGAGTAATAGGAGGAGATATAGGAGAGGATATATGGAGTAATAGGAGGAGATATAGGAGAGGATATATGGAGTAATAGGAGGAGATATAGGAGAGGATATATGGAGTAATAGGAGGAGATATAGGAGAGGTTATATGGAGTAATAGGAGGGGATATAGGAGAGGTTATATGGAGTAATAGGAGGAGATATAGGAGAGGTTATATGGAGTAATAGGAGGAGATATAGGAGAAGTTATATGGAGTAATAGGAGGAGGTATAGGAGAGGTTATATGGAGTAATAGGAGGAGATATAGGAGAGGTTATATGGAGTAATAGGAGGAGATATAGGAGAGGTTATATGGAGTAATAGGAGGAGATATAGGAGAGGTTATATGGAGTAATAGGAGGAGATATAGGAGAGGATATATGGAGTAATAGGAGGAGATATAGGAGAGGTTATATGGAGTAATAGGAGGAGATATAGGAGAGGTAATATGGAGTATTAAGAGGAGATGTAGGGGTAGATATGTAGAGTAATAGGAGGAAATAGAGGAGAGGTTATATGGAGTAATAGGAGGAGATATAGGAAAGGTTATATGGAGTAATAGGAGGAGATATAGGAGAGATTATATGGAGTAATAGGAGGAGATATAGGAGATGTTATATGGAGTAATAGGAGGAGATATATGAGAAGTTATATGGAGTAATAGGAGGAGATATAGGAGAGGTTATATGGAGATATAGGAGAGGATATATGGAGTAATAGGAGGAGATATAGGAGAGGTTATATGGAGTAATAGGAGGAGATATAGGAGAGGCTATATGGAGTAATAGGAGATAAGGGAGAGAATATATGGAGTAATAGAAGGAGATATATGAGATGTGTTATATGGAGTAATAGGAGTAGATATAGAAGAGGTTTTATGAAGTAATAGGAGGAGATGTAGGGGTAAATATGTAGAGTAATAGGAGGAAATAGAGGAGAGGTTATATGGAGTAATATGAGCAGATATAGGAGAGGATATATGGAGTAATAGGAGGAGATATAGGAGAGGTTTTATGGAGTAATAGGAGGAGATATAGGAAAGGTTATATGGAGTAATAGGAGGAGATATAGGAGAGGTTATATGGAGATATAGGAGAGGATATATGGAGTAATAGGAGGAGATATAGGAGAGGTTTTATGGAGTAATAGGAGGAGATATAGGAAAGGTTATATGGAGTAATAGGAGATATAGGAGAGGTTATATGGAGTAATAGGAGGAGATATAGGAGAGGTTATATGGAGTAATAGGAGGAGATATAGGCGAGGTTATATGGAGTAATAGGAGGAGATATAGGCGAGGTTATATGGAGTAATAGGAGGAAATAGAGGAGAGGTTATATGGAGTAATATGAGGAGATATAGGAGAGTATATATGGAGTAATAGGAGAGGATATATGGAGTAATAGGAGGAGATATAGGTGAGGTTTTATGGAGTAATAGGAGGAGATATAGGAAAGGTTATATGGAGTAATAGGAGATAAAGGAGAGATTATATGCAGTAATAGGAGGAGATATAGGAGATGTTATATGGAGTAATAGGAGGAGATATAGAGAGGTTATATGGAGTAATAGGAGGAGATATAGGAGAGGTAATATGGAGTAACGGGAGGGGATATAGAAGAGGTTATATGGAGTAATAGGAGGAGATATAGGAGATGTTATATGGAGTAATAGGAGGAGATATAGAAGAGGTTATATGGAGTAATAGGAGGAGATATAGAGGAGGATATGTAGAGTAATAGGAGGAGATATAGAGGTTATGTGGAGTAATAGGAGGAGATATAGGAGAGGTTGTATGGAGTAATAGGAGGAGATATAGGAGAGGTTATATGGAGTAATAGGAGGAGATATAGGAGAGGTTATATGGAGTAATAGGAGGAGATATAGAGGTTATGTGGAGTAATAGGAGGAGATATAGGAGAGGTTGTATGGAGTAATAGGATGAAATATAGGAGAGGTTGTATGGAGTAATAGGAGGAGATATAGGAGAGGTAATATGGAGTAACGGGAGGGGATATAGAAGAGGTTATATGGAGTAATAGGAGGAGGATATGTAGAGTAATAGGAGGAGATATAGAGGTTATATGGAGTAATAGGAGGAGATATAGGAGAGGTTGTATGGAGTAATAGGAGGAGATATAGGAGAGGTAATATGGAGTAACGGGAGGGGATATAGGAGAGGATATATGGAGTAATAGGAGAAGATATAGGAGGCTTATATGGAGTAATAGGAGGAGATATATGAGAAGTTATATGGAGTAATAGGAGGAGATATAGGAGAGGATATATGGAGCAATAGGAGGAGATATAGGAGAGGTTATATGGAGTAATAGGAGGAGATATAGGAGAGGTTAAATGGAATAATAGGAAGAGATATAGGAGAGGTTATATGGAGTAATAGGAGGCGATATAGGAGAGGATATATGGAGTAATAGGAGGAGATATAGGAGAGGTTGTATCGAGTAATAAGAGGCGGAGATATAGGAGAGGTAATATGGAGTAACGGGAGGAGATATAGGAGAGGTTATATGGAGTAATAGGAGGAGATATAGAAGAGGTTTTATGGAGTAATAGGAGGAGATATAGCAGAGGTTATATGGAGTAATAGGAGCAGATATAGAGGAGGATATATAGAGTAATAGGAGGAGATATAGGAGAGGGTATATGGAGTAATAGGAGTAGATATAGGAGAGGTTATATGGAGTAATAGGTTGAAATACAGGAGAGGTTATATGGAGTAATAGGAGGAGATACAGGAGAGGTTATATGGAGTAATAGGAGGAGATATAGGAGAGGATATATGGAGTAATCGGAGGAGAGGTTATATGGAGTAATATGAGGAGATATAGGAGATGTTATATGGAGTAATATGAGGAGATATAGGAGAGGTTATATGCAGTAATAGGAGGAGATATAGGAGAGGTTATATGGAGTAATAGGAGGAGATATAGGAGAGGTTATATGGAGTAATAGGAGGAGATGTAGGGGTACATATGTAGAGTAATAGTAGGAGATATAGAAAACAGTACCTGATATAGTAGAGTATCTAGCATGCTGACGCTGAAGACCTTCCCAGCAGCAAAGGGCAGTCTGAACATGAAGACCAGGTTAGAGCCCCGTTCACGTTCCCTCTGTGAGAGGACAGAGCTTTGAGGGAGGGATTAAGAAAAGGAGAAGAAGACATAGGAAGGTGACAGACATTAGAGAGACAGTCAGACAGGTATCTGACGAGTGTTACGGCCTTTACCTTCTCCAGCTTAGACAGCACCACTGAGTACTTGTCCTTAGCTTTGAACTGCATGAATCTCATGTTTGCTGGATGTGTTAATTCTGTGATAATGTTGAGCCCAGGAAACAATCTGCAGAAGAAGCAGTCATCATCATCATCATCCTCTCATATAACCTGTATACATAAGACCAGGTTCACATGTGGCAGATTTGTAGATTTTCAGTGCAGATTCCTTACTCAGTATCAGTCTCTTATTCACTAGCAGGAGGGGGCAGCATGGCACTTCTGCACAGCTTAGGTAATGCTGTATGACACTTTCGGGGCACTATATGTCCGTATGGTCACTATATGGCAGTAGGGTGGGTAGAGCATGGCAATCTCTGGGCACCAATTGGCTGTGTATGTGAGCACCATTCAGCTCCATGCTGGCAGAGCATACCACTCTGCAGGTACAGTTTGGCTTTATGTGGGCACGGTATCACACTATTCGGTGAATGCATGGTAGGCCAAGCAAGCATTATGTATCTTGGCAACATATGGCACTAACTGGGCACTATATGCGGTATCTGTGAAAGTATGGGTGCTTTATGGCACTGTCTGGCCTCTGCAAGCTACTCTCAGAGCAATCTGTGCTCTTGTTATCTGGGCGGCACTGTATGGCACCATTTATCCAGGGAATATATAGGTTTTTTATCCATTTCTATAGTGGTGTAAAGGACTTGTATGGCTAATTTGCTTTTAGCATCCCCTTTTGAACATGTATTGCTATGACTCTATGGTGTGCCATTGCTTTATTATTCCTGCTAGAAGTTATGAATGATTTGCAACCAGTTTGCAATGAAGGTCCAGATGGGAGTTACCAGTTGGGGGCGTGTCCCTGCACAGTCTGGCACTGGCAGCACTGATTGGATAGTGTCAGACTGTGCATGGACACCCCCCCCCCAGCTGGATACACCCAGCTGGACCTTCATTGCAATCTTCTAGTAATTCATTTATACCAGCTAGCAGGAATTATAGAGGAATGACGCAACCTAGAGTCGCAGATGATCCAGAATCGCAAGTAGTTGCTGAAGCCTACATCTCTGGAGAGGTTATAGCCCCTCTTTAACCATTTATTGCATCCGTTCAGCTGCATCACAGGCTGAAGTAGAGAAGGACACTCTTACCTAAAAAGTGTTTGTACGTTGACTATGGTCCGGGCGTCAGCCATATAATCTTCCTCTGCAACCATCGAGCTTTCCTCGCCCACAACCACCATGTGAGTGGCGTAACTCACACCGCAACGCAGCAGGTCGTCAAGACTGCAGAGAGAGCAGAGCTGCTAAAAAGCGGTATAGTATGGTATACATTGTGCAGGGGGAAGTTCTGCATTTTTGGAGGAGGAGGGAGACACCAAAACATATCACACAGGGGGTAACAACTTTTTTAACCCCCTCAGCCCCCCTAGCTTAAACACCCTTAATGACCCGGCCACTTTTTACAATTCTGCACTACACTACTTTCACCGTTTATTGCTCCGTCATACAACTTACCACCCAAATGAATTTTACCTCCTTTTCTTCTCACTAATAGAGCTTTCATTTGGTGGTATTTCATTGCTGCTGACATTTTTACTTTTTTTGCTATTAATCAAAAATTACCGAAATTTTTGCAAAAAAATGACATTTTTCACTTTCTGTTGTAATTTTTTTTTTTAAAACTAGATTTCTATATACATTTTTCACAAAATTTATTGTTCTACATGTCTTTGATAAAAAAAAATCCAATGAGTGTATATTTATTGGTTTGGGTAAAAGTTATAGCGTTTACAAACTATGGTGCAAAAAAGTGAATTTCTGCATTTTGAAGCAGCTCTGACTTTCTGAGCGCCTGTCATGTTTCTTCAGGTGCTAGAATGCCAGGATAGTATAAATACCCCCCAAATGACACCATTTTAGAAAGAAGACACCCCAAAGTATTCGCGGAGGGGCATGGTGAGTTCATGTATCATTTCATTTTTTTCACAAGTTAGCGGAAAATGACACTTTCTGAGGAAAAAATAAAAATAATAAAGTTTCAATTTCTGCTAACTTCTGGCAAAAAGAAAATAAAATCTCCCACGGACTCACTATGCCCCTCAGTGAATACCTCAGGGTGTCTACTTTCGAAATGGGGTCATTTGTGGGGTGTGTTTACTGTTCTGGCATTTTGGCGGGGCTAATTGTGAGCCGCCATGTAAAACCTAAAGGTACTCATGGAATTTGGGCCCTTTGCGCATCTTGGCTGCAAAAAGTGTCACTCATGTGGTATCGCCGTACTCAGGAGAAGTAGGGCAATGTGTTTTGGGGTGTATTTTACATATACCCATGTTGGGTGAGAGAAATATCTCTGTAAACTGACAACTTTGTATAAAAAATTTAAAAAGTTGTCGTTAGCAGAGATATTTCACACCCATCATGGGTATATATAAAAATACACCCCAAAACTCATTGCCCTACTTCTCCTGAGTACGGCGATACCACATGAGTGACACTTTTGCAGCCAAGATGCAAAGGGGCCCAAATTCCCATGAGTACCTTTCTAGGATTTCAGGCCATTTTTACGCATTTGGATTCTCACGCTTTAGGACTCCTAAAATGCCAGGGCAGTATAAATACCCACATGTGACCCCATTGTGGAAAGAAGACACCCCAAGGTATTCCGTGAGGGGCATGGTGAGTTCACAGGAAAAAAAATTTTTGGCACAAGTTAGCGGAAATTGATATATATATATTTTTTTTTACAAAGTCTCATATTCCGCTAACTTGTGACAAAAAATAAAATTTTACATGAACTCACCATACCCCTCACGGAATACCTTGGGGTGTCTTCTTTCTACAATGGGGTCACATGTGGGGTTTTTGTACTGCCCTGGCATTTGAGGGTCTCCGCAATCATTACACGTATGGCCAGCATTAGGAGTTTCTGCGATTCTCCTTATATTGAGCATACGGGGAATGAGATTTTTTTTCTCCGTTCGGCCGCTGGGCTGAAAAAAGAAAAAAAATGAACGGCACAAATTTCTTCATTCGCATCGATCAATGTGGATGAAAAAATCTCTGCCACAATCAGTGACTGTGGTGCGGTGGGCTGGGCGCTAGCTACCTAACCAGTAGCTAACTAACTGGCGGTGATAAGGGACCCTTATGCCCCATTCACACGTCCGCAATTCTGTTTGCGGAACGGAATTGCGGACCCATTCATTTCTATGGGGACAGACTTTGTCCCGCTCGGATCCGGAATTGCGGATCCGCACTTCCGGGTCTGCATTTCCGTTCCGCAAAAATATAGACCATGTCCTATTCTTGTCCGCAATTGCAGACAAGAAAAAGCATTTTCTATATAGTTCTGGCAATGTGCGGATCCGCAAAACACATATGGACATGTGAATGGAGCCTTACAGGGGGTGATCAGGGAGTCTATATGGGGTGATCAGGAGTTACCAGACTGGGACCAGAGGACCAGGTAGCAGCTATATCAGAAGCTGTTAACAAAACAGCGTCTGATATACATGTTTGATCTAATTTATTTTACATTTACAGCCTGCCAGCGATTGATCATCGCTGGCAGGCTGTAGTATCACTGCAAATCTCGCCTCTCACGAGATGACGCACGGATGCGTCCAGGAGGAACAAACTTGCCGCCGCCTGGACGCATCCGTGCGTCAGCAGTTTTGTACCTATGGCACTGGCTGACCTGTTACATGTGCACTTGGCAGCTGAAGAGATCTGTGTTGGTCCCATGTCCATATGTGTCTACATTTCTAACAGGAAGACCGCACAGCTTTTGACTCCTTCCCGGGGATTAAAAGTCGAGTGGGATCCAGAAATAGCGTCTTTAAATGCATCCGATCACTGAATCTCCGGTTACTTTCATGTATCACCTCCTAGATCTTAGATGAGAGGGCTTAACATAGTGAAGTACCGCCACAATTAGCCTTATAAAAGTATTTTATTATACTCACAAAGGTATAAAATTTCCATGCATATAAAATCAACATTGAGTGCTCGCCCGACCCGGGTTTTGCTCTGCAGCCCCTGACGAAGCAAGTACAGGCGAAACCCGGGTCGGGCGAGCACTCAGTGTTGATTTTATATGCATGGAAATTTTATACCTTTGTGAGTATAATAAAATACTTTTATAAGGCTAAGGCCTCATTCACACGACAGTATTTTACGGACCGTATACTGGCCGTTTTTTCAGTTCAGTATACTGAACCATTCACTTCAATGGGACTGCAAAAAATACTGAAGTGTCTCCGTATGCCTTCCGTTTCCGTTTTTCCGTTTTTCCATTCCGTTTAAATATAGAACATGTCCTATTCTTGTCCGCAAATCACGTTCAGTGGCTCCATTCAAGTCAATGGGTCCGCAAAAAAAACGGAAAGCATACGGAAGTGCATCCGTATGTCTTCCGTATCCGTTCCGTTTTTTGCGGAACCATCTTTTGAAAATGTTAAGACCAGCCCATTTTTTTCTATGTTATTACTGTATACTGTATATGCCATACGGAAAAATAGAACGGAAAAACGGAACCGATACGGAAACACAACGGAAGCAAAAAACGGAACCACGGATCCGCAAAATACGGTCCGCAAAATACTGAAAAAGCCATACGGTCGTGTAAATGAGGCCTAATTGTGGCGGTACTTCACTATGTTACTACTTCACTATGAACATATATTTCCTATATAGTATAGTGTAGCCTGACTTTTGGACCCCCATGATGACTGCGTCGTGTTGGCAGGCGTATTTTCGGAAGCGGGCAGATGTGCCAGGCAGGTGATAGACCTGGGGCCCACTGCTGCCCAAGAGCTTCCATACTTATTGGAGACGGCTGGCACGAGGGCTATCAATAGGCATGAAAGGATAGACAGGATATAATATAGCACAATGTTACATTGCATGATGATTTCTGGAATATTTTGTATTGCCATTTCTCAACTCTTTAAGGATGACTGCATGCTGTCAGTGAATGGAAACATTCCTATTGGCATCTAGAGGCAGAAAAACTGGCCATACCAGAAACTTCTCACAGCTGAGGGTTTGCTACAATTGTATCAATTCTAAAAAACAACAACATCTGAGCTAAAAACATCAGCAGCACAGACCTGGCTCCCGTCCACATAGGGTGCCACAACGCATTTCTCTTTTGGGCCTTTGATCAAGATGAAGTAAGCCAGGATTAGAAAATCATGTCTGCTTTTCTCCACATATAACTTCCCCCTGTCCATGGGTTGAGTCAGGTATAGCAGCTCCGCTCATTTCAAGAGAGCTGCAATACCGAACACAACCTGTGGAGAGCGGAGGCGCTGTTTTGGTAGAAAATCTTTGGCAGATATGCAGGGGTGCAGTGACTTCATACAATAACCAATATCTTTATCATTAGTACTCACTTGTCAATGGACCCCACCATGTAATAGACAAGCGGGAACCAGCAGATAGCTTCAAGGAACTGCGTATCAGGTCTGCAAGATAATTATGGAAAATGAGATAAGTCTCTATGTGCAAATACAATGAGGTATACAATTAGGGTCACATCGGCCCCCAGAGAAATAGCAGATCTGGCTGGTGGAAATTGTGCATGGCACTGGCTGGAGAACGGCATGGCTGCCACTGATTTTGGGGGCACTGTGAACTGCATGGGGAGTCACAGAGGATAGCACTGTCTTTGGGCAAGCTGTAGAGGGCACTGGCTGGTGGGCATTGTGCATGGTTCTGGCTGGAGGACACTGTGGATGACACTGGCTGGTGGGCATTGTGCATGGTTCTGGCTGGAGGACACTGTGGATGACACTGGCTGGTGGGCATTGTGCATGGTTCTGGCTGGAGGACACTGTGGATGGCACTGGCTGGTGGGCATTGTGCATGGTTCGGGCTGGAGGACACTGTGGATGGCACTGGCTGGTGGGCATTGTGCATGGTTCTGGCTGGAGGACACTGTGGATGGCACTGGCTGGTGGGCATTGTGCATGGTTCTGGCTGGAGGACACTGTGGATGGCACTGGCTGGTGGGCATTGTGCATGGTTCTGGCTGGAGGACACTGTGGATGACACTGGCTGGTGGGCATTGTGCATGGTTCTGGCTGGAGGACACTGTGGAGGACACTGACTAGGGCACTGTGTACAGCAACATTTACTGAGCAATGTGGTTGGAACTGCTTGGTAGGTCACTGTAGGTGGTACAGTCATTGGTTAGCATTGTGGAAGGCTGTGTAATGGAGGTACTATGGATGCTACGGCTTCATATGTAATAAAAAACAAAAAACATCACAATCTGCCCTGCGCTATAAATTCCTGCGGGCGTCATGTGTTGATGCTCACGGGTTCTCCAGGAGAAGGATGATGGGGCTCAGTTCCTTCTTGGCTCTGTAATACGCCCTCAGCGGGACTATGAAGTTATACAGCCCATTGCCTGCTCGTTCAGCGGACACAATCACCAGGGCGTTCCTGAAGCCGTAAGCTTTCGCATCCTCATATGGGAAATGGTGGCAGCTCTGTGAAGGGGAGGAAGACATGGATTATCACAAAGGAACGTCATACATAAACCTAAAGGGGTTATACCATAATTAAAGGAAAAATCAGACATCATATTGTACATCATAATATCTTTCTAACAAAGCTAGAACCAGCCCTGTACCTCACATGGATCCAGAAATCTCCACATTCATTGCTCAAATTGTTCTGCTAGATTTATTTCAAGCTGGCAGCTCAAGGGGCGTGCCCTTTCTCAGGTGGGTGGGTATCCTTCCTGCTACAGCTCTCTCCCTATCACAGCTCAGGGGCATCTCCTTATTCAGGCAGGTGTCCTTTCTGAAGCAGCTCTCTCCCTATCACAGCTCAGAAGACATGTCCTTTCTGCTGCAGCTCTCTCCATATCACAGCAGGGGGTGTCCTTTCTTCTTCTGCTCTCTAGCTATCACAGCTCAAGGGTCATGTCCTTTCTGCTACTGCTCTCTCCCTATCACAGCTCAGGGGGCATGCCCTTTCTGTTGTAGTTCTCTCCTTATCACAGTTCAGGGGCTGTGTCCTTTCTAATGGCCTTTCACCACTGACTGTGCTGCTGCTTCTTTTTGTTTGTAATGCAGCTTTCCTCCAATCATAGCTCTGGAGAGCATGTCCTTTCTGCTGCAGGTCTCTCCCTGTCACTGCCACAGCTTTTAACAATAGATACGACTGGTGGCAGTTGAAGAATGGAACTGAGCATGTGCGTCCACCTCAGTAATGTTATTCAGGTCGACAGAGAAACAAGGGGGGGGAAACAGCAGGTGGCGCTATACAGATACATTTTATTGAATAACTCAGTGGCTGTGCTAAATGTTTAATTACATGCAATTCCAAAAGTATTCACATCCAGGGTCTGGTTTCAAAAATGTAGAATATTTTTCATAGGACAACCCCCTTTAAGAGTAACTTCTTCTACAATCTGCCACAGTCTCGAAAGGCAAATCTTCCTACTTATCCAGCAATACGGACCAGGGAAGACCTTCCATTCAGTAGTGTGGGAAAGCTGGGTGAAAGCCTTCTCACACACTGCATGGTAAAGGAACCATATGAATACAGGTCTCATTTCAGGGGGAGGCAATCTAGGCAGTTGACCAGGACCTCCCATTTCCCAGGGAGACCCCTGGAGGTTGTGACCCCCAACAGTAACCTGAAAACCTAACCGCACAACATTTCACTTTGAATGGCAGTACTGTAGGGGGGTGGTATTATTTGGATACTGTATGGTGGACTTACTTGGACATGGTGTGGAAGTATTGTTTGGCATTGTATGGCGGTATTTAGGTATACAGTGCTTATGTGAGTCCCATTTTCTATAAAACTGTCCCTGGAGAACTTATTTATGTTATGCACTCATATAGCGCTACTATATTCTGCAGCCCTTTACAGGCATTAGCATCCAAAAGTCCCCAATGGGGCGCACAATCTAAGGTCCTTATCAGTATGTCTTTGGAGTGTGGGAGGAAAGCGGAGACGCCGGAGGAAACCCGCGCAGAACATACAAACGCCATGTAGATGTTGTCCTTGGTCAGATTCGAACCTAGGACACCAGCGCTGCAAGGCACCAGTGCTAACCACTGAGCCACCGTGCTGCAGAAAGGATGTATTGTACTGCTGGAGACTAGATAGGCAGGATAAAACCTACTGAACGCACAGGGCATTTAATCCCAAGAGCGCCCCTTTAATGTCGATTACTGTAAATCCTTCCCCTTTAAATGAAACGCATAAATAAAAGCATAAACCCTGGGAAGTAATCTGATCAAACGACATACAGCCGAGGATCTGGGTCCCTGCAGGACATTCCCTGTGCTCAGAATGGTATCAGGACCAGATAGCAAAGGCCTTTGAAAGGTCCCTGGCGAAGGATCAGAGGACGCCATATCTTCTCTGCAAAGAGAACTTTTATCTCAGAGTGACAACACTGCAGAGATCAGAAAACCCATGGGGGGAGGGAGCTTTTGTTTTAATGCAGAAAACTCCTTGAAGCCTTAAATCATTTTTCCTGGCACACTTCTTTGCCTTGTACTGAAAGCAAGAACTATATGGCCTCTTTCACACGAGCGTGACGGATTGGCTGCGGATGCTTTCAGGGAAACTCGCACCATTTGCAAGCAAGTTTAGTCAGTTTTGCCTGCGATTGCGTTCAGTTGCTCAGTTTTTCAATGCGTTTTGATACGTTTTTCAAGCACTTGATAAAGAACTGAAGGTTTACAAACAACATCTCTTAGCAACCATCAGTGAAAAACGCAACGCACCCGCACTTACTTCCGGATGCGATGCGTTTTTCACTGAAGCCCCATTCACTTCTATGGAGTCCAGGGCTGCGTGAAAAACGCAGAATATAGAACATGCTGAATTTTTCACGCAACGCAGAACTGGTGCGTGAAAAAAAAACGCTCATGTACACAGCCCCAGTGAAATGAATGGGTCAGGATTCATTGCGGGTGCTATGCGTTCACGTCACGCGTGCGGAAAAAATCGCTTGTGTGAAAGGGGCCTATATCTACCACATATCTAATACTGATGACAGATTACAGTGGCCGCATGTTAAACTCGCTTTAGTTTAAAGGGGTTATCCCATGATTAATGTAAAAATCAGACATATAGGACGTGACAATCTCTTCCTAACAAAGCTAGGACCAGCCCTGTACCCCACATGGATCCAGAGATCTCCCCATTTATTGCTCTGCTAGATTTATATCAAGCTGACCGCTCAAGGGGAGTGTTTCCTTTCCGAGGGGGCGTACCCTGTCTGCACTTGAAAGATGGAACTGAGCATGTGCTTCCATCTCAGCGAGCAGGACGCATAAATTAGAAAAAGAGCAAACAGCAGGTGGCGCTATACAGATTTCAGTAAATAACATTTAATACATTTTTAATTCCATGTAATAACGTAAGTATTCAGATCCAGCGGCTGGTTTGAAAAATGTAGAATATTTTTTCGTGGGACAACCCCTTTAACTATCCATTAAGCCCTTATTTCCCTCCGTAATCAATCCTCCCTCATAAAAACAATAGGCTTGCACATGGTCTCTCGACTGAATCCAAACGGAATTACAGAAAAAGCCAAGATCTTTCCATAACTCCCAGCATTTAGCGGTATTTTTCCAGCAGAATGCCTGCATTCATGACAGAAGCCCAGCAGATCCTATTACGGTGAATAGGCGTCCAGCTATGCCGGATACGGCAAGTATTTTGCCGAAACACCATACCAGAATGTCGTACGCAGATGTGAACGTAGCCATGGACTTCCATGGAGAGGAGAGGGATCCACGTGCAAGTCACCAACGTTCCACTGATTACTACGGCGACATTGGCGAACAGGGGCCACCAGAAATCCATTCGCCTGATAGCCAAGGGTTGTAGCTGGGCTTTCCTTTAACCAGGGCAACAATTCGGTTTATTGCCTCGGTCCTGTAGATAAATACCACGAATGGAAGAACAAAACCCACCAGCAGATTCCAATCTTACTGCCCAATGCCACTTATCAGGCATTTCTGCATATTCTGTGAGGGAATACACCTTTAAAAAGGAATCCTGATAGTCTTAGTAGGAATATAACATATATGGAAAATCGTGTAATATTGTGCACTATAATAATGCCCATGGAGAAATAAATAACACTTATCCTGTAGTGGTTACTGCTGTGCCGTCCCTAATGTTTATAATGCGAGCAGCTAAATGTGGGAGGGGCTCCTGAGCACTGGGAAGCTCCGCCCTCATGCTGGGAGATCACTGCACAGCATTTTGCACTGTGTAACATATTATTGTCAGCTTGGACGGGCAGCCATTTTTGTATTAAAAAACAACTATGAAAAACAAGCTGCCTATATCGCTGAATGTCTGGCCCCAGTCATACCTTATCAAGGCGCAAGCAGCAGTATGGATTCTTCTGGTGGAGGAGATGGCAGAGAGTGGGTGAGCTACCAATGTACGGAGTGTTGGACGGATATCCCTTCACCCAGCTGAGGAGAAACAGAAAACAATGGCAGAAATACTGGGTGACATATTTTGTGCTAAATAAACACAATGGCAAACTAGCTCCAAAAGAGCCCAAATTCATACTGAGATGACAATGTACCACCAGAACGCAGGAACTCGCTGAGATGCATTGTTCAGTTCCATATCAGCTGTATAATAATTTTCATAGATTTCCCCTTTTGGTCACAGCAGAAAGCTAAAACGTATTATTTAATTCTTCTAAGGCTACTTTCACACTAGCGATTTTACTGGATCCGACCGGGTTCAGCAAAAACGCTTCCGTTACTGATAATACAACCATCAGCATCCCTTATGAATGGATCCGGTTGTATTATCTTTACATAGCCAAGACGGATCCGTCATGAACTCCATTAAAAGTCAATGGGGGACTGATCAGTTTTCTATCGTGTCAGAGAAAACGGATCCGTCCCCATTGACTTGCATTGGCGGTCATGACGGTCTTGCTCCGCATCCAAGGACGGAAAGCAAACTATAACATGCTGCGGTTTGCTCTCCGGTCTCGGAACGCAACCAAACCGAAAGGAATGAATTTCAGAGCATTCCGTTCTGTTCAGTTCAGTTTTGTCTTCATTGACAGTGAATGGGGACAAAACTGAAGCATTTTTTTTTCGGGTATTAACCCCTTAAGGACCGGGGGTTTTGGGATTTTTGCGTTTTTGTTTTGCGCTCCCTGCCTTCCAAAAGCCATAACATTTTTATATTTCCGCTCACATAGCCATATGACGGCTTATTTTTTGCGGGACAAGTTGTACTTTTTAACGCTACCATTTATTTTTGCATGTGATGTAGTGGGAAACGGGAAAAAAATTCCAAATGGGGTGAAATTGCAAAAAAAAAGCAATTTCACCACAGTTTTACTGGGTTTTTAAATTACAACGTTCGATTTGCGATAAAACTGACTGGTTAATTTTATTCTTCAGGTCAGTACGAATCCGGCAATACCTAATATGTATAGTTTTTCTTGCGTTTTGATAGTGAAAAAAAAATTAAAAGTGGGAATTTTTTTATTTTATTTTTTGTCGCCATGTTTTGACCCCTATAACTTTTTTGTAATTATGCGTATGGAGCAGTGTAGGGGCTCATTTTTTGCGGGGCAATCTGAACTTTTAATTGATACCATTATGGGGTGCGTATGATGTTTTGATCACTTTTTATTCATTTTTTTAGGAAATGAAGCGTCCAAAAATGGCGAATTAGCCATTTGGACGCTTTCTTTCCGTTTTTATGTTTACCGTATGGTGAATATTTTTTAATATTATTATAGTATGGGCGTTTTCGCACATTGCGACACCCATTATGTGTAATTTTTTATTTTTTATTTATTTTATTTTCATTTTGGGGAAAGGGGGTGATTTGAATTTTTATATTTTTTTATTTAATTTTTATTTTTAAACTTTTTTTTTTTTTTTTACCACTTTCTTATAGTTCCCATAGGGAACTATAAGATGCAATCATCAGATTGCTATTCTCATATATTCCAATGCAATAGCATTGGAATATATGAGAAAATCGCATATTTCCTATGGAGCCTATTACAGTCATAGGCTCCATAGGAATACTATGTAGTACCCTAGGTTTCATTCACAGAAACCTAGGGTACTACATGCATGCTCCGGCTCCCCCTTGTGGCCATCAGGGAGCCGAGCAAAACCGAAAGTGAAACTTTCGGTTTTGCGCTGATCAGATGCCGTGGTCAGGATTGACCACGGCATCTGAGGTTAAATGTCCGCGATCGGCATCGCTGCCGGTCGCGGACATGAGCTGCGGGTGTCAGCTTGATGAATCAAGCTTTTACCCGCAGCTCGGGCGCCCGCTCCGTGCGGGAGCGGGCGCCATCTTTAAAGTGCGGACGAAGGGCGTACATGTACGCCCTTCGTCCTTAAGAGGTTAAGCCCCTATGACAGAACTCAATACCAGAAAACGTAAACGCTAGTGTGAAAGTAGCCTAATACTGCTCCTATGTACCAGGATATAACTACTATAATACTGCCTCCTATGTACAAGGATATAACTACTATAATACTGCTCCTATGTACAAGAATATAACTACTATAATACTGCCTCCTATGTACAAGAATATAAGTACTATAATACTGCTCCTATGTACAAGAATATAACTACTATAATACTGCCTCCTATGTACAAGAATATAAGTACTATAATACTGCTCCTATGTACAAGAATACAACTACCATAATAATGCCTCCTATGTACTAGAATATAACTACTATAATACTGCTCCTATGTACAAGAATATAACTACTATATTATCAAGCCATACACCTGAAAAGATGGGTCCAATTGCACAACCCTAGCTTACATACCCTGGGTAACGAGTTAGAGATTCTGTTACTCTCACCTCCTCAAAAAGCAGCTCTCTGGGACTTGACCCCCCTCACCCTTCACTCCCAGATTTTACTTAAAGGTACCAGAGCGGTAATCAAACACCTAAATTCTGGAGGCGAATTGCTGGGTAAAATACCAGCAAACCTCCCGGCGGACTTAGCCCCCTTTATACTTAAACCTAATCTAACGAGCCCCTCACCGGTTTGGGTTAAACTTAGAACGCACAAAATGCTTGACTTTGTACGTCACACAAGACTAAGTCCTTCAACACAGACTCCTCTTAGGTCCCTTATGGACAGCGCCAATTTTCTAGAACAACACGAGTTGTCATACACAGGGAAGGCCCTAGAAGCCACAGTAGACCTAAATTGCCAACCTACTTGGCTGGAAAAAATGCTGGATTCTAAAACCCCGATAAGGAGGTGGATTTCCTTGCTATACCTCGCACTTAACACCCCAAACACCAAAGCACAACCACAATACATACGCACATGGGCAGGTGAATTAGGAAAAACGTTCTCAGAGACGGAGATAATGAGAATCCACGCCAATTCCCATGGCTTTTCCAGGTGTGTTAAACTACAAGAGCACTCCTACAAGGTGCTCACCCAATGGTACCGCACACCCGCGCAACTATTTCGCAGCAGACTCAGTGTTAATGACGTTTGTTGGCGTTGCAAGGAGGACAGCGGGACACTCCTACACATTATGTGGACATGCCCGAAGATCAAGCCTTACTGGGCACAGATCTCTGATGAAATTCACAAGATCACCGGGGCCAGGGTAAATCTAACACCTGAATTAGTCCTCTTATGGCTACCTTCTGACACCTTGACCCCCTCAAAGCACAACCTAGAAACTCACCTCATACAAGCAGCGCGGTTACTCATCCCCTTGCAGTGGCTTAGCACTGACCCCCCCACCATCACACAATGGACAGCAAAAGTCGTATCCCTGCAAAGACTAGAAGAGCTAGCTAGTTGGGAGGCTAGGACACACTACAAACACGAGAAATTATGGGCACCCTGGCTACAATACATGTATTCACATCAACCGCCAACCCCTCCCCACATACAAGGATAACTGTACATCCGACTCGGCACATCCTATGTCTATAGACTTCGTATTAGACGTCGTGTCATGGGAAGACCTTCCCCGTTGACACAGGAACATATCACTCATTCACAATCCTATTACCACTATACTCATTCACCTCCTTTCATTGTTGGTATACTCTGACCTATAGGTATGATCCCCTTGGGAGACGTCATACCCCCCCCCCCCACTCCCCTTTATACCCCAGTTAATTGGTTACTTGTTGTTTAACATATATGACTGCACATGCTTTATGCTAAGCTTCATAATAGAAGTCTATATTACTGACTTTGCATGTTTTGACTTTCTCCTGTGCTACACTTTGAGCTCTTGATTGTAAGATGTTGTAAGCTCTATATATGCAGTGTTTCCATGATTGTATCTGCTTCTTTTCTATGTATCACTGCTTCAATAAAAAGATATTTGACAAAGAATATAACTACTATAATAGTGCTCCTATGTACAAGAATATAACTACTATAATACTGCCTTCTATGTACAAGAATATAACTACTATAATACTGCTCCTATGTACAAGAATATAACTACTATAATACTGCTCCTATGTACAATAATATAACTACTATAATACTGCTCCTATGTACAAGAATATAACTACTATAATACTGCCTCCTATGTACAAGAATATAATACTGCTCCTATGTACAAGAATATAACTACTATAATACTGCTCCTATGTACAAGAATATAACTACTATAATACTGCCTCCTATGTACAAGAATATAATACTGCTCCTATGTACAAGAATATAACTAATATAATACTGCCTGCAATGTACAAGAATATAACTACTGTAATACTGCTCCTATGTACAAGGATATAACTACTAAAATACTGCTCCTATGTACAAGAATATAACTACTATAATACAGCTCCTATGTACAAGAATATAACTACTATAATACTGCTCCTATGTACAAGAATATAACTACTATAATACTGCCTCCTATGTACAAGAATAAAACTACTATAATACTGTCTTCTATGTACAAGAATATAACTGCTATAATACTGTCTTCTATGTACAAGAATATAACTACTATAATACTGCTCCTATGTACAAGGATATAACTACTATAATACTGCTCCTATGTACAAGAATATAACTACTATAAAACTGCTCATATGTACAAGAATATAACTACTATAATAATGACTCCTATGTACAAGAATATAACTACTATAATACTGCCTCCTATGTACAAGAATAAAACTACTATAATACTGTCTTCTATGTACAAGAATATAACTGCTATAATACTGTCTTCTATGTACAAGAATATAATTACTATAATACTGCTCCTATGTACAAGGATATAACTACTATAATATTTCTCATATGTACAAGAATATAACTACTATAATACTGCTCCTATGTACAAGAATATAACTACTATAATACTGCTCCTATGTACAAGAATATAACTACTAAAAAACTGCTCATATGTACAAGAATATAACTACTATAATACTGCCTCCTATGTACAAGAATATAACTACTATAATACTACCTACTATGTACAAGCATATAACTACTATAACACTGCTCCTGTGTACAAGCATATAACTACTATAATACTGCCTCCTATGTACAAGAATATAACTACTATAATACTGCCTCCTATGTACAAGAATATAACTACTATAATACTGCCTCCTATGTACAAGAATATAACTACTATAATAATGCCTCCTATGTACAAGAATATAACTACTATAATACTGCCTCCTATGTACAAGAATATAACTACTATAATACCGCCTCCTATGTACAAGAATATAACTACTATAATACTACCTCCTATGTACAAGAATAAAACTACTATAATACTACCTCCTATGTACAAGAATATAACTACTATAATACTACCTCCTATGTACAAGAATATAACTACTATAATACTGCTCCTATGTACAGGAATACAACTACTATAATATAATAATGACTCATCATCAATCACAATATCACATCATAATCATTTGCATGGCATACTCATTAAACGAGCCCAGTTCATCATCTGACTGACTGGTCTCATCCTCGGACTGGTCACTCAGGAGGTCATAGGTGGTGTTTGTTTCCCCATCAATGAGGTCGGGCACAGGATCGATGCTGTGCTTCCTTTTCTGGGCGGGTTCGGCGGGTGGGCTCAGCATATTACTGTCTGTATTCTCTGGGCTTCTTGACCCCTGGAGGTCAATGGCGACTGTACCTGCATGGAAAGAAAAAGTGAATGCTGGGCCATGGGTGCTGCATAGATGGGACACTCCAAATACTGGAAGCAGGTGGCAAGTGCAGACACTGATACCATAACCTACCACTACCATCAGAGACATGAGGAATGGAAGAAGGTGAGGGTTCAAACACACAGTGGATCATGAATGAGATAAGGACACCAGGAGGGTTGGGGAACTTTAAAGCTATAGGGTAAGTTGGGAAATTAGTCATATAATGGGTCACAGGTGGAGTGTAAAAGGGGGTGGGGGGTCTCCAAGTGAGAACAAGCTTGCTGGAACTCCCTCAGACCAGTGGTGAGAAAAATGAGTATAAGACCCAGTATGCCCATATCACCCATCCGCCACGCTCGCTTACCCATGCTGGCTATTATACTGTGCACAGGGAGTCTATTCAGACCATGGTAGGCAGATTTGGCCACCCCAGATCTTTGCAGGTTTTCATGCTCCTTTAAGCTGAAGGCTGAGTTTTCCTCCTTAGATATGTTGATGTAGAAACAAGTGTCGGATGAAGACATCATATGGCTGGGCCCAGGATTCAGAAGAATATTGGTCTTATCTTCTCGGCAGACTCCAATCAAGGAAACACCATACCTAACAATATCAATATACAAAACAGAAACGAGGTCCATATCAGAAAGTGGCACATTGTTTGTAAGTCTGAGGGTAAGTAGATCAGTTTCAGATCAAGGCGTCAATCAACATGGTGTTGATATGTTTCCATCCACAGACCAAAGAAATACTAAGATCATCCACAAAAAACTGACCCCATCATGATCAAGTCCACTTTGCAGGTCATTGCCTGATGTGAACAGTGTCTCTATACACGACTATCAGCAGGTAAACTCATCTGGAGTAACCAGTGCCAGGCAGCTGCGGCCAAGGCAAGTGAGATTATAAGATGCATCAGGAGAGGTAGGGTTTAAGAAGACTGAGGAACAGCAGAAGACTTTCTTTCCCCTGCCAGAGACATTCTTTAACATAAAGGATCAAGCACAGAATTTAAAAAATGTAGCCCGAAGAAAGGACTTCTTAGAAGTGACTGTCCCTATGTACAGATATAGCAATGGTCTTTATATATCCAGTCCTGTAACCATGACAAGGAGACATCTACAAGAAAGGTGTCACTAATCTACAAGTCTCCTACTGTCTCCTTCACAGCGGGCTCAGCTGCCAGGCTTACCGTTCCTCCACGCAAGCTGTGGCATGCTTGCCGGCAAGACCTCTCCTCCTCTGCCTACAGGGCACGTGCACCCTAATTTTCACCAGCTAATGGCTGGCAACCCTGGGATACCTCTGAAGGAAGGTGTCTAAGCAATAGATTCATAGCTTGCTAGTTCCTGCTGTATTCATTTGCACTGACATAAGTATTCAGACCTTTTACTCAGGACTTAGGTGAAGCCCCTTTGGCAGTGATTACAGCCTCCAGTCTTCTTGGGTATGATGCCACAAGGTTTGCACACTAGGATTTGGGGATTTTCTGTCATTCCCGTGTGCAGGTCCTCTTAAGCTCTGTCAGGTTGCATGGGGAGCATTGGTGATCAGCCATTTTCAGGTCTCTTGAGAGATGTTCGATTGGGTTCAGGCCAGGGCTCTGGCTGGGCCACTCAAGGACATTCATAGAGTTGTTCCTAAGCCGCTCCTGTGTTGTCTTCGCTGTGTGCTTAGGGTCATTTGCAACGGGCGCCTCCCCCTGGGGCCCTCTATATAACACGTCCCAGGTGTAGGAAATGCCGAGTGGTACGTTGCAGTCTAAAATGTCTCTTTATGTCATGGACACTGCTGTACCCCAGGCTTTGGCTCCGAAGAAACAAATAAAGGGAACAATTGAGGGATTAAGAATAGTTTGAGTCCAGACCTTGAGATGAAGTTCAATGGCAGCTTTACTTCTCATAAATGTTTTTTCAAAACGGTTTACAGGCTTTGTCTTGGTTCCAGCAGGCTTTAGCATGAAACTGGCAGGCAAACTCCACTATATCTGTTTCTCTCTGACTCTGCTGTACTGACGGGCTGGGTGTATAACTCAGCTTCTTCTGTATGCTGCCCTTCACTTTGTAGTCTGACTCTAGGTTATGCCAGGGAACTTTCCCCCTGGCTCCTGAGGCTTCAAGCTTTGGCCTCCATGGCCAGCAGAGCTGAGGGAGCTCTGGGTAGCGTGGGCATGTCCAACAGAGACATGCCCCTGCACACCTGTCCCCTAGCTGGGGGTAAACTAAACTAACTAGACCTTCTGCCCACCCTTCCTGCAGGCTGGCCCACTCCCCTACAGAGGCGGTGTTAGAATGGAATAGAAGGTTCCATTCTATCTAAGTACAGCTCTGCCATGTTTTCTGCCACCTGCTGGCAAACCAGGCATATTACACGAACAGTTACATAACATTAGAAATGCACAGTATGGAGGACCTGGAATAAATGCATAAGATGATGATGCCAGACCAAAAAAGGCACTAGCAAGGTGCAGAAGTGGTAACACCACTCTGGGGTGTTAAACACTGTCTTGTTGGAAGGTGAACCTTCGGTCCAGTCTGGGGTCCAGAGTGCTTTGGATCATGTTTCCATTAAGAATATCTCTGTACTTTGCTCCATTCAGGTTTTCCTTAAACCTGACCAGTCTCCCTGTCCCAGCTGATGAGAAATACCCCCACTGCGACCACCATGCTTCACTGTAGGGATGGTATTGGGCAGGTGATGAGCATGGTTTGGTTTCCTCCAGACATGGCGTTTAGGCCTCATGCACACGACCGTTTTTTTATGCTGTCCGCAAAAGGGGGTTCCGTTGTTCAGTGATTCGTGTCCGTTTTTGCCTTCCGTTGTGTTTCCTTGTGTCTTCCGTTTTTTTTAGCGGACATGACCCAAAAGATTTTACCAAAAGACAGGCTGACAATTTTTGCCAAGTGCCTGCCAAGGGATCCGCAAAAAAAAACGGACGCGGAACGCGGATAACACACGGATGGCCATCCGCATTTTTTCACGGTCCCATTGACTTGAATAGGTCCGTGAACCATTTTTCACGGACAAGAATAGGACTGGAATCACGGACCACGGACGCGGAGGACAAACGGTGCATTTGCCGAGGTTTCCACGGACCCATTGAAAGCCAATGGGTCCGCAGAAAATCACGGAAAACGGAGCAACGGACACGGAATCAAACAACGGTCGTGTGCATGAGGCCTTAGAATTGAGGCCTAAAAGTTAAATCTTGGTTTCATCAGACCAGACAATCTTGTTTCTCACAGCCTGAGAGTCCTTTAGGTGTTTTTTTGTAAACTCCAGACAGCTTTCATGTGTCTTGTACTGAAAAAGAGGCTTCTTACTGGCCAATCCTCCAGATTTCCTAGAGCTGGTGGGGTGGCCAGCTCTAGGAAGTGTCCTGGCTGTTCCAAATTTCTTCCATTTAAGAATTATGGAGGCCACTATGCTCTTGGGAGCAAAAAAAAAATTGTACCCTTCTCCAGATGTGTGCCTCCTCAGTCATGTATTTGGGCTCTACAGGCTATTCCCCCTCATGGCTTGGTGTTTGCTCTGATATGCATTGTCAGCTGTTAGACCTTGTATAGACAGTGCTGTGTCTTTCCAAATCATGTCCAACCAACTGAATTTACCACAGGTGACTCCAATAAACTTCTCAAAGATAATCAAGAGAAATGTGAGGTCCTTCTGTAGGTGACTGCCCTGTAAGTCAGAACCCAACTCCTTCTTCGCCTTTGCATCTAAATTTATTTTATTGCTCTAATGCATCAAAAATAAAAAATAAAAACAAAGCAACTTGGCATACAGTTATCACAATTCCTTATCTTTTTGTGTCTACTGCTGCTCTGCAGATCCATGTATCTCCATGGTAACAGACAACACGCTATGTAGTCAGATCCTGCAATTCTACTTCCTTTGATGCCCAATATATGTGGGTGACAAATGGTTGTCTTCAATGCTCCTTAAAGGATCAGACACTGACGCCCAGGGTAGCCAACCAAAAGGTGGCACTAGAAGTTTTCATCCTTCTGGAGGAGAGATATTTGCCATACTTTTACCTTACTATTAAATCCTGTCTTCCTTCTAGATCTATAAATCCAGCAACAAGGTGACCTATTGCCCTCTTTGCATGTTTTGGGCCCTCTTTGCATGATGTGAGAGTTAAAGTGGTTGGCCTATCGAAGACGATTATGGCACATAGTTAGGATATGCCATGAACATCAGATAGGTGTGGGTTCCACCTCTAGGAGCTGCTACTAATTACAGAGTTCCGAAAATAACCAAGTGAGAGCACTCAGCTGTTTTTGGAAATCCCATATTGGTGAATTGAGAGTGCACCGTGCAAGCACAGCTGCTATGGTACTGCCGGTAATAGCCAAGCCAGCGCTGGACTGTTTTTGGAACTACCATAACGATGAACAGAGGGTGGTTGCGCATACTGTTGTTGTTGACTTCCAGGGTCCCATCCTGGAGATAGGTGAGGGTCACAGACGTTGGACCCACACCTATCTGATACTGATGGCATATCTTAGCAATATGCCATCAATGTCCCAGGTAGGAATACTCCTTTAAAGAAAGTGAAGGGTGTGGACTACATTGAAATACATTTGACTCGGGATATGTTGGCTTTTAAGTGCACGACTCTCTGATGAATTTTCCTGCGTCTCCGAACATTATAAATGATCCCCGCAGGCTGGAAATCATAATTAAAACAAAAAGCAGCAGGTGAATAAGTGCACTTTATTTGCATGTTAAAATAATCTGGAGAAGAAAATGTACCAGGTATTGTATTGTGAGAGTATAAGAAGGCTTCCGTGAGAGTAGCGCTCGTTTCCGGTGAGTAGGTGGCCCTGCTTTTTATAATGTGGTACCTGGTGTCCAATCCCCACTGAGCTTTTGTGGTGTCAAAAGAACAACTGTTCAAGTCATTATACATAAAGATCCAAATTTCTCTCATGTCAAAGAAAAACGGCACAGTTATATATAGAAACCTCGAACTTAAGAAAAAAAAAAAGGAAATCCAGTTAAAGGGGGTGCCCTGTTAGCATGATCTCTTTTTGTTGAATATAAGATGAATGTAGGGAGTCCCATTTCTGGCACTCCCAGTGATGAGCTGTAATCTGCAAGAGAATTTGGCAGCAGGTGTTCTGTTCCCCTGCAGCACCCCCACAGGGAAAGTGAAGTACTACAAGCTGTCTACTGATGGAGTCATGCACGGATACGTTGGGTCCTCATGAGCAAGAAAATCTAAATTGCTAAAGTGCAATCTGGATTCATGCCGCTGAAATCCTCTTATATCAATCTAAGAAGATTGTTCCTGAACCTCCAGGCGGTTCTGGGCGACTTGGCTGATAAGGCGGTATTATCGCTGGACGCAGCCAAGCCATTCGACAGTATGTAGTGGGGGTACCTATGGGCTGTTCTTGATAAGATGGGGTTTGGACCTTCCTTTACAGCCTGGGTTCGCTTGTTATATGTCTCCCCAGCGGCCAGGATTAAGGTGAATAATGAGATATCAGACAGCCTCAGTTTGGGGAGGGGTACAAGGCAGGGAGGCACACTCTCGCCGCTGATTTTCGCACTGGCAATTGAGCCTATGGCTGCTATTCTACGGGATTCTCAGGAGATTCAAGGTTTCATGTACGAGCAGAACAACTATGAGTAGCGTTATATGCCGATGACCTCCTTTTGTTTGTTAATAAAGTAACAGGAGCCTTATCCCTAATAATCAGAATTATAGATCCATTTGGGGTTTTCTCGGGTCTATCTATTAATTGGTCAAAATCTGCACTGCTGCCCATGACCCCTAGAGAGATACCACGTAGACTGGAGAATATTCCTATTGTGGCATTTCGAAATGTCAGCTATATACAATCACACCTGTGTAGAGCCGCCTCTATGCGCAGAGAAGTGACTTGTTGAATTTGACCTTTCTCCACTTACAGCTTACGCATCAGACACCCAGGCATTAATCAAGTAGCTTTTTAATCCAGAGATTGTATTACAAGATGTTGCAGGGTAATCCAGATGGTAAAAGAATTATGCCAACAATATCTCCTTGCTAAGAAGATAGATGCTGCTACTGAGAAAGCTGAGCACACACTAAGAGCAAAGCATCACTGGAAAAACAGGGAGTGGCTAGGCTAAACTAACTAGAAGGCTGAAAACGGGGGGAGAAAGGGGGAGAAAGAGAGGAGCATACCAATACACAATGCAAGTTACTGGAACAGAACACTCCCCGTCTGGTATTAGTAGATACCACTATGTATGTGCATACAATGGAATTGTATAAAACAACAATGCAATAATGTCCATCTACATGAAAAGGAAACATCCAATGAACATTATGCAAATCAAAAAAGAATATGTCTTCAGTTCAGGTCATAGAGCTGGTACTGGAAACAGTCTTAGAAGACGTTGAGCATCTTGGTAGAAGGGATCTCAACATAGAGGTTCTGCAGACATGAGTAACACAATTTCTGTAACAAGGCAGAAGAAGGTCTTGATTACTCCACCTCTCGCGGTTCTTACTTCCACCTTACGAACCTTCCTATTCGAACTGGAAACGACTTAGTAATAAGTCCAGTAGGCCAGTCGAGAAGATCAACTTGATTGTCTCTTAACAGAACAAAATCTCCTTCCTTTAAATTAGGCCTTGGTTCTTGCCACCTTCTGCTTTCTTGCAAGAGACAGAGGAACTTTCCTCTCCACCTTTTCCAGAACTGACTGACGAGATGTTGTAACTGCTTCCACCGAACCTTAGATGATGGAGATCATCTCCTGCGCGATAATGAATGTGATCTTCTCTTACTGGTTATTAAAGGTGACTGAGATCTCTTATGAACCTCGGGGAAGCGAGAATGCCTTTGGCGAGACTGAGAATGTAAGCGCCTCCAAGATGATGACCGAGAGCGCTTTCTAGGAGATAGTGAGGAGGAGCGAGAACACAGTCCACGTTTCCCGGATGTTGACCTTGAGGATCTTTTATGCACCCCAGATGTGGATTTCTTCATTTTTACTACAGGAGATTGTCTATTGCTTTCATTAGAAGCTGAGCAAGACTTGGTTCTCCTTGATCTTGCCAAAGATTTAGAGTGAGAGCGCTTATTTTGTGAGGCTGATTTAGATATAGATTGCTTTCTGTCTATGGATCGTAAACACGAATGTTCATGTCTGCTTTTCACTTCTGAAATGGGATCTGTCTTTGTACATACAGAATTGGGTTGTTGACATTCAGAAGATACTTCCTTTACTAAATTAAACTCATTGTCAAATGGTTGACTGGAAGGCTCACATTTCTGTGGTATCTCATCAGAACTACATGAATCAGAGGCTTGTTGTTAGTGATGATATAGGATTCATCATGGTGAACTGTGTGAGGATTGCAAAGCTGGGAAGGGCTTAAAGAGAATTTCAATTAGGATCCTGAAGGCATTTCTACAAGCTGCCCTTCTGTCCAGGAACATTCTTCTGCAGCTGACTCCTTGGGATTTAAGCTGCTTTCTGATGAACAAGTTTTTAGAATATTTGGGCAGGGAACCTCTTGCACATAGTAGTGGTTGGGACACTGCCTGAAGTAAGAAGTTTGTCCCCCTCTTAATACGTCGGTTCTGAAAGAGTATACTTGGCAGGGTCTGCCGGTTCTGTCCAGACATACATCTCCCACGATGACCCAACCCACTGTAAGTTTCTGGGCATATGGAGCGTTGAAAGGGCCATTGCGAAGTTCAAGGACCTTATGAGCCTCAAGAATGTCTCTACCTAGCAGGAGTAAGATCTCGGCATGGTTATCAAGGAGAGGAATCTCTCTAGCTATGTTCCTGAGATGAGGGTGATGCTGTGCGGCTTCAGGAGTGGGAATCTCATCCCTTGAGTCCGGCAATTTGTCACACTCAATAAGGGTTGGAAGAGAGAGTTTCTTAACTCCTTTGATGTGCTTCAAGGTGAAACTATTAGCTCTTCTTCCTGAGGTTGTCACAAGACCAGAGCATGTTCCTAGGGTGTAGGGTGTAGTTTCTGCCTCTATTTTGAACAGATCAAAGAACTTAGGGCTAGCTAGGAAATGATTACTTTGGTCATCTAGAATCGCATACATTCTTATGGTCTTCTCTAGTTGTGCAATAGGAAACACATCCACAAGGCAAATCGTGGAACAAGACTTACCGCACACAAGTCGTTCTCCGCATATCTCTGTGCATCTGGGCGTGACGGTAGTGGTTGGTCGGTCGGCACTCTCCCCGCCATGACTCTCCCTGCCTTGATCGGAATGAACTGGTTCTAGGTTCCGCCTAATTGGTCCCAGTTGAACAGCGGACACATGTAGATCACTATTACATTCAGAACACTTGACTGGAACCTCACAGTCTCTGGCGAAGTGCTCAGTGGATGCACAGCATCTGAATCAGATATTACGACTCCTTCGGAACTCATTACGTTCCTCAAAGGGCTTTCCTATGAAGACACGGCACTTCCTTAAAGGATGTGGTCTATGATGGATAGGGCAATGATGATCGGGTTCCTTAGGGCTTTCGTTTCCAATGAAAGTGGCTGCGTTAGTAGTGGGCACACCCCTGTCTTTTTTACGGAAATTAAACCTTTAGGGTTTCTCTGTCTGCGACTGAAAGTCTTGTGTCTTTGTTTAGTGGAGCCAAAGATGTTGGTTCCCAAGGTGTTGAAGCTCGGATCGTTTTTGGCTCTAGCTAAGTCCTTGATGAACTTACAGAAGAATGAAAATGGTGGAAAGGAAACGCGATGATGCTGCTGCTGCTGTATTTTGAACCTGTTGTTGCCCATTGGTCTTAAATATTGAGGGGTAATTTTTCCACGATCAGGCCCACTCAATGGGAGGTATCAAGAAAGCTGAGACCTGGTAGCTGCGGGTCTCCCTTGACGATTTCAAACTCAAGAAGAAGGTCGCTTAATTCCTGGAACCCTCGGCGGTCTGTATTGGATAATTCAGGAAAGTCGTATAGTCGTTTAAATAAGGCACGTTCAACTACTTCCGAGCCGCCGTATGTCTGCTCTAATCTTTCCCATGCGAGACGAAGGCCTTTGACTGGTTCGTAGATATGAACGGTTTTGAGTCTCTTAACACAGTTTGACGACCATGGACCTAGCCATCTAATTAATAAATCAAGTTCTTGCATAGGTGGAGCACCAAGGGTTTGAACTGTTGTCTTGAAAGTGGCCTTCCAACTTCTATAGTTCTCTGGGCGATCATCAAAGTTCGTAAGGCTAGTACTGATGAAGTCCCTGAAAGTGAGGTACTTAGCGATTTCTTTCCTGCATCATGGCGACGGGAACTTCTCCCTCGCTGGTGTTGTTGGCACCATCTGATACCCTATGTTTAGGGGTTGGAAGATGGAATGGAGTGGCAGCTGGGTTGAACGTAAGTGAAGGCTTTACATCTGGTAATCTTGGCGCCAGCGTCTAGGTCACTATGCAACTAGTCTCAGGAGGTTTTAATGTGATTTGATGAGCTTGAAGCTGCTTCCGCTTTTGCGCGTGCCAACACTAATGAGTTACTCAGCGAAAAGAGTGTTGTGAGTGAGACCTTAGCGATGAGGACTGAGCAATAGATTTCAAGGAACGGGATGAAGCTGTGGAGTGCCTTGAAAAGTTAGAATGGCAGGACGCAGTTTCATATTGTTGTGATATCTTGTCCTCTAGCATTGACTTGACTGCCACAAATCTGCTATATATTTCATCATTAAGTGCAGTGTGGGTCTTTAATTCTAGGATGAATTCCTCTGAGTTGAGACTTGATAACAAAGAAGAATATTTTTCAGACAGTCTCTTATAACTTTCATAGGTCTTATTCAATTTAGTATACACAGCCTTTAATTTATCTATATTATAGCCTGATCCATGTGCTGCATCCATACATTGCTTAGTCTTTTCCCACAAACTTGACAAGTCATTACATATCTCCATTTTGTCGGTTAGAAGGGCCTCTTTCATTTTTAATAAGTGCTTAAAAATTCTTTTAGCTGTGTCTTGCATTTCCATTTGTAGATATTGAACATTCAAAAGTGCAGCGCAATTTCAGGAGCATGAGTTTCAGTGCGGCACCTGAGTGGGGGAACCACAGGGGAGCGCCACAAAAACGCAGTCCTTCAGATGGAAGCGGATTGGGGCACCACATCGCCCCTGTTTTGCCATGAGGGAGTGGACACAGTGTGGCACCAAGCAGTCAATGGCACCTGCGCCATCCAGTTCACAGAGCAGGCTGCAAGAAGGAAAGAAAATGGGGCCATTGCCCGAATGGGTCTATTACACCCTTCAGCGCAGTGATCAGTTAGACCATCAAGTGAGTCTTCTCTTCGTCGCCGGTGTCTTGCGATGCATAGCTAGTTCCCACTTGGCCGACATAGGCAATTCCAGATGGTCCGAGACTGTAGTGTCCACCGGGAGCCAGGAGCTAACTGTTAGAGGCGGTATTTCCAGAAGGTCCCATGCCGGTTCTAGATCCTCCGGCGTGCGAATAGTGCACCAACGGCCGTTGGTGGCGAAGGTGATGCCGAACGGGAATAGCCAGCGATATAATATCTTTCGCTGTCGAAGGTGGTCAGTCAGTGGCCTTAATGCGTGGCGCTTCGCTAGGGTGGAGGGTGCCACATCTTGGAAGAGGAGGATGTTGGAATCTGCATACCTCAGTTCTTTGCGCAAGCGGGAGGCCTGTAAAATGGCCGCTGTATCACGGTAGCTTAGCAGGAAGCATATAACATCGCGCGGCGATTCACCCGTTTTTGGGACCGGACGGATCGCCTGATGGATTCTTTCTACCACGACGGTGGCGGCCCTGTCAGGGCCTAGAAGTTCGTCAAATATTTTTGCGGCTGCTTCCTCCAGCTTGTCAGGTGGGACCACTTCAGGTAGGCCTCGGAATCTTACATTGCGGCAAGGACTCCTGTTTTCCTGATCTTCTATCAGGGTGAACGCTTCGTTCAAAGATGATATCTTAGTGTCCATCCTGTGGGCTACTGCCGAATTAAAGGACAGCACTTGTTCCTGGTGTTTCTCCAGGTGCTCAATGCGGTGACCCATGTCTTTCATGTCACGCCTGAGGTCCTTGAATTCCTGCAGCAGCGGAGCTAAAGCTTGTGCCAGCGTGGCCTTAAAGAAGGCTTTGGTGAGAGTTCCATTATTATCCTGTTCTTCATCGTCCGATGCTGCTGCCACTCTCTCTGTCTCGTCCTCTTCTCCGTCTGAGGCGGATTCAGATTGTGGAGGCGGCGCCATCTTGCCTGCACGCGCTGGGGAATCTGCATGAGCTTTTCTCAAGAATCTATCCAGGTCAGCCTGGTTCTTTTTGGGTTTGGGGGTTCTCAGTGGGTCCTTGGATAAGTTACTACCAGTTCCCATTTTCATGTCCGCTGCTGGCTTATAAGTGCTAGAGGCATGGGAAATGAGGAGAGAGCTCAGTCCTAGTCCTCTGTCTTGCTCAGCGGTCAGACTCTGCCCCCTTGCATTTCCATTTGTAACACAACAGCGACCTCTAGTGGTTGGTCCAGTCTTTTAAGCCTGTATGAAGCTGTAATTGCTAGAAGCTTCTGCGATCCTCAGTGAATGCAGTACAGAGCAGGATATGATGAAAAAGTCTTACACAAGCGGTGCTATTACCCTCCACTGCAGCAAGCAGGAGACTAATGATGATGGCTTATTACTTGGAGTAGTAGAATATTCTTTGCTTAGCAAGAGAAGGAGAGTACTAAGGCAATTCTTTTACTGTGGTGTTTCGAAATGTCAGCTATATACAATCACACCTGTGTAGAGGCGCCTCTCGGCGCACGGAAGTGACTTGTTGAATTTGACCTTTCTCCACTTACAGCTTACGCATCAGACACCCAGGCGTGATTCAAGTAGCTTTTTAATCCAGAGATTGTATTACAAGATGTTGCAGGGTAATCCAGATGGTAAAAGACTTATGCCAACAATATCTTCTTGTTAAGAAGATAGATGCTGCAACTGAGAAAGCTGAGCACACAATAAGAGCAAAGCATCATTTGGAAAACAGGGAGTGGCTAGGCTAAACTAACTAGAAGGCTGAAAATGGGGGGTGGGGGGGGAAGAGAGGAGCATACCAATACACAATGCAAGATACTCGAACAGAACACTCCCCGTCTGGTATCGGTACCACTATATATGTGCATACAATGGAATTGTATAAAACAACAATGGGGGGGGAGGGGAGAGGAGCACACCAATACACAATGCAAGATACTGGAACAGAACTCCCCTACTCTGGGTGCTGAAGTTTAAATATCTGGGAATATGGATAACAAGGGAGGTCTCTCAATACATTGAGCTTAATCTGTTTGTAACGCCCCAGAGTGGCATTACCACTTCTGCACCTAGTTATTATCTCCTATGGTCTAATATCATGTCATCTATGTATTTATTGCAGGTCCTTCACAATGTGCATTCCTATGTTTGAAACTGTTATGTTTAAATGTGATATACCTGGTTCACCAGTAGGTGGCAGCAAGCTTGGCAGTGCTACATTTACAGAGGGTGGAACTTCTCTTCCATTCTCTTCCCCCCATGCAACACCCCGCTGTGGTGTGGTGGTCGTGTCCCACTTGCTGCAGGGAGGGTGGAGTTCTAGTTAGAGTGAGGTACAGTTTACCCCCTGCCAGGGGAGGTTGTGCATTTGCATGTCTCTGCTGGATATAGAGGCCACAGCTTGAAGCCTTAGAAGCCAGGGGGAGTTTTCCTTGGACAAATCTAGAGACAGACTACAGAGAGAAGTTGCAACATACAGAAGAAGCAATGTTATATTGCTACCGTCTGAGTACAGCAGAACAAGAAAGCAACAAATGTAGTAGATTTGAGTTTGTTTGCTTGCCAGAGTGGAAGCTAAAGCCTGCTGGGACCAAGATAAAGTCTGTAAACCGTTTGGAGAAACGTTTATGCCAAGTAAAGCTGTTATTGAACTTCATCACAAGGTCTGAACTCAATTTATTCTTCATCCCCATGTTAACTACCCCCCTTATTTGCTGCTTTGGAAGACAACACCCGGGGTCCAGTGTATCCAGGTAGGAGCACCGTGACACGTGCACAAAACATTAAGGGACATTATAGGCCACCATATATCACTTGGCCATTCCAACACCTGGGTACCACCACCAACACTATGTCTTAAAGGGACTCCGTCCCGTTGTTGCTTCACTGCAACTGGCGTTATGAATATTTCTTAAAGGGACCCTTTGCCGCTGTCGGACATCGCATGTTACCCCCTACTAGATAGGATGAAACGCAAAGTGGAGGCCTGGATTAAATTACCACTGTCCATGATAGGTAGAGCAAATTTAGTTAAAATGATACTAATGCCACAGCTGTTATACATCCTACATAACGCCCTGGTTTGGGTCCCTCAGCAAGAATAGATGGGCTATTTAGAGATCTGGTTTGGAAGAAAGGGGTGCCTTGGATAAAATTGTCCAAGCTACAACTTGCTAAAGATAGTGGGGGAGTAGCACTGCTGCATCCATGGACTTACTTCCTTGCTGCACAACTCCAACATATGCAAGGTTTGTCCGCAATTGGGGACTCCAGTAGATTATTAGCTATCTTGTTGGGAATCCTTCTCCAATCATGGCGCTGGAGGCACATGCACTTAAGCTATACAGCCCTAGCTTACCTACGTTTCAACTCATGCTCAAGCTTTGGTGGACTGTCAAGAACCAGCTGGGCATCAGGAGCTGCACCAAATATACCCCATAGAACGTATACCTATGGGAACTATATAAATTGGAAGGGTTCGAGGGTTGGGCACAGAAAGGGATCCGCTATGTCCACCAGGTGTTTGACAATGTGACATTAAAAACGTTTCAACAACTGCAAACGGAGTTTGGTCTGCATAGGCCTAGCTTCTTTGCATATTTACAACTACGTCATGCTATACAATATCAGGCCAAAGAAGTCCCTATGTCTATCGCCAATACAGCATTGTTGGACCAGGTGGTACAAGCGTCCGCTTCATATAAACTTATTTATTTTGCGCATGGTTTTTTTTTGGAGAAGAGTTTGGGGGATCCAATAGCTGGTTCGAAAGAGAAATAGAAGAAGGATGTGGGGCCTTTGTCCTCTGACCAATGGCAGTCCATTCTGGAGGGCACACCTGTACTATCCGTTAGTGTGGCACAATGTAGGTCTCAGCTGTTCCTGTTACATAGAGCGTACAGAACACCACTGATGCTATAAGATGGGAGTTAGGGGCCTCATTGCTCTCAAAAGCCAAGGAATGGTGGCAATCTTCCAACCCACAAAGGTGGCTGCAACCGGAGGTGTTATTTAGCTGCACAAACTCTCAGACAATTCCAAGATGTTCTACCAAAAGGTTCTATGTCAGCCACCTCAGGCTATTGGAAATTCTTACTCTCCGATTCCAATCTCATGCAGATGTTAGATAGGAAGCAATTCCCTCTGAAATCGATGGAATATCATATTCGAATCCATCTCTTTCCTCTTGGCATTCCAGAGGCATAGATACCATTGGTTAGCTATACAATGGGAACTCGTTATTACTATTTGAATCACTTCATGCCCAATACGCCTTACCTAATATGCTTTTCTATCAATATCTTCAGGTCCGGCATTTCCTAAACTCTTTAGACCCTTTATCCCCTAACAACACCCCCGATCTAGACACAAATCTCTCCAAATTCCTCAGCCTTGTCTCTGGTTGTCCATAATGTACCAATCCCTTTCCTCTCACTATAATATAGACAAATTGCCCTTTATGGTTAGATGGGAGGAGGAACTTAAAGCCACATTCTTACTTGCAGATTGGCATGACGCGTTATTTTGGGCAATCAAACCTTCTAAATGTATTAACCATGCTGAACAAAACAGGAAAATACAATGGTGATCTCACGCCTGACAGACTGGCACATACAAAGGAAGATTGCCCACCTACATGCTGGCGTGGATGTGGACATAGGGGCAATTCGGCCCATATGTGGTGGTTCTGTGCTCTCATCTCTCCTTTATGGCAACAATCAGCAACCCTCATCTCAGAAGTAACCGACCTAAATGTTACTCTCTCTCCAAAACTAGCTATATTGTGTATTGGGCTCTCCAAAATCCCTTGTGACCAGAGATGGGTGGGAGAACATATTCTTTTGGTCACACGTAAGGTGATAGCCCGTCATTGGAAACAAGGCATCACTCCATTACTCACTGAGGTTCAGCAATTGGTAAATCAGCATATGCAACATGAAATAGTTGACTCACCTGACCTTCAGTCCAGAACTAGGGTCCTCAACCAATGGTTGCCTTGGCTCTCAAGTGCTTATGCTACGCCTATCCCAGACGCTATTTTGTGACTGCTTTAATATAGACACTCCAGTTCCCCTAATCTCTAAACTCCACCACCACCACCACCGTTATACCCTACTGCATACAGATACCGTATCTGGTAAAAAAAACATGATAAAGTGAAGATGATGTTAACCATTCATATGATGTACTCTCATGCCTGTATAATGCTTTTACTTTGTGAATTACTACTCCTTTGTACACTACTGTAACTGTGTATACTGCTGTTACTTTGTTTAATTTCGCTCAGTATTAGCTGAGCTTATGTTCTGCACTTCTTTAAAACCTTTAATAAAAATTATTGAACGAAGATGGGAGTCAGAGCGGATGCCCGCTGCCCCCGCTGTGCTGAATCGGAGGCGAACCTTCTCCACATGATGTGGTCGTGCTGAGAGCTTGACGCTTTTTGGTCAGAGGTGTTTAATATGATAGATACCACGTTCAATATTGTAGTCCCTAGGGTGTCTGCATTTGAAGTGCTGGGGCTTACACAGGATCTCCCTGTAACGAAGGGACAAAGATCGGCAATAGCAAAGATTCTTTACTTATCTAGAAAGCTCATTTCAAGGCATTGGATTCAACCTCTTAGCCCGAACAAACAGGAACTAGTTGGGTCCATTAATTTAATTGATACTGATGGAAAAGGGTATTTATCTGAAAAGAGGAGCTATTGCCAAATTTCGGAAGCAGTGGGAGAACTGCTTTACCCGCTCGGGTATGGCTTTGCAAGATTTGCTGAGAGCTTGGGTGGTAGATAGCATGGGGCTAGTCAGCTTGACTGGGAGGGGAAGTACTATGCTTACTGCCCAATAGGTGCAATGGAGCTCAGATGGGAAGGCTCTGTAAGGAGCGTAGAAGGTGTACTGATGGAGAGTGTGGACGATTCGCGGAGGGGGGAGGGTAGTGGGGGGGGAGTTGTTGATCTACTGTTGTATGTTATGTACCTTGTCCTGATGAAAAATCTAATAAAGACGGACTAATTGAAAAAAAAGTATTAATAATAGATAGCCAGGGGACCTCCAGCAATCCCAAGAACAAGAGGTACCTGAGCACCCTTTCAGAATGGAGCTACAGTGCTTATGTTGGTCAACAACTTCATTCACTTCCTTGGTCGAATGAAGAATCTTTGGTGGACAAGGTGGACTCTGGAACGACCCTTAAATCCCCACCACCACCATATGATGAGTAATGGTATAGATCCGACTGGAAAGGGTATTCTGAATATGCCCCCATCCCTCCTTCGAGTACAGGACAATGAAAAACATATTCTGGAGAAATAATAGTCAAGTGATTGTCAGTTTAATCTACTTCCTCCTTGTAGATGTCTTTCTTCAGCTGCGATTCGGTACATTACCTTCTGACCATTTTCGCTCTTTCTGACTAGGATCTGACAACAGTGCTGTTCACATCAAATTTTCTGTTTATATATTTTAATGAAAAGTAAAAAGGTCAAGTCTTTATATTTTATGTAGCAGTCATTGTGGTAAAGATGGTTGCCCTGGGATTGTATCTTATGTCTATTCTGAGGCGCATCTTGAAGCTCCTGGGCCCCAATGCAAAATTAGTAACAGGCACCCCCACCTACCACATGGCATTAATACCGCTGGTGACTTCTTATGTGGCAGAGGACCCTTGGGCACTCTAAGGCACCTGGTCCCAGGCTCTCTGCGGCCAAATACAGTAGCTTCATCCCCGCTTGTATTCGATGCTTTATTCATCTGACATAACTATATGTAGACTGGAATCAAGAATACTATCATATTGGAAACCCTCCTCCAAAAAAGAAAGGGGCATAACCTGAAAAGGGTAGCTGACACCAGTTTTTATAAACTACCACCAAGTCTTTTAGAGAATAAGCTTAATTTACACAAAACCAGAACCCCCTTATTCCACCATTCCTAGGACATCACTTACTTTTTATGAGCGTGGAAGGAGGAGTACGTGAAGCTCTTCCCCTCATATTCTCCAAAGAATTTGCTCTCGCTTAGACGTATGTGGTAGATTTCGTTGGCAGAGCATCGGCTGTAGTTCCTCTGCCACTGATCAGGCGACGTGGGATTATCTCTGGTGGGAATGAAGGAAACGCTGTTACGTCCCTGCTGAAGAAATGTGGACCCTTCACTCAGGGGATCACAAAAAGTGGCAGGAGTTGGACCTCCACTGATCTGATATTGATGGCCAATCGTAAGCACAGGCCATCAATTTTGTAATTCTGGAGA
Organism: Bufotes viridis; assembly: GCA_033119425.1. Classification (NCBI taxonomy): domain Eukaryota; kingdom Metazoa; phylum Chordata; class Amphibia; order Anura; family Bufonidae; genus Bufotes; species Bufotes viridis. The sequence goes on from CM065590.1 coordinate 35,211,674, forward strand.
ACCATTTGACACTGTCCTCAATAAGGTCCATACCACCAAGGTGACTTCATTAAGGAGGACCTCACCCATGTAATAGCAATTCTGGAGCATCTATTCCTATGACTCTGTGTTGTGCTATTCCTTTATTATTCCAGCTAGACGTTAGACATGAATTAATAGCAGTTTGAACTGAAGAACCAGCTGGGTGTTACCAGTTGGGGGGGGGGGGGGGGAGGGTGCCCATGCACAGTCTGAAGCTAGCAGCACTGGCTGAATAATATTAGACTGTGCAGGTCCACACACCCCATCTGGACCTCCATTGCAAGCAATTCATGGGAATTATAAAGGAATGATACAAAATAGGGTCATAGGAGCCAGAATTGTTATTACAAAGGGGGATACAAGTAGATACCTAAACTGACATGTCAGGAGAGGGGACGGGTCCTCTTCATACAGATTGAATTGAATTACCCACAGGTAATGAGGAAACCTTCCTACCACTAGATTGACCAGGAGAAGCTATTTGCACAGGGCAGGGTTTATAATGAATGGTGCCCTCTGCGGTACCTTCTATAAATGACCCTCAATAGGGTACTGTCATACAGTGTCCTAACTAACAGTGACATACAATATGGTGCCCAAATATCGTATTCAAATATCCCCTCCGCACATCTGACTGAATAACAATGCTATACAGCGCTGCCACTACACTGCAAAATGATACCATACAGTGCTACACAATGCTTAAAGGGGGTGTCCCAGCAATTTTTCTTTTTGTAAAAGGCACTGAAGCTATTAAAATAATAATAAAACTTACTCTGCTCTGAACTAATACTACACACTGATCCCCCCCATTCCCACGCTTTATGTTACTTCATGTTTTTGGTATTTGGTATTAGTATTGGTATTTTTTTATTATTTTAATAGTTTTGGTGTCCAATATAGTGCCATAATAATACTAACATACAGTTTTCAGACAACATCTCAATGCATAAATCTAATACTGCTATACAGTCAGGCTATCTCATGAAGACAACCACCAACCATATGCCCTGTTAGAGTATATGGACTCCATCGAGGGGACCCTTAATTGGGACTCCCCTCCATGACCCAGAACAGAAAGTTACTCAGTGGACGCAAGCCATTCTTGAATTACATCTGAATATATAATACTACAGCTCTCTGACTTCCCCAGCAAAATCAGCTGTTTGCTGCGGGAGCATAACCTTGGGTGATAAGTCAGGGGTCACATTTTCAAAAGGAGTTGTCTTTGATGAGACAACCCCTTTAAGATTCTTGGTGACTGCAAACCTAAAGGAAACCATCAGAAGAGGGTGCATCCAAAGGGATGAGTAAGTGAGGTAAAGACAAGAGCTCCATCACAGTACCTGGAGAGGGCTTGCCAAGGGCTCGGACGCTGGAGAAAAGAATCTGTTGTGGTTGTCCTGAACAAAAAGCATTAGGGGAAAGTCAATTAGACATTGGTATCAAATGTAACTTTAAAAGGATTTTCTGGGACTCAGATATTGATGGCCTATTCACTGGATAGGTTGTCAAAATCAGATCGAAGAGGGTCCAAAACACGGTACCACCACCAATCAGCGGTTAGACGTGCAGTACCCTACAGCAGGAGGTATCAGCAAATGGTCTGTAGTGTAATGCTATGTTATGTATTGCGACCAGTATAGTCAAGTATAGATGGCACAGCCAAGTTTAACAACTCTGGCTCGGCCCTTGTAGGACGCAAGGTGATGGATGACTCCACCCTTAGCTGGAAGTTGTTCTAGGGAGGGTTTAGAGTGGAAGGAAGCAGTAACCTATGCTCCCTCCTCTCAGGCCCAAGGAAGCTTGAAAAGCTACAGAAAAAGAGTCAGTAACGTAACCTGCTACTGCAGCCATTCAGACTTTGCTGTTGTGAGGGACATCATTAAAGCACCCTTCGCAACTGGACACATTCTGGCCAGACATGCCTTACAAAACCCATATGCTGAAGTGGACACTACAGCCATTATTGCCAAGGTACTGTTGCCAGCCAGAGATTCCACTTCAGCAAGATAGAAAGCATAGAGGGCCATAATTCCCATCCTTGGTTAAACTTATGCACTGGTATCTTGGAGCAAATTGCACCGTGAACAATTGTAACTGTGTTTTGCTATTACTGGATGTACTATAACTCCTATTTTGCACTACAGTAAAGAGAGATGTTTATTCTTTTATCTCTGGCCAGTTTTCCTGACTCCTACTCCATACACCGGCCATTGCACTCTACACGCCCTGCCTTGCACCCATTCAAACACCTAACATCAAGGGCACCCCCAGTTACCATCAGACAGGAGCAGTCAAAATTCCAGAAAGTAAACAGTTTACACAGCTCCGTACACTGCGTAGTGCCTATTCCCGGGTACTGAAGCTCAGTCATCAATATCTTAGTTCCAGAAAACCCCTTTTAATTTTGCCTGGTCTCTATTACAGGCAGGACATAAGGGGGAAGTTGCACCAGAAGCAAGCTTCAGCTCCAGTAGAGACAAAGCAACATTAGCCTCCTGCTGAATGGTCTCAACCCAGGTTAAGGGACAAGTAGAGGGAGGAACAATCTATTGAAATTCTAAGTTTTTTTTTTTTATTATTTTGCAAATTTATTGTTTTCATTCATGTGTCCTTTACTTACTGCCCCCTAGAGGTGTGTATCAGTAATGTGATGAGGGTGGAGGTTGCTGGGCAAACGCAGTTGAGCGCCAACATGGCATACTTAAATTCTTCTTCACAGACCACATGATCTAAAGAGAAAAAAAAGCTGAGATCAGAAACCAATGAAAAGACAATACAATTCACATGAGATCAGAGGCATCGGAGGCCGCCATATTGTGCGACCTTTATACCTGATTTATAGCGATTGTAATTAGTCTATCAGGGTGATCACATAGTATTACTTAATATCCGTACTTCAGAATATCAGACCTGGGGTGCAGCATCAGTAGCAGAAATTAAAGGAGTTGTCTGCCATACCTTCTTTGTATAATGATTCCCTGATTGCAGAGCCACGTTTCTCCTCAGGCAGCGGCTGAACTGTCACTGAGGGGGTAACAGCGGGGCATTATAACTACTGGGGGCACTACAGGAGGATCGCAAATACAGGAGTCACTACTGCGAGCCATTATAACTACTGGGGGCACTACAGGAGGATTGTAGATACAAGAGTCACTACTGCAGGCCATTATACCTACTGGGAGCACTACATGGGCCTTCTAAATACTGGAGTCACTACAATGGGACATAATAACTACTGGGGGCACTATAGGGGGCATTATAACTACTAGGAACACTATGGGGGACAGCATAACTACTGGGGTTATTGTAACTAGTGGAGTCATGGGGGTATTATAACTACTGGGGCACCATAGAGGGCACTGTAACTACTGTATTATGACTAATGAATATCCACAGGATAGAGGATAACTTTTAGATCCGTGGGGTCCTACAGCTGGGACCCAGTACCCCCTGTAGACCTATTGCTGCTCCACTAAAATGATCAGTGCAACCGGCCGCACCATTAATTTTTATGGGAGTTCTGGAGATAGCTGTACAGCGGATCTAGACTTCGCTGCAGGGAACCAGCCAGGCTGCTACCTCTTGGAGTAGTCCTAGAGTAGTTTGCTGCTGACCCACAGACCAAGGACTCGTAGTCTGAACACAGTCCAAATAGCAGTTCCAAGGTCGGAACAGGCAGAGTACGTGTGTAGTCTAGGTAAACGTTCCAAGGTGGGGGCAGACGGCAAGGAGCATTATAGGTAGACAGGCATGGTACGGTAGACGGGTATTCAAACATGAGATCACCTTTGCATGGTTACTAGAGACTAGACAACCTCAAAGCTGACGCGAGGAGGTGGATTCACATTCCAGCTAAATAGGGAACTGAGAATTGGATTAAGAATTTCACTATAGAGGGCGTCATTTCAATTTTTGCAATGGATCAGGCAGCAGAAAAGCTAGAATACCCTGCCTGACTGATCAGCTACAATCTTTGGAGGAAGCTGGCACGAGGTGTTCCGTTTTCTCCTGCAGCACCACCACAGGCGAAATGAAGAACTGCAGTTTGCTATCATATCAATATAAGGCAGAGAGAATCCAATCACTCTTTGTAGGTCAGTAATAAAAAAAATGATGTCTTGAAAGGAAGACCCAAGCGGCTGATCACTGGTAGTACTACAGATTTTTTTTTCTTTTTTTCCATTATTATACAGTTTTTTTTAATCATAATATCTCCTGCCTCAGTGGAAATGAAGCCTAATGCTCAGTGTGATGGATAATGTGTGTACTGTGCATTATCTAATAATAATCCCATTGTTGCTCATATTCTCATTGAATGATTACACTGGAGCCTTAATAACAACTTATTCATTACCTGCAAATTTGATATGAAACTTGTTTTCTGGCTTCAGTATCTGGACATAAAGAGGACAATTAGGAGCAAAATCTTTTACGGCCCAGGCTCGGAGAATGGTCTGGTGATCCTAGTGAGCAGATGAGAACATTGCACGCTATTAGTGTCACAGATTAATCACCTCCTCAGCTCAAAAAGTAATAAAGCGTCAATTATTATATTACTGTAGCTAAAAATCTGTCATTCCCACTATGCCTCAGGACAGATAACAGACTTCATATTGTTTTCAATTGTGGATGTATTGTCCCTGTGCTCATTATCATCCCCTAATGTAACTGCTCTGAGAACATCTCTGGCTTTTTAAACCAAACCACTAATATGCTTGATAAATAAATGTTTGCCATGCATAAGAATATACAGTAACTACTATAATACTGCTCCTATATACAAGAATATAACTACTATAAAACTGCTCCAATGTACAAGAATATAACTACTATAATACTGCTCCTATGTACAAGAATATAACTAGCTATAATACTGCTCCTATGTACAAGAATATAACTACTATAATACTGCTCCTATGTACAAGAATATAACTACTATAATACTGCTACTATGTACAAGTATATAACTACTATAATACTGCTTCCTATGTACAAGAATATAACTACTATAATACTGTTCCTATGTACAAGAATATAACTACTATAATACTGCCTCCTATGTACAAGAATATAACTACTATAATACTGCCTCCTATGTACAAGAATATAACTACTATAATACTGCTCCTATGTACAAGAATATAACTACTATAATACTGCTCCTATGTACAAGAATATAACTACTATAATACTGCCTCCTATGTACAAGAATATAAGTACTATAATACTGCCTCCTATGTACAAGAATATAACTACTATAATACTGCTCCTATGTACAAGAATATAACTACTATAATACTGCCTCCTATGTACAAGAATATAACTACTATAATACTGCCTCCTATGTACAAGAATATAACTACTATAATACTGCTCCTATGTACAAGAATATAACTACTATAATACTGCTCCTATGTACAAGAATATAACTACTATAATACTGCCTCCTATGTACAAGAATATAACTACTATAATACTGCTCCTATGTACAAGAATATAACTACTATAATACTGCTCCTATGTACAAGAATATAACTACTATAATACTGCTCCTATGTACAAGAATATAACTACTATAATACTGCCTCCTATGTACAAGAATATAACTACTATAATACTGCTCCTATGTACAAGAATATAACTACTATAATACTGCTCCTATGTACAAGAATATAACTACTATAATACTGCTCCTATGTACAAGTATATAACTACTATAATACTGCCTCCTATGTACAAGAATATAACTACTATAATACTGTTCCTATGTACAAGAATATAACTACTATAATACTGCCTCCTATGAACAAGAATATAACTACTATAATACTGCCTCCTATGTACAAGAATATAACTACTATAATACTGCTCCTATGTACAAAAATATAACTACTAGAATACTGCTCCTATGTACAAGAATATAACTACTATAATACTAATACTGTCTCCTATGTACAAGAATATAAGTACTATAATACTTCCTCCTATGTACAAGAATATAACTACTATAATACTGCCTCCTATGTACAAGAATATAACTACTATAATACTGCCTCCTATGTACAAGAATATAACTACTATAATACTGCCTCCTATGTACAAGAATATAACTACTATAATACTGCTCCTATGTACAAGAATATAACTACTTTAATACTGCTCCTATGTACAAGAATATAACTACTATAATACTGCCTTCTATGTACAAGAATATAACTACTATAATACTGCTCCTATGTACAAGAATATAACTACTATAATACTGCCTCCTATGTACAAGAATATAACTACTATAATACTGCTTCTATGTACAAGAATATAACTGCTATAATACTGCCTCCTATGTACAAGAATATAACTGCTATAATACTGCCTCCTATGTACAAGAATATAACTACTATAATACTGCCTCCTATGTACAAGAATATAACTACTATAATACCGGCATAATAGATGGTGTAGTTCCTTTACTCTATAATGGACACATTACAACTTCCCCTGCTGGTGGCACCTGGGATGAGTAATTGTCACAAACCCATTTATTAAGAACATAGCAGTAATTCTCCCCTCCTTCCCCTTATAAACGTACAGCTGCGATGCGGTCGGTTTCAAAGCGGTTGCTGAGAATGAAGCAGGCTTCTGCGTCATCAATTCTATAGAAGGCACAGGGTAGAGAACAAGGTGGGAGAAGGAAGCAGGAGAAAAATAAAAGGAGTGTATGTTAGCTAGCTGGCTGGAAGTCACATAGGTTATGAATACAGAGGATTAGTGACCAGAAGTGGAAGCTGGTTAGTTCTGCACTGACGAGCCCTGAGAAGGGTACACAGGCTCTTCTCTTCCTATCAGCAGGTATAGATTTCCTACCAGTAGACCATCTTATGCGCAAACAAGCTCATTCAGGGCTCCAGAGCCACAGAGTTAAAGGGGTTGTCTCATCTTAGACACTGGTGGCATACAGTATGGCTAAGGTATGCCACCAATGTCTGATAGGTGCAGGTCCCAACTCTGGAACCTGCAGCTATCTCCAGAATGGGACCTCTGAAGGAAGCGGAGAGCAGCCATGCATGTGTGGCCGCCCTCCATTCATTTCAAATAGTTAAGCCCTGGTTCAGCTATCTTTGGCAGTCCCATAGACGTTAATGGAGTGGTGACCGCGCTTGCTCAGTGCCCTCTTCATTCATTTCTATGGGACTTCCTAAAATAGCCAAGCAGGCTAACTCTCCTTCACTTCTGGGGACCCATTTTGGAGATAGGATGGTCTCTGAGGTGGGAGACCTAGTGATATGCCATCTAAGTCTGAGAAGGCACAACCCCTTTAAATGAAAGAAATTCTGGCTCCATGTAGTCACCACTAGGGGGAGCTCTACTTACTGCATTCTGTTTTAACACTAAAGAGTTGTTTTTCAGGAGTTACAGTAAATATTGATACCCTATCCTAAAGGTCATCAATATCAGTTTGGTGGGAATCCGTCAGCCGGTACCCCCACTGATCAGCTGTTTATAGAGACCACAGCGCGTTGGTGAGTGGTGTGACCTCCTCTCAGCTCACCAAGCACAGTGCCGTACATTGTATAGTGGCTGTGCTTGGTATTGCAGCCCAGGTCCATAAACTTGAATGGAACTAAGCTACACCTAGGCCATGTGACCAATGCATGTGACGTCACTGGTCTAGGAAGAGCATGCACTGCAGCAGCCTTTTCAAACACCTGATCTCAGGGGTGCCAGGAGTCGGATCCCTCATCGATCTGGTAATGATGGGATATCCTGAAGATAAGCCATCAATATCAAAATCTTGGACATCTTTAATGTATAAATTGTATGCAGCAAGCCTCCTTGCTCCCCCTAGTGGTGGCTGAAGGCAGCCAGAATTCTATCATTTAACCTTATAATCAGTGCTGAGAATTTGGAGCATTGTATCAGTAAAACTGGGGTCCAAATAAGAAAGAGATGATTCATCACAGAATTGTGCGATGCACCTTCACCCACAGAGGCCTTTGAGAAATCCAAACACCTCCTGGTGAGATCTGATAGTAATCTCCAGTAATGATAATTAGGGAAATTTGCTAGAAGATGATAAGTCCTAACAGGGGAGCAATGTTCCTTAAGACTCAAGAACAACATACTTGGCTCTCATGAGATCCTGATCCTTCAGCGCCGAGCCCTGCAGGTAGATGACTCGTTGGGACCACAGGGGGATCTGTAAGACTCTTCTTACCGGCAGATCCATTTCAGTGGGACACAGGAGAACGACATAATGATCCTGTACAGACAGAACACTTTGGATAATGGAGGAGATATAAATTATGCATTCATCAATGTGGTTTTAATTATCATCTTGCCAGAAGTAGACAGTTGGATTTTTACATGGATGGCTTAAAGGTGTTGTCCAAATCTAGAAAAATGTTGCTATATTTTTTCCCCAAGCGCCACACCTGTACACAGGTTATCTATGGTATTGCAGTTCACCTCTTATTTACTTTATCAGTGCTGAGATGTAATACCAGACACAATCCATGCACAGGTGTGGCGCTGTTTTTGTTTGTGTTATGTTTTTCTAATCCCATACAACTTCTTTTTATGATTGGTGGGGGTCCTACTCCCAGGAACTCTGCCGATCAAGGTTGCAACACATCTACTTCTTAATTTATACAAGTACAGTGGCTCGTCCATACAGATATCCATACCTGGTACTGCATCAAATGAATGCATAGGACTGAGTTGCAGTACCAGGCATGGCCACAACTGTATGTATGGGGCTCTGACTGTGTAAACAATAAAAGGGCTGGGATTTTGCCTTCATTGTGCTGAATGGGGGGTCCTGGACATACATGCACAGGTACAGTGGCTCATCCATACGGATATCCATACCTGTGAATAGCACTGAGTTGCAGTACCAGACATGGCCACAACTGTATGTATGGGGATCTGCCTGTATAAACAATAAAAGGACCAGGCTACTTACTGGTTTGGAGTACCAGGCATGGCCACAACTGTATGTATGGGGCTCTGCCTGTATAAACAATAAAAGGACCAGGCTACTTACTGGTTTGGAGTACCAGACATGGCCACAACTGTGTGTATGGGGCTCTGCCTGTATAAATAATAAAAGGACCAGGCTACTTACTGGGTTGGAGTACCAGGCATGGCCACAACTGTATGTATGGGGCTCTGCCTGTATAAACAATAAAAGGACCAGGCTACTTACTGGTTTGGAGTACCAGGCATGGCCACAACTGTATGTATGGGGCTCTGCCTGTGTAAATAATAAAAGGACCAGGCTACTTACTGGTTTGGAGTACCAGGCATGGCCACAACTGTATGTATGGGGCTCTGCCTGTATAAACAATAAGAGGACCAGGCTATTTACTGGTTTGGAGTACCAGGCATGGCCACAACTGTATGTATGGGGCTCTGCCTGTATAAACAATAAGAGGACCAGGCTATTTACTGGTTTGGAGTACCAGGCATGGCCACAACTGTATGTATGGGGCTCTGCCTGTGTAAATAATAAAAGGACCAGGCTACTTACTGGTTTGGAGTACCAGGCATGGCCACAACTGTATGTATGGGGCTCTGCCTGTATAAACAATAAAAGGACCAGGCTACTTACTGGTTTGGAGTACCAGGCATGGCCACAACTGTATGTATGGGGATCTGCCTGTGTAAATAATAAAAGGACCAGGCTACTTACTGGTTTGGAGTACCAGGCATGGCCACAACTGTATGTATGGGGATCTGCCTGTGTAAATAATAAAAGGACCAGGCTACTTACTGGTTTGGAGTACCAGGCATCGCCACAACTGTGTGTATGGGGCTCTGCCTGTGCAAACAATAAAAGGACCGGGACACTTGCAGGGGTCCTGTTGCCCCTTTATTGTGCTGACTGGGCGGTCCTGGACATCACAACCCACCTAAGGACAGGCCATCAAAAATAAAGCCCTTCAACATGGTTTATGGTGTTTTTTGGAACTGCCAATCCTGGTTCCAAAAAGTTCCAAATTACACTTGATTTTGAGAAGTTTTTAGGTAACTCTAGCCCACTGGTTCTTGGATTAACATGCAGATTTTTCTTCCCACCCTCGCTGCTTTCTCTTTCCTCACCTGTAGTCGGGGATGTGCGTAGAATTCATTCAGGAAATCCATGAGAAGATCTATTTTTAGGGTGCTGACACAGAGCACCACATGTTTCTCCGTCTGTGCGCGGTATCGGCTGTAATTGCCTCCGGACTTCTGTCTCTCCATCCAGAGGAACACAAGCTGCTCAAACTGAAACACATCCACATGGCCGCATTAAGGACATCAGTGTCAGCAGCCTTATAACATTAAGCTCCACTGCCGGAGGCTTCATGCTTTTACAGCATAAGTCTACAGGACTGGTGGGGGAAAAAGTATTTACACCTCTCCTCCCACCTCCTAGGATCTTACAAAGATCCAGCATCTTATAAATCAGCTTTCAGGTGAAAACAACTCAAAAACATTCCAAAAACTCTGCAACGACTACAAAGTCCCACTCAGAGGGTGGAGTAACCAGTCAGAACATTTCCAAGTCACTGATTACAGTTAAAGGGGTTGTCCCAAGATTTAAATGTATCCCCTATCCTGGGACAGAGGATAAGTGTCCCCACCAATCACCAGACGGGGTCCTCTGTCTGGTCATATGAATGGAGGGGAGGTTGAACATGTTCTCCACTGAAAGTCTACAGGACTGCTGAAGATTGACTAGTGCTGCACTTTTCTCCTCTTTGGCAGTCCCACAGAGATGGTTGGTCACCACATCATTCATACAAGGGGAGGAAGACACAAGACCCCCCTGGATGCATAGAGGATACGTGTAAATCTTGAGACAACTCATTTAAGTCAATCATTACATAAAGTATAAAATATGCCATGGCTGTTTATCTACTTAGAGCAGGCTAAATGAGAGGAGGGCACAAGAAGGGCACCAGTGAGGGGGCCCAAACTGTTAGATTCATTGGTGAGGTTGGAAAATCCCCCTGTACAGGTAACAGGCCATGGAAAATCCTATGTCTAGAGCAGGCGACCATAAAAATAAGGAGGGTACAAGAAGGGCAGTAGAGAGGAAGCCATAAAGAGTGACAGATTCATTGATCAGGTTGGAATTTGTTTTGAAATGACCCTGCAGAGGTTATGGGTCATGTCAAATCCTACACAGAACTTGGCTAATATAGGGGTCCCCTATAGGCCACCCTTATATTACCTTCATGTGCCCTGATACAGTGTTCCTCTGCATCTGCTGGAGATGTAGTTTACCGTAGCCGTTTATACATGCACCACGGCAGGGCATGATCTGTGGAGAAGCTGACGTGGCGGGGAACAGCAGGGAAATAGGAGGTTGGCAAAATATTATAGAGAGCATAAGGCATATTTATTAAAACAAAAGTATTTTCAAAGTTACTCAATGTGAAAACACGGTGTTAAATAGCGGAGCGTCTCTTTAAATTGGTTTCCAGGGAGATGTCGCTGCAGCGCGCTGTGTTCCCTCCCCTAGTCTTATCTGCAGATGTTGGGCATGTGATCCTCATCACAACATAATACAATAGTAACGTGAATTAGAGGCACGAGAGCCGGTGTGAATAGCCGAAAGCCTCAAGGACAATTGTGAAGAGTCAGAATAATCGGATTTATCTCCTGCCATTAGGCTCTATTGTAATAAGTGTGTGAATTCTGAGTAGAAAGAGGTAAATGATAAATTCTGTCTGCCTTCAGCCACCACTAGGGGGAGTTAGGAGCTTACATTGAAATCAATGATAGCACAGTGTGCCGTAAGCTCTTCGGATCCCCCTAGTGGTGGCTGCAAGCAAGCAGAATTTTATCACTTAAAGTGGTTGTGTTTTAAGGCAGGAATGGTATTAGGGTAGTTAAAAAATGTACCTTCACTATCGCCAACTTCCTTGCTCCATCCTCCCGCCAGCCTTTGCTTATCTGACTGCAGTGGTGATGTCCCCATATAGTGCACATGTCTGTTGCAGCCAATTACTGGCCTTACTGGTCTTGTGTCATGTACCGCTGAGGCCAGTGGCTGGCTGCAGAAGTCACGTGTGGTATACCAGCATGTCATTGCATTAGCTAAAACATGGTCGGGGAGGCGGGAAGGATAGGAGAAGCGGTGCTAAAACAACGGTGGGTTCAGGCAGGTGATTAAAAGATTTTTTTCTGACAAGTTCTGCTCCTACAAGTGTCCAGGAGGCGGGGCTTCAGTGTGGATTTGGTCTATGCATTGATCAAAAAGCCCAAACCTTTCCCCAGTGGCGGCTGTAGTGACCTTTTGGATGGATGCTACAGATGTCAGTCACAGCAGAGGGGAGGGGTTGTGCAGCAGCTCACTACACAGAGCACTTCACAGTGAAGCTCCACCTCCTGGGCACTTACAGGAGCAGAATCTGGCAGAATAAAATTTCATATTTACACTACTCCTGTAAGTACAGCACTTTTGCACTGCTTCCCGGGCTGTAAGCAGTTTAGCATGGGCAAAACTACTCACAGACTCCCAGTAATTCTATCTACGGAATTCATCAATAGACTTATGCCTGCTTTATGGATAAAAAATGTTAAAACTTTGGAGCAAACCCCATTTGCACAAAAATGTGTAACTTGATCGAAGAGAGCTGGAATTAATAAAATATAATCGGTGAGCCTATACAATGATAAGCTGCAAAGTTATACAATTACCCTGACGCTAACTGACTGCGCTGCTTCACACTGCTTTGCCTTATGCTTCTAAGAGCTGACAGACAGGAAAACCTATCACAAGCAGGAGTCAGAGCAGGCAGGCTGAAGCTGTATCACATAGGATACACTGAGACTTGGGGGACAGCAGTCCTATGTCACTGATCTATCACTGGTTGCCATTAGACTGTTAGACTGAGAAGACTCTGTCCCCTCTGTCTCTGTAAAGTCAGTGGCATCATGGGAAATGTAGGCTGAATAGGAGGAACTATACCTAAGGGGAAGAATAAGTCAAGATATCAGGCAACCTATAACTAGGTATACACTAGGCAAACATAAGAGCATGTTCAGTACATTATGTCTGAATATAGTTTTTTCCCTGGAGTGCTTCTTTAAATATTTGGGTCAAATGGTCCTGACTGGTCGATGACTTACTGTAATCTGTATTTCGCTTCAGACAGATTGTCTCTGTTTACCCTGGCCTGATGCTGAGAGGTTATGACGTGCTGTCAATTAGTTAAAACTAGGTTATGAGCCAAAACTGTATACACTCTGTGTACAACACTACAGCATATGTCGCCGCTATAAAAATAGAAGGTTAATTAGTAAAATCAATAGAATGACGCACACATCTTCGTGGGGATATTTGACATTTCTGAGAAATGGAGGAACTAATCGACCATTAGATTAACTTATATAAACATGTCAGATGCAAGGGAGTATGTTCCATCGAGACATTGCTGCTGCTGTAGGGCCCTTGGGACTAAACTCTCGTTGGTTCCATCTTGTTTGATTTTAGGTGGTTAGAAGAACCAATGCAGAGGAACTGCATCGTAAACAAGTGAAGGGTTAAGGAATTGGTTGTCAGGAGAGGAAATAAATACCGGGTCCTCTATGCTTACCACCATTGTAATTTCAGGAAATGAAAGCCTCACTGGCAAGAATGTTCAAAACCCACCAAGGAACACCCGCTTATGGATGGAGCTTACATAAGCCCCATTTTCATATTGGGACTGCTCAAATTTGCTAGGACAGTCCCAGCACATTTAGAACTGTGGGCACCTATGGTTCCTCTTGGCCTGGGTGTCTGGCATCCTACTAGGGGGCATCTTTATCTTTAATAAGGGGTGCCTTCTCTTGGCAGACTACTGGTCAAAAGGTAGCCTTTGAAGGAATCTTTAGTCTTGGAGCCCTACCATCTCCTGCTGCAGTGGAGGGACCCCAGTCAAGGGCATACATACTGTACTATGGAGGCGGCCCATTTGGTTGCTATAAGGCCCATGACAAGCAAGGCCAAGTCTTTTCTGGTCTGATCCTCTTTGAATTTGAGTTGGAAGACTCCAGAGGGACTGTATTATTAGGGGAAAAAAAGATTGGCACAACTGTCTTAGAAGGGTAGAGTGGTGAAATGAATGTACCATAATGGAGGGTCCACATTTTGGTGTGCCACCTCCCACCATAACTAGTCAGACTCCACTGTCTGGAGTCTCTAATTTCAGAGGCCCACCAAGCTCTGCGATGAAGGAGCCAACATTAAAGTATGTACCATAAAACCAGCCCATGTAGTCCCTGGGGCTATGGGTGATGTAGGAAGGGGCTAGAGTGTTAAGAATGGGTTGTTTGTGGTTTTACTAATTAGATATAGTATTTTATCTTATCAAAATATGGACCATTTTACCTGAATTTGTTTAACTTTTAAAGTTGGGGACTTGAACTGGCCATCCTTCGGTTGACCATATAATACACTGCAATACTTCTGTATTGCAGTGTACTATATCAGTAACAGTAAATATGACCAGGCGCCTATAAGGCCTTGTTTAATAGGTATCCATAGGTCTGGGGCCATTGTTTGGCTTGGCCCCTGGCTGCTATAGCAACCCCTCGGTACGCTGCAATAAAGCCGGGGTAGGGGAATAAAAGAGGGAGTCCCCCTTAGATACTGACAACGGCATCTATGGAATTAAACAATTAGGATCGGAATTGTCTCTGAACAAGGCCCTTAGAGCAGGGTGCCACCTTCATAACACAGACAGCACCCACAATCCATTGCGTGGGCTGAGCCCGCATCATTCCTTTTTCTTAACATTATGGCGCTGTACCTACGACCATGATGAAATAGCAACAGAGTAGCAGTTCATTGATTACCGGTAGTTGCGTTTGCCATGGTCAACAAATAAAGTTCTATCATTGGACAGTTTTGATAAATGGGGCCTGTAGGCAGAGTGCCTACACTTCATAATACTCCTATAATGCACCATTATAAAAGTTAAGACTTGGATGAACGGCTTCCTGTAGTCGTATATCTAAAGGCAGCCAAAATGACAGATTACACGCTATATAAACAATTCTCACCAAAAACCAGTTAAAGGATTGAATCCTGCCACAGAGCAAAGTGACCTAGTGACAATCACTACAGTGCGGCATCAAGCAGAACGCTTGACAGTAATTACAGTATTCCTATGACGCTGATGGGGTTAATCATATGAAAGTGCTGATGGCGCTCCCTGACATTCTTACCGGGGACCCTGTCTGTCATCTCATCTAATGACAACTGTCTTCATAGGCTGGATCAGCCCATCTCTCTGAAGCTCAGAGCTTTTCCCACAGAGAGATGGAAGAAACGAGGTGTTGGGAGGGAGAGAAAGACAGAATTCGAGAGGCAAATATAGAGGAAAGAAAATGGGGGGGGACAAACTGGGCTAACGACATATATGCAGGTCACCTGTATGGGTAGTACTATCAAGGCAACGCAGATCATGATGACCACCAGAAGCTGAGATGGCCAGATCTTGGGAGTCACGTCGCCGAATCCCACGGTGGAGAACGTGACTATGCAGAAGTATAACGAGTCAAAAAGGGTAAGGTTATTGCCAGCTCTCTCCAGATGTTGAATGCCACAAATGCTATGGAGAGAAAAAAAAATCACAAGTTGGTAGATACACGAGAACATAAGGCAAGAGGGATGAGGAGTGGCTGAAGTGAAGAGGCTAGAAGAGGTTATTGTTGAGTGGACAAAGTCGGAGGAGACATGGTAAAGTCTTGAGATGAAAAGGAGTGTTGAGGGTGGAGGTGGTAGAGGAGATGGAGGAGCAAGGAGTTTTGGATATGAATGAAATGAGGAGACAGACAAGGTGCTGAGGTAGTCCAGAGTAGGTTTGATGGCAGAGAATACTGACTTTGAAAGGTAGAGGCGAAGAATGAGAGGTCAGAGAGGTGGGTGAGATCGATGAGAATACATAGGATGTGGTGGTAGACAATATCTGTGAGAGCATTCATGTTGAGGTTGTAGTGACTGCAGAGATGGGTAGAGGAGTTGGACGAGTGTTCATAAGGTAGTACAGATCAACGGAGGCAGAGGAGACTGATGAAAGTACAGTCCTTGAGATAGTAGGGGAGATGGGTAACAACGCAGAGTTTAAGGTGGTTGTAAAGGTGGAAGAAGGTACAGGGAGTAAGGAGATGAAAAGGAGGAGGTAGAGATCACTAGAGTGTTTGAGAAAATCGAAGATATGAGTAAGAGTGTAGAAGATCAAGTAGCTGAGGAGATGTGTAAGCATACAGAAGTTGCTTATTTAGAGCAGATGAGTAGGCTGTAGAGATTGGAGATGAGAATACCAATCTTGAGGAGGTAGAGCAGATAGATGGAGTACAGAGGTTAGAGTGGGTTACTTGAGATAAGTAAGTATACAATGGTAAAGGGTATAGAGTTTGGGGTGATTGAGTAGGTAAAAGTACAGAAGCTGGGCAGGTGTAAGGAATGACTGAGCATGCAAAACGTTAAGGAGGTAGAGGAGATGGATGACAGTACAGAGGTTGGGGAGGTAATACGAATAGAGAGAGAACAGTGGTTGAAGAAGAAGAAGAGAAGAATGAGAATTCAGAGATTGAGGGTGTAATGGAGATGAGTGAGAGTAAAGAGGCTGTGGATGTAGAGGAGATGGATGGAAAGGTAATGAAATAAGATAAGGTACAACAGTTGATGAGGTAATGTGAGGAGTAAGGGTGAGTTCACGTGGAGTTTTTCCCCACACCATTTTTATGTAGTTTTTGTGCTGTTTCTACCACAGTTTTGCAGTTTGGGTGGACCTGTTTCACACCATCTTTAGCCCCGTTTTATCTTTCAGTGTTCACATGGAAGTCACACCAAGAAAGGACATGTCCTTTCTTCCTTTGGTCTAGAAAACCATACAGAAATAAACCAGGGCCGTGTGCACCGCAGCACGGACTCCTACTGAAAACAATATGGGCTCTGTGCCAAAATCCTTGCAGGAAGAAAACTCTGTGTAAATTCACCCTAAAGGTACAGCAGTTGAGGCAGAATTACTGTAATACTGTCCCCTATGTACAAGAATATAACTACAATAATACTGCCCCATGTACAAGAAAGTAACTACTATAATACTGCTCCTATGTACAAGAATATAACTACTATAATACTGCCCCCTTGTACAAGAATATAACTACTATAATACTGCCCCCTATGTACAAGAATATAACTACTATAATACTGCCTCCTATGTATAATAATATAACTACTATAATGCTACTCTTATGTACAAGAATATAACTACTATAATGCTGCTTCTATGTACAAGGATATAACTACTATAATACTGCTCCTATGTACAAGAATATAACTACTATAATACTGCCTCCTATGTACAAGAATATAACTACTATAATACTGCCTCCTATGTACAAGAATATAACTACTATAATACTGCTCCTATGTACAAGAATATAACTACTATAATACTGCTCCTATGTACAAGAATATAACTACTATAATACTGCCTCCTACAGTATGTACAAGAATATAGATCAGAATAAGATGCGGGATTTTCAGAATTACTTCAGAGTGTACATACCAGGTGAACATAAGGCAGACCAGTGTGCAAATCAGGATAAATACTTGATTGAACATGGCGGAGTGAGTCCTCTGGATTGCACGATGTAAATCATTCTAAGGATGAGAGGTCTTCATTAATGACAGACATGGCTACCTGCTATCTTTTTTGCTATCTTTCTCTCTATTTATCTCTTCTCTATCCAGATGATATCTACAACATCAATTCCAAAAAAAGTTGGGCACTGTGTAAAATGTAAATAAAAACGGACTGCAATGATTTTCAATAGATCATAGAAAACATATTAGATGATGAAAGTGAGACATTTTACCATTTCAGGAAAAAGAATAACTCAGAACTTGATGGCAGCAACACGTCTCAAAAAAGTTGGACAGGATCATCATGTCCACCATTGTGTAGCATCCCCTCAGACCAGGGTATTGTCTACCATTGTGCAGTATCCCCTCAGGACAGGGTCATGTCTATCATTGTGCAGTATCCCCTCGGGACAGGGCCATGTCTATCATTGTGCATAAAACCCCCCGGACATGGTAATGTCTATCATTGTGCAGTATCCCCTCAGGACAGGGTCATGTCCACCATTGTACAGTATCCCCTCAGGACAGGGTCATGTCCACCATTGTGCAGTATCCCCTCAGGACAGGGTCATGTCCACCATTGTGCAGTATCCCCTCGGGACAGGGCCATGTCTACCATTGTGCAGTATCCCCTCAGGACAGGGTCATGTCTACCATTGTGCAGTATCCCCTCGGGACAGGGCCATGTCTACCATTGTGCAGTATCCCCTCGGGACAGGGCCATGTCTACCATTGTGTAGCATCCCCACGGGACAGGGTGATGTCCACCATTGTGCAGCATCCCCTCGGACTAGAGTCATGCCTACCATTGTGTAGCATCCCCTCGGACTAGAGTCATGTATACTATTGTGTAGCATCCCCTCGGGACAGGGTCGTGTCCACCATTGGGAAGCATCCCCTCAGGACAGGGTCATGTCTACCATTGTACGTTTTCCCTCAGGATAAGGTCATGTCCACCATTGTGAATCATCCCCTCAGGACAGGGTGATGTCTACCATTGTGAATCATCCCCTTAGCACAGGGTCATGTCCACCATTGTGCTGCATCCCCTCAGACTAGAGCCATGTCCACCATTGTGTAGCATCCCCTCAGCACAGGGTCATGTCCACCATTGTGAATCATCTCCTCAGGACAGGGTCATGTCCACCATTGTGAATCATCCCCTCAGGGCAGGGTGATGTCCACCATTGTACAGCATCTCCACAGGACAGGGTCATGTCCACCATTGTGTAGCATCTCCTCTTTTTTTAACAACAATCTGTAAATGTCTGGGAAGTGAGGAGACCAATTGCAGGAGGTTTGAGAGAGGAATGTTGTCCCATTCTTTGTTGATCTTCTTTGCTGCATTTTTTGTTTCACAATGCACCAAATGTTTTCTGTTGGTAAAAGGTCTGGACCCCAGACGGCCAGTTCAGCACCCGGTCTCTTCTTCTGTGAAGCCATGCTGTTGTGATGGATGCAGTACGTGGTTTAGCATTCTCTTGCAGAATTATGCAAGGCCTTCCCTTAAAGAGACATTATCTGGATGGGAGTTTATGTTGTTCTAAAACCTCTACATCCTGCTCAGTATTGATAGTTCCAGATGTGTAGGCTGCCTACACCATAGGCACTAATGCAGCCCCATACCATCAGAGATACAGGCTTTTGAACTGTACACTGATAACAGGCTGGATGGTCCCTCTCCTCTTGAGTCTTCAGGACACAACATCTGTTGTTTCCAAAAAGAATTTCACATTTTGTTTCATCTGACCACAGAACAGTTTTCCATTTTGCCTCATTTTAAACGAGCTTTGGCCCAGATAAGACGGCTGTGTTTTTGGATCATGTTGACATACGGCATCTTTGCATCATACAGCTTATTTTGCTAACCCCTTCAAGCAGAGGCATAGCTAGCAGGGGGGAGACAGTGGGGCAGCTGTCCTAGTGTCGGGATTCTAACCTGTGACCGGCCATGTCCCAGGCGGTAGCTCTAGCCACTAGACTACCAGCACTTCTGGACTTTTCCTTCTACTGAACTCTTTGATCTACCTTGTTCCAGCCTTACCTTGTTAATCTCTGTGATTCCTTGCACCTGCTACTTCCTCTTTATAAGCCCAGCCTCTTGCACCTGACCCCCGCTGGTTATTGTTTTTCTAAACTTTGATCCTGCTGTATCTACCGCTGTTCCTCTGTTGCTACTACTAAGCAACTCGACTGCTGCCAACCTCGGAATTGTCCCCGACTACTCTCTTGCTTGATCCTCTACTACCGTCTACCTCTCTGTTGCCGACCCAGACGCCTCCACCCCGCCTCTTCTCCTTGCGGTCTCCCGCTACTGGACTCCACCCGGTACACTGCCCGGTGCCCTCCAACGCAGGTGAGCTAGCACCCATCAACACCTAGGCCTTCTGAGGAGGGGGGCCACCAAAGGCACAGAAAATGAGCTCCAGGGCTGGGAAAAAACTTCTCAATTTAAGTAATGAGCACTTCCATTGTGGAAGTGCTCAATAGTACAGGAGGCTCAGAGAGCGGTGAGTATAGCACTGCTAGCATTATTCACCACTCCCTGGCCCTCTTCTTTGGGGGCCTGTGCTGCTCCAGCTTTAGGTTATAGTACACGTGTTCTGCGACATCAGGTCAGAGTGCAGCATAGGTGTCCAGACAGAGCTAAAGTGCAGTCCTGGAGGACAGGAGGAAAGGTGAGCGGCTTTATTTACTTTTATCTGGTCCAAGGTCTGATATTAGGGGAAGGTAGGGTGGGAGTTATAGAGGGCGCAGGAGTCTGAATGAATTTGGGGTCTGATCTGGGGTCTGAATAAATTTGGGGCCTGATCTGGGGTCTAAATAAATTTGGGGCCTGATCTGGGGTCTAAATGAATTTGGGGCCTGAACTGGGGTCTGAATGAATTTAAGGTCTGATCTGGGGTCTAATATGTAGTCGGTATGAATTTGGGGGCTCATCTGGGGGGGTCCGTATTAATTCTAGGGTCTGGTCTGGGAGTCTGCATTATTTCTGGGTTCTGATCTGGGGTCTGTAGGAAATTGGGGGTGATCAAGGGTTTGATGTATGGTGGATTGGTTGCATCAGGCTGCAGAACACCCCATGCATCCAAAATACAGATCAGCAGAAGTTATAACACCCCAACCATTTACATTTCATCTGTATATAACGCTGCACATTGCGTCAGAGGTGTGATGAGAAACAGGCCATGTTATATACAGCTGTAAATGGATGGAGGAGGATTCTGCTGATCTTCATTTTGTTGGATGCATGGTGTCAGGTTGCTGGGTTTCTGCTGTTTGACACAGCAGATCCCCGGGGCTTACGTCTGCGATCGGCCGTAATGGCGATTGCAGACATTTAATCACTCAAATGCTATGGTCAATTGTAACCACAATATCTGAGGCAGCTTTTCCTGGGAGCGGTGCGCTCCTGGGGCCCAAATGGCTACCCTGCTTAGCGTTTGGGGGAGCTGTTTGTTCCCTGTGGTGGCCTAGGTCCCTCTGAAGGATCCAAAGCTACAACAGCAGTACTTCCTATGAAGACTTGCAGGTGGCATGGCTCCACAGGAATGTATTGAATGTCCCGTAGGCTGCAATGGTAATTTTTTGCAGTCTATGGGACAAGCGATCTAACGATTTCATGTTCAAGTCCCCTAGGGGACTTAACATAAGGGGCCCTAAGGGGACTTAACATAAGTGAAAAATAAAGTTTTTAAAAATAAAAAACAATATATAAAAATTTACATCACTCCCCTTTCCCCATAATGAAAATACAAATAAATATACAATAAAAAAATAAACATAATTAGCATCACCGCATCCCAAAATGCCTGTACTATTAAAACGTATTTATCCCGTATGGTGAACTTCGTAATGTCAAATTAATCAAAATGGCCGATTTGCATACAAACTCCAAAATGTTATCAATGACAGCTGCAGATCGCCCCGCAAAAATGAGCCCTCACATAGCTCTGTAGACGGAGAAATTGCCCTTGTCCTTGAGGGGTTAACTTGCAATTGTGGATAGCACGGTGATTTCTAGAAGTGTTCCTGAGCCCATGCAGTGATTTCTAGCACTGGATCATTCCTGTTTTTAACGCAGTGCTGCCTGAGGGCCCGTAGATCACGAGCTTCCAATAATGACCGTCAGCCTTGTCCCCTGTGCACATGGATTTCTACAGATTCTCTGACTCTTTTGATGATATTATGTGCTGGAGATGTGGATATTCAAAGTCTTCACAATTTTACATTTAGGAACATTTTTCTGAAGTTGTTCCACATCTTTGTTGTCCATCAATCTATCTCATATTTATCTATCTATCTATCTATCTATCTATCTATCTATCTATCTATCTATCTGTCTCATATCTATCTATCTATCTATCTATCTATCTCATATCTATCAATCTGTCTCAAATCTATCTCTCTATCTATCTCATATCTATCTGTCTGTCTCATATCTATCTGTCTGTCTCATATCTATCTATCTATCTATCTATCTATCTATCTATCTATCTATCTGTCTATCTATCTATCTATCTCATATCTATCTATCTGTCTCATATCTATCTATCTGTCTCATATCTATCTATCTGTCTCATATCTATCAATCTATCTATCTATCTATCTATCTATCTCATATCTATCTATCTATCTATCTGTCTCCTATCTATCTATCTATCTACTATTTTTTTTGCTGAAAATGTTCCTTTAATGGAGATGCCCTTTAACAGGCCTCCGGGTCCACCATCACCCACCTACCTCTGGGTTGTTAGCATCTTATATAAATAGACAGTGTGGAGTTACAATTGGGGGTGGTCAGAGGCGCTCACATCCATGTCTCCTTCTCCCTGAAGCTGATTTAGATTCATAGATAGAAGTGGGGCGAGCGGCAGGCTGGGGATTTCACAGCTTGTGAGGTGATATCCAGCACCGCTCATTATTCTGCACATACAGAGCTGGGAGCGGAGGATCCTCTCATTCATGGATCTTGTGTTGTGGTCCCTGGAGCTCTACAGACACGGGCGGCATAGCCAAGAGAAGAGCCAGCATACCGAACACTGCTTCTCCCCATAATTGTGAGCCCCCAAGAATTACAGACATACACCTACATACAGGCAACGGTGCAGGAACCACATACATGGATGCACGTATATGTACACTCACGTATGCCCACTATATACATGATGTGTGCCCACTATATACATGATGTGTGTCCACTATATACATGATGTGTGCCCACTATATACATGATGTATGCTCACTATATACATGATGTATGTCCACTATATACATGATGTGTGCCCACTATATACATGATGTGTGCCCACTATATACATGATGTGTGCCCACTATATACATGATGTATGCCCACTATATACATGATGTGTGCCCACTATATACATGATGTATGTCCACTATATACATGATGTGTGCTCACTATATACATGATGTATGCCCACTATATACATGAATGTATGCTCACTATATACATGATGTATGCTCACTATATACATGGATGCATGCCCACTATATACATGATGTATGTCCACTATATACATGATGTATGTCCACTATATACATGATGCATGTCCACTATATACATGAATGTATGCCCACTATATACATGAATGTATGCCCACTATATACATGATGTGTGCTCACTATATACATGATGTATGTCCACTATATACATGATGTATGTCCACTATATACATGAATGTATGCCCACTATATACATGAATGTATGCCCACTATATACATGAATGTATGCCCACTATATACATGATGTATGCTCACTATATACATGGATGCATGCCCACTATATACATAGATGCATGCCCACTATATACATGATGTATGTCCACTATATACATGATGTGTGCCCACTATATACATGATGTATGTCCACTATATACATGATGTGTGCTCACTATATACATGATGTATGTCCACTATATACATGATGTATGCTCACTATATACATGGATGCATGCCCACTATATACATGAATGTATGTCCACTATATACATGATGTATGTCCACTATATACATGATGTGTGCTCACTATATACATGATGTATGTCCACTATATACATGATGTATGTCCACTATATACATGATGTATGTCCACTATATACATGATGTGTGTCCACTATATATGATGTGTGCCCACTATATACATGATGTGTGCTCACTATATACATGAATGTATGCTCACTATATACATGATGTGTGCTCACTATATACATGATGTATGTCCACTATATACATGATGTGTGCTCACTATATACATGATGTATGTCCACTATATACATGATATGTGCTCACTATATACATGGATGCATGTCCACTATATACATGAATGTATGCCCACTATATACATGAATGTATGTCCACTATATACATGATATGTGCTCACTATATACATGGATGCATGTCCACTATATACATGAATGTATGCCCACTATATACATGAATGTATGTCCACTATATACATGATGTATGTCCACTATATACATGAATGTATGCTCACTATATACATGATGTATGTCCACTATATACATGATGTATGCTCACTATATACATGATGTATGCTCACTATATACATGATGTATGCCCACTATATACATGATGTGTGCCCACTATATACATGAATGTATGCTCACTATATACATGATGTATGTCCACTATATACATGATGTATGCCCACTATATACATGATGTGTGCTCACTATATACATGATGTATGTCCACTATATACATGATGTATGCTCACTATATACATGATGTATGTCCACTATATACATGATGTATGCTCACTATATACATGATGTATGTCCACTATATACATGATGTATGTCCACTATATACATGAGATGTGCTCACTATATACATGGATGCATGCCCACTATATACATGATGTATGTCCACTATATACATGATGTATGTCCACTATATACATGATGTGTGTCCACTATATATATGATGTGTGCCCACTATATACATGATGTGTGTCCACTATATACATGATGTGTGCTCACTATATACACCATGTGTGCCCACTATATACATGATGTATGTCCACTATATACATGATGTATGTCCACTATATACATGATGTGATGTATGTCCACTATATACATGATGTATGTCCACTATATACATGATGTATGTCTACTATATACATGGATGCATGCCCACTATATACATGGATGCATGCCCACTATATACATGGATGCGTGCTCACTATATACATGAATGTATGCTCACTATATACATGGATGCACGCTCACTATATACATGGATGCACGCTCACTATATACATGGATGCATGCTCACTATATACATGGATGCATGCTCACAATATACATGGATACATGCCCACTATATACATGGATGCATGCCCACTATTTACATGGATGCATGCTCACTATATACATGGATGCATGCCCACTATATACATGGATGCACGCTCACTATATACATGGATGCACGCTCACTATATACATGGATGCGTGCTCACTATATACATGGATGTATGTCCACTATATACATGATGTGTGCTCACTATATACATGGATGCACGCTCACTATATACATGGATGCACGCTCACTATATACATGGATGCGTGCTCACTATATACATGGATGTATGCCCATCATATACATGGATGCATGCCCACTATATACATGGATGCATGCTCTCTATATACATGGATGCGTGCTCACTATATACATGGATGCATGCTCACTATATAAATGGATGGGTGCTCACTATATACATGGATGCATGCTCTCTATATACATGGATGCATCATGCCCACTATATACATGGATGCACGCTCACTATATACATGGATGCATGCTCACTATATACATGGACGCATGCTCACTATATACATGGACGCATGCTCAGTATATACATGGATACATGCTCAGTATATACATGGATGCATGCTCACTATGTACATGGATGCACGCTCACTATATACATGGATGCACGCTCACTATGTACATGGATGCGTGCTCACTATATACATGGATGCACGCTCACTATATACATGGATGCACGCTCACTATGTACATGGATGCACGCTCACTATATACATGGATGCACGCTCGCTATATACATGGATGCACGCTCACTAAATACATGGATGCACGCTCACTATATACATGGATGCTAGCTCACTATATACATGGATGCGGGCTCACTATATACATGGATGTATGTCCACTATATACATGATGTGTGCTCACTATATACATGATGTGTGCCCACTATATACATGATGTGTGTCCACTATATACATGATGTGTGCCCACTATATACATGATGTGTACCCACTATATACATGATGTGTGTCCACTATATACATGATGTGTGTCCACTATATACATGATGTGTGCTCACTATATACATGATGTGTGCTCACTATATACATGATGTGTGTCCACTATATACATGACGTGTGCCCACTATATACATGATGTGTGCCCACTATATACATGATGTGTACCCACTATATACATGATGTGTGTCCACTATATACATGATGTGTGTCCACTATATACATGATGTGTGTCCACTATATACATGATGTGTGCCCACTATATACATGACGTGTGCCCACTATATACATGGATGCGTGCTCAGTATATACATTGATGTATGCCCACTATATACATGGATGTATGCTCAATATATACAAGAGTGCACCCTAACTACATACATGGACGCACACTGAATACATACACATATTACCTAGGACAGTATTTGGGGCAGTGTGAAAAGCCGGGGCCAAGGACGAGGCTCAGTGAGGACCAATTGCCAAGGACCATACATAAGACACTGTTCACACTGCACTGTATCAACGTATTTACCAATAGCCAAGAAACCAATACTGTGCGGTATTTTACTCCACAGAATGGCCTAGACCACTGTTCTGTACAGCGATGGCATGCCTAGGGGGTCTGTGGTCTTCTTGTTACTAAGGGAAATGAGGGTATTTAAATCCACGGAAAAAAAGGAATTTTTGAAAAGTATCCTGGCCTACAGGATGATGAGGGCCATAGTCACAACACAGACTACTCTCCCCAGCAGTGGTACACAGTTCAAGCCCAATGAAACCTGTGATGAAAGGGGATCTGGCACTGAGCTGCTCTCCCTGCTTCCTGCCATAGTGTTTGCTCGCAGTTGGCACTAGGGGGAGCTCACTACACGCAGAGTTTACACCTCCTATTGAGAGAAATACCAAATGTATAAATCCATATCCAGTGAGCTCCCCCTAGTGGTGGCTTCAGGTAGCAAGAATTGTATTATTTATTACTGGGCGAAACCTTTCCCCATCACCCCCTGTCACTGGCTATTCAAGAGCCTTACAATCATGTTCTCCAGAGCGTGCTTTGCCAGCCAGCAGTTGAGAAAGACGGGGATGTAAAGGCTTCTCAAGGGCGGCCAGAAAACCTGAAAAGAAAAACACACAAACATCAATGCAAGAAGTGTGTAAAATTCATCATTTCTACTCCAGTCACATCCAAAGCTGCATTCCGAATCCTGCTGCCAGTAGTAGGATGCATTTCAGGTTTAGCCATGCTTTCTTATCCGACTTTGAGTCCTACAGGCATCACCCTGGGGTTAAAGAGACGTAGCGAAATTCTGAACGCAGCTTTGGATGTGAGTAGAGAACAACAGACTGGTGGATCTCTAACTAAGTAAAAGCCGTAGTTTTAGGCGGAGTTACACCGTGAAGTGGAAGGATTCGATACTTGTGCCCTGAGCTTTAGTAACGCGGTCGTAATAACAGCCTGCGCCTGATTACAGAGGCCGAGGTGTTCGAAGAGCAGAGGAAGGAGCCTTGTGAGAGGGCAGGTCTCGTACTCATCAGCTTGATGGATGTGGGATGTGAGTGGCAGCTGTACCCGATCCCAGCATCACCTCACACCCCCCAAGTGGGCAGCAAGAGAATGGGGAATGACATTCCCCGACAGGTGCCACTTAAGAGAGGCATGAAAAGGCGGAGGAGGAAGCACACAAGGAATCGGGGCCGGTATTATAAGGTGTAATACTTTCTAACATACTTTGCCCTTCAATTCTTCACCGTTTCCAAGATCTCTGCTTGCTGTCATTGGACGCCTTGATTCTTGATCACACCCAGAGGCAAAAATTTATACAAATCCCATACCTCTCACAGATGAGGGTTTGTTATCTGGTGCGATCAATCCTCTGTGAGCGAAATAGTCTGCACGTCAGGCTGATACATTGTACCTGCACTGATACATTGTAACGACCTATCAGGACAGCGGACAGATTTGCGTATTTCGCTCGCATAGGATGGATACAAATTCTCAGCCGTATAAGGCCAGGTTTTTTCAACCTGTGGATGTAAAGAAGAATTTTTGCTTTCGCCAGCAGCAAGCAGAGATCTTGAAAATGGCAAGAAATTAAAAAGGCAGAGTAATTTAGAAAGTTGTAAAGCTTTTCATGATACGGTGATTACTGGGGTCTTATCCTGACAGCCCCTCCTGAAGAGAAGCCGGTGTAAGGGAAATTAAGGGGAAATTAAGGGTATTATATGGGTGCTATTTAAGTAAACAGGCATCCAAGCCATACACGGGCAGGCTGGGACCCCCGATACCACTGGGGCACCCCCTCTATGACATTCTTATGTCCTAATCGAGCATAAAACCAGACATCTCAAGCACCGCTTATCTCCACAGATGACAAAAGCATCAGACTAACACTACCATACATTGCTGAAATAATACCACCATATATTTCTGAAATAATACCACCATAAAGTGCTCATATAAAACCCCCATACACTGCTGAAATTATACTACCATACAGTGCTAAAATAATATCATTGTACAGTGCTCAAATAATATGACTATAGAGTGCTGAAACATTATCACCATATGGTGCTGAAATAATACCACTATAAAGTGCTGAAATAATACCACTATAAAGTGCTGGAAAAATACCACTATACCGTGCTGAAATAATACCACCATACAGTGCTGAAATAATACCACTATACAGTGCTGGAATAACTAATAATACCACCATACAGTGCTGAAATAATACCACCATACAGTGCTGAAATAATACCACTATAAAGTGCTGAAATAATTCCACTATACAGTGCTCAAATAATACCACTATACAGTGCTGGAATAACTAATAATACCACCATACAGTGCTGAAATAATACCACCATACAGTGCTGAAATAATACCACTATACAGTGCTGGAATAACTAATAATACCACCATACAGTGCTGAAATAATACCACCATACAGTGCTGAAATAATACCACCAAACATTGCTGAAATAATACCACCATACAGTGCTGAAATAATACCACCATACAGTGCTGAAATAATACCACCATACAGTGCTAAAATAATACCACCATACAGTGCTAAAATAATACCACCATACAGTGCTGAAATAATACCACCATATAGTGCTGAAATAATACCACCATACAGTGCTGAAATAATACCACCATACAGTGCTGAAATAATACCACCATACAGTGCTGAAATAATACCACCATACAATAACAGCTCCATACATATGGTAGTCTAATAACAGTGCTATACAATGTATAAATAATACCGCAATTAATATTAGGATCAGTGGTCACGAGTCCCAGGTGTCAGGCCAGCAGCAAAGCCATGTCTGATCCGCCCTATGCGCCCTGGTCCTGATTGGGTGTCCCGGCTTTACTGGAACAATATAGCAGCTGAACACATTTCTAATGAGCCCCATTCTTCCTGTTTCCCTGCGTTATTTGTTAAGCCTCCAGGTTGGAGATTTTTCCGTATTTACCCATCTGATTTTGGCTGAGTGCCTGCAGAATAACCTGCGAGCCGGAACCTCTGCGGCCGAGGCAGAACAAACAGCACTAAAAGCACTAAAAATAAGCGGCATTATACAAGCCCGCACCTACATTCCCATATAAAGGGCTCTTATTCCACATGAATGGCTTCCAGGACGCGTATATGGCGGATCACTGCTCACAGCCTGGAGCTGCGGTGATGGGAGATGTGTGGGTCACCGGGTGAGGAAGATCAGGCGGAGGAGGGGGGTTATACTTACAGTGACAAAGAACGGCAGAGTATTGAACATCTCAAGAATGAAGGGGAATCTGAGCAGCTGCTCCCAGATGTTGCCCTAAAATATACAATAAAATACCAGATATATATATATACTATACATCGACATGCCCGTATATGCCATGCCCCCATCTCACCCTGAATACATGGTGTCACCTGTATAGCATTCATGCAGGAGGAGTAACGGTCGCGGTTAGTTTTCACGGTTTGGGCCTCCGTAGTCCTAGGGTATTCTTAAAGGGGTTGTCCCAATTCTTTACACAGGTTGCAAAGAGACACCCGTCCATTACAATCGCCCTTTTTAACACATAGGTGTATAAATAATCCTATACACCCCAAAAGCACGCTTGCTTTAGCAGCTGCTGCCTGACATTGAGCACTGCCGCTCAGTTTACTTAGTCCTTTTCTTCCCCTTTTTTTAATTTTAATTTTTAGTTTGTCGCTGTTTTCAATATCTCTGTTTGCTGTGAATGAGAACATTCATGCTAAGGGCTTGTTCACATGACTGTATGGTTTTGCGGTCCGTTTTTCATGGATCTGTTGTTCTGTTTTTTTGTATCTGTTGTGTTTCCGTTCCGTTTGTCCGCAAAAACAGGAACTTTGTAATCATTGCAAACACGTGTACAAAATGGTCTGGGCATAGCATTTCTACAGCATGGATCCGGAAAAAACGGATGACACGGGCTACATGCACACGACCGTTCCATTTTTTGCTGTCCGCAAATTGCGGATCCGCAAAACATGGAAGCCGCTCGTGTGCCTTCCGCAATTTGCGGAACGGAACAGACAGCCTATTATAGAGATGCCTATTCTTGTCCGCAAAACGGACAAGAATAGGACATGTTATATTTTTTTTGCGGGGCTACGGAACGGAGCAACGGATGCAGATAGCACACATAGTGCTGTCCGCATATTTTATACAGACCCATTGACTTGAATTGAGCCACTGAACGTGATTTGCGGACAATAATAGGACCTGACTTAGGCCCGATTCATACTTCCGCAAATGGGTCCGCATCCGTTCCGCAATTCTGCGGAACGGGTGCGGACCCATTCATTCTTTATGGTGCCGGACGTGAAGCGGAGAGCACGCTATGTGGTCTTTGCTTCCGCATTTGCGGAGCGCGGCCCGGAACTTCCGGGCTTTGGCCCCGAGCTTCCGGTCCGCGGCTCTGCAAAAGATAGAACATGTCCTATTCTTGTCCGCAGCTGCGGACAAGAATAGGCATTTCTATGGGGGGTGCCGGACGGGTGTGTTGCCGATCTGCAATTTGCGGATCCGCAACACACCACGGACGTGTGAATGAAGCCTAAAAATGTTGCGGAACGGAAATACGGAAACGTAATGCATACAGAGTAAATTCAAATTATAAAATGAATAGTTCCATATACGAACATTATACGGAACGCAAAAAAACGGCCCGTATACGGAAAACAGGAAACGTTCGTGTGAATGAGCCCTAACAGCTAGACACAAATCCCATGCAGACCTATTTAAGGGGTAACACCATAACAGGTCTAAACAATGAACATTAGACATCATATATTATGTGACAACCTCTTTCTAACAAAGCTAGAACCGGCCCTGCACCTCACATGGATCCAGAGATCTCCACATTCATTGCGACAATTGCTCTGCTAGATTTATTTCAAGCTGGCAGCTTAGGGGATGTGTCCTTTCTACATGGGGCATGTCCTTTCTGCTGCAGTTGGTGATAGTTAAAGGATAGAACTGAGCATGTATGTCCACCTCAGTGAGCTGGACAAAGAATTTAGAAAAAAGAGCCAACAGCAGGTGGCGCTATACAGATACATTTATTGAATAGCTCAGTGGCTATACTAAATTTTTAATTACATGCAATTACAAAAGTGTTTAGATCACAGGCTGGTTTGAAAAATGTAGACAAACCCTTGAAGGTTCGGAATTAAGAAGGTTTTTAGCATCAAGACCCGCTACACAACATGAGAAGGGGACACTGTCCTCCCAGCGGACTCAACTATGCCTTATTGTCCGGCCATACGTCGGTCGACTTGAGACTAAATGACTTTTGGAATCTCTGTATTAATACTGGTAACAACCATCCTAACATACCCGTTGTAGCCCTGTGTCCCCTGACGAGTCTAAGGGCGGGCTGATTACAGCCAATGACGAAACGCGTACGGTCACCTACATCTACATTTGGGGTATTCCACCTGGTCCTTCCAGGTGACGTTATCCTTCCCAACACAGCCCTGTTTCCTCCCTCAATTAGGGTCCATTCACACGTCCGTGTGTGTTTCGCGGATCCGCGGATCCGCAAAACACGGACATCGGCGATGTGCGTTTCGCAATTTGTGGACCGCACATCGCCGGCACTCTCATAGAAAATGCCTTTTCTTGTCCGCAATTGCGGACAAGAATAGGACATGTTCTATTTTTTCGAGACGCGATTGCGATCCGGAAATGCGGATCCGCAATTGCGGACCCGGCCGGGACATCGTCTGTCCCCATTGAAATGACTGGGTCCGCAATTCCGTTCCGCAAAATGCGGAACAGAATTGCGGACGTGTGAATGGACCCTTACTAGGGATTGACCAGGGCAATAAGAGAAGGGTAAGGTTCCAGTAACGGTGCCACTCCTTGCAGGGTTGGACACCGTTGTAGGCCTAGGGTTGAGTAGGCCAAGTAGGGCTATCTAGGGCTAGCTTTTTGTAAGGTCTTGGGAGCAGCCGTCCAAGAGGGTACCACGTACAATCTAGGACAGGCATTACTTACTTTTCATTTTTGCAGCATATAGAAAGTTACCTGTCGGACCTTTGACGTGTGGTTCAGACATCTTTTTCCCCCGCACATCAATAGTAATTAAAAGAGACTGAACACTTAAGACAGCGAGGACAATGAGCCTAAAATGGAATTAGCCGTCCCTAATTATCAAAATCAATTGTGGCGAGAACACGAGAATTTCAAATAGACCCTGACAGAGATTTATCCGCCCGGCAGAAATAAATTGCTGTATATAACATTATCCATCCGGCAATTACACAATCTGCAAGTCACTGCTGCCAACGGTGGAGGAAATCACCAACGTGCAGGCTCTACCCTACTGCCACCTGCTGGACCCGGCGGTGTCATCCTGCCAACTTGTGCTAAAATTGCACTCACCTGCACTCAATACCCCATAATAAGAACGTAAACACTGAATTTTTTAAAATTTTGCTAATTTATTAAAAAGGTAAAAGTAACATTTTGCATGGATGTAAGCATTCAGACCCTTTGTTATGACACTTGACATTTAGCTCCGGGGGCCTCCCATTTCTCTGGATCCTCTATGAGATGTTTCTACACCTTGAATGGAGTCACCTGTTGAAAATTCAGTTGGTTGGACATGATTTGGAAAGACGCAGCCCTGTCTATACAAGGTCTCACAGAGTATCAGAGCAGAAACCAAGCCTTGAGCAGGAAAGAACTGCCTGTAGAGCTCAGAGACAGGATTGTGTGGAGGCACAGATCTGGAGAAGGAGACAAAGACATTTCTGCTGCACTGAAAGTTTCTAAGAGCACGGTGGTCTCCATAATTCTTAAATGGAAGACGTTTCGAACAACCAGGACTCTTCCTAGAGCTGGCCATCCCACCAAACTAAGTAATCAGGGGAGAAGGGCCGTGATGAGCGGGAGGTGACCAAGAACCCAATGGTCACTCTGGCTGATCTCCAAAGATCCTATATGTAAATGGGAGAAACTTCTGTAACACCCCAGAGAGGCGTTACCACTTCTGCACCCGGCTTCTATCTGTGTCTGCTAGCATTAATGTCATCTATGCATTTTATTCCAGATCTTCCACACTGTTCATTCCTAATCGGTTTGCAACTGTTATGTTCATATGTAATGTGCCTGGTTCACCAGCAGGTGACAGCAAATATGGCAGAGCTATCTTAGATAGAGTGGAGCCTTTCATTCCATTCTAATCCCTCTCTGTGGAGAAGTGGGCTAATCCTACTTCCTGTAGGAAGGGTGGGGACGAGTTCAAGTCAGTCTAGCTTACCCCCGCTAGGGGAAGGTGTGCAGGGCATGTCTCTGCTGGATGTGCCCACGCCAGCCAGAGCACTCTCAGCTGTGCTGGCCATGGAGACCAAAGCTTATAGCCTCAGGAGCCAGGAGGAAAGTTCCCTGGCATAACCTAGAGTCAGACTACAAAGTGAAGTGCAGCATACAGAAGAAGCTGAGCTATACAGCCAGCCTGTCAGTACAGCAGAGTCAGAGAGAAACAGATATAGCAGAGTGAAGTTTGCCTGCCAGTTTCATGCTAAAGCCTGCTGGAAGAACGTTTATGCAAAGTCAAGCTGCCATTGAACTTCATCTCAAGGTCTGGACTCAAATTGTTCTTTTATCCCTCAATTATTTCCTTTATTTATTGCTTCGGAGCCAAAGCCTGGGGTTCAGCTGTATCCAGGGAGGAGTACTGTGACACACATAAAGAGACATTTTAGGCCGCAACATACCACTTGCCATTTCCTACACCTGGGACGTGCAATATATAGAGGGCCCCAGGGGGAGGCTCCCGTTGCACTTCCAGAAGGTCAACCATTATTGTAGTACACCACCAATATGGACTTTAGTAGTACACCACCAATTATGGCAGAGTAGCCAGAAAGAAGCCTCTCCTCAGTAAAAGACACATAAAAGCTGCCCACAGTTTGCAAAAAAGCACCTAAAGGACTCTCAGGCTGTGAGAAACAAGATTATCTGGTCTGATGAAACCAAGACCGAACTTTTTGGCATCGCTTCTAAGTATCATGTCTGGAGGAAACCAGGCACTGGTCATCACCTGCCCAATACCATCCCTACAGTGAAGCATGGTGGTGGCAGCATCATGCTGTGGGGGTGTTTTTAAGTGTGTGGGGCAGGGAGACTGGTCAGGGTTGAGGGAAAGCTGAATGGAGCAAAGTACAGAGATATTCTTAATGAGAGAACCTGAAGCAGAGTGCTCTGGATCTAAGACTATGTTGAAGGTTCCAACAAGACAATGACCCTAAGCACACAGCCAAGACCACACAGGAGCCGCTTAGGGACGACTCTGTGAATGTCCTTGAGTGGCCCAGCCAGAGCCCTGGCCTGAACCCAATCGAACATCTCTGGAGAGACCTGAACATGGCTGACCACCGACGGTCCCCATCCAACCTGACAGAGCCTAAAAAGATCTGCAGAGAAGAATGATGGAAAATCCCCAAATCCAGGTGTGGAAACCTTGTGGCATCATCCCCAAGAAGACTGGAGGCTGTAATCAGTGTCTAGGGCCCACCAGTAAAATTTATTTTGGGGGCCCACTATAAAGCTACATGCCAATACTACATGTAGCAAGACGCTACAATGATTATTACATAATTATAAGGGCCTATGCAGGTCCCTGGGGGAATGAGGACATGGCTAGCCTAACTCTATATCTAAAAGTCATCTCAGCCACCCAATGTGTCTATAATAATAAACTGGGTGCTTTGGTAAATTATGTACCCAGGTTTTCATATCAACATAGGCTGGTTGAGACGCTCTATACTGCCTATCTATATCTAGTGCTGTCAGTCTACTGTGCCATGTGCCACTTGTAAATGGGTTGAAGGACTAGGTGCCCACCTTTCTCAGGGGCCCACCTGGGGATTCACCTGTTCCCCTGTGGGCCAGTCCGAGCCTGTCTGTAATCACTGCCAAAGGGACTTCAACTAAGTCCTGAGTAAAGGGTCTGAATACTTCTGTCAGTGCAACATTTTACTTTTTCAGTTCAATAAATTATCGAAGATTTCTAACATTCTGTTCTCACTTTCTCATTATGGGGTATTAAGGGAAGAATGATGGGGGAAAAGATGTGAAAGGGTCTGAAGGCTTTCTGAATGCACTGTAGATAGACAGACGGACAGACAGATAGATGGTCACGGCTCCCGTTTCCGCCCTTGCAGAGTTCCCTGCTGGTCTCTACTTCCTGGTTCTTCTCAGCACACAGGAAATGACCGCTCAGCCAATCTCTGGCCACAGGGGTGACCTGCCTCCGCTAGTGATTGGCTGAGCGGTCACTTCCTGTGTGTCAAGAAAGAGCAGGAACAGGAGTAGTGGAGGATCGGTGGAGATTTGTCATGTCCCTTTGAGCCGTTCCGAAAAGTGACAACCCCTTTAAGGTGTGAAAGGAAAAGATTGGAGAGGGAGGAATGGGAGGCAGAGGTAAGAAAAGCGAGGGGGGAGGAAGGAGGGAAACGGGATGAGGGGAGAGAGGTAAGAGAAGACATGGGAGGATAACGAAGGGATGTGAAGAAAGAAAGGGAAGGAAAACTGATACGAGGGAGACATGCAGCACCAGTAACCTGGAAATGTACACATTGGGATGCAGGGGATGGAGACTTACCTTATATCCCAGGTAGGTAAGAAGCATTGTTTCCATAAAGCTTATTAACGCAACTAGAACCTGATAAAACACAGAATGAATAGTTACACGATGTAGATACAGATCTGTGCAGTCCTCTCGGCCAACATGTGGGGATGGCTCATAACATGTGTAAGAGACATATAAAGAGTAATACTGCCCCAAAAGTGACCATATAATTCCACTATACAGCACCCATAAAATACCACTATACAGCGTAGATATAATACTGGCCCGATAGTGACTATATAATACTACTATGCAGTGCTTATATAATACTGCCCCAATAGTGACCATAAAATACCACTATACAGCATACATATAATACTGGCCCGATAGTAACTATATAATACTACTATGCAGTGCTTATATAATACTGCCCCAATAGTGACCATATAATATCACTATATAGTGCCCATATAATACTGCCCCAATAGGGACTATATAATACTTCTATACAGTGCCCATATAACACTGCCCCAATAGTGACCATATAATACCACTATACAGCGCCCATATAATACTGCCCCAATAGTGACCATGTAAAACTACTATACAGCGCCAATATAATACTGCCCTCATAGTGACTATATAATACTACTATACAGCACCCATATACTGTAATACTGCCCCAATAGTGACCATATAATTCCACTATACAGCACCCATAAAATACCACTATACAGTGTACATATAATACTGGCCCGATAGTAACTATATAATACTACTATGCAGTGCTTATATAATACTGCCCCAATAGTGACCATATAATACCACTATACAGCGTACATATAATACTGGCCCGATAGTGACTATATAATACTACTATGCAGCACTCATATATTACTGCCCCAATAGTGACCATATAATATCACTATATAGTGCCCATATAATACTGCCCCAATAGGGACTATATAATACTTCTATACAGTGCCCATATAACACTGCCCCAATAGTGACCATATAATACCACTATATAGCGCCCATATAATACTGCCCCAATAGTGACCATGTAAAACTACTATACTGCACCAATATAATACTGCCCTCATAGTGGCTATATAATACTACTATACAGCACCCATATACTATAATACTGCCCTAATAGTGACTATATAATACTACTATACAGCACCCATATACCGTAATACTGCCCTAATAGTGACTATATAATACCACTATACAGCACCCATATATTACTGCCCCAATAGTGACCATATAATATCACTATATAGTGCCCATATAATACTGCCCCAATAGGGACTATATAATACTTCTATACAGTGCCCATATAACACTGCCCCAACAGTGACCATATAATACTACTATACAGTGCCCATATAATGCTGCCCCAATAGTGACTATATAATACCACTATACAGTGCCCATATAATACTGCCCCAATAGTGACTATATAATACCACTATACAGTGCCCATATAATACTGCCCTGATAGCGACTATATAATACCACTACACAGTGCCCATATAATACTGCCCTGATAGCGACTATATAATACCACTATACAGTGCCCATATAATACTGCCATACAGTAAGCATATCTAATGGTGCCATACAGTGAACACATACTTCAGCTAGTCCATAAGGCCCTGGACGAGATCCTTAATGAGTGTCAGGGGATGATGTATGAGCACTAAGACATTGTAATCTATAGCCAGACTTACCTGAAGACCCCACAAAGGGACGGGCCTGTTTACCCAAATAATAGGAGTCCTAAAAAAGAAGCAGTGATTGCATTAGTGATGGCCCACTCTTCTCTAGGGCTGTATTCACAGACCACGTGACAGCACTTTACATTTAAAGGGGTCATCCCATTTTGTGGAAAGGCCCTCTATTACGATCACAGGATGTCCTGCTGATGGAACCTCCAGCGATGAGCTGAGCGGTCATCCTGCAGTGCCACCGCAGGTGAAAAGGAGCATTACACAGTGCCCACTGAAATCAAAGGGTTAGCTGTGTAATTCATGCATGTGTTGGGTCCTCCAGAGAGGCACTATACATGAGCCTATGGGGCTTCACATGAGCCGTCATGGGGCTGGTGTCCTGACCAAGGGGCTTATTGATTGCAGCAGTTTGGAGGAGGAGAGGTCATACATAAGTACAAACGCACCCAATAGCTTATTTTCATTACCGTCATGATACGAAGAGACCCTTTAAATTTCCATCTCACAGAGAAGCACAAAGCTTGCTTAATTTAAAGGCAGTGGGAGTACCTAGCATAAACCACACTATGGGGCCCGATGCAGTTCTTGACAAAAATCCTCATTTTCTGGCAGCAACCACTAGGGGGAGCCCAGTGCATAGAGATTTTTTTTAGCCTCCATTTAATTCAGTGGCAACTGTCTAATTTCCTATGTACTGAGCTCCCCCTAGTGGTGGCTGCAGGCAGACAGTTTTACAATACAGTATATTATGTGAAGAATATTTAGACATGGATGAGGGGGATTCATCAACGTATTTATGCCAGTTTTCAAGTCTATTCAGATTGAACTCTAGGCTATGGGGCCCATTCTGTCACTGACATAAATCCTCATTTTCAGAAACCACCACTAGGGGAGCTCACCGAATAGAGATTTTTTTTTTATTTTTTACAGCTTTCACTTAGTTTAATGGTAACTGTCAAATTTCCTATGCATTGAGCTCCCCCTAGTGGTGGCTGCAGGCTGGCAGTTTTTGCAATATATCATGTGCAGAGGATTTAGATATGCATGTGGATGATTCGTCAATGCATTTATGCCAGTTTTCAGGTGTAAAAAGGGCATTCATATGCTATGAGGCCTAGCGCTGAATTTATTCTG
Source organism: Bufotes viridis (assembly GCA_033119425.1). Taxonomy (NCBI): domain Eukaryota; kingdom Metazoa; phylum Chordata; class Amphibia; order Anura; family Bufonidae; genus Bufotes; species Bufotes viridis. The sequence goes on from CM065590.1 coordinate 35,250,647, forward strand.
TTTGTGACATAAATCCTCATTTTTGGCAGCTGCCACTAGGGGGAGCTCAGTGCACAAAGATTTTTTTTACAGCTTTCACTTAGTTTAATGGTAACTGTCAGATTTCCTATGCATTGAGCTCCCCCTAGTGGTGGCTGCAGGCTGGCAGTTTTCGAATATATCATGTGCAGAGGATTTAGATATGCATGAGTTGGATGCATCAATGCATTTATGCCAGTTGTCTCCATGTAATAAAAATTGTAATTTGTCATACAACTCGTTGGGGGAAGGGTGGGAGTTTGGCCCCATACTAAGCTTTGCTATGGGGCCCTATGAGCTCTGTCCATGTTCCTGCTTAAAGGGTTCAAATTTAAAGGGTTAAATAATTTTTTTTTAATCCTAACAGCCCGTTACCATAATCTGTCAAGGAAAAAACAAAACGGTGATGACCTCACGTATGCCGCAAGTCTTACCAATCGAATTTATGCTGAGAAGAGTAGTTCTGTTTGGGGCAGTCCAAGCTGTAATAAAGAAGGTATAATACGATGAGCAGTGCAGAGAAGAGGCGACTCTAAAAATACAGGAACAGCAGGAAGCACAGGGCTGGCGGAGCGGTGTTACATGAGGTGAGAGATTTCAGGGAAGAGAGAAACAGCTTATAAAGAGAATCCAAAAATAGTGCTAAAAGAGGGCCGCTATGAAATAATGAGCCCAAAAATACAGGAGTTACAAAGGGAGTCCGTAACCCGGGCCGTCCGGTCTTTCGTAAATCAGCCTTAAAGTTTTTTTTTTCCAGGAGTACAATACTGATGACCTATCTGATCGGTGGCGGTCCGACTCACAGTATACTAAGCACAGCGCCATACATTGTATAGTGGCTGTGCTCGGTATTGCAGCTCAGCCCCATTCACTTGAATGGGACTGAACTGCTCTTAGGCCATGTGACCAATGAACTTCACTGAACATCACTGGCCTCGAAATCGGCCGCAGCGCTTACCGTATCACCATGGCCTCTTCAAACAGCCGGACCCCTAACGATTAGATATTGATGACCTATGCTGAGGATAGGTCATCTATACTGTTCTTCTAGAAGACCCCTTGCCCGCCACACTTCACCTTTTTCAAGCTGTCTGCTTACTGTAGGTGAATGCAGCTCTGACATCTACTCCTCGCATAGCCCTCTTAGCATGTCTCAAGTGCTGATATGACTCTCTTGATGGAGCTGGAGCCTATCACACTGGCTGAGAGAACTTAGTACTCAAAGTCAGGTGTCTCCACTAAAGCTGGCCATCCTTAGATAAAAGTTGTCCGATCCCACAGATTTTGGCCCAACAGTGTAAGTAACTGTAGCCTGAGAGTCACGTAGACGATCACCCATGGTCCTGAAGACCCTCTGTGATAGATTGGAACACTGTAAAGTTGGTCATACAGATAAGATTATGACCGGCCTGTCGAATTAAGCCAAACATGCCATATACTTGTAGTTTTAGTCGACAAAGGGCAAAAAAATCTGGCACATGAGACTTGGGGCAGACAATGGTCTGACGTCAAATGTTTGTGTATAATTCGATAACGGTGGGCCAAAAATGGTCCAAAATGGCCAAGTCTTATGAGTATGGCAGCTAATCCCCCATATGTTATGAAAGGTCAGTGATCCCAGAGCCTGACGTACTCACCAGTTGACTTTGCCTTCTCTTGGATCATCCAGTAATACTCGTATAATGTACAGAAGGCAACTCAGCAACTTTAGAAAGAAGTTAAACAATCTGACCCTCAAACCTGGAAAACACAAAGGCAAAGTAGGCAAAGCTTGCACCAGAGCTCCCCATAGTAGTGCCCTCCATGTCACATAGCCCTCCCACTTGTCTAGGTCACCCAGTGGTGGGAGGAGCTTATTCCACGTTATATACCCTTATCCTTCTGTTGTGTATTAAATACTTACTTGATCTCTGATTTTTAATAAAGAACAGTTTCAGACGTTCCTTGAAGGAGTTCTCATTCACATAAAATTCTACTTGGACCCTAAAAATAGAATAAAAAAGAGAGACTGTCAGTCATGTAATGTCAGGACATCATTTCAAATGCTACTATAACTTAATAAAGGGGGCATTAATGTAGTAACAAGCCTAAATCCAGGCCACATTGAAGTCATAAAAAGTTGAGAACTATAACATTAAATCACAGGTCAGATTTTCTTCTCATGTTGAGTGTAATGCATTTACATGCAAGTCACTTCCCATCTCCAGTGGAACTTACAACCCAAGGCCTAGAGGCCATCAGAGGTCATGTGATTGACACCCAAGGCCCTTCAAGTTGTCAGAAATGTTTTATTTCATCCTTTCGAATATATAGTCAGGGATATATTATAGGGAGGGCACAAAGGGCCTCCTAGAGGTGAAGGCATGGGCATGAATGTATGTTGCTGATCCCTCAGAAGTCTAAAGAAGTTCCGCTCCTATCTGCAGCTGTGGTAGGGGATGAGGTGGTGTCTGCAATGTACAGTTGTGTTCAAAATTATTCAACCCCCACTGAAATTGAGTGTTTTGGCCAGTTTGACATTGATTTTGATCATTTCAGTCATCTTGTTTACAATTAAATCAAAGAGGCCCTTGTAAGTCAGACAAATATAACATAACATTTATAATGAAATAACCACAAATGTCTTTTCTGTGCTCACATCATTATCAGTTTTATTCAACCCCCAAGTGACAGTCAATCTTAGTACTTAGTACAACATCCTTTTCCAGTTATAACAGCTCTTAAACGTGAGGCATAGCTTGACACAAGTGTCTTGCAGTGATCTACGGGTATCTTCGCCCATTCTTCATGGGCAAAAGCCTCCAGTTCAGTCACATTCTTAGGCTTGCGCGCTGCAACTGCTTTCTTTAAGTCCCACCAGAGGTTCTCAATCAGATTTAAGTCTGGTGACTGCGATGGCCACTTCAAAATGTTCCAGCCTTTAATCTGCAACCATGCTCTAGTGGACTTGGAGGTATGCTTGGGATCATTGTCCTGTTGAAAGGTCCAACGCCTCCCAAGCCTCAGGTTTGTGACGGACTGCATCACATTTTCATCCAATATCTCCTGGTACTGAAGAGAATTCATGGTACCTTGCACACGCTGAAGCTTCCCTGTACCTGTAGAAGCAAAACAGCCTCAAAGCATGATTGACCCCCGCCATGCTTCACAGTAGGCAAGGTGTTCTTTTCTTCATAGGCCTTGTTCTTCCTCCTCCAAACATAGCGTTGATCCATGGGCCCAAACAGTTCTAATTTTGTTTCATCAGTCCACAGAACACTTTTGTGGTTTGTCCACATGACTTTTGGGCATACTGCAGTCGACTCTTCTTATTCTTTGGAGACAGCAAGGGGTGCGCCTGGGAGTTCTGGCATGGAGGCCTTCATTACGCAGTGTGCGCCTTATTGTCTGAGCTGAAACTTCAGTACCCGCATCTGACAAATCTTTTTCAGTTCCTCAGCAGTCACATGGGGACTCTTTCTCCACTTTGCGCTCAGGTAGCGCACAGCAGTCGAAGTCAGTATCTTCTTTCTGCCACGACCAGGTAGCGTTTCAACAGTGCCCATTGCCTTGAATTTGCGAATGATGCTTCCTATGGTGTCTCTTGGTATGTGTAACATCTTTGCAATCTTCTTCTAGCCATTGCCCTTCCTGTGAAGAGAAATCGCCTCTTCTCTTGTCTTCCTGGACCATTCTCTTGACTTCACCATGTCTGTAAACACACCAGTAAATGTCTAGAAGGAGCTGAGTATCACAGTCATTTTACATCTGCCTAATTGGTGCTTATTCTGCTTGATTGCTGCTCCTTGACATCCACAGGGGTTTTCAATACCTGATCGAAAACACTTGAATGAACCTCTGTTCTTAAGAGTGGTCGTCTTTAAGGGGTTGAATAATTGTGTCAATGAAGAAATCACAAAAAAAACATTTAATACTGTATTACAAAAACAATTGATGTCATTTTAGTTGCATTTGTTTCTTTAAAAAGTCCTTGTAAGATTTCATTCTGAACACAATTACAAATGTACACTAAATTCCCTAAAACCCTTTACAGCATTGGGGGTCGAATAATTTTGAACACAACTGTAAAGGTGAAATGAGTGCCGCAACCCAGGGGCCTCCATCAACACTAATCCGAGCTAAACATAAAGACGCTCATACAAATTAGACTAACAGCACCCAAAATTGCCAATTCAGAAGGACCAGCCGAAGATCTAATGTGTAGTAGATGTTGGCTGTTGTTCTTTTTGCAGATGTTGAGGCAAAATGATCAGGCAAATGGCATTTCAACATGCCTGATGCTTTGTCTGCAATGGAAATAAGCACCCATCAGTGGTGTCTGGCAGTAGCTCACTCTCCTGTCCCCACTGAAAACACCTGCCCACTCAGCGGAACCGAGGGGTCGGAACATCTATTCATTAGACATTGAAAGTGACCCCATACTGTGATAGCAAGGGATGTTGATTGCCCCCACTGCCGTGACATCCACAGTGCCCGAATAACAGTCCCAGTGACACTGCCAAGTGTACTTTTTCACAATCCCACACTTAGGGATCAGGTAGGCTGGGCCCTACCTTATCACCCACCAACTTCAATAATACTCTGCAAACAGACCTTCAGATCATCACAGTGATCCCTACTGAGATAGCAAGAGGTGTTGGTTGCCCACATTGCAGTTCCAGGCTGACTTTTCTACACTCCCATGGTGGCCATCTAGAAGAGTCTCAGAAGCTTTTGGAGCTTTAGACTCCACACATGTTAAAGGCAACTCAGAGAAGTCAGTTTGTACCCGCTGGCATCTCCTCTCTCCCGGAAGGCACTGCTCACTCCCTCAGATCACATGCGCTCTCCCCAGTTCTTATAGCATCAGCCTGCACATGGTCTACTCTGCCCCATCCAATGGCATCATTCCCTGGGTTAAATAGGGCACCTTCCCCTATGGGAAGGTTCCCAAGCTATAGGTTCTTAGCTTGTCTAGTCCTGTGAAGGTTTGCTACTGTATTGTTCTGACCTCTGCCTGTTTACCAGATTGACCTTGTGCTGTCTGTCATGTCTGCCTGATCACTGTATTGGCCCTATGCCACCTGCCCTTACCTACTGCCTGTCTACCGTACTGTACAATCTCTGCCTGTCCTGACCTCGGCTTGTCCACTGAACCTGCTCTTGCTTGTCCTCTTGGCTGCCATGGGCCGGTGTCTCTTGACCAGCCTGGGTCAGCAGCTTCTGAAGAGAGCCTAATCCTAGAGTTAGTGGCTCAGTGGCCCCTGCAGTAAAGTCCAGATCCTCATACGGGGATGAAAGAATGAAAACCGGGGGTCCACCTTGACAACGCCCTCAGGAGTGGCCCCAAACCAAATCCATTTAGTAGGCTCAGTGGGTTCACACCCCGTTGCGTTACCTTCTGCTTCTGAAGTGATAAAACCATTACAATTGGCAAAATGAGTAATACCCAAATGGGTACATCTGGAAAGCGGTACACAATGAGACTACTTCTTCACCCTACATTTTCCCAACCTTTGTTAGCACTTTCTTCTGCGCTCAATTTCTCTGGCTCCTCTCAGCAGAAACCATCTCTTCTGGCTTTTCAAGCCTTGTTATTCAGCAGGCATTGATTGCCGCCAGCTCAGCAGCATCATCTGTACATCCTTCATCTCCTTTAAATAACCCTACTTCACAGTAAATTATTGCGGCGTATTGTACTCGCATAATCTCTTGTCTTGCCGCACAAAAAAAAGATAATCCTCGAATTGAAGCCAATACTGAACTTATGGCGGCTAAATCTGTTAGAAGTCATTAGTCTTTACTACGACTTAGATCTATTCGATGCCCTCAATGCAGTTGACCCTTCTGGATGACCCTTCGTCTTCTCACCCGAGAGGCTCTGGTTAACTAGACTTTTTGATTTGTAATGTAGACTGTCTCGACGAGGTTGACACCGGCTATACCAAGTGCAGTGTCTATGGCAACCCCCTGTTCTTCACCCTTTAAGTGATTCTACATTTTAAGGAACGCTTTTTCTTGTGTAATATAGAATGGTATTATGAGCAATTCTCCGATATCTACCTTTTACTAAGATGTCACGGAGCAAAGTGGCAGGGAGCAGGAAAATCTAATTCCCTACTGCCATCGGCAGATCTCATTACCAGGGCCCATATTTTGTGAATCAGAGGAGATAACCTCAATCGACCCTCCACCACCTTGGCCTTGGTCCTTATTTTCACTTGGGCCCACGACATATCAATAAGATCTAATAGGTTATTGATGACTATAAATAAGTGATTGGCGCCAAAGTCTCCTGCAAACGAGGTTGTCTTCTGCTAGACCTGTAGGGCCAACTATTGTGTGGGCTCATTGGTAGATCATCTGGTTCGCTGTTGGGCCATTTCGACGTCCCCCTTCTTTCTATGCTTCTCTTTGAAGAAATGTATTGAGTCGTCCTGGTACTCTATAATGTTTCTCTAACAGAGATTTCACTTCACCGTTATTTCTCCGTTCTTCTGAAAAAAAAAAAAAAGGATCCATAAAATGCACATTTGGCCTCCGATTGAGCGATTTCCGTCTAAGATCAGTTTTTTGGGAGGAAAAAAGTACTGCATGCAGGACGAGTCGGAAGAAGAGAAAAATAATGGTGATGTGAACGCTTCTTTAGTTAATGATCTCAAAGTCTTCTCAACGTTTCATAAATGGTCACTTATACGTACAACAAGAGCCCAAGCTGCTCCCTCGCCAGTCCCCAGTGTTCATATCTTTCTTCAATTTGGAAGTCAGCGTGTTTATTACAAAGCATCTACTGCTTCTACCTCCTACTAACAAGCCCAGACCTGGTCAAGCAGTCTTTCAATCAACCTCCAGCCTGGTCATATTTTTCTCTATCTTGATGTTTTCTTCATCTTCTGGTCCACAGTGCAATCCAAACAACAAAAAAATCCATATTTTCCCATCACGTTCCCCGCTTCCAGTGCTATCGCGTGTGAGACAATCACCTTGGAAGAAGATGAGGGGTTGTGTAAGCTGTCGGTGGGTTTGGGTTCCCTTTGCAGAGATCCAGCTGATGCAGGGAATATTACAGGCAATGCTCCCTGAGAAAGTGATAGGGAGAGAGCAGAGCCTCTAGGTGTAATGGTAACGCCCCCGTTGCTCCTAGAGGCTCAGTTGCATGTATAAAACATCATTTTTCTCAGCAATGCGGGCACATAGGAACATGGGACCAACACAGATGCCTTCAGCTGAGAGGTCAGCCAGTTTCATAGGTACAGAACTGCTGACAGATGCCCTTTAAATTCATTAAGGGTCTCTGCTCTGCCTTTGATATAAGTTGCTCTGTAAATCAGGTGCCCTTGTCCTTATGGCTGGTTACTTCTCAGACTCTCTGCGTGCTGCTCACATGTGCTCCCTCAGGAACTGTTCTGCGTTAGCTGCACCGACTGGAACAACTCTACTCCTCAGCCTTCTGCCCGGACTAAAACTCTCTTTTCTCTGGTGGTCCTGACCAAGGATCTGATGCCCACTAGTGGGGTTAGATGTTGCAGCAGCATCTCTGTTTGTTACATCCCCCAAGGGCCTGCTTACTTGACTTTAGATGCCGCGGACCCACTTGCAGCTTAGCTCTATTGAATGGCGCTATGGCGCGAGCAGACAAGTGGTGGCTGTCTGCACATTGCACCAAGAAGGGTCATGTCCCTTCCTGGCGCGGTCGCATCTTTAAACTTCCGGCCTGCAAACTGCAGCGCTGCCTCCCATTGAAAACAATAGGAAACAGACACCACCCAACCACCAAAATCACATCGGCAATTTCCGTCATATGAACAAGCCCTAATAGCGTCTACCTCATTTATCCAACATCTGAACATACTCTGGATCCTCTCTGTGGCCCCTAGAGTCACATGTTCATGTATGATCTGGAGCTGGACTCTGGATCTGGAGCGGAGTGTCTGTTAGAAGGTGCGGTGATGTTATTTCACATATTTCTCCACTTATCTCCCTCTTTTACCAGTTATCTCTTCTTCACGGATTATTGGCGGCAGAATATGAGCCGTATCCCGGCCAATCAGCCGTCTACGTTCTATCTTTCACATGTTGAATTGTTAAATGGATTGAACACAGTTAATTGTGGATTGTTTGCTCTGGATTACCTACTGGCACTGAGCGAACAAGCAATTTCTCAGGCCGCGATCCTCAGTGTAATTTCCAAACCTTCCCGTCCTTTGTGAAATTGCAGAATCGCATGCGGAGAACATTCCATTACTTTCACTGATTGTCACATTTGTGAGCGGTCTATCCATACGGTCAATAGGGTGTCATAGGACTGAACACAGATGGGGCGATTTCCCCCTTATGGCCCTTAAAGGGCCACGCACTAAACATCATTTACTTTGACCATTGTATCTCTCAGTCAGAGAAAGTATCATTTATTGGGGGAAGATGGAAAAAACAATCTTTTTTTTTTAGTTTTTTTTTTCATTTGTCTTTATACCATTCACCTTGTAGTTATTATAACTTGTCTCCTTTTTCTGAGGCCAGTTTCTATTACATAATACCAAATCTGTATTTCCTGTAGTTTTTTATTTTTTTACTTAAAGTGGTTTTCTGGCTATAACTGATGACCTATCCTCTGGACACCCAGGACCCCTGCCGATCAGCCCCGATCCTCCTGTAAGTGCCACTTTCTGCTCTCAGCTTACCAAGCACAGCGCCGTACATTGTACAGTGGTTGTGCTTGGTATTGCAGCTCAGCCCCATTCACATCAATGGGGCTGAGCTGCACCTAGGCCATGTGACCGATGAATGTGAGGGGCAAACTGCGGCTCTCCAGCTGTTGTAAAACTACAACTCCCACCATGCCCTGCTGTAGGCTAATAGCCAGTGGCGTAGCTATAGGGGTCGCAGCGGTCGCAATTGCGACAAGGCCCCTAAGTCAGGGGGGCCCACAGGAGTAAAGCGGGCCCCGCAGCCCCGCAATTGGTTTTTTATTAAGTGCGGCGGGCTCTCCTTATATTTTGTGTGGCTGCGCTTACTTGTCAGCGCGAGACCCGTGACCTCCTGCGGCGGGTCTCGCGGGATCACAGCAGCCAGGAATGACGAGTCCGCTGGCCACCGCAGCCCTCAAGTGAGGAGAGCGGAACAAACAAGAGTAAAAATGGCACACACCGGCGTGCGGCTTCATACGGAGGGGGGAGATGAATGATGATCAGTGGTGCCGTGAGACAGTGTGTCTGAATTCAGAAAGGCCCGCACCGGCCATATGAGGGCAGCCAGGGGCAGCAAATAATGAGGGGCCCGGGGCAAATAAAAATGAAATACTCTGTGGGCAAAAAATTAAATGTATAGAGGTAGTGGGCAGGGGCAAAATGAAATATAGTGAGAGTCTCACTATAATAATTTTGCCCCCACTCCCTCTATATGTTTTTTGCCCACAGAGTATTTCATTTTCCTTTGCCCCCTCATTATTTGCTGCCCATGGCTGCCCTCATATGGCCGGCGCGGGCCCCCCTCTTTCTGAATTCAGACACACTGCCGCACGGCACCACTGATCATCATTCATCCCCCCCCCCCCCTCCTATCCCTCGTATGAAGCCAGTGTGCACCATACATAAAAAATTAATTAAAATACTCTATATTTTTTTTAATGTATGGCTTCATAAGGAGGGGGGTGGGGGGTAGGGGCACAGGCTCGCGGGGGGGTTCTCTCATGGGGGGGCCCCAATTCAAAGGTAGCCCTGGGGCCCATATTACTCTAGTTACGCCCCTGCTAATAGCTGTAGCCAGACTGGGCATGCTGGGAGTTGTAGTTTTACAACAGCTGGAGAGCCGCAGTTTGCCCATCCCTGGCCTAGGGTAAGCTGCGAGAAGGCTGCGGTGCTGACAGCAGTGCCGATGCCTTCTCCAACAGCTCCTGGGTGTCGGATCCCCACCGATCAGGTACTGATCACCTATCCTGTTAAAAAGATTCTGAAAACCCCTTTAATAAAGCAATATTTTACGACATATTTTTAGTCCCACTAGGGTTCTTGATCGCTGGTATAATACACTGTAATGCCTCTGTAGTGCAGTGCATTGTGCCTCTCAGTGTAAGGCCTCATGCACACAACCGTATGTTTGGTCTGCGTCCGAGCCGCATATTTTGTGGCTCGGGCGCGGACCCATTCACTTCAATGGGGCCGCAAAAGATGAGGACACTCACACTCCGTGTGCTGTCCGTATCCATTGCTCAGATCTGTGGCCCCGCAAAAAAAAAATAGAGCATGTCCTATTCTTGTCCGTTTTGCGGACAAGAATAGGCATTTCTACAATGGGCCGCGTTCCGTTATGCAAATTGCGGAACAGAACGCTAAACAGCTTCCGTGTTTTGCAGATCCGCGGTTTGCCGACCGCAAAACACATACGGTTGTGTGCATGAGGCCTACTGCTGACAGGCATCCTATAAGGCCCTGCCTCTGACATAAATGGTGATTGTGAAGAAGCCCTCGTTCGTGACAGACATAAGTGCATATCCTGGGAATTTTTGCAGAACACATCCCATTTATGCATGTGTAGTGTACAGGACTTGTGATGCCGACACTACAGAAGGGTCACTTGAGTGCGTACGTTTTCCCCTCATTTATGGGGAGGTTGGTATGAGTCATCGTCATAAATGCAATGTAATGTAATGCTATGTATTTCCCTGTTACTGTGATATTGCTATGTGCAGGCCTGCTGGGGATGTCATTCCAGCTCTAAGTCACTAGAGGGAGCTAGGGAGCCCTAGTTTATATATTTAGGCTCAGTCAGGGAAAAGTAGTTGAGTCCAGGCCATGAGCCTGTGAAGGCAGAGCAGGCCTGGAGCCTGCAGACTTGGAGAGGGCATTGCAGTCCCTGTAACCGGGTTCCAGATCCAAGGAAAGGTTCCCTCCTGAGTCAGCACCTACAGAAGCAGGATCATCACAGCAACCAGCCTAAAGAAGCTGAGGAAAGGCAGAGAAGAAGTCAGTAAAGCAAGAGGTACTACAGATACCAGAGGAGGTACTTGATAATTACAATTCCAAGGATACACGCCAGATTTAGGGCATTGGGGCCTTCAAAGATGAGGACACTCACACTCCGTGTGCTGTCCGTATCCATTGCTCAGATCTGTGGCCCCGCAAAAAAAAATAGAGCATGTCCTATTCTTGTCCGCTTTACGGACAAGAATAGGCATTTCTACATGGGCCGCGCTCCGTTATGCAAATTGTGGAACAGAACGCTAAACAGCTTCCGTGTTTTGCAGATCCGCGGTTTGCCGACCGCAAAACACATACGGTTGTGTGCATGAGGCCTACTGCTGACAGGCATCCTATAAGGCCCTGCCTCTGACATAAATGGTGATTGTGAAGAAGCCTCGTTCGTGACAGACATAAGTGCATATCCTGGAATTTTTGCAGAACACATCCCATTTATGCATGTGTAGTGTACAGGACTTGTGATGCCGACACTACAGAAGGGTCACTTGAGTGCGTACGTTTCCCCTCATTTATGGGGAGGTTGGTATGAGTCATCGTCATAAATGCAATGTAATGTAATGCTATGTATTTCCCTGTTACTGTGATATTGCTATGTGCAGGCCTGCTGGGGATGTCATTCCAGCTCTAAGTCACTAGAGGGAGCTAGGGAGCCCTAGTTTATATATTTAGGCTCAGTCAGGGAAAAGTAGTTGAGTCCAGGCCATGAGCCTGTGAAGGCAGAGCAGGCCTGGAGCCTGCAGACTTGGAGAGGGCATTGCAGTCCCTGTAACCGGGTTCCAGATCCAAGGAAAAGGTTCCCCTCCTGAGTCAGCACCTACAGAAGCAGGATCATCACAGCAACCAGCCTAAAGAAGCTGAGGAAAGGCAGAGCAGAAGTCAGTAAAGCAAGAGGTACTACAGATACCAGAGGAGGTACTTGATAATTACAATTCCAAGGATATACGCCAGATTTAGGGCATTGGGGCCTTGGAGGATAGTTTCCCTGTTCCAGGATCAGTCAGGTAGATAGTGCAAGCCGCCTGTACTGCAACAGTCCTGTGTTTTACCTGCCATATGTGAACTGTAACCTATAACCTGCTAAACCAGCCGTCTTCTAAGGAACTGCGCTTCCATCTATGTCTATGCATGATTACCATCAAAGCTTCAGTAAAGTTCAAGTTCTGTTTTATTGCAACGTGGTTCCTCAATTATTCCTACTATCAACAAACGGTGTGCCACTGTTAATTGGCACTGGCGTCACGAACTCTACCTATAACTACCTGTCCTTGCAGAAGAACCAGAGAGTCGGCCTGTCCCAGGTTAGTGGTCATAACTGCACTACAACACCCAGGAACACTATTGAACCCTAACTTGAGTACGCTGCACATGGCCCCGCCCTTTTCCAGTACCAAAGCCCCACCCCTTTATTGCACTTTTGGAGAGCCAGGTCTGAGTCTGATGATACAGTTGAAGCCATGGAGGGCTGTTTTGCAAAAGAAAGCAGCCCTCCGTGCCACACCTGGGAGATTTGCCGGCTCTTCCGGGAATCTGGAAAGCATTATGTGTATATATGTATGTAGTCTTCTCTGTATAAACTCCGACCAGTCCTCTTGGCTCCTGGCTGTCAACTGGAGTCATGAGGATTGCAGGAAAGAGGAGAGGTGAATATTTAATGAAAAATATTCTACAGTTTTCAAACCAGAACCGGGATCTGAATACTTTTGGAATTGCATGTCGTTAAAAATTTGGCATAGCCACTGAGTTATTCAATAAAATGTATCTGTATAGCGCCACCTGCTGTTTGTTTTGTTTCTCATTTATTTGACCTTAGGGCCGCACATGCTCAGTTTTATCCTTCAACTGCCTCCTGAGCTGTGATAGGGAGAGCATGGACACGCCTCCTGACCTGTGATAGGGAGAGCATGGACACGCCTCCTGAGCTGTGATAGGGAGCGCATGGACACGCCTCCTGAGCTGTGATAGGGAGAGCATGGACACGCCTCCTGAGCTGTGATAGGGAGCGCATGGACACGCCTCCAGAGCTGTGATAGGGAGAGCATGGACACGCCTCCTGAGCTGTGATAGGGAGAGTATGGACACGCCTCCTGAGCTGTGATAGGGAGAGCTTGGACACACACCCTGAGCTGTGATAGGGAGAGCATGGACACGCCTCCTGAGCTGTAATAGGGAGAGCATGGACACGCCTCCTGAGCTGTGATAGGGAGAGCATGGACACACCTTCTGAGCTGTGATAGGGAGAGCATAGACACACTCCTGAGCTGTGATAGGGAGAGCATGGACACACCTCCTGAGCTGTGATAGGGAGAGCATGGACACACCCTCTGAGCTGTGATAGGGAGAGCATGATCACGCCTCCTGAGCTGTGATAGGGAGAGCATGGACACACCCTCTGAGCTGTGATAGGGAGAGCATGGACACGCCTCCTGAGCTGTGATAGGGAGAGCATGGACACGCCTCCTGAGCTGTGATAGGGAGAGCATGGACACGCCTCCTGAGCTGTGATAGGGAGAGCATGGACACGCCTCCTGAGCTGTGATAGGGAGAGCATGGACACGCCTCCTGAGCTGTGATAGGGAGAGCATGGACACGCCTCCTGAGCTGTGATAGGGAGAGCATGGACACGCCTCCTGAGCTGTGATAGGGAGAGCATGGACATGCCTCCTGAGCTGTGATAGGGAGAGCATGGACACGCCTCCTGAGCTGTGATAGGGAGAGCATGGACACGCCTCCTGAGCTGTGATAGGGAGAGTATGGACACGCCTCCTGAGCTGTGATAGGGAGAGCTTGGACACACTCCCTGAGCTGTGATAGGGAGAGCATGGACACGCCTCCTGAGCTGTAATAGGGAGAGCATGGACACGCCTCCTGAGCTGTGATAGGGAGAGCATGGACACACCTTCTGAGCTGTGATGGGGAGAGCATAGACACACTCCCTGAGCTGTGATAGGGAGAGCATGGACACACCTCCTGAGCTGTGATAGGGAGAGCATGGACACACCCTCTGAGCTGTGATAGGGAAAGCATGAACACGCCTCCTGAGCTGTGATAGGGAGAGCATGGACACACCCTCTGAGCTGTGATAGGGAGAGCATGAACACGCCTCCTGAGCTGTGATAGGGAGAGCATGGACACGCCTCCAGAGCTGTGATAGGGAGAGCATGGACATGCCCCCTTAGCGGCAGCAGAAAAGACACTCCCCGCGAGCTGCGAGCACGATATAAATCTAGCAGAGCAATGAATGAGGAGATCTCTGGATCCATATGAGGTACAGGGCTGGTTCTAGCTTTGTTAGAAAGAGATTGTCATCTTCTATATGATGTCTGATTTTACTTTTCACATTATTCATGGAACAACCCCTTTAATCACTACATGGTACCCATTTTTTAGGAGCTTCCTGGACATTCCAGAATGGACAACCATTCATCTGACCAGGAAAGCTCTAGGGAGAACAGAGTGCAGGACCTGAGGCGGAGGACCATGACAAGGATTTGAACATTCGTGTCATTCCCCTCTCTCCCCCTTGGGGCCTGTACTAAGTATTCCACAGACTGTGCCTTTAAGGTCACCCATATGGCGGTTTTATGACAACTGCCACCATCTGGTGAACCTGTAGCCTGAACGTCTTGTAAGGCTTGCTCTCATTATCACTGCAGGCTTTATACGCCGGTCTCAGGTGTGACCAGCGGCATCAGACCACGCAGCCCGCCGTTCCTATCAGCAGCTTTCTCGGTATCATAAGATGCCGGCCACTGCCCTGCTATGGCGGAGGAGCTGCGCCACAGTCTTTACCTTGACTCTAATTTCGCCCAGCTGCAGGCTGCAATGTCTGCGTTAACCCCTGCACTGCCAGGAGAGCTGGAGACACAGCGCGGCTTCCTGTAGAAGATGCAGTCATCCTGCGTGACCATATAATTAGATGTATAACCAAGGGAACGACAACAGGGACACACTCCCTAATATACACTGGTGCAGTAGATCTACAAATAATACCTTTTTGTGGGACAGCTACAGATATGGCCGTCGTGTGATGGCACGTTGTATGTCCCGGTGTGGTGGCACATGCATCCTCCACCTCACCTTCCAGAAATCCTATTATGGATGCTCCATAACATTACCACCCGTCCAGTAACAGGGCTCAGGTAGCTATGCAATGCCACATGCCATACCGCCATGCAAGTAAGTGCCGAAATAGTGCACCCACATGGTTACGGTAAGCGGCGTGGCTTTGAGTCTCAGTTTCATGCCCGGTGCATCTGTTTGGTTGCTTTTTTACAGATTTGCTCTTGCATATGGCTAGAGTCGTGCCAGTTTAGTGCCATGCTACAATGCCCCCGTGAATACCAGTTATAGCGTCGTCGTCGTCCCACACTTATCCATTGGTGTCCTAGAAGACCAGCCCTAATGGGTCCATAAGTACCAATCTCAGTAGAACCCATGGGTAGCTTCCTTGGTGCCCCACCCCATGCCACAGAGAACACCCAAGTAGTAGCACCCATGCCAGGCACAGTCATCCTATGAGTGTTAGTACAAGTTGTACCACCAGGCTCTGTGCCGCCATCAGCGACAGCCACGGTAGTCCAGCATCCGCTTCATGGCCCCTAACATACAACGGGTGGTCAATTTTCTATGAAGTCCATATGCCAATATAGGTGAAGGTTTAGGGGGTACAGATTATTAATGGGGGGGGGGGCTTTATGTTTTGGGGGTAGGTAAAATGGTTACGAGAAGTGAATTTTGTGAGAGGGAGAAGGTATGGTAACGTGATAGCAGCGGGCGGCCATTATAGACACAAGCAACTTTCACCAGGTCAGGGGCCCCATTTGCAGTTTCCCCCAAAAAGCTGAGAGAACCTGATGGGGAGCAGAGCGCCTCCCCGACGATGAACGCTATAATCTGTTCGTTCCGGCAGGTTACGTTGCGATTTCACGCTTGACGGAAAAATGACAAACACAGTTTATCAGCCCAAAGAGCGGAACGACGGAGAAGATTAAATGCGCAAGCGGGAAGCCTGTGCGGAATAAAATGGAAGTTAGCTGCTCAGAAAGCGAGAGGGAAACACATTTACATGGAGGACGGTAAAGCGAGCGTCCGGTGAAGCGTGCAGCAGCGATGATAACAATGGCAGCCGGTGTTGGCATGGCAACGGGGGGAGACAACATGGAGGAGATGAGACAGGGCAAAAGAAGGAGCGCTTCTCCCCAATTCATACAAGTCCTCGAGTCGCCCTTATGGTTCTCAGAATTTCTTTATATCCACATACCTATTGCTTCTGGGAAAGATGGGTGACCGCTAGAGATGAGTGAATCAATACTAAACTCATTTCACTAAAATTCATTTTTCGCTATAAATAACATAACATTTTTATTCTCTGGGTCAGTACGATTACAGTGATACCGAATACATATAGGTTTTTTTACTTTTTACTACTTTTTTTTAAAAAGAAAAAAATCTTTTTGCATTGCCGCTTTCCAAGACCCATAACTTTCTTATTTTTCTTTCTATGGCGTTGTGTGAGGGCTTGATATTTGCAGGACGACTTTTATTTTTCACTGGTATCATTTTGGAGTAAATGGTGCTTTCTGATCACTTGTTATTACGTTTTTGTTGTTGACAACTAAGAATAAATTAGCAATTCTGTCTTTTTTTTTTTTACGGCGTAGGGGATAATTTCGGTGATATCTATGTAGTCTGGGTCGTTACGGACGCGGCAATAAAAAACATATGGGGGAGGAGTTTTTTATTCATTTTTTGTTCATTGAAAAGTGTATTTTCCCTATAATGCATTGCAGGAAATTACTGAAGCCTGGTCTGTTAGAGCAGGTCCGTGGCTCGCATGTGAGAGCCGGGTCCCCACTCCCCCGCTGGGGGACCTGTGCAGCGCTTAGACTGGGCCGCCGTAAAAAAGCAACGGCCCAGCCTAAGGCTGGCTTCACACATCCGTTTAACACGGACGTGAACTGTCTGTGGTAACCTGGGCTGGATTCCTGCTTAGAGCAGGAGCGCACAGTCTCATTGGTTGCTGTGACGCCGTGCGCTCTCTGCCGCCGCTGCTGTACAGTAATACACTGGTATGATCTATACGACTGTATTACTGTACTGCAGCGGCGTCAGGAACCGCACGGCGTCATAGCAACCAATGACGCCGTGCGCTCCTGCTCTAAGCAGGAATCCAGCCCAGGTTACCACGGACAGTTCACTTCCGTGTTAAACGGACGTGTGAAGCCAGCCTTAGGCCTCTTAGTGACCGCCGTAGAAAGGCGTATGGGTGGTCACTAAGGGGTTAAGGATCCCTCACAGTAGTTATGTCCCTTTAGTGCCTCCACACTCATGCCCCTTCTCAGTAATCATGCCCCTTTACTGCCCCCACACAGTAGATAAGCCACCTTAGTGCCCCCCCATACATTTGATATGTCCATTTATTAACCCCACACAGTAGATATTCCCCTTTAGTGCCCCCCACACAGTAGTTATTCCCCAATTGTGCCCCCACACAGTAGTTATGCCCCCTTAGTGCCCCCACAGAGTAGTTATTCACTTTTAGTCCCCCCAAACAGTAGCTATGCCACCTTAGTGCCCCCACACATTTGATACGTCCACTTAGTACCCTCACACAGTAGTTATACCCCCTTAGTGCCCCCACACAGTAGTTATGCCCTCTTAGTGCCACCACACACAGCAAAACATCTTCTTAATTAGTGCCCCCTTAACAATAATGTAGCCTGTACAGGTAATAAAATAAAAATAAAAAAACTCACCTAGCCTCGTTCACCTGGAGATTGAATTACTAGGTAGAAAATAAGCTTGTAAGTAGAGAGAGCACAGAGGCAGTTAGTGTAGTGTGTGTCTTACAGTGATGACAGCTGCTGGAGCTATTCATAACTTCATCGGTGTTATGCTGCCGGGCCCCTTGTCAGCCCGGGCCCCGAAGAAGCCGCTTCCCCTGCTTCCCATGTAGTTATGCCACTGACTTCTTGTGTTGCACTGCACAAAGATCATTTAGGTGACAGTACCTTTTTTTCTGTGCATGAGACAGTCTTTTCTGTCCAAAAACCTGTTCCAAAGCTTCTACAGTTCAAAACTGTTTTATGGGCATATTTCCAGCACCACCAACAGCATATATTTTACTGCATACGCTGAGCAATTGCACCTTTTTCTTTCCAAAAACCTACTGCAATTTTTCTTTTATGTGCACAAATAATCCTATTTTATTGTGTCAATACTGACTACTAGGAGACCTCAGCGTGGCTATGCCAATTTTCAGGCCAGATGGAGCCCTATCCATTCTGGTGGAATTGACTCAGACCCAAATATAATTTTTTGACTGATTTGTTAGAATAGGGCCGAAATGAATTTCCAGAAATTCCCTCATCTCTACTGACAACCAAAATGGGCGCTTATACAAGGTCTCTCATCATTTGTCATTTATAATACAGGCTCCAGAACCCAGTGGGACTGCTACCTCTATGATCTGATCTCTAATAGCTACTTGTCTGCAGCGGAGCTAGCCTGTGTCAGGACATCATGAGTGGCAGCATCCAGAGCAGGAGGAGCCTGGCCTGAAGAAAAAAAATATAGTGCGAGGAGCGGTGAGTAATTAAAGGGGTCTGAGCTGCAGTCAGAAGTCTGGCGTTTGCGGTCTGAGTTCTAAATATTGGTGTCTAGTATGGGGTCGGAGCTCTAAATATTGGGATCTAGTATGGAGGCTAGGCTCTGAATACTGGAGTCTGTGGTCTATGATCTGAGGTCTTAATATTGGGGTATGGCCTAAGGACTGAATTGTAAGGTCTAATTTTGGACTGGGGTCTGAATACAGGGAACTAGTAGATGCTATGTTCTGTGGTCTGAATATTGGCGCATGGTCTGAGGTATGAATATTGGGGTATGGCCTGGGGTCTGACTTATTCAGTCTGAATTTTGGACTGTTAATACTGGAGTCTAGGGTCTGAATATCAAGGACTGGTCTGTGGTATGGTCTGAGGGCTGAATATTTGGGTGTGGTCTGAGGTCTGATATTGGGGTGTATCCTGAGGTTTGAATATTGGGGTATGGTCTGGGGTCTGAATTGTGTAGTGTGAATTTTGGACTCTGAATATTGGAGTCCAGGGTCTGAATATAGAGAACTGGTGGATGGTATGTTCTGAGGTCTAAATATTGGAGTATGGCTTGGGGTCTGAATTATGGAATTAAATTTTAATTAAGGGTACTTTCACACTAGCGTTTTGGATTCCGTTTGTGAGCTCCGTTTCAGGGCTCTCACAAACGGTCCAAAACGGATCAGTTTAGCCCCAATGCATTCTGAATGGATAAGGATCCGTTCAGAATGCATCAGTTAGGCTCCGTTCCGCCTCTATTCCGTTTTGGAGGCGGACACCAAAACGCAGCATGCAGCATTTTGGTGTCCGTCTGAAGAGGCGGAGCCTAACGGATCCGTTTTTTTTTACAATGTAAGTCAATGGGGACGGATCCGTTGTCAGTGACACAATATGGTGCATTTGAAAACGGATCCGTTCCCCATTGACTTTCAATGTAAGTCAAAACGGATCCGTTTTGGACTTTGTCATTTTTTATTAAAGCTAATGCAAACGGATCCGTTCTGAACGGATACAAACGTTTGCATTAGAGGTGCGGATCCGTCTGTACAAATAAACAGACGGATCCGCACCAACGCTAGTGTGAAAGTACCCTAACTTGGCTGAGGTTAATGTGGCAGGCAATCCCCCCTCCCCCCAGGAAGATCTTATAGTAAGGGCAATATACAATGAATATTCAGAGAAAAATGTTGCACACCCTGACAAACCGCATCCCCATGGCAAGCCATGCCCTAATAAACCGCACCCCATGGCAAGCCCTGCCCTAATGAACCGCACCCCACAATAAACTATGCCCTAACAAACCGCACCCCATGGCAAGCCCTGCCCTAATGAACCGCACCCCACAATAAACTATACCCTAACAAACTCTAACCCATAACAAGCCACGCCCTAAAACCTCCCATCCCATAACAAGCCACGCCCCAACAAACCCAACCCCATTAAAAAAAATGGAATAGTAAAGGGGTCCTCCACCTCATGTAAATAGAATCGTTGTACAATTTTCTAATATACTATATTTTAATTCTTCACCATTTTCAAGATCTTTGATTGCTGTTGGTGAATAGAAACATCCAGAGGCTAATCACACACATACAGACCAATTACTTTGATTTAAGAAGATTTTGTTTCTGCCCTACACCTGCTCACAGCTGAGGGATTGTTACAGTGTATCAGCCTAAATACAGATCGACACAAATACAAGGCTTCTACCTCCACTGATACAATGAAGCAGCAGCTATGTGAGCAGGGCTAGGGTGCAAGTGAGGAGGAATCAGACTCTCACAGCCCTGCACTGATGAAATATGACGCTTCCCCTTTAAATGCAGCTGACGGCTGACATGGCAGCGATTATTCTTGCTGTTACTCATGACAGCGATTTACCCCAAATACTAAGAAATCAATAGCGCCTGACATTTGGCCTGTACACGGCATATTCATTACTGTCATGTGTCTGCAGCCCAGTCATTTATCTCAATGCTGCACGTCAAATCAGAAGAAGATAAAGACCGCAATCCTGTGTCCAGGAAAACCATGGACGTAATCAGGAGCCCGGACTCCAGACCCAGACCCAGCTTACCTGCACTGACACATTGTAACAACTGACGGCACCTGCACTGATACATTGTAACAACTGACGGCACCTGCACTGATACATTGTAACAACTGATTGTACCTGCACTGATACATTGTAACAACTGGCGGTAACCCGCACTGATACATTGTAACAACTGATGGTACCTGCACTGACACATTGTAACAACTGGCGGTACACGCACTGATACATTGTAACAACTGACAGTACCTGCACTGATACATTGTAACAACTGACTGTACCCGCACTGATACATTGTAACAACTGACGGTACCCGCACTGATACATTGTAACAACTGACGGTACAAAAACTCATACATTGTAACAACCGACAGCACCTGCACTGATACATTGTAACAACTGATGGTACCTGCACTGATACATTGTAACAACTGGTGGTACCTGCACTGACACATTGTAACAACTGGCGGTACACACACTGATACATTGTAACAACTGACAGTACCTGCACTGATACATTGTAACAACTGACTGTACCCGCACTGATACATTGTAACAACTGACGGTACCCGCACTGATACATTGTAACAACTGACGGTACAAAAACTCATACATTGTAACAACCGACAGCACCTGCACTGATACGTTGTAACAACTGATGGTACCTGCACTGATACATTGTAACAACTGGTGGTACCTGCACTGATACATTGTAACAACTGGTGGTACCTGCACTGATACATTGTAACAACTGACGGCACTTGCACTGATACACTGTAAAAACTGACCGTACCTGCACTGATACATTGTAACAACTGATGGTACTTGCACTGATACATTGTAACAACTGACGGCACCTGCACTGATACATTGTAACAACCGACCGTACCTGCACTGATACATTGTAACAACTGATGGTACCTGCACTGATACATTGTAACAACTGATGGTACCTGCACTGATACATTGTAACAACTGACGGCACCTGCACTGATACATTGTAACAACTGGTGGTACCTGCACTGATACATTGTAACAACTGGCGGCACCTGCACTGATACATTGTAACAACTGACGGTACCTGCACTGATACATTGTAACAACTGACGGCACCTGCACTGATACATTGTAACAACTGACGGCACCTGCACTGATACATTGTAACAACTGACGGTACCTGCACTGATACATTGTAACAACTGACCGGTACCTGCACTGATACATTGTAACAACTGACGGTACCTGCACTGATACATTGTAACAACTGACGGTACCTGCACTGATACATTGTAACAACTGACGGCACCTGCACTGATACATTGTAACAACTGACTGTACCTGCACTGATACATTGTAACAACTGACGGTACATGCACTGATACATTGTAACAACTGACGGTACCTGCACTGATACATTGTAACAACTGATGGTACCTGCACTGATACATTGTAACAACTGACGGCACCTGCACTGATACATTGTAGCAACTGACGGTACCTGCACTGATACATTGTAACAACTGACGGTACATGCACTGATACATTGTAACAACTGCCGGTACCCGCACTGATACATTGTAACAACTGACGGTACCTGCACTGACACATTGTAACAACTGCCGGTACCCGCACTGATACATTGTAACAACTGACGGCACCTGCACTGATACATTGTAGCAACTGACGGTACCTGCACTGATACATTGTAACAACTGACGGCACCTGCACTGATACATTATAACAACTGACGGTACCTGCACTGATACATTATAACAACTGACGGTACCTGCACTGATACATTGTAACAACTGACAGTATCTGCACTGATACATTGTAACAACTGATGGTACCTGCACTGATACATTATAACAACTGATGGTACCTGCACTGATACATTGTAACAACTGACAGTATCTGCACTGATACATTGTAACAACTGATGGTACCTGCACTGATACATTGTAACAACTGGCGGTACCCGCACTCAGTGTCGGACTAGGGTACCTAGGGCCCACCAGTAAAATGTATTTTGGGGGCCCACCGTATGGATACATTCAAATATAATACATAATCTAACAGGTTTTTATATGAACATGGTTGAGGAGCTGTACACTGAATATATGTATGTAGTGCAGAGTCTACTGTGTTATGTGCCACTTGTGCAGGGGGTGGGAGACTAGGGGCCCACCGGGGGATTCCCCTGCACCTCTGTGGCCAAGTCCGAGCCTGCCTGCACTGACACATTGTAACAACTGACAGTACCTGCACTGACACATTGTAACAACTGACAGTATCTGCACTGATACATTGTAACAACTGACATTACCTGCACTGACACATTGTAACAACTGACAGTACCTGCACTGACACATTGTAACAACTGACAGTACCTGCACTGATACATTGTAACAACTGACAGTACCTGCACTGATACATTGTAACAACTGACATTACCTGCACTGACATATTGTAACAACTGACAGTACCTGCACTGATACATTGTAACAACTAACATTACCTGCACTGATACATTGTAGCAACTGACGGTACCTGCACTGATACATTGTAACAACTAACATTACCTGCACTGATACATTGTAACAACTGACAGTACCTGCACTGATACATTGTAACAACTAACATTACCTGCACTGATACATTGTAACAACTGACCGTACCTGCACTGACACATTGTAACAACTAACATTACCTGCACTGACACATTGTAACAACTGACCGTACCTGCACTGACACATTGTAATAACTAACAGTACCTGCACTGATACATTGTAACAACTGACAGTATCTGCACTGATACATTGTAACAACTGACAGTATCTGCACTGATACATTGTAACAACTGAAAGTACCTGCACTGATACATTGTAACAACTGACAGTACCTGCACTGATACATTGTAACAACTAACATTACCTGCACTGATACATTGTAACAACTAACATTACCTGCACTGACACATTGTAACAACTGACAGTACCTGCACTGATACATTGTAACAACTGACTGCACCTGAACTAATACATTGTAACAACTGACAGTATCTGCACTGATACATTGTAACAACTGACAGTACCTGCACTGATACATTGTAACAACTGACGGTACCTGCACTGATACATTGTAACAACTGACAGTACCTGCACTGATACATTGTAACAACTGACTGTACCTGCACTGATACATTGTAACAACTGACGGTACCTGCACTGATACATTGTAACAACTGACTGTACCTGCACTGATACATTGTAACAACTGACAGTACCTGCACTGATACATTGTGACAACTGACGGTACCTGCACTGATACATTGTAACAACTGAAAGTACCTGCACTGATACATTGTAACAACTGACTGTACCTGCACTGATACATTGTAACAACCGACCGTACCTGCACTGATACATTGTAACAACTGATGGTACCTGCACTGATACATTGTAACAACTGACTGTACCTGCACTGACACATTGTAACAACTGACAGTATCTGCACTGATACATTGTAACAACTGACAGCACCTGCACTGATACATTGTAACAACTGACTGTACCTGCCCTGATACATTGTAACAACTGATGGTGCCTGTACTGATACATTGTAACAACTGACGACACCTGCACTGACACATTGTAACAACTGGCGGCACCTGCACTGATACATTGTAACAACTGACCATACCTGCACTCATACATTGTAACAACCAACAGCACCTGCACTGATACATTGTAACAACCGACGGCACCTGCACTGATACATTGTAACAACTGATGGTACCTGCACTGATACATTGTAACAACTGATGGTACCTGCACTGATACATTGTAACAACCGACGGCACCTGCACTGATACATTGTAACAACTGGTGGTACCTGCACTGATACATTGTAACAACTGACGGCACCTGCACTGATACATTGTAACAACCGACCGTACCTGCACTGATACATTGTAACAACTGACGGCACCTGCACTGATACATTGTAACAACTGACGGCACCTGAACTAATACATTGTAACAACTGACCGTTCCTGCACTGATACATTGTAACAACTGACGGCACCTGCACTGATACATTGTAACAACTTACGGCACCTGCACTGATTTATTGTAACAACTGACCGTTCCTGCACTGATACATTGTAACAACTGGCGGTACCTGCACTGATACATTGTAACAACTGACCGTTCCTGCACTGATACATTGTAACAACTGATGGTACCTGCACTGATACATTGTGACAACTGGCGGTACCCGCACTGATACATTGTAACAACTGACGGCACCTGCACTGATACATTGTAACAACTGACTGTACCTGCACTGATACATTGTAACAACTGACGGTACATGCACTGATACATTGTAACAACTGCCGGTACCCGCACTGATACATTGTAACAACTGATGGTACCTGCACTGATACATTGTGACAACTGGCGGTACCCGCACTGATACATTGTAACAACTGGACGGCACCTGCACTGATACATTGTAGCAACTGACGGTACCTGCACTGATACATTGTAACAACTGACGGTACATGCACTGATACATTGTAACAACTGGTGGTACCTGCACTGATACATTGTAACAACTGACGGCACCTGCACTGATACATTGTAACAACTGGCGGCACCTGAACTAATACATTGTAACAACTGACCGTTCCTGCACTGATACATTGTAACAACTGACGGCACCTGCACTGATACATTGTAACAACTTACGGCACCTGCACTGATTTATTGTAACAACTGACCGTTCCTGCACTGATACATTGTAACAACTGGCGGTACCTGCACTGATACATTGTAACAACTGACCGTTCCTGCACTGATACATTGTAACAACTGATGGTACCTGCACTGATACATTGTGACAACTGGCGGTACCCGCACTGATACATTGTAACAACTGACAGCACCTGCACTGATACATTGTAACAACTGACTGTACCTGCACTGATACATTGTAACAACTGACGGTACATGCACTGATACATTGTAACAACTGACGGTACCCGCACTGATACATTGTAACAACTGATGGTACCTGCACTGATACATTGTGACAACTGGCGGTACCCGCACTGATACATTGTAACAACTGACGGCACCTGCACTGATACATTGTAGCAACTGACGGTACCTGCACTGATACATTGTAACAACTGACGGTACATGCACTGATACATTGTAACAACTGCCGGTACCCGCACTGATACATTGTAACAACTGACGGTACCTGCACTGACACATTGTAACAACTGCCGGTACCCGCACTGATACATTGTAACAACTGACGGCACCTGCACTGATACATTGTAGCAACTGACGGTACCTGCACTGATACATTGTAACAACTGACAGCACCTGCACTGATACATTATAACAACTGACGGTACCTGCACTGATACATTGTAACAACTGATGGTACCTGCACTGATACATTGTAACAACTGACAGTATCTGCACTGATACATTGTAACAACTGATGGTACCTGCACTGATACATTATAACAACTGATGGTACCTGCACTGATACATTGTAACAACTGACAGTATCTGCACTGATACATTGTAACAACTGATGGTACCTGCACTGATACATTGTAACAACTGGCGGTACCCGCACTCAGTGTCGGACTAGGGTACCTAGGGCCCACCAGTAAAATGTATTTTGGGGCCCACCGTATGGATACATTCAAATATAATACATAATCTAACAGGTTTTTATATGAACATGGTTGAGGAGCTGTACACTGAATATATGTATGTAGTGCAGAGTCTACTGTGTTATGTGCCACTTGTGCAGGGGTGGGAGACTAGGGGCCCACCGGAGATTCCCTGCACCTCTGTGTGCAGTCCGAGCCTGCCTGCACTGACACATTGTAACAACTGACAGTACCTGCACTGACACATTGTAACAACTGACAGTATCTGCACTGATACATTGTAACAACTGACATTACCTGCACTGACACATTGTAACAACTGACAGTACCTGCACTGACACATTGTAACAACTGACAGTACCTGCACTGATACATTGTAACAACTGACAGTACCTGCACTGATACATTGTAACAACTGACATTACCTGCACTGACATATTGTAACAACTGACAGTACCTGCACTGATACATTGTAACAACTAACATTACCTGCACTGATACATTGTAGCAACTGACGGTACCTGCACTGATACATTGTAACAACTAACATTACCTGCACTGACACATTGTAACAACTGACGAGTACCTGCACTGATACATTGTAACAACTAACATTACCTGCACTGATACATTGTAACAACTGACCCGTACCTGCACTGACACATTGTAACAACTAACATTACCTGCACTGACACATTGTAACAACTGACCGTACCTGCACTGACACATTGTAATAACTAACAGTACCTGCACTGATACATTGTAACAACTGACAGTATCTGCACTGATACATTGTAACAACTGACGGTATCTGCACTGATACATTGTAACAACTGACAGTACCTGCACTGATACATTGTAACAACTGACAGTACCTGCACTGATACATTGTAACAACTAACATTACCTGCACTGATACATTGTAACAACTAACATTACCTGCACTGACACATTGTAACAACTGACAGTACCTGCACTGATACATTGTAACAACTGACTGCACCTGAACTAATACATTGTAACAACTGACAGTATCTGCACTGATACATTGTAACAACTGACAGTATCTGCACTGATACATTGTAACAACTGAAAGTACCTGCACTGATACATTGTAACAACTGACTGTACCTGCACTGATACATTGTAACAACCGACCGTACCTGCACTGATACATTGTAACAACTGATGGTACCTGCACTGATACATTGTAACAACTGACTGTACCTGCACTGACACATTGTAACAACTGACAGTATCTGCACTGATACATTGTAACAACTGATGGTACCTGCACTGATACATTGTAACAACTGACTGTACCTGCCCTGATACATTGTAACAACTGATGGTGCCTGTACTGATACATTGTAACAACTGACGACACCTGCACTGACACATTGTAACAACTGGCGGCACCTGCACTGATACATTGTAACAACTGACCATACCTGCACTCATACATTGTAACAACCAACAGCACCTGCACTGATACATTGTAACAACCGACGGCACCTGCACTGATACATTGTAACAACTGATGGTACCTGCACTGATACATTGTAACAACTGATGGTACCTGCACTGATACATTGTAACAACCGACGGCACCTGCACTGATACATTGTAACAACTGGTGGTACCTGCACTGATACATTGTAACAACTGACGGCACCTGCACTGATACATTGTAACAACTGGTGGTACCTGCACTGATACATTGTAACAACTGACGGCACCTGCACTGATACATTGTAACAACTGACGGCACCTGAACTAATACATTGTAACAACTGACCGTTCCTGCACTGATACATTGTAACAACTGACGGCACCTGCACTGATACATTGTAACAACTTACGGCACCTGCACTGATTTATTGTAACAACTGACCGTTCCTGCACTGATACATTGTAACAACTGGCGGTACCTGCACTGATACATTGTAACAACTGACCGTTCCTGCACTGATACATTGTAACAACTGATGGTACCTGCACTGATACATTGTGACAACTGGCGGTACCTGCACTGATACATTGTAACAACTGACAGCACCTGCACTGATACATTGTAACAACTGACTGTACCTGCACTGATACATTGTAACAACTGACGGTACATGCACTGATACATTGTAACAACTGCCGGTACCCGCACTGATACATTGTAACAACTGATGGTACCTGCACTGATACATTGTGACAACTGGCGGTACCCGCACTGATACATTGTAACAACTGACGGCACCTGCACTGATACATTGTAGCAACTGACGGTACCTGCACTGATACATTGTAACAACTGACGGTACATGCACTGATACATTGTAACAACTGGTGGTACCTGCACTGATACATTGTAACAACTGACGGCACCTGCACTGATACATTGTAACAACTGACGGCACCTGAACTAATACATTGTAACAACTGACCGTTCCTGCACTGATACATTGTAACAACTGACGGCACCTGCACTGATACATTGTAACAACTTACGGCACCTGCACTGATTTATTGTAACAACTGACCGTTCCTGCACTGATACATTGTAACAACTGGCGGTACCTGCACTGATACATTGTAACAACTGACCGTTCCTGCACTGATACATTGTAACAACTGATGGTACCTGCACTGATACATTGTGACAACTGGCGGTACCCGCACTGATACATTGTAACAACTGACAGCACCTGCACTGATACATTGTAACAACTGACTGTACCTGCACTGATACATTGTAACAACTGACGGTACATGCACTGATACATTGTAACAACTGCCGGTACCCGCACTGATACATTGTAACAACTGATGGTACCTGCACTGATACATTGTGACAACTGGCGGTACCCGCACTGATACATTGTAACAACTGACGGCACCTGCACTGATACATTGTAGCAACTGACGGTACCTGCACTGATACATTGTAACAACTGACGGTACATGCACTGATACATTGTAACAACTGCCGGTACCCGCACTGATACATTGTAACAACTGACGGTACCTGCACTGACACATTGTAACAACTGCCGGTACCCGCACTGATACATTGTAACAACTGACGGCACCTGCACTGATACATTGTAGCAACTGACGGTACCTGCACTGATACATTGTAACAACTGACGGCACCTGCACTGATACATTATAACAACTGACGGTACCTGCACTGATACATTGTAACAACTGATGGTACCTGCACTGATACATTGTAACAACTGACAGTATCTGCACTGATACATTGTAACAACTGATGGTACCTGCACTGATACATTATAACAACTGATGGTACCTGCACTGATACATTGTAACAACTGACAGTATCTGCACTGATACATTGTAACAACTGATGGTACCTGCACTGATACATTGTAACAACTGACGGTACCCGCACTCAGTGTCGGACTAGGGTACCTAGGGCCCACCAGTAAAATGTATTTTGGGGCCCACCGTATGGATACATTCAAATATAATACATAATCTAACAGGTTTTTATATGAACATGGTTGAGGAGCTGTACACTGAATATATGTATGTAGTGCAGAGTCTACTGTGTTATGTGCCACTTGTGCAGGGGGTGGGAGACTAGGGGCCCACCGGGGGATTCCCCTGCACCTCTGTGGCCAAGTCCGAGCCTGCCTGCACTGACACATTGTAACAACTGACAGTACCTGCACTGACACATTGTAACAACTGACAGTATCTGCACTGATACATTGTAACAACTGACATTACCTGCACTGACACATTGTAACAACTGACAGTACCTGCACTGACACATTGTAACAACTGACAGTACCTGCACTGATACATTGTAACAACTGACAGTACCTGCACTGATACATTGTAACAACTAACATTACCTGCACTGATACATTGTAACAACTGACAGTACCTGCACTGATACATTGTAACAACTAACATTACCTGCACTGATACATTGTAGCAACTGACGGTACCTGCACTGATACATTGTAACAACTAACATTACCTGCACTGACACATTGTAACAACTGACAGTACCTGCACTGATACATTGTAACAACTAACATTACCTGCACTGATACATTGTAACAACTGACCGTACCTGCACTGACACATTGTAACAACTAACATTACCTGCACTGACACATTGTAACAACTGACCGTACCTGCACTGACACATTGTAATAACTAACAGTACCTGCACTGATACATTGTAACAACTGACAGTATCTGCACTGATACATTGTAACAACTGACAGTATCTGCACTGATACATTGTAACAACTGAAAGTACCTGCACTGATACATTGTAACAACTGACAGTACCTGCACTGATACATTGTAACAACTAACATTACCTGCACTGATACATTGTAACAACTAACATTACCTGCACTGACACATTGTAACAACTGACAGTACCTGCACTGATACATTGTAACAACTGACTGCACCTGAACTAATACATTGTAACAACTGACAGTATCTGCACTGATACATTGTAACAACTGACAGTATCTGCACTGATACATTGTAACAACTGACTGTACCTGCACTGATACATTGTAACAACTGAAAGTACCTGCACTGATACATTGTAACAACTGACTGTACCTGCACTGATACATTGTAACAACTGACTGTACCTGCACTGGTACATTGTAACAACTGACAGTATCTGCACTGATACATTGTAACAACTGACAGCACCTGCACTGATACATTGTGACAACTGACATTGCCTGCACTGATACATTGTAACAACTGACTGTACCTGCACTGGTACATTGTAACAACTGACAGTATCTGCACTGATACATTGTAACAACTGACATTGCCTGCACTGATACATTGTAACCATTGATACTATTTGCCTGCACTGATACACTGTAGCAAAACATCAGCGCAGGGGAGACACTCATGACTACTGATTTCTAGAACTAAAATACTCCACTGTCAGGGAGTTACTGCTCAGGTTGCATTATTCAGGGGGCCCCTGGCAAATGGGGCCCTCAGCCATAGCCCCCCACCTTAACACTGGTCCTGGCTCCGCTGCTATCCAGCTCTCCTATAGTATAGCACCCCTCCCTAAGAGGCAAAACATAAAGCTCCAAAGCCTTTAGGAGGGCCACCTACCGTACCATAGTGTGACATCTAAGCCCCGCGGCCTAGGTGGAGGTGCATCCTCGGCCCCCCTATAGTTACCCCCCTCCACCTACACATGCCGGCTCTACTATTTTTACCATTATTATTTTAGCACTATGTGGCGGTGTTATTATGAAACTCTTGTGCCCACCAATTATATACAACCATATGGCGGTTTTATCTATATGGAGGTATTATTTATCCACTATCATGGCACAATACATCATTTACTATTTTCCTTTACGAGCCGACAAACGATTGGTCAGTGATGTGACCGGCTGAACAGCAATGAACGCGCTCCGTCAGCGTCCTCGACACCACAAGCTCCACCCACTCATTGGCCCACGAGTTAAATGTCCGAAAAATGGCGGCATTAAAAGGGGCATGATTCTAACTAAAAAATAGAAAAATTAAAAAAACAGGGAGGGGCGCCCTTTAGGAGAAGCTGGGGAACGCAGATGTCAGCGACCTGCAGCTGTTGTAAACTACAACTCCCAGCATGCTTTGAAAGCCGAATCCTGGGAGTTGTAGTCCCACGACAGCTGCAGAGCTCGACTTTAACGTAGCACGGATACAACAGAAGCAGCTGTCACTTACCCAGAGTCCATTGTGCCCCCTGCCCCATTGTAGCTGCCGAAAAACTTTAGATTGGCCATTTAAGCCCCGCCCACAACCGTAATCATGCGGCTGGCGATCCTGCTCCGTCCGATCCCCATCTACGGCTAATTACGGCAACATAAACTAGGCCATTAAAAAAAAAAAGTATTGTGCTGAAAAAAAACCCAACAAAAACAAAAAATCCTAGGCCGAAAGAAGCGAAAGCGAAAAATTAGCAGCTTGTTGGCAAATTGTCTGTGGTCTAACGCCCTCCCCCATTGTGTAATAGGTTTATATCGCCTCTGCTCCCTTCCGTTTATTTATTTTTTTCTTTCTTTCCTCCTCCTAACGATGTCACCTCGTTAGAATGACTGAGAGCGTAGCAGGGACACTTAGGATGGGGGGGGGGGAGTTGCCATGGCGATAAGGGCCTGCTGCTGGTGCGCGGGAGGTTTGCCCTCTTACTTTTCTAAATTAAATATAGGGAGAGCGGAAAATCACGTTAGAAGACAATGGGCGGCCTGCGCTCGCGTCTCTGCCGGCAACAAGCCGGACGACATCCGAACTCCGCAGAACCGGGGCCTGCTTGTGAAAGAGCCTGAAAGAAAAACTGCCTGTTGCCTCTAGCAACCAATCACTGCGCAGCTTTCAGGCTGTACAGCGCTCCTGGAAAACGAAAGCAACGCTGTGATTGGTCACTAGGGCCACCGCATTCACTTTCAGTATGTTGATGTACAGTACAGTGTCAAGGCGATCTTTGTGGCCCCAGCGACGGAGGGACGCTCTGACCGCTCCATCCTCAATAGATGAAGAAATTCGAGAAATTTAGAGATATTAGAGAAAAGCTGTCTGCTGGCCCTAGCAACCAATCACTGTGCAGCTTTCAGGCAGTACAGCGCTCCTGAAAAATGAAAGCAGTGCTGTGATTGGTTGCTAGGGTCACTGCATTCACTTTCAGTATGTTGTGATGTAAAGTACAGTAGCGTGACGATCTTTGGCCGCGACCAAAGTCACCGCGTAGCTGAGCCTTAGCGCAAAGGTATTAATGGGATCATTTATCAAACTGGTGTAGAACTGGCTTAGTTGCCCATAGCAACCAATCAGATTCCACCTTTCATTTTTGCCAGCTTCTTTGGTAAATGAAAGAAGGAATCTGATTGGTTGCTATGGGCAACTAAGCCAGTTCTACTTTACACCAGTTTGATAAATGACCCCCTAAGTTTTCCTAACGTGGTGGCCTTGATTCTGTCAAAAGGGGGGTGTCCTGAAAAGGGGGGGGGGGGGGAACAACGCACCACAGTCTTATGTCTTCCGGGTACTAGAATTACCCTAGGTGACAATTAATACGGCTGTCCGCAGTTGTCACCCAGATTGTATAACTAGACAGACAACCTCGTTGTAGTGGCGGCCATATTTTCTATCATCCAGCTTTCCCAGAAACAGCTAAAACTGAGAAAGAGATGAGTAGAAGATGTATCTTCAGGATTTAGGACTCTAGGAAAGCTGCATGACCACTCCTGCTTGAGCCTTAGTAGTACCGGCCATATTGGAGGTCATCCAGCTTTCCTAGAAACTGATTTAACAGGGATAATAGAATTTACATCTGACAGAATCCGGCACCTCCCAGGACGGCTGTACCATTGGACAGCCTTGGCATTCAAATGCACCATGAGGGAGAGGAGTCATGCCATGAAAAATGGGCGTGGCCCACAAAAAAGGGTCACACCCCCGTGGAAAGCAATTTTAAAAACATTGCCAAGCAATAGATATCACCCAAATTTCTGAGAAACAAGTAGAATTTGTATCGGTTTCTGGAAATTAGAAATGTGGGCCCCATTCACTTGGTTGTCACTCGGCTTTCCCAGAAACGGATAAGAAAAAGCTGAATCGACTTTAAGTCTTTTCATGGGTGACATCCCACATGGCCGACATTACAGCTTCCCTAGGGACCTACAGATAAGGTGTGAACACGCATGTGACAGATGAAGCCGCGGCGTGGCTGAGCGTGGTCCGCAAATAACCGTAGATAAGACGTTTTTGTCAATAGCGCGCAGATGTCCGCCGAGCCGAGAACGTCTCCTGTTAAACAAACAAACAGATTTAATAGAAACATAAGCACACAATCTGCACAGCCAATTCTGATACCTTATCTGTGCCAACCGGCAGCCTGGCATCCGCTGATGTCATGTAGACACTCGTCAGCCCATGACCACGCTGAGGCAGAAGACAAGCTACCATCCAAATAAAGCGGCTGGAAATGCATAGACTTTGGTTTCCTTTAGGTGTATACAGTGCTGCTTGAAAGTTTGTGAACCCTTCCGAATTCTTTGTATTTTTGCATAAATTCAGCCTAAAATTACTGTATTTCTTGGACTATAAGACACACATTCCCCCCAAAAGTGAGGGAAAAGTGGCAGTGCGTCTTATAGTCCGAATGCTAATGACTGCTTCCATTATAAAAGTGAGGGAGCATTGAAGGAAGCACTGCATGGCCGTGCTGCTCCATGTCCTAACAGTGTACGGCGTCAGGACGTAGGCTTGCACTATGACCTCAGCAAGTGAGGTAATGTGTATATTTTTTTTTTTAAACGTCTGATGGGGGTCCAATCTAGG
Organism: Bufotes viridis; assembly: GCA_033119425.1. Classification (NCBI taxonomy): domain Eukaryota; kingdom Metazoa; phylum Chordata; class Amphibia; order Anura; family Bufonidae; genus Bufotes; species Bufotes viridis. Next base: position 35,285,321 of record CM065590.1, read on the forward strand.
GTCGCCACTGGCTTCACCCCAAAAAGCCGGACCTCACTGGTCACACGCCCAAACAGATAAACCACGCCGCCTGCTCTGTGAAGTCACGCCCTCATCACGGCTGTAAAAAAAAACTAATGGAAGAAGAGGGAAGAACTTTCTGAGGGGAAGATGAGCTGGGGAAAACGGAGTGCTTCTCTCCCCCTCAGTCAGCCACATGGAGCCATGTCTGCAGCTCTAGTGACTGACAGGGGGTGAGAGAAGCCTCAGGCAGTTGCTGCAGCTCACTCTCAGACAGCGCAGTGCTGCTGTCTGAGCGTGAGCTACTGAAAGGGTGGACATTCCTGTGTCCATACAAGCCCTGTCCCGGACGGAGGACAGGGAGCCAGAAAACCGGACATCTGGCCACCCTAGTCCAATTTGAGATTGATGGGGTCTGATATGAGGCTGATGGGATCTGATCCGAGACTGATGGGGGGTCTGAATTGAGGATGATGGAGCTTGGGGTTCTGAAGAGGATCTGAACTGAGGCTGATGGAGCTTCGGAGTCTGATGGAGCTTGCTGGTCTGAAGATGATCTGATCTGAGACTGCTGGATCTTGGGGGTCTGATGAAGATCTGATCTGAGGTCTGATGGAGTTTGGGGATCTGAAGAAGATCTGATCGGAGGCTGTTGGAGCTTGGGCGTCTGATCTGAGGTTTGATGGAGCATGGGGTCTGATGAGGATCTGATCTGAGGTCTTATGGAGCCTGGTGCTCTGATTTTGGGTCTGATGAGGGTCCGATCTGATGCTCATGGAGCTTGGGAATGGTCTGATTGAGCTTGGGTGTCTGAAGGAGGTCTGATCTGAGGTCTGATGGAGCCTGGTACTCTGATTTTGGGGTCTGATCTGAGGTACAAATCCTAGGCGTATCTTGTAGTCCGGTGCATTTTATAGTCCGAAAAATATGGTACATCTAAAAGTAGATAAAGATCACCAATTCACAGAAATAAGTAAAAAATAAAGTAAAGACTTTTGTCACCTTTTTCAGCATGATGAGCATCAACAACTCTTCTTCTGAGGTCCTCAGAAATCTCCTTTGTTCATGCAATGATACATCTCCACAATCATGTGTCGTGAAGATCAGACTTTGATAGATCCCTGTTCTTTAAAACAGGTCGTCCACTCATACCTGATTGTCATCCCAGTCAAATTATCTGCTAATCCTAAAGGTTCACAGACAGCGATATTCTATCGATTTTCTGACCAAGTCTAAGGCCTCTTTCACTGATGCTGGGAAAGAGGCGGGTGCGTTGCGGGAATATGCGCGTTTTTCCCGCGCCTGGTGCAAACGTTTGTAATGCGTTTTGCACGCGCGTGAGAAAAATCGCCATGTTTGGTACCCAGACCCGAAGCCGGACTTCATCACTGAAGTCCGGTTTCAGGTCTTCTGGAGAATTGATTATTTTCCCTTATAACATGGTTATAAGGGGAATAATAGCATTCTTAATAAAGAATGCTTAGTAAAATGAGTGGAAGGTTGAACAATAATAGACCAGTTAACTACTTGACGCTGTAGTCGCGATCTCCTCTTCTTTCCAGCATCAGCTAAGATTCAGGACCTAGATGACGTCACATCACATGGTTCAATCACATGGTCCATCACCATGGTAAGATGGACCATGTGATTGGACCATGTGATGTGACGTCATCACAGGTCCTTTAGTTCTTAGCTGATGCTGGAAAAGAGAGGACAGATCGCAACTACGCGATCAAGTGGCTAAGGTAAGTTAACTTTTATTATTTTTAACCCCTTCCTCTTCATTTTACTATGCATTCTTTATTAAGAATGCTATTATTTCCCCTTATAACCATGTTATAAGGGAAAATAATAAAGATCTGGTCCCGTTGCTAAGCAACCATGGGGGAAAATCGCGACGCATCCGCACTTGCTTGCGATTTTCCCGCAGCCCCATTCACTTCTATGGGGCCTGTGTTGCGCAAAAAACGCACAATATAGAGCATGCTGCGATTTTCACGCAACGCAGAAGTGATGCGTGAAAATCACCGCTCATGTGCACAGCCCCATAGAAATGAATGGGTCCGGATTCAGTGCGGGTGCAATGCGTCCTCCCCACGCATTGCACCCGCGCGGAAAACTTGCCCGTGTGAAAGGGGCCTAATAGTTTTGATTACCCTATTTTTCGCCCAAAGTAGGGGGGAAATGTCAGTGTGTCTTATTAGGCTTTATTTGCTCTGAGCATGGGGTTCTGATCTGAGGTCTAGGGCTCATTCACATTGGGGGTCTGATCCGAGGTCCGAATGGGGGGGCAGTCTTATTCATATTGGGGCTCTTATCTGATGTCATTCGAATTGGGAGTCTGATCTGTGGTTTGAATGGGGGGGGGGGGGGGGGAGGTCTTATTCATATTGGGGCCCTGATCTGAGGTCTGTGGGGTCATTCACACTGGGGCTCTGGTATAAGGTCTGATTGGGGCTCTGAAAAATATATTTTTTCTTATTCTCCTCCTCTAAAACCTAGGTGCGTCTTATGGGCAGGTGCATTTTATAGGGTGAAAAATACAGTAAGTTGTCTGATTTGGTTATATTCTTTTACTTTTCGGACTTGTTTGAACATTTTATGTAGTTTTAGGTCAAATGTATGCAAAAGTGTACAAAACTCTTAAAAGTTCACAAACTTTGAAGCACTATTGTAGGTTGCAACTTCTGTGGGTTAGAATATCAACCAAGCAGAGGATTTGGCTCTGAGCTGGGCAAGATCATTAAGAGCTCATCACTGCAGTTCTATCGGTAGATGTAAAACCTCCAGACATGGAAGATCTCCCAGATCCCAGACGTCTAGAAGTCTAAGCTCCTATGAAAATCCTGGACAAGCCTTAAAAGGGGTTGTCCTACGAAAAATATGCTACATTTTTCAAACCAGCCCCTGGAGCTGAATACTTTAGTGATTGCCTGTAATTAGAACTCAGTTATTCAATAAAATGTATCTGGATAGCGCCACCTGCTGTTTGTTTCCTTATTTCTCTGCTCATGTCTCTGAGGTGGCCACACATGCTCACTTCCATCATTCAATTTCCACCAGCTGGATCTTCTGTTAGATGCTGTGACAGTTACAGAGAGAGAGTTGCAGCAGAAAGGACACTGCCCCTGAGCTGTGATAGCGAGAGCGCTGTACCAGAAAGGACATACTCCCCTGAGCTGTAATGTGAAGAGAGCTGTAGCAAAAAAAAAAAAAAAAATGCCCCCAGCGCATCAGCCACAGGAGCGATGAATGGGGAGATCTCTGGATCCATGTGAGGTACAGGGCTGGTTCTAGCTTTGTTAGGGCTCATGCACACGACCATATGCATTTTGCGGTTTGCAAAAAACGGATCTGAAAAAAAATACGGATGACGTCCGTGTGCATTCCGTATTTTGCGGAACGGAACATCTGGCCCATAATAGAACAGTACTACCCTTGTTCGTAATGCAGACAATAATAGGACATGTTCTATTTTTTTGCGGAACGGAAATACGGAAACGGAATGCACACTGGGTAACTTCTGTTTTTTTTTTGTGGACCCATTGAAATTAATGGTTCCGTATACGGTTCGTAAAAAAAATGAAACTGACATATTAATCAGGGAACAACCCTTTAAGGCCTCTTGCGCACGACAGTATTTTGCGGACCGTATACTGGCAGTTTTTTCAGTTCAGTATACTGAACCATTCACTTCAATGGGACTGCAAAAAATACTGAAGTGTCTCCATATGCCTTCCGTTTCCGTTTTTCCGTTCCGTTTAAATATAGAACATGTCCTATTCTTGTCCGCAAATCACGTTCAGTGACTCCATTCAAGTCAATGGGTCCGCAAAAAAAATGGAAAGCATCCGTATGTCTTCCGTATCCGTTCCGTTTTTGCTGAACAATCTATTGAAAATTTTAAGACCAGCCCAATTTTTATTATGGAATTACTGTATACTGTATATGCCATATGGAAAAACGGAATGAAACCGAAATGGAAACACAACGAAAACTAAAAACGGAACCACGGATCCGTTATAAACGGACCGCAAAACACTGAAAAAGCCATACGGTCGTGTGCAAGAGGCCTAAAGGTTGCCTTTTTGGCTATATCTCCCATTTTTCCGCAGATCCTTGCCCTTAGTGAAAAAGTTGCTAAAACCTTGACCAAATATTGCTACGAGGTTTATGGCCATCTCTCGCTGAACTTCTGGAAAAGGTCCCACATAAATACCTATGCTTAACCCCTTCCTGACACAGCGATTTTCCATTTTTGTGTTTTAATTTTTTGCTCCCTGCCTTCCTGAAACCATAACTTTTTTATTTTTCAGTTCACATAGCTGTATGAGGGCTGTTTCTAATGCCATAATTGAATATGGCATACAATGTAGTGGGAAGCAGGAAAAAATTCCAAAACGGGGTGGAATTTGAAATAACAAAACAAAACGCAATTCTGCCACAGTTTTACAGATTTTGTTTTTACGCAGTTCTCTATAGAGTAAAACTGACTTGTTCTCTTTTCTTCTGGTCATTACAATTACGCTGATACCACATATGTATAGATATTCAAGCATTTTAATAGTGGAAAAAAAATAATTTTTTTTTTTTTAAAATACATTTTTTTCTTTTTATCACCATATTCTGACCCCCATACGTTTTTTATAGTTATGTCTACAGAGATGTGTGAGGCTTATTTTTTGGACGATCTGTAGTTTTTGTTAACATCATTTTGGGGTGTGGATGACTTTTTGATCACTTTTTATAAAAAAATTGGGGAGGTAACATGATAAAAAAAAACGGCGAATCCATTACATCATTCACCGTATAGAATTTTTTTTTTTTTGTATTTTTATAGTACAGGCAATTTCGCACATGGCGATGCCCATGATGTTGATTTTTGTTTATTGTTTAACCACTTCCCGACCGCCCATAGGATATAAACGTCCTATGGGTGGATGTTTTAGAATGTCCATTCAGAGATGGCAGCTGCACGCTAATCGTGCAGCTGCCGAGCAGGGGGCCCGCACATGACACGTGCAGCGTGCTGACCAGATCTTCCTGTCATCCGGATCCCTCCTGCCAGGATCACCACAACATCTACAGGAGACATCTCTACAAAGTGCACGATATTAAGGATACAGACTTGATAAAGGGGTCTTTGGTGCCCCGAAACGCGTCGTCTATACAATAAAGATATTGTTGTATCCATACCGTGGTCGCGTTCTTGCGCCTAGTGTCTATCTGCTCATCACACAATCAACAAGTGGTAGACGAGCTGTTCCCTTAACCTAGAGAGAAGGCAGGGACCGTTCCTAGGTGTCCCTGCCTTCTAGAGTGCTATGCGCTTCCTGCCCGGCCCGGCCGCCATGTGACCACCGGGGGCCGGAAGAGTGCAGGAGCTGTCGGGTCTCTCACAGACCTCGATCAGCCCTGCACTGAGGCTGTACAGCGCTCTATTCTGCTGTACAGCCTCTCTGGGGGCTGTATTCCCCTGTAACTGGGGCTACTATGTCAGCCCCAGTTACAGGAGAAATCAATGTTGAAAAAAAAAAATTAAGTTAAATGTCCCTCAGAAGTCTTGTATGACCTTATGAGGGATGCAAAGTGTAAAATAAAAAATAAAAAAATAAAGTGCTTTTTAAAATAAATGAAAAAAAAGGCTTCACATGTAAAAGAAAATAAAAAATTCCCCAACTAAGTAATTAAAAAAATGTTAAAAATAGAAATTTTTTTAATAAAAGACATATTTGGTATTGCCATGTTATGACCGACTCTATAAATATATCACATGATCCACCCCGCCCTATAAACACCATAAAAAATTTAAAATTAAAACTGTGTAAAAAACAAAGCAACTTTTGTCACCTTACATCACAAAAAGTGCAACACCAAGTGATTAAAAGGCGTATGTCCAACAAAATGGTACCAATAAAACAGTCACCTCATCCCGCAAAAAATGAGCCCCTACATAAGCAAGTCGCTCAAAAAATAAAAAAAAACTATAGCTTTCAGAATATGGAGACATTAAAACATCTTTTTTTTTGTTTCAAAAATGCTATTATTGTGTTAAAGTGAAATGAATAAAAAAAAGTATACATATTGGGTATCACCGCCTCCGTAATAACCAGCTCTATAAAAATTTCACATGACCTAACCCCTCAGGTGAACACAGTAAAAAAAAAAAAAATTTTTTTGGGTTACCTAACCTCACATAAAGTGCAACACCAAGCGATCAAAAAGGTGTATGCCCCCCAAAATAGGACCAAACAGTCACCTCATCCCGCAAAAAAAATGACACCCTAATAGTGCTGATCGAGCACCAAAGTGCTCAGGTGCTCGAGTAGAACACTTTGGGATGCTCGGGTGCTCTACAGAGCACCCGAACACAATGGAAGTCAATGGGAGAACCCGAGCATTAAACCAGGCACCCCCTGCTCTAAAGAGGGGAGGGTGCCTGGTTCATAGGAAAAGGTCAGAAATTGATGGAAACACGACTGAAATGGTTCGGGAACAGCATGAGGAGGATGTCTGGATGCATCTTGGACTTCCAGGTCGATGCTGGGAACGATATTGTCTGAGTAGTACACCCAGGGCTGGGACAAGGTCCACCACCAACAGAGGCTGAGCTGCCCAAGTGCGCCCCCCCCCCCAAACTTGTGGAGTCTTTACTAAATACTGTTGTAATCACACATAAATATGCACAGTTTAATGTATCAATTAATGACGCACTGTTATGGAGGATCTGTGGATGACACTGTTATGGGGCGGATCTATGGATGAAACTGTTATGGGGGGGATCTATGGATGACACTGTTATGGGGTAATCTGTGGATGACACTGTTATGGGGATCTGTGGATGACACTGTTATGAAGGATCTGTGGATGACAATGCTATGGGGATCTGTGGATGACACACTTATGGGGGATCTGTGGACGACACTGTTATGGGAGATCTATGGATGACAGTGTTATGGGGGATCTATGGATGACAGTGTTATGGGGGATCTATGGATGACACTGTTATGGAGGATCTGTGGATAGCACAATGTTATGGGGGTCTGTGGATTGCACTGTTATGGGGGATCTGTGGATTGCACAATGTTATGGGAGATCTGTGGCTGACACTGTTATCGGGTAATCTGTGGATGACACTGTTATGGGGGATCTGTGGATGACAATGTTATGGGGGATCTGTGGATGACAGTGCTATGGGGGATCTGTGGATGACACACTGTTATGGGGGATCTGTGGATGACACACTGTTATGGGGATCTCTGGATGACACACTGTTATGGGGGATCTCTGGATGACGCATTGTTATGGGGGGGATCTGTGGATGGCAGTGTTATGGATTGTGACTCACAATGGATATTGGGGGCCAGCAAATTACAAGGAAGGCGGGGGTGGGGGATGATTGATAACATACATATCTAAATGGCTGGGGGGTGAGGGCTTGACTTGAGCATCTACTGATCAGAGCATTAGAATAGCAGGAATAAATAACATCTAAATGTCTGGTGGGGTAGATGGGGGTAGGACAAGGGCTGATGGGGGAAGGGCGACTGGGTTAGATAATCTATACTGACATACATTTGACACACATACATACTGACATACATATGACACACACATACATACTGACATACATATGACACACACATACATACTGACATACATATGACACACACACATATATACTGACATACATATGACACACACATACATACTGACATACATATGACACACACATATATACTGACATACATATGACACACACATACATACTGACATACATATGACACACACATATATACTGACATACATATGACGCACACATATATACAGACATACATATGACACACACATACATACTGACATACATATGACACACATACATACTGACATACATATGACACACACATATATACTGACATACATATGACACACACATATATATTGACATACATATGACACACACACATACTGACATACATATGACACAGACACATATATACTGACATACATATGACACACACATATATACTGACATACATATGACACACACATATATACTGACATACATATGACACACACACACACACACATATATACTGACATACATATGACACAGACACATATATACTGACATACATATGACACACACATATATACTGACATACATATGACACACACACATACATACTGACATACATATGACACACACACATATATACTAGACATACATATGACACACATACATATATATATACAGACATACATATGACACACATACATAAACACACACAATATGCACATTACATTACTGCCATTCCATTCCCTTTAACCCCTTACATTTTCTGCACATACAGTCTCTGGTGACTTGGAGGGAGAGGCAGGATGCAGAGTATTCCTCCTCCTCCTCCTTCTCTGTCCCGACGCTGCTCTTCTCTCTGTGCTGGGGGAGGGGGTTGTGAATCTCTGGTGCACACACAGGCAGGAAGTCAGGGGCTGGGGAAGGTACGGAGCTGCAGCACACTGCACTAGACTGAGGGAGGGAGGAAGAACACCACTAGGGGGCGCAGGACCGGCTGTTACAGCAGCAGAGCGCAGAAATGGATGCTCTGCTGCTAATACAGCTACACGGCAGCAGCAGGGACTTGGTGAGAGTGGCCTTAGCCTGCGCCCTGAGGCTTGAGCGCCCTGAGGCTGGAGCCTCCTCAGCCTCTGTGTCGGCCCGGCCCTGAGTACACCACTTTTACAGACTGACAATAATACGCACAAAACCAAAGATACTTGTATATAAAGTGCAAGTCCTGTCAAAAATTACAAGGAAGAAGCACTCCAATACAAACTGTATATCACATAAAGGAGGGCCTCATTCACATTGTGGTACAATTGTTCAGGTAGTGGGACTCCTACACTCATAAAGCCTATGCTCTAAGTGAAAGGGCTGCCAAATATTACAAGGAACCGGCACTCCAATACACCATTTGTTACACATAAAGGGCCTGCTGGTGACCATCTAAAACATTACAGGTGAGGGCCTGCTGCTGAGCTGACCATCTAAAACATTATGGGCGAGGGCCTGCTGCTGAGCTGACCATCTAAAGCATTATGGGCGAGGGCCTGCTGCTGAGCTGACCATCTAAAGCATTAGGGGCGAGGGCCTGCTGCCGAGCTGACCATCTAAAGCATTAGGGGCGAGGGCCTGCTGCTGAGCTGACCATCTAAAACATTAAGGGCGAGGGCCGGCTGCCGAGCTGACCATCTAAAGCAGGCATCCTCAAACTGCGGCCCTTCCAGCTGTTGTAAAACTACAACTCCCACAATGCCCCTGCACTAGGCTGATACCTGTAGGCTGTTCGGGCATGCTGGGAGTTGTAGTTTTGCAACAGCTGGAGGGCTGCAGTTTGAGGATGCCTGATCTAAAGCATTAGGGGCGAGGGCCTGCTGCTGAGCTGACCATCTAAAACATTAAGGGCGAGGGCCTGCTGCCGAGCTGACCATCTAAAGCATTAGGGGTGAGGGCCTGCTGCTGAGCTGACCATCTAAAGCATTAGGGGCGAGGGCCTGCTGCCGAGCTGACCATCTAAAGCATTAGGGGCGAGGGCCTGCTGCTGAGCTGACCATCTAAAACATTAGGGTCGAGGGCCTGCTGCCGAGCTGACCATCTAAAACATTATGGGCAAGGGTCTGCTGCTGAGCTGACTATCTAAAACATTATGGGCAAGGGTCTGCTGCTGAGCTGACTATCTAAAACATTATGGGCAAGGGTCTGCTGCTGAGCTGACTATCTAAAACATTATGGGCAAGGGTCTGCTGCCGAGCTGACTATCTAAAACATTAGGGGTGAGGGCCTGCTGCTGAGAAGACTATCTAAAACATTAGGGGCGAGGGCCTGCTGCTGATCTAAAACAGGGGTGGCCAACCTTACAGACACAGTGAGCCAAAAAAAAAAAAAGGATGATTACCAGGAGCCACAAGCTATACATTTACACAGTCACTGTATTTTTCGCCCTACAAGATGCACCTAGGTTGTAACAAAGAAAAATAAGAGAAAAAAAAAAAAGATTTTTCATCTGATCTGAGGTCTGATAAAAAAAAAAAAATCTTATATTTCATTAGCAGAGAAAAAAAAAGAAAAAATATATTTTTTACCAGACTTCCGATCAGACTCCTAAATCGGATCCCCAATTCTCATCTGACCTAAAATCAGACCCCCAATGCTCGTATCAGACAACACATATCAGACTCCCAGTGTCAGACCCTCAGTGCTCAGATCCCCCCCCCATTCTTAGATCTGACCCCCCCATGCTCAGACCTGACCAACCCATGCTCACACAAGACTCCCCCATGCTCAGATCAGACCCCCATTGCTCAGATCAGACCTCCATTGCCCAGATCAGGACCCCTCCCCCATGTTCAGATCAGACCCCCATGCTCAGTTCTATAATTTTTAAAAAATCTCTTCCCTCTCCTGATCAGGCACTGGTCTCTTGTTCGGGCAGCTGCTACTTTGCGGGTACACGCTCTCCACTATGACCTGATGAGCACAGCATCAGGTCATAGTGCATGTCTTCATGTACTATGTTCTCACACTGTGTGCCTCAGGACGTAGTGGAGAGTGAGCTAGAGCTGCAAAGTAGCAACGGTGCCCGATCAGGAAAAAATATCTGAGCATGGGGAGGGGAGTGAGCCGGCCTGACTGCTTCCCAGCTCCACAGCAAGAGCCGTACTTGAACAAGCAAAGAGCCACATGTGGCTCAAGAGCCACAGGTTGGCCACCCCTGATCTAAAACATTATGGGGAATGGCCTGCTGGTGACCCTCTAAAACATTAGGGGTGAGGTTCTGCTGCTGAGCTGACCCTCTAAAAAATTAGGAGCGACGGCAGCCTAATAAGCATGTTGATATGATGAAGGAGGAGGAGGAGAAAAGGAAGATTGAACCACATACCCTTTTTTGTGGTGGAAGGGTTGCATGGGAATACAGTGTATTCAATATACCATAAAAGCCACATTTAAAGTGCCTTTATGTTCAGCTGCTTTCCTCTGGTGGAGTAGAGAAGTCAGGGGCAATCCAGGCCTTGTTTATTTTTATAAGAGTCAACCTGTCAGCATTGCCAGTGGAAAAGCGGATGCGCTTTTCAGTTATTATGTCCCCAGCAGCACTAAATACCAGCTCTGACAAAACGCTGGCAGCAGGGCAGGCGTAGAGCGCCAGTTCGTGCCACGTGTTTAGCGTGAACATCTAATAGTTGTAAGGCACAGAGGGATCATTGAGGTGCTGACACGGTCTGCTACGTACTCCTTCACCATCTTCCAAAATGTTTCCCTCCTTGTGACACTAGGCCACGCATCATGGTGAGGGTGCTGGCTGGGTGTCATGAAACTGTCCCAGGCCTTGGAGAGTGTTGCCCTGCCTTTGTTGGAACTGCTGTTTGTTCCCCTCCTCGGTTGCCCAAGGAACTACGTACTCTGCCGCCAGAGTTGTCAGATGGAAATTTTTGGAGCAATTTTTCCACAAGACCTTCTGGTATTGCACCATTTTGTCAGTCCTCTCCACCGCAGGAATGAGAGATGAGAAGTTCTCTTTGTAGTCGGGGGCGAGAAGGGTGAACAACCAGTAATCGGTGTTGGCCAAAATTGAACAACGCGAGGGTCACAGGAAAGGTAACATAACAAAGTCAGCCATGTGTGCCAGAGTCCCAACAGACAAGACTTTGCTGTACTCATCAGGAGGATGACTCTCAATCTCCTCATCCTCTTCTGCCCATCCACACTGAACAGATGGAATATTCCTGCTATGGATACTATCCTCTGTAGCGGAGGCAACAGTCTCCTGCGCCTCCTCCTCCTCCTCGTCATCATACAATTCGCGCTGAGAAGACAAACTGAGGGTGGTCTGGCTATTACCCTGTGTACTGTCTTCCCCTATTTCCACCTCTTCCACATGCAAAGCGTCCGCCTTCATTGTGAGCAGCGAGCGTTTCAGTAGACACAGAAGTGGGATGGTTACGCTGATAATAGTGGCTCACCCACTCACCATCTGGGTTAATTCCTAAAATTTGCGTAAAACCTCACAGAGGTCAGACAACCATGCCCACTCGTCGCTTGTGCAGAGGCGACGACCATGTTGCAGCTGGTATTCCACTATCTGCTGCTCACAAAGCCTGGCCAACATGTGGAACATGAAATTCCAGCGCGTGCTCACTTCGCACAACAGTTGGCGAGTGGCAAATGCAAGCACTGCTGCAGCGTTGCCAGACCGCCGGCAGCTGTAGATGACTTTCTGAAATGAGCAGACATGCGGCGCACCTTCACCAGTAGCTCAGGCAAATTAGGGAAGGTTTTGAGAAACTGCCGAACCACTAAATTGAACACGTGGGCTAGGCCTGGGATGGATGTGTGTGAGCTTGCTGAGCTCCAAAGCCACCACCAAGTTACAGCCATTATCAGACACAACCATGCCTGGTTATAGGTTGAGTGGCGAGAGCCACAGCTGAGTCTGGCCCCTTATACCCTGCAATGGTGTTCTGTTTGTCACCTAAGCAAATAAGTTTCAGCATGGCCTGTTGCCGCTTCCCCACTGCTTCCAGATGCTGCAAGATGAGAGTTCAGAGGTGGAAGTGGAGGAGGAGGTGGAGGAGGAGAAGGGGGGGTTGCAGCCACTAAGGTAGGTGGTGGCGGAAATCCTGATGGAAGTAGGGCCCACAATCCTGGGCATCGGTAACACCTGTGCCATCCCAGGGTACAACTAACTCCCGGCCTCCAGAACGTTCACCCAGTGTGCCATCAGGGAAATGTAGCGTCCCTGGCCACAAGCACTTGTCCATGTGTCAGTCGTTAAGAGGACCTTCCCAATAACTGCGTTAGTCAGGGCACTGGTGATGTTACGGGACACATGCTGATGTAAGGCGGGGACGGCACACCGGAAAAAATAGTGGCGGCTGGGGACTGAGTAACGAGGGACGGCCACCGCTGCGGAAAGCCTCTGTGTCCACAAGCCTAAATGACAACATTTCCAGGGCCAGCAATTTGTAAAGCTGAGCATTTAGTGCTATGGCCTGTGGGTGGGTGGCTGGGTATTTGCGCTTTCGTTCAAAGGCCTGGGGTGTGTACATCTGTACGCTGCGCTTGGACACAGAAGTGAATGTGCTAGCCGATGGTGCTTGCAAAGGTCCAGATGCAGGGCGGGAGGCATCCAGGCCTGCGTCTTGGACAGGGTATTGGCCAGCACGTTACACAGGGAAAGAGGAGGCAGTGGTGTGACCCGCAGACACTGATTGTGGACCCAGGCTTTCGGCCCACCTATTAGGGTGCTTTGATGCCATGTGGCGGATCATGCTGGTGGTGGTGAGGTTGCTAGTGAACCCCTGCTCATTTTGGTATGACACAGGTTGCAAATGACAATTCTTTTATCGTCCGCACTTTCCTTAAAAAAGTGCCAGACTGCGTAACACCTACCCCTTGGCAAGTGAAACTGCCGCAAGGGGGTGCTCTGGGGAACAGTTGCGGGCCCGTTTGGTGTGGCCCACTTGCTCCCTTTGGCACCCCACTGCCTCTTCCAGTCTGTTGCGGTGCTGCGGATGCCTTACTCTCTGTACTGCTGTCCTCGCTCGGCTTGCCACCTTGGTTGGGTCAGTGATTTCATCATCCACCACCTCCTCTTCCACTTCATTACTCTGGTCATCCTCCTGACTTGTTAACCTAACAAGAACCTCACTTATTGAGACACTAATTGCAGTTGACTTATTGGCAACTGTGTCTCATCATCATCATCCACCTCGTGCAACACTAATTGCTGTTCCCCACCGTCATCTTTTTCTGACTGTGGATGCTCAAGAGTCTGGGAATCAGTGCTCAAGATCTCCTCATGTCCCTTTTCAAGCGTGCTTGGCGAGAGGGCCAAATCAAGGAATGGAGATGAAAAGAGCTCCTCAGAATATCCGAGTGTGGAATCACTTGTTTGTCAAGACTCTCCATGCTGGGAGGAAGGAGGATCAGGGTGAGGATTCTGTTGACCAGACTCTTGGCTACAGAGACTGGACTTTGTGGAAGACAGGGTGGTGCTTAACTGACTGGAGGCATTATTTGCTGCAATCCAATCGACCACCTGGTCGCACTGGTCTGACTTCGAGAGTGGTGTCCTGCGCCGCCCTGCAAACTGGGACATGAGCTAGGTATAGTGGATGAGTGTGTTTAATGTGTTACACATACAGTAGCGCAGGTTTTGTAAGTGTATGCGCAAATAAATGTGCAAACGTTATACAGGAGATGTAGCGCAGGTAATGTCGCTGTCTCCAGCAGCGAAAAAATTTAACTGAATGTCACTGATATTTATGATGCGCAAACGTTATACAGGAGATGTAGCGCAGGTAATGTCGCTGCTGTTACCAGCGGCTAACGTTATACAGGAGATGTAGCGCACATAATGTCGCTGCTGTTACCAGCGGCTAACGTTATACAGGAGATGTAGCGCAGGTAATGTCGCTGCTGTCACTAGTGGCTAACATTATACAGGAGAGGTAGCACAGATAATGTCGCTGCTGTCACCAGCAGCCAAACAATTGCACGCAATTTAGCACACGTTGCGCTAATATATTTCGCAGCCAGATAAATAAATATTTCTTAAAAGGACTGTTGGGTCTCTAACAAAGTTTCAACACTCAAAACTTGTCTTGTCCGTGTTCCCAGATCCCTCACGCCCATTATAGTCAATGAGTCCGTGAAAACCACGGATGTTTCACGGATCATAAAAAAGAGATTGTTTGAAAATTATTTTCCTGCTGCTCAGTGTCAGTGAAAAACGGATGGCATACGGTCAGCAAAAAACGAACCCACGGACCCAACACGGATCTGTCACGGGAGGAAACACGGATTGAACACTGTCCGTGTTACCACTGATCCAAAATTGACACTGACGTGTGCATGAGGCATAAGTCTTAGCCAAACCACGTGTCATCGGGTGCTATATAGATCACTGTAATGCCAGTAACCAACATGGCTACGGCTTTACAGTGAGTGGCAGCACTTTCCCGCATGTTTATTGGCTGCGTAGCAGCCAACAAACGTGGGGGGAGGAGACTCGAGCATCGCACTCGAGCACATACGGTATTGGGCCGAACACCACGATGCTCGAGTCGAACACCAGTTCGGCTGAGCATGCTCGCTCAACAGTAGACCCTAACTAAGACAATCGGTCATAAAATAAAAAGCTATGGCTATCAGATTATGGAGACACTGAAACATAATTTTTTTGGTTTCAAAAATGCTATTAGTGTGTAAAACTTTAATAAATAAGAAAAAGTATACATATTAGGTATTGCCACGTCCGCAACGATCTGCTCTATAAAAATAAATAAATAAAAACTATGCTAAAACAACCAATTATTTGGTCTCCTTGCCCCATAAAGTATTATAATGAATGATCAAAACATTATATGTACCCAAAAATGGTACCAATAAAAACGTCAACTCTTCCTGCAAAAAACAAGCCCCTGCAGAAGACGATCGACAGAAAAATAAAAAAAAAATGGCGTTCTTGAAAGCATTTTTGAGAAAAAAATTATGTAAAACTGAAACAAACATAGAAAGTAGACCTATTTGATATCATTGCATCCGTAACAATCTGCTCTATAAAAATAGCAGATGATCTACCCGGTCAGATGAATGTTGTAAACAATAAAAACAGTGCCAAAATAGCCATTTTTTGGTTACCTTGCCGCACAAAAAACGCAATATAGAGCAATTAAAAATCATATGTACCCCAAAATAGTACCAATAAAACTGGCACCTTATCCCCTAGTTTCCAAAATGGGGTCACTTTTTGGGAGATCCTACTGTAGGGGTGCATCAGGGGGGCTTCAAATGGGACATGGTGTCTAAACACCAGTTCAGCAAAATCCGCCTTCCAAAAACCATATGGCGCTCCTTTCCTTCTGCGCCCTGCCGTGTGCCCTTACTTCAGTTTATAACCACATGTGGGGTGTTTCTGTAAACCGCAGAATCAGGGTAATAAATATTGAGTTTTGTTTGGCTGTTAACCCTCGATGTGTTAAAGAATAAAATGGATTAAAATGGAAAATCTGCCAAAAAAGTAAATTTTATCTCTATTTTCCATTAATTCTTGTGGAACACCTAAAGGGTTAACAAAGTTTGTAAAATCAGCTCTGAGTAACTTGAGAGGTGTAGATTCTACAATGGGGTCATTAATGGGGGGTTTCCACTATGTAAGGCCCACAAAGTGACTTCAGACCTGAACTGGTCCTTAAAAAGTGGGTTTTAAAAATTTTCTTAAAAATTTTAAGAATTGCTTCTAAAATTCTAAGCCTTTCAACGTCCTGAAAAAATAAAATTACATTTACAAAATAATGCCAACATAAAAGTAGACATATGAGGAATGTTAAGTAATAAATATTTTATGAGGCATCATTTTGTTTTAAAAGCAGAGAAATTGAAATTTAGAAAATTGAGAATTTTTCTAAATTTTTGGCAAATTTGGGATTATTTTATAAATAAAGGTGAAATATATCGACTCAAATTTACCACTGTCATGAAGTACAATGTGTCACGAGAAAACACAGTCTCAGAATGGCTTGGATAAGTCAAAGCGTTCCAAAGTTATTACCACATAAAGTGACACTGGTCAGATTTGCAAAACTAGGCCTGGTCAGTAAGGGTGTAAATGGCCCAGCCTGGAAGTGGTTAAGTATTTTGATTTTGGGGAAATTATTTATTATAAATTTTTATTCATTATTTATTTATTTTTTATTTGGACCCCAAGGGTAATGGAATTTTCTCCCTTTTCCTATACAGAAATAGGTATATTACAGTTCAGTACTGCCTCCTGCTGGCCTGAATTATAATATACAAGTAATGAGCCTGGAAACCTAGTACAGACTCAGGCTCATTACTTCTTTCCAGCCTGTGAAGCGTGCACATGCTCACATTTCACCACCACGACATCTGACAGATTAAAGGTCATCGATTGGCATTGCTGCCGGTCGCGAACATTAGCCGCGGATGTCTGCTGTATGAAACACCGGGCACCTGCTAGCTATGGCGCTTGCTCTAGAGCAGGCGCCTTCTTTAAAGATCCAACTTCCCCTGTACATGTAGGACGTGCAGCCTCCACTAGAGGGAGCATAGGAGTCTATTGCATCTTGATTTATTGTAGAGCTCAATATATAAACCGTAAGCTCCCCCTAGTGGTGACTGCAGGCAGACAGAATTTTATTGTCTTCATGAAAGATGGATGTAATGAGACGCTGACTGTTCATCTCATCGCCATGAATTAAAGGGGTTGTCTCTTCTCAGACTTTGATGACAGATCACTAGGATATCCCATCAATGTCAGATAGGTGCAGGTCCCACCTCTAGTCCCCTCAACGTAAAGAAGATTGCACCATGCAAGTACAGCCACCCTCCATTCACTGCTATGAAAGTTCTAAATATAGGCACGCTCTCGGCTTTTTTGGAATTCCCATAGATGTGAATGGAGAGCACCTGCGCATGCGTGGTGTACTCTCCTCTGGAGATAGGTGCAGGTTCCAGAGGTGAACCCACTCCTGTCTGACCTCGATGGCACGTCCTAGCGATGACAAAGTCTCTCTTTGAATCCTGCTTTTCTTACTCCTCCTCCAAAGCACCACTGGGATATCTAAGTCTTTTCATGTGCCATTCCTCTATTATTCCCACTTTAAAGGGCTTCTGTCACCCCCACTGATGTAATTTTCACTAGCTGACATTAGCTACTTGCTAATGTCAGCTGAGTTTAAACATATGTTTCCTAACTTTTTTCCTGTTTTCTATCTTCTAAAAAACTTACTTTTGTGATATGCAAATTATCTTCGCTACCAGCAAGTTGGGCGGGTACTTGCTGGTAGCCGCCGCATCTTCATGGCCTTGGAACGCCCCCTCTTCTTTTGATAGACAGGGCCAGCGCGCTCTCCTCCTCTCGCTGGCCCTGTCTGCAGCTGCAATCCCGCGCCTGCGCCTTATCGGTCTTTAGTCGGCGCAGGCGCTCTGAGTGAAGGACGCTCGCTTAGGCGCTCCGTCCTCAGTGCGCCTGCGCCGATGACGTCAGAGCTACACCCGGAAGAGAAGACGCCGGCATCCCTGGTAAGGAGCAAGTACCCGCCCAACTTGCTGGTAGCGAAGATAATTTGCATATCACAAAAGTAAGTTTTTTAGAAGATAGAAAACAGGAAAAAAGTTAGGAAACATATGTTTGAACTCAGCTGACATTAGCAAGTAGCTAATGTCAGCTAATGAAAATTACATCAGTGGGGGTGACAGAAGCCCTTTAAGTTTATTAGTGAATTTCCAGAAGTCTGCAATAGTGTCTAATTGAGTGTTACCACTTGGGGGATGGTGTCCCTGCACTGCACAGGGACACACCCCCAACTGGTTATGTCCCGTTAAACCTTTCTTGCAAACTGTTGCCAATGGCATTCATAAACTTCTAGTGGGAATTACAGAGGAATGGACAGCATCCATTTATCATTGCTTGCCTTGACCCATACCTTATCCCATGTTACCGTTTGCTACCACTTGCTGAGCTGCCTAAGGGGGTGAGGGGGCGTGACCTCACTACACTGCTCTACAATACAAGGTAATGATGTGATCCTGCCTACGATATGCCATCATGGCTGAGCAGCCCGACAGGAAAACTCCCCGATATATAGTATAGGCAAGTTCCAGAACGTAAGTGGTGGCGACCAGTCCTGCTTATATTCTAGGACAAGTTGCCGGTGGCCATTTTAAATCATTCCCAGAGAACCCCTTTAAAAGGCAAGACTGACGATTGTCTTCTTGTTCCCCATGCTTTACACCGCAGCTCTTCTTGCACATGTCCAACTCAATCACCCAAGAAAAATAGCGCAGTATTCTGCTTTAAAAAAAACCATTAAAACGAAGCATAAAAAAGTCTTGGCGGTTAGATAATACATTATATCACACCAGACACTGTTGGGACAAGTTCCTAATGAGCTGCAGTAGCTGTGATGGACCCCGGCGTCGGCGGCAGCTGATTTATTAGGCTCCAGGCGTTGCATACCTTACTGAGTCTTTTCCAAGCTTTGTCACTCAGACTGGCGTTAAAAATGAGAATTACATTGATATCAGGGTCTCTCTGGGAGGCGAAGCCCGGCATTTCCATGGAAACCCTCTCGACTGCTCTCCTCGGCCCTGAATTTATTACCTCTCTGGCAGCCGCCGTTAATATTGATTTCCGCTCTGTAGGTTGATAAGAGCTAATCACGGAGACAACCAGATAGGGTTGGCAGTGCCCGCTGGCACCTGAGCATGACCAGGCACCATCAATGAACACACGACTTAAAGGGAACATCCCAAAACAGATCAAGATGGCGGCTTTCTTCCAGAAACAGCACCACACCTGCCCACAGGTTGTATCTGGTATTGCAGCTCAGCTATATTGAAGTGAATAGGGAGGAGCTGCAATACCACATGCAACCTGTAAAAAAAGTGTGGCGCCGTTTCTGGAAAAAAATAAAACATTGTATTTCTCTAATGATGGATGACCCCTTTAAGTTAACCTTTTAAAAGGGTTATCTGTCGGAGAAAACCCAATTGAACGAAAAGAGGGTTCCTGTAAAGAGTCTCTGGCTTGAATTTGAACCGTGAAATACTTTTGGGGTCATTTATCAAACTGGTGTAAAGTAGAACTGGCTTAGTTGCCCATAGCAACCAATCAGATTCCACCTTTCATTTTCCAAAGGAGCTGTCAAAAATGAAAGGAGGAATCTGATTGGTTGCTATGGGCAACTAAGCCAGTTCTACTTTATACCAGTTTGATAAATGACCCCATTTATTTCTACACTGGGGGCACTGTGGGGAGATAGGACTCTTGCCGACGGGGTCTAAACTGTCTGAAAGAAAAACGTATTTCCCACGGCAACCAATCACAGCACAGCTTTAATTTTTCAAGAGCACTGTAAGAAATGAAAGCTGCTCTGTGATTGGTTGCCCTGGGAAACAGTTTTTTCTTTTAGACAGTTTTATAAATCTTACTCCGATCTATAAAACTTTTCCTGTTACTAGAGAGCAGTGCATTGTGGGAGCCCAGTCGTTAGGTCACATGTCTGACAATGGGGTGGAGCTAAACTGCTGTCTGTTACCAAGGACAACTGGTCGGATTCTGAAGCAGCTGTGTATATAACTAGAGAAAATGATACGATTTCTGTACAAAAACAATAATGCAGAGGATTAGCTTTATTATTTTTGATTACACGAGCATAAGACTGACGTATGACCGCAAAGAAGTACTCGGAAAGCAGTTCCAAAGATCACAGAGATCTAGGATTTCGTCAGTTCATTAGGACCTACAGCCGATCAGTTGTCACTGAAGTATGAGGCACCATCTTGCTACTAAGGGCACTATCTCAAACTGTATATAGCAGCTAGATATTTGATGTATTGATGATGTATGATGTATTTTTCCTGGCTTTGCAGTTCTTTGCTTCTCCATAAAATCTCATTCATTACACCTGTTCAGACATGAGGTCTTTACAATAATTTTTGCCTGCATTTAATTTTTAAAACTAGTTGGAAAAAACAAATGCCACAAGGTATGAACACCCTCAAACCACCCCCCCCCTTTTTAACCATGTAAATGCCACTAGTATTTTTTGGGAAAGGTGGTAACACTAATGGCCGCATGTACTGATGGGCATAGGTGGCCTTCTGATTCTGCAGATAAGCGGGGATCCTTGGAGTAGAATCTCCACTAATCGTACGCTGACGGGCAGTCCTGAGGATTTGTGTAGACATCGGTCTTCTGTCCCGCGTTGTTATACCGGGTTCTCCTAGAAATACATCCATGTCGCTTTTAAGATTAGAGAAGGCAACTGTCTGGGCATCTAGCCATCGTGAAGGACATTTTGACCTCTTGACAGGAGAAACATATGTCTTGCCTTCAAGCCAAACTAAAGCATAGCACGTCTTTCGCTCTTCTTTGGTATTATCCTTCTAGAGGTTCATCCTGGTCTTCCATTTAAGTGAACTTGATGTACTGAGCTAATTCAATGAAGTGTGAACACATGACCTCCGAGAGGAGCACGGACCATCATCTGTGGTTTGAGACCAGCTCAAATATGAAAGGGTTTGTCAAGGATTTAGACATTCCTAGCCTGTCCTTAAGACTGGCCATCAAAATCAGATTGGCGGGGGGTCGGACATGCCACACCCCTGACAATTACATTGTACCTACACAGCGCCATCCATTGTGTAGTGGACGGAGCTGGTGACCGCAGAGCTGCTCCTATTCATTCAATGCTGTGTAGTTCCGGCACTGGAAAAGCTGATCATTGGCGGTGCAGGGTGTCAGATCCAAGCCGATCCTAAGAATAGGCGATCAATACCGAAATCATAGGCAACCCCTTTTTAGATGATCAAGTGCATAATCGGTAAACAATACAATATTGAGGGCCTGTCCTCAGGAAAGGTCATCAGTATAACATTGGTGAAGGTCCTAGTCCCGCTGATGGCCTGTTTGAAGAGCCTGTGGCTCTTCGGTAAGCGCTGTGTCGTTCGTCACATGGCCTAGGTGCTTGGGCTACAATACTAAATAACTCATCCACTAAACAATGTACAGCACTGTGCTTGGTAGGCTATGAGGAGGCCACAGCAATCATTGGAGAGCAGTGGCCTGTTGAAACGCCAGAAGTCGGACCCCCACCAATCGATATTGACGACTGTGACTGTGAGCACGTGTGCGCGTAAAGTGTACAGGATCAGCTGCCTGTGGTCATGCCTGTGTAAAGTGTGCTCCGTGTGAAGAGTAGCCACAGCCTAGCCCAACCAAGTCTTCATTGCCACCAGAGTGAGACTCCAGGGTTGAGTTGACGATACCCATCAAATTGAGTAAAATACCCGAGGATAAAGTCAGCCTGTTCCATCTGAATTCTACAATATTGTAACCACAAAGCCAGCTGTCTCTTGCAAGAGGATTGTAACCATCAAGCTTGTTGCCCCCAAGCGAGATCCTCTGTGAAAGCCGCTGTTTCTTCTGTGTTCGTCTGTTCCCTTCCACCAACTTTGAGTGTGGAGTCTCGTACGTACATCCTTGACTGGCTAAAAAAATCCGGGGTAAGGCCTGACAACTGCCCCACTCCCCCAAAATACCAACTATGTGGCATTTATAATGGTATGTTTGTATGTAACACAAGGAGAGAGCCCCTGCTTACCACTGATGCCTGTAACCGAAGGTCTACCGGGGAGCATGCTAATGAAATTCCATAACTATCTATCCATAGCATGCCCAAAAGAACGTAGCACTATAAATCGATCACTCAAGCCTCCATCCTTCTGTAGGGAAATTACATTTCTCCAAATGCAATAAAAAGCTGTTCCATCCTTTATACCACAACTGTCAAGGCTACCCCGGCCTTGTCAGTCGGCCTGCGTTGTAGCATTGTGTACTTAAGAAGTCCTGTGTGTGACACTTTACTGCAGTAGCTGTACATAACGCAACCGGACAAATATGTCAGCTATCACCTGTGCTACACTCCTTACTGACCGAAATGAAACCGTTGGGCTGTAAAGTCCAGTACATACACACGACCCTGGTATTGGCTAGACTGCTCAGGTCTCCCAACCCCCCACCTTATGGAACCCCACCAT
Source organism: Bufotes viridis (assembly GCA_033119425.1). Classification (NCBI taxonomy): domain Eukaryota; kingdom Metazoa; phylum Chordata; class Amphibia; order Anura; family Bufonidae; genus Bufotes; species Bufotes viridis. The sequence continues at coordinate 35,307,948 of CM065590.1, forward strand.
TAAATAACAGCTGGACAACGGTTCGGATTAAATTGGCCACAGCAGCCGTTTTTATTAAATAAATAAGCAATACATATCCAACGTAAATAACATTAACCTTAACCCGCAGAAACCTGAGTACATGATGATGGAGGTCCTAGAAGCCACGAAACACTACTGCACCCAAATGAAGTGGCAACTCCATCTTGCCCCCAGCCGAAGAATGCCAGCTCGAAGGCACCAACTGATGGACGCCTAATTCCTCCATTCCAGTCAACCTGAGAGTCCAGCCCACCCGGGGGCCCTCCCATTCTCAACTAACACCATATTCACCAACGTCAAGGACCTCCCTGCCGCCAACAACGCACAACTTGACGCACTTAAGTTTGCACGTCTCTCCACATTCTCAAAGCCATTTCAATCCCTCCCTGAATCCCCAAGGAGCACAAATCTATGCCTAACGCATTGAGATGCACCCCATCTGCTCTCCAAAATTCACCCATTCCCGCATCCAGTTCCAAATGCCGCACCGCAACAGCCCCGTTCCTTGCCACAAATCTAATCACCACCCGATTTACCTTGATCCGAGCTTTGTTTATTCGCTCGACCGATCTTGCACCCCTCCACGACCGCCTCGGCACAATGTCTGACCACACGTGATTATTTTCGGGAATAATGCCCACAACCTCAGCAAATCAAATTTAATATCCCAAATTAACTCCCGGAATGGCAAGGCTCCTAAATCGTTGCCCCCAATATGCAATACTAAAACGTCTGGGGGTCGATCCAATCGTACAAAACGATTCACCTCCCGCAACACTCCACCCCATAACATACCTCCGATACCCAGCCATCGCAACATCGCCACGTCCCGCCCGAAACCCAGTTGGCGCCCATGCCGTCTCACGTCCGCCCTTATCGCCCCCCAGAACACCAACGAAGGTCCTAGGATCCACACCGCCACCTGTAAAACTAAAAACTAAAAGCAACACAAAACATTAACTCTTAACAATTCATCACTTACAATCTGCCCAATCTCACACTCACATATGATCGAAATCTAATTGATTCCAAACGACCTATCCTTTTTATTATATCACTCAGACCAAAACTTGCTGCTTCCGTCACTGCCCCGATCCTAAATGAATGCCCCGTATAACCTTTTTCACTAACACCTAGGACCTTCAAACATCTCCTGAAAACAGCAAGAAATTGGAATCGCGACAGAAGCGATCCATCCTCATGCCTAAGAAGAGGATCAGTGCCATTCCCCAACGCCCCCCCCCCCCCATAGCCCTGCAAGCACTTAACCGGACAAAGAAAACAACCCAGGACCTCAAACAAACTCAACTGCCTACCCCTACCCGCCTGATCCGTTTTAGACTTCCTGATTCGAACCACCACCTGGTCCGCATAGATGTCTACATCGTCCAACCTTAACCCCCCAGCTCTATTAACACTACTACTCACCAATTCCCCCAAACTAAAAGCCCCAAAAAACGCAAGTGAAAGCCAGCCTTAAACAAACTGACCTCCCATGATGACCTAAAAACCGAGACTAACTTAGAAACTATATCCAATAATAACAAACGATACCACCCTTCTCTGATCCTTTGTCTCTTTGCCTCGTCACCACCCTTTTAAAAATTGCCTAACTAAAAAAGTCTTTGTATAATCCGGAATATTACGCAAACGAAAAACGAGATACTGACCACCCCTCCTTCCTAACATGCCCTAAGAGTAGCAATAAAGCCATTTCCCAATCCTCCACTCCCACACCTAACTGCAAACACCACCGCTCCCATGTCTCCCAAGCCTTACCATAAGCTGCCCACGTGCCAGGGCTCAAAGACGCCCGCAAAAGCCCCATTACAGTTCCTCCAAGACTTCCCGCAGCCAAACGGACACCCTAGGCCCACTTCCTTCGCTTCTGGTGCCAGCTGCCGAAAACACTCCCACTATGAACGAAAAAGGGCATCCGCAATACCACTAGAAACTCCCGGCGCATGAACAGCCACCACCCAAGCATTAATTGATAAACATCTAAGCACCAAGAATTCCAACAGCCTCACTACCGGGGGAGAGGATGCCGACAAACTATTGATTGCCTGCACTACCCCCAGATTGTCACAGTGAAAGCGAAACTTCCTATTCACAAATGCTCCTCCCACAACACCACCACCATGACAATAGGAAAGAGCTCCAACAGAATTTTTTACCCATCACCTGACTATCCAAGACTCCGGCCAACGCCCCGGCAGCGTCCGAATATAATTTGAAATCGAAGTTGTTTCAAACGTCACCCCCAACCAACGTCCTCCCATTATAGGCCTCTAAAAATTCCGCCTAAACTTCGAAATCCCCCCTCAACTCCTTCCCCAACGGAATAAAATGATGCGGTGCAGTAACCCCCGCAGTAGCGGAAGCCAAACGTTTCCAAAAAACGCCCCATTGGCATGATCCTGCAAGCAAAGTTGAGTTTTCCCAACAGTGACTGCAAATCTCGCAATCTGATCTTTGCAAGTCTCCTTGCCCTACTAACTTCCTGCCGCAAATTAAATAACTTATCTTCCGGCGAACTACACTCCATCTTGACCGTCTCAATCACAATTCCCAAAAAACTCTACCGTCTTATCCACCGCCAGAGGCACCCCGAATTGTTCAAGGACTGACTGCACTCTATGCAACAACAATGAACAAACCCTTGAACCTGCCGGCCCAAGACACTAAAAAATCATCCAGGTAATGAATAATGGACGAACAACTTGACACGTCAACCACTAACCACTCAAGGAACGAACTAAAAGTCTCAAAATATGCACAAGATAACGAGCACCCCATCTGTCCACAAAATAACCCACATCCCAAAAACAACCCAGCAAATGCAAACTGTCTGGATGGACTGGTAACAAGCGAAACGCCGTTTCGATGTCCATTATTGCTAACAACGTCCCTGGGCCCAACTTCCTTACCCAAGCCACAGCCGCATCAAATGACGTATAAACCACTGAACATAATTCAGGATCTATGCCATCATTGACCGACGCTCCTTTTGGGAAGGAAAGATGATGAATGAGCCGAAATCGGCTCCTTCTTTGGCACTACCCTAACGGAGAAACTCTCAAATCAACCAATGGCGGCTCCTGATACAGAGCCGCCATTCTTCCCAACATAACTTCCTTAGCAAATTTTTCAGAAACTACCTCCGGGTGCTCTAGCGCCGACCTCCAATTCTTAAGAATGACGGCACCCGGCAACGTAACAGAGGAAATGACAAACCCCCCCCCCTAAGGGAATGACAAAACCCCACCTAAAACCTTTTCTCCAACAAGCCCGCCGCCTCACGGTTTGGGTACCTATTTAGAAACCCCATCCCCTCATCCTTTCCACCCGTATCGGGGTCCTCCCGACTTCCCCTTCAAAGCACCTATTCGCTCCATGAGAACCCCCACATGTTGTGCACTCCTGCTTAAATTTGCACCAAATTTGCAGTTCCCTTCGTTAAATAAGAAACACAAACCTCTTGCTCATGCCTCCGCAAAACTACTCTGCCCTGACACCCCTCCAGCCTCTCCCCGAAAGGGGTGTCCCAACCGCATCGGTGCCGCCACTTTTAGCCAGAGCCCAATGTACTTGTGGTCCCAGCATGTTAGGCCTCACCGCCTTCCTCTGTCTAAATTGCTCGTCATACCGGAGCCAACCTACCCCGCTTTATACCCGATAAGCTTCGCCTATCGCATCTAGGTAACAAAATAACGCCGAACAACATTCTGCCAACTTTTCGCCAATTACACTTGCTAAAATCGCAAATGCCTGTAGCCAATTAGAAAAAGTGCGCGGAATCAATCGATATTGGTGCTTTTCCTCCTCCTACTTTTTCCCTTCATCTTTTTTCTATCCAAATTAAATCTCTCCAGGGGAAGTAGGGAAAAAATTTCCACATATTCCACTTTCCAAAGTCGTTCCCTGACCTCCTGCTTCAAATGCGCCCCCAACGGACCTTCAAAACACACAGATACCTCACCCTTTGCCATGTCATCTACCCTTGACCTATCCTTTTTCCCTCCAGCCTGGGTCTGCAACGCCCCTGTCCCACTAGGTTGCCCCCCCACACGGACACCCCATTCACATGACCTGCTCCCCAAGCTGGCAGCGGTGACAACCCCCCCCCCCCCCCATCTCCTAATTCCGACAGCTACCCCGCCAAACCCCCAAAAGATGCCCAAGACTCCTCTTCCCAGCTCCCCCAGCCATGCCCCTCCCCCGACAGCTAAGAAGAGATAAGAGAGGACCCCATGAATTCTCACCAGGCTGCATGGGCGCTGTGAAACCCGCAGCCGCAGGTCCTGTATCCTGCAGTTCCTGGTCACCGGCTTCCACGATCCTGGATTTTGTTGCCTGCATCATCACTGCTGGCTGAACTTCTGGGGTATTCTTTCCAAGATGGCTCCTGCCACGTGGTGAGCGCGCACATTTTCCTCCACTCCCGACACTACATTAGGCCTGTGCCTCTCCTTAACTGGCAATTCTGCAGAGAGCGGGGGAGGAGGGGGGACTCCCCGCTCTGCTTTGGGTCCCGCCGTATAGCAGGATTCCTCCCAGGGCAGGAGCACCTATCTACTCTTAATCGGTGCCAGACCCTAAAGGTAACGTCCTTGCTCAAGCGCGCTAGCGGGTGGACCTTGTGGCCCCCTGCATCAGACTATCCACGTGGTCCCTCAGCCAGCCAGGACCACGCGCCTCCTCTTCCCTCCTGAAACGAGCGAGGAGCTCTTCTACTGACATGGTAACTACACTAGCCCTCCTGCTAGTGACACGGCTTCGCGGGCCGTAGGTTGGGCATCACTGGCATAAACTATATGTACCGTATAAATTAGAACAGCCCTTGAATGGCCCTATATTGCTTGTTGACCATAGTCCTCCATTTACATGAACCTGGACCATACAATACAGGCAGAGATTACAGAGAGGTCGGGAGCTCCTCTCCTCCATTAACCCTTCTTGTTAAACCCTCTACAAAAGGATGCAATTTGGGTAAAAGATATAAGGGAACTGCTTCTATAGCAATCCCCTAATGTATTATAGACTATTACATCCTGCTGATGTGTTGGTGCATTGCAAATTCAAAGTTTTATCTCTCTCGTTCCCTACACTAGTAGTTGCATGAATGTCTATGGGGAAAGTGCTCACTGTGCAATTCCCAAATATCTTATGTACTATGTGCAGATTACAGAAGAAACTAGAAAGGAAAAGAACGTCAGCGGATGAGAAACCTGCAGATCTCCATCATCTATTAATGAGATGCAGGGTGACCGATATCTTCTCTGAGCTTTCTATTAGGATTAGGCTCAGGAAGAAAAACCTGGTTATCCTGTTATAATCCCCTCCAAATCTCCGGATCTCGGCAGCGATGAGTGATGAAGGACCACAGATGAGAAGACGGCAGCACAGGATTAATGAGGAAGTCAGGATATACACAGTCTACTCATATCAGGGCAGGCACCTCATGTAATGGAAAACACGCGTCACCCTATTAAATTCACTCATGTCCGATAATAAAAAGATGACCTGAGCCCATGAGGGTGTAGTGATGACATCAACCAACTCCACTCTGCTGCACTCAAAACAGTACAAAACAATCCACACAAACACCTCGGGGGTACACTATTAATATCCCTGTATGATATAGTACTGTGCAAACGTTTTAGGCATTTTTTCAAAAATCTAAGTGCTAATAGTTTATTTTTTATCAATGAACAAAATGTAAAGTCAACAAGAGGTATCTGAGTCCAATCAGTATTTGCTATGACCACCCTTTGCCTTCAGCTCCTGTTCTTCTAGGTACACTTGCAGACAGTTTTTAAAGGAACTTGATAGGGAGGTTGTTCCAAACACCTTGGAGAACTAACCACAGATCTGGATCTGTGGATGTAGACTTTCTCAAATCCTTTTGTCTCTTCAAGTAATCCCAGATAGACTCAAATCCTTCTGTCTCTCCATGTAATTCCTGACAAACTAAAATCCTTCTATCTCTTGATGTAATCCCAGGCAGACTCAAACCCTTCTGTCTCTTCATGTCATCCAAGACAGCCTCAAACCCTTCAGGCTCTTCATGTCATCCCACACAGACTCAAATCCTTTTGTCTCTTCATGTCATCCCAGACAGACTCAAATCCTTTTGTCTCTTCATGTCATCCCAGACAGACTCAAATCCTTTTGTCTCTTCATGTCATCCCAGACAGACTCAAATCCTTTTGTCTCTTCATGTCATCCCAGACAGACTCAAATCCTTCTGTCTCTTCATGTGATCCCAGACAGACTCAAATCCTTCTGTATCTTCCTGTAATTCCAGACTGACTCAAATCCTTTTGACTCTTCATGTCATCCCAGGCAGACTCAAATCCTTCTGTCTCTTCATGTAATCCCAGACAGACTTCATAATGAGTTCAGTTCTCGAAGCTAGAACCATACATCACTTCTGGACCTTATTCTTCTTGCCATGAAGATAGTTCTTACTGACATTGACTGTATGTTTGGGGTCATAGTCCTGCTGTAGAATACATTTGGAGCCAATCAGACACCTCCCTGATGTTTTTACATTATCGATATGTGTCTGCCTGTATATCTCAGCATTGAGGAAACCATTAATCTAGACCACGTTGAGGAGTCAGTGGTCAGCTAAGGCACATCATGATTACTTCCCTTTGAAATCTGAAGATATCCAGGAGTGCCATATACTATTCGTAGACGTCTGGCCATGTGTGGTCTTCAAGGAAAAATTGCATCCAAAAAGCCATACTTTCCACATGGAAACAAGGCGAAGTGACTCAACTAAACATAGGAAGTGGGGTGGACGAAAATGGCAGCAGGTGCTATGGACTGATGAGTCAAAACCTGAAATATTTGGCAGGAACAGAAGACAATTTGTTCACCAAAGGTCTGGAGAGCAAGCAACAGTGAAGCATGGTGGAGGCTCCTTGCAAATATGGGGCTGCATTTTAGCAAATGGAGTTGGGGATTTGGTCTGGATAATGGTGTCCTTAAAGGGTTTCTGTCACCAGGATTACACATTATAAGCTGTCTGACATTAGCGATGTGCTAATGTCAGATCAGCCTGATAATGTGCTTTATATGTATTTCTGATCTATATTTAGGCTAAAAAACGTCTTTTTATAATATGTAAATTAGCCTCTAGGAGCAGGGGCGTTGCCCCTGCTCCTAGAAGCTCCGTCGCCACCTGCTGTCACGCCCTTCATTTCTTGATTGACAGTGCCGGGCAGCGATTCTGCGTCTGCCTGCCAGCACTGTCTCCTGCTAAATCCTGCGCGCTTTGTGAACTCAGCACAGGCGCGGTGAGCTGAGGACGCTGGTGCCTGCTGGTCTCAGCTCACTGCGCCTGCGCCGAATACAGTAGCGGTGCAGGCGCAGGATTTAGCAGGAGACAGTGCCGGAGGCAGGCGAGGATCGCTGCCCGGCCTGTCAGTCAGAAGAAGGGCGTGGCAGCAGGTGCGCACGGCTAGAGCAGGGGCAGCCCTGCTCCTAGAGGCTAATTACATATATAAAGACGTTTAGCCTAAGTATCATCAGAAATACATATAAGCATACATTATCAAGCTGATCTGACATTAGCACATAGCTAATGTCAGACAGCTTATAATGTGTAATCCTGGTGACACATATAGACATATAGACAGATATTTATATATAATTCAAAACCATCAGAGAGGCGTCTGATTGGCTGTTTTTTCTGCAGCAGGACAATGACAACAAAGAAACTTGGAGCCAAAGTCATTAACCCCTTCACATCATCCGGCATACATGTACAGCAGATGTCGGGTCTTTAAATATGGCGCCTGCTCCAGAGCAAAGCAAGCATCATAGCTAGAGGGTTCCTGCTGTTTCATACAGCAGACACCCGAGGCTAATGTCAGTGACCGGCAATAATGCTGATAGCAGACATTAACCCCCTCACATGCAAATGTCAAATGTCACCATAGACTCTGAAAAGCCGGAAACCAGGAAGCGCACACTTCATAGGCAGGAATGTCTTGCCCTGGTGGAGATCGGGGAAGGCGTTCCACTGCAGTAATGAGCCTGTACTAGGCTTCCAGGCTCATTACTTGTATATTACAATTCTGGCCAGGAGGTGGCAGCATCAACATAATTTTCAACGGCATGTGCGAAAACGCCCATTCTATTATATTATCAAAAATATATCTCATACGATGAATGGTGTAAAAATTGGTAGATTTGCCGTTTTTCATCACTTTGTCTCCCCAAAAATTTTTTATAAAAAAATGATCAAAAAGTCATGCACATCCCAAAATGGTATTAACAAAAACTAAACATTCTCCTGCAAAAAACAGCCACAAAAATCTCAGTAGACATAACTATAAAAAAAAGTTATGGGGTTAAAATATGGCAATGAAAAGAAAAAAATGTTTACATATTTTTTTTTCGCTATTAAAACGTTAGAAAAACTATACATCTGTGGTTTCGCCGTAATCATACAGATCTAGAAAATGAAGAGCACGAGTCAGTTTGTCAGTTTTACCGCAAAATGAATGCCGTTAAAACAAAACCTAATAAAACTGTGGCGACATTGCATTTATTTTTTAAATTCTAACACATTTTGGAATTGTTTTTCCAGCTTCCCACTACATTTTACACAATATTAAATGGAGCCATTAGAAAGTGCAACTTGTCCTGCAAAAAGTCCTCATACGCCTATGTGAACAGAAAAAAATATATATTATGGATCCGGGAATGCAAAAAGCAAAAAACAAACGGGTTAGAAAGTAGTAATATCTGTGTATTACACTTCTCCTCTATATTACACTATACACAGTGCAGACACCTCTGGAGGATACTAGTAATATCTGTGTATTACACATCTCCTCTATATTACACTATACACAGTGCAGACACCTCTGGAGGATACTAGTAATATCTGTGTATTACACATCTCCTCTATATTACACTATACACAGTACAGACACCTCTGGAGGATACTAGTAATATCTGTGTATTACACTTCTCCTCTATATTACACTATACACAGTACAGACACCTCTGGAGGATACTAGTAATATCTGTGTATTACACATCTCCTCTATATTACACTATACACAGTACAGACACCTCTGGAGGATACTAGTAATATCTGTGTATTACACATCTCCTCTATATTACACTATACACAGTACAGACACCTCTGGAGGATACTAGTAATATCTGTGTATTACACATCTCCTCTATATTACACTATACACAGTACAGACACCTCTGGAGGATACTAGTAATATCTGTGTATTACACATCTCCTCTATATTACACTATACACAGTACAGACACCTCTGGAGGATACTAGTAATATCTGTGTATTACACATCTTCTCTATATTACATTATACACAGTACAGACACCTCTGGAGGATACTAGTAATATCTGTGTATTACACATCTTCTCTATATTACATTATACACAGTACAGACACCTCTGGAGAATACTAGTAATATCTGTGTATTACACATCTTTTCTATATTACACTATACACAGTGCAGACACCTCTGGAGGATACTAGTAATATCTGTGTATTACACATCTTCTCTATATTACATTATACACAGTACAGACACCTCTGGAGGATACTAGTAATATCTGTGTATTACACATCTTCTCTATATTACATTATACACAGTACAGACACATCTGGAGGATACTAGTACTATCTGTGTATTACACATCTCCTCTATATTACATTATACACAGTACAGACACCTCTGGAGGATACTAGTAATATCTGTGTATTACACATCTCATCTATATTACACTATACACAGCGCAGACACCTCTGGAGGATACTAGTAATATCTGTGTATTACACATCTTCTCTATATTACATTATACACAGTACAGACACCTCTGGAGAATACTAGTAATATCTGTGTATTACACATCTTTTCTATATTACACTATACACAGTGCAGACACCTCTGGAGGATGCTAGTAATATCTGTGTATTACACATCTCATCTATATTACATTATACACAGTGCAGACACCTCTGGAGGATACTAGTAATATCTGTGTATTACACATCTTCTCTATATTACACTATACACAGTGCAGACACCTCTGGAGGATGCTAGTAATATCTGTGTATTACACATCTTTTCTATATTACACTATACACAGTACAGACACCTCTGGAGAATATTAGTAATATCTGTGTATTACACATCTTCTCTATATTACATTATACACAGTACAGACACCTCTGGAGGATACTAGTAATATCTGTGTATTACACATCTTCTCTATATTACACTATGCACAGTACAGACACCTCTGGAGGATGCCAGTAATATCTGTGTATTACACATCTTCTCTATATTACACTATACACAGTACAGACACCTCTGGAGGATACTAGTAACATCTGTGTATTACCCATCTCATCTATATTACACTATACACAGTACAGACACCTCTGGAGGATACTAGTAATATCTGTGTATTACACTTCTCCTCTATATTACATTATACACAGTACAGACACCTCTGGAGGATACTAGTAATATCTGTGTATTACACATCTCCTCTGTATTACATTATACACAGTACAGACACCACTGGAGGATACTAATAATATCTGTGTATTACACATCTTCTCTATATTACACTATACACAGTGCAGACACCACTGGAGGATACTAGTAATATCTGTGTATTACACATCTCCTCTATATTACACTATACACAGTACAGACACCTCTGGAGGATACTAGTAATATCTGTGTATTACACTTCTCTTTATTACATTATACACAGTGCAGACACCTCTGGGGGATACTAGTAATATCTGTGTATTACACATCTCATCTATATTACACTATACACAGTACAGACACCTCTGGAAGATACTAGTAATATCTGTGTATTACACATCTCCTCTATATTACACTATACACGGTGCAGACACCTCTGGAGGATACTAGTAATATCTGTGTATTACACATCTCCTCTATATTACACTATACACAGTGCAGACACCTCTGGATGATACTAGTAATATCTGTGTATTACACATCTCCTCTATATTACACTATACACAGTGCAGACACCTCTGGATGATACTAGTAATATCTGTGTATTACACATCTCCTCTATATTACACTATACACAGTACAGACACCTCTGGAAGATACTAGTAATATCTGTGTATTACACATCTCTCTATATTACACTATACACAGTGCAGACACCTCTGGATGATACTAGTAATATCTGTGTATTACACATCTCATCTATATTACACTATACACAGCACATACACATCTGGAGGATACTAGTAATATCTGTGTATTACACATCTTCTCTATATTACACTATACACAGTACAGACACCTCTGGAGGATGCTAGTAATATCTGTGTATTACACATCTCCTCTATATTACACTATACACAGCACAGACACCTCTGGAGGATACTAGTAATATCTGTGTATTACACATCTCCTCTATATTACATTATACACAGTACAGACACCTCTGGAGGATGCCAGTAAAATCTGTGTATTACACATCTCCTCTATATTACACTATACACAGCGCAGACACCTCTGGAGGATACTAGTAATATCTGTGTATTACACATCTCCTCTATATTACACTATACACAGTGCAGACACCTCTGGAGGATACTAGTAATATCTGTGTATTACACATCTCCTCTATATTACACTATACACAGCGCAAACACCTCTGGAGGATACTAGTAATATCTTTGTATTACACATCTCCACTATATTACACTATACAAAGTACAGACACCTCTGGAGGACGCCAGTAATATCTGTGTATTACACATCTCCTCTATATTACACTATACACAGTACAGACACCTCTGGAAGATACTAGTAATATCTGTGTATTACACATCTCCTCTATATTACACTATACACAGCGCAGACACCTCTGGAGGATACTAGTAATATCTGTGTATTACACTATACACAGTGCAGACACCTCTGGATGATACTAGTAATATCTGTGTATTACACATCTCCTCTATATTACACTATACACAGTGCAGACACCTCTGGATGATACTAGTAATATCTGTGTATTACACATCTCCTCTATATTACACTATACACAGTACAGACACCTCTGGAAGATACTAGTAATATCTGTGTATTACACATCTCCTATATTACACTATACACAGTGCAGACACCTCTGGATGATACTAGTAATATCTGTGTATTACACATCTCATCTATATTACACTATACACAGCACATACACATCTGGAGGATACTAGTAATATCTGTGTATTACACATCTTCTCTATATTACACTATACACAGTACAGACACCTCTGGAGGATGCTAGTAATATCTGTGTATTACACATCTCCTCTATATTACACTATACACAGCACAGACACCTCTGGAGGATACTAGTAATATCTGTGTATTACACATCTCCTCTATATTACACTATACACAGCGCAAACATCTCTGGAGGATACTAGTAATATCTGTGTATTACACATCTCCTGTATATTACACTATACACAGCGCAGACACCTCTGGAGGATACTAGTAATATCTGTGTGTTACACATCTCCTCTATATTACATTATACACAGTACAGACACCTCTGGAGGATGCCAGTAAAATCTGTGTATTACACATCTCCTCTATATTACACTATACACAGCGCAGACACCTCTGGAGGATACTAGTAATATCTGTGTATTACACATCTCCTCTATATTACACTATACACAGTGCAGACACCTCTGGATGATACTAGTAATATCTGTGTATTACACATCATCTCTATATTACACTATACACAGTACAGACACCTCTGGAAGATACTAGTAATATCTGTGTATTACACATCTCCTCTATATTACACTATACACAGTGCAGACACCTCTGGAGGATACTAGTAATATCTGTGTATTACACATCTCCTCTATATTACACTATACACAGCGCAGACACCTCTGGAGGATACTAGTAATATCTGTGTATTACACATCTCCTCTATATTACACTATACACAGTGCAGACACCACTGGAGGATACTAGTAATATCTGTGTATTACCCATCTCCTCTATATTACACTATACACAGTACAGACACCTCTGGAGGATACTAGTAATATCTGTGTATTACACATCTCCTCTATATTACACTATACACAGTGCAGACACCTCTGGGGAATACTAGTAATATCTGTGTATTACATATCTCATCTATATTACACTATACACAGTACAGACACCTCTGGAAGATACTAGTAATATCTGTGTATTACACATCTCCTCTATATTACACTATACACAGCGCAGACACCTCTGGAGGATACTAGTAATATCTGTGTATTACACTTCTCCTCTATATTACACTATACACAGTGCAGACACCTCTGGATGATACTAGTAATATCTGTGTATTACACATCTCCTCTATATTACACTATACACAGTGCAGACACCTCTGGAGAATACTAGTAATATCTGTGTATTACACATCTCCTCTATATTACACTATACACAGTACAGACACCTCTGGAAGATACTAGTAATATCTGTGTATTACACATCTCCTCTATATTACACTATACACAGTGCAGACACCTCTGGATGATACTAGTAATATCTGTGTATTACACATCTCATCTATATTACACTATACACAGCACATACACATCTGGAGGATACTAGTAATATCTGTGTATTACACATCTTCTCTATATTACACTATACACAGTACAGACACCTCTGGAGGATGCTAGTAATATCTGTGTATTACACATCTCCTCTATATTACACTATACACAGCACAGACACCTCTGGAGGATACTAGTAATATCTGTGTATTACACATCTCCTCTATATTACACTATACACAGCGCAAACACCTCTGGAGGATACTAGTAATATCTGTGTATTACACATCTCCTGTATATTACACTATACACAGCGCAGACACCTCTGGAGGATACTAGTAATATCTGTGTATTACACATCTCCTCTATATTACATTATACACAGTACAGACACCTCTGGAGGATGCCAGTAAAATCTGTATATTACACATCTCCTCTATATTACACTATACACAGCGCAGACACCTCTGGAGGATACTAGTAATATCTGTGTATTACACATCTCCTCTATATTACACTATACACAGTGCAGACACCTCTGGATGATACTAGTAATATCTGTGTATTACACATCATCTCTATTACACTATACACAGTACAGACACCTCTGGAAGATACTAGTAATATCTGTGTATTACACATCTCCTCTATATTACACTATACACAGTGCAGACACCTCTGGAGGATACTAGTAATATCTGTGTATTACACATCTCCTCTATATTACACTATACACAGCGCAAACACCTCTGGAGGATACTAGTAATATCTGTGTATTACACATCTCCTCTATATTACACTATACACAGTGCAGACACCTCTGGATGATACTAGTAATATCTGTGTATTACACATCATCTCTATATTACACTATACACAGTACAGACACCTCTGGAAGATACTAGTAATATCTGTGTATTACACATCTCCTCTATATTACACTATACACAGTGCAGACACCTCTGGAGGATACTAGTAATATCTGTGTATTACACATCTCCTCTATATTACACTATACACAGTGCAGACACCTCTGGAGGATACTAGTAATATCTGTGTATTACACATCTCCTCTATATTACACTATACACAGTGCAGACACTTGTTGGATGTTATATGCGAAAACTCCTGTAAGTTTATGAATGGTGATGACCCGGCGCTGTCTATTTTACTGGCATGAGTATTACCTAACTTCCCGAGTACTATAACCCCCACCATGCACACATCGTTACCTGTCATCTTGCTGCCAGTCCCCCATCAGCAGGTCTCGAAACCTGTACCGCGGTGGTAAGGGCTGTACATCTTTTTCTATCTCCATCCTGCCCGGCGCCACTTTCCTCAAGGAAATTCAGTTTCCGACACCTGTCATCGGATCTGTGGAGCTGAGAGGGGCATGTCCATGAATGACAGGGGGGTTCTCGCCTAGCATAACAACCGTGACCTTCCCCCGTGGTGATGGCGATACTAATTTCCTTGGCATGCCATGCCAATCCAATTAGATAGGGCAATAGGATTCAGACTCAGGGAAGCGCAACAATTGGGAGAAGAGCCAGGTCATGCCCCATGTTGGGGTAAAGTCTCCACCGGTCTCTTCCAGGGATTGCAAAAATGAGGATAAATCCCAAAGAATAAAAGCAGATGTAAACTTCTCCGCTGCCAGTCTCACCAGCACATGTATCAAGAGAGGGCATGGAGTCTATAGGGGAAGGCGGCCCATACTGGAGCATGCAGGGCACAGGTGGGCACTACACCTATATATCCGCACAGTGCTGCGCTCCCTGCTGTAATTTCTCAATCATGGGAGGGAGGGAGGAGCGCAGGGAAATGGTTTTTATTCACAGACAGTTGAGTGGAAAGGACTCGGAGATGGGGGTGGGGGGTGGGAAGAGAATGCAACAGGAGGAGGAGGAAATGTGCACATTGGGGGTGATGGTGGGAAGTGTGAGAGCGCACATGGAGACTGCTATACTGGGGGCAGGGGAGGGGCAAAAGTGAGATTAGTATTCTGGAGAGAGATGAGAGTGCAGGGAGCAGAGAGAGGGGCCTCAGTCATCGGTGAGAGGAGGGAGAGACAAGTGACTGCTCAGAGACAGCTGATGGACAGAGAGAGGGGCCTCCATCATGTGTGAGAGGAGGGAGAGACAAGTGACTGCTCAAAGACAGGAGAGACAGCTGATGGACAGAGAGAGGGGCCTCCATCATGTGTGAGAGGAGGGGGAGACAAGTGACTGCTCAGAGACAGGAGAGACAGCTGATGGACAGAAAGAGGGGCCCCATCATGTGTGAGCGGAGGGAGAGACAAGTGACTGCTCAGAGACAGGAGAGACAGCTAGTGGACAGAGAGGGCCTCAGTCATCGGTGAGAGGAGGGGGAGACAAGTGACTTCTCAGAGACAGGAGAGACAGGTGATGGACAGAGAGAGGGGCCTCCATCATGTGTGAGAGGAGGGGGAGACAAGTGACTGCTCAGAGACAGCTGGTGGACAGAGAGAGGGGCCTCAGTTATCTGTGAGAGGAGGGGGAGACAAGTGACTGCTCAGAGACAGCTGGTGGACAGAGAGAGGGGCTTCAGTCATCGGTGAGAGGAGGGGGAGACAAGTGACTGCTCAGAGACAGGAGAGTCAGCTGATGGACAGAAAGAGGGGCCCCATTATGTGTGAGAGGAGGGAGAGACAAGTGACTGCTCAGAGACAGGAGAGACAGCTGATGGACAGAGAGAGGGGCCCCATTATGTGTGAGAGGAGGGAGAGACAAGTGACTGCTCAGTGACAGGAGAGAGACAGCTGGTGGAAAGAGAGAGGGGCCTCAGTCATCCGTGAGAGGAGGGGGAGACAAGTGACTGCCCAGAGACAGCTGTTGGACAGAGAGAGGGGCCTCAGTGATCAGTGAGAGGAGGGGGAGACAAGTGACAGCTTAGAGCCAGCTGGTGGACAGAGAGAGGGGCCTCAGTCATCTGTGAGAGGAGGGGGAGACAAGTGACTGCTCAGAGACAGCTGATGGACAGAGAGAGGGGCCTCAGTCATCGGTGAGAGGAGTGGGAGATAAGTGACTGCTCAGATAGAGAGAAGAGAGTGCTAATTAAGGAGAGCGAGTGCAGGTGCAAAGTACTTTTTAGATGGAAGGAAGCAAGACTGACTTCTCAACTGAGGTGAGAGACTGTCTCAAAGATAGCAAAATTAGACAGACTCCATGTACAGGTGACTTCTTAGAGTACAGAGAGACTGCCTGATGGGTTATATAGACGAGAGAAAGATACTGCCTTTAGACTGTGACTGGTTGGCGACTCTCTGCTTATAGAGGTGGCCGCAGCTGAAGAGACAGTCTAGAAGAAAAAAAACTGCTTTTTACTGACTTCAAATAAGACTGTTGTATAAGGAAGATACCGTTTATAGTTGACTGTTACGGAAGTGAGAGGAATCTATATAGAAAGACAGAATATGTAAAAGTGACAAGAGAGACTACAGAGATACCTGATGAATGAAAGAATATACCAGAAGTGACTGCTATACGAGAGATTCTATATAAAAGTGACTACTACATTAGAGAGATTCTATATAAAAGTGACTGCTGCACGAGAGAGACTATATAAAAGTGACTGCTGCATGAGTGTGACTATATAAAAGTGACTGCTGCATGAGAGGCTGTATATAAAAGTGACTGCTGCATGATAAAGACTATATAAATGTGACTGCTGCACGAGAGGCTCTATATAAAAGTGACTGCTGCATGAGAGACTATATAAAAGTGACTGCTGCATAAGAGACTATATAAACATGACTGCTGCATGAGAGTGACTATATAAAAGTGACTGCTGCATGAGAGTGACTATATAAAAGTGACTGCTGCATGAGAGGCTCTATATAAAAGTGACTGCTGCACGAGAGGCTCTATATAAAAGTGACTGCTGCACGTGAGGCTCTATATAAAAGTGACTGCTGCACAAGAGACTCTATGTAAAAGTGACTGCTGCATGAGAGTGACTATATAAACATGACTGCTGCATGAGAGTGACTATATAAAAGTGAGTGCTGCATGAGAGGCTCTATATAAAAATGACTGCTGCATGAGAGGCTCTATATAAAAGTGACTGCTGCATGAGAGGCTCTATATAAAAATGACTGCTGCATGACAGGCTCTATATAAAAGTGACTGCTGCATGAGAGGCTCTATATAAAAGTGACTGCTGCATGAGAGGCTCTATATAAAAGTGACTGCTGCAGGAGAGGCTTTATATAAAAGTAACTGCTACACGAGAGGCGCTATATAAAAGTGACTGCTGCACAAGAGACTCTATATAAAAGTGACTGCTGCAAGAGAGAGACTATATAAGAGTGACTGCTGCACGAGAGAGACTATATAAAAGTGACTGCTACACGAGAGGCGCTATATAAAAGTGACTGCTGCACGAGAGAGACTA
Organism: Bufotes viridis; assembly: GCA_033119425.1. Lineage (NCBI taxonomy): Eukaryota > Metazoa > Chordata > Amphibia > Anura > Bufonidae > Bufotes > Bufotes viridis. The sequence continues at coordinate 35,326,036 of CM065590.1, forward strand.
TATAAAAGTGGCTGCTGCAGGAGAGAGACTATATAAAAGTGACTGCTGCACGAGAGAGACTATATAAAAGTGACTGCTGCATGAGAGACTATATAAATCTGACTGCTGCATGAGAAAGACTATATAAATGTGACTGCTGCACGAGAGGCTCTATATAAAAGTGACTGCTGCATGAGAGACTATATAAACATGACTGCTGTATGAGAGTGACTATATAAAAGTGACTGCTGCATGAGAGGCTCTATATAAAAATGACTGCTGCATGAGAGGCTCTATATAAAAATGACTGCTGCATGAGTGTGACTATATAAAAGTGACTGCTGCATGAGGGTGACTATATAAAAGTGACTGCTGCATGAGAGGCTCTATATAAAAGTGACTGCTGCACGAGAGGCTCTATATAAAAGTGACTGCTACACGAGAGGCTCTATATAAAAGTGACTGCTGCACGAGAGGCTCTATACAAAAGTGACTGCTGCACGAGGCTCTATATAAAAGTGACTGCTGCACGAGAGGCTCTATATAAAAGTGACTGCTGCATGAGAGATTATATATAAAAATTACTGCTGCACTAGAGGAGTATATAAAAGTGACTACTGAGAAAACGGGGTGAGAGAGGTCGGGGTGACCCACCATCTCTATCAGGTGGCTCTCTTCTTGTAAATATGGCTTATATTGCCCAGATGGTCGCCTCGCCCGGCGCACTCCCTGTCGCCTCAATAATATCAGCCAGGAATCCATACAAATGATTATCAGGGTAAATGAGAAGCGCTCCGCATCAAACATGGGGCATTTCCCATGGTGCACTGGTGCCCTCTAGCTATAACCTGACCAAATGACATCTCCTGCGTTGCTTCTGGTTCATCAATCTAACGGTAAAGGCACCAAAAGGATAAGAACAGATTTAGCGATCCACACATCCAGGAGGCGACTATAATGCTGTGTGGGGTGCTCGGGGGAGCAGCAGCTCTACAGCGATAACTGTGCGCAGGGTGTTCAGGACCATGCAGTTATAATGGTGTGCGGGGTGTTCGGAGGACCTGCAGCTATGATATTGTACGGGGTGTTCAGAGGACTTGCAGCTATAATAGTGTGCAGGGTGTTTAGGGGACTTGCAGCTATAATAGTGTGCAGGGTGTTTAGGGGACCTGCAGCTATAATGGTGTGCGGGGTGTTCAGGGGAGCTGCAGCTATAATAGTGTTCAGGGGAGCTGCAGCTATAATAGTATGCGGGGTGTTCAGGGGAGCTGCAGCTATAATAGTGTGCGGGGTGTTCAGGGGAGCTGCAGCTATGATGGTGTACGGGGTGTTCAGAGGACTTGCAGCTATAATAGTGTGCAGGGTGTTTAGGGGACCTGCAGCTATAATGGTGTGCGGGGTGTTCAGGGGAGCTGCAGCTATGATGGTGTAGGGGGTGTTCAGAGGACCTGCAGCTATAATAGTGTGCGGGGTGTTCAGGGGAGCTGCAGCTATAATAGTGTGCGGGGTGTTTAGGGGACCTGCAGCTATAATAGTGTGCGGGGTGTTCAGGGGAGCTGCAGCTATGATGGTGTACGGGGTGTTCAGAGGACTTGCAGCTATAATAGTGTGCAGGTGTTAGGACCTGCGCTAATGTGGCGGATGTTCAGGGAGCTGCAGCTATGATGGTGTAGGGGGTGTTCAGAGGACCTGCAGCTATAATAGTGTGCGGGGTGTTCAGGGGAGCTGCAGCTATAATAGTGTGCGGGGTGTTCAGGGGAGCTGCAGCTCTGATGTTGTGCGGGGTGTTTAGGGGACTTGCAGCTCTGCAGCTATAAATGTGTGCAGGGTGTTCAGATGACATGCAGCTATAATGTTGTGCGGGGTGTTTGGGGGACCCACAGCTATGGTGTACAGAGGGGTCCAGGAGACCTGCAGCTATAATGGTGTGCGGGGTGTTCAACGGACCTCCAGCTATGATGGTGTGCGGGTTGTTCGGGGGACCTGCAGCTATTATGTTGTGCGGAGTATTCAGGGGAGATGCAGCTCTGCAGCTATTATGTTGTGCGGGGTGTTCAGGGGATCTGTGGCTTTGCAGCTATAATGGTGTGCGGGGTGATGGGGAGGACCTGCGGCTATGCAGCTTTTATGTTGTGCGGGGTGTTCAGGGGATCTGTGGCTTTGCAGCTATAATGGTGTGCAGGGTGATGGGGGTACCTTAGGCTCTGCAGCTATAATGGTGTGCAGGGTGATGGGGGTACCTGAGGCTCTGCAGCTATAATGGTGAGCAGGGTGATGGGGGTACCTGAGGCTCTGCAGCTATAATGGTGTGCAGGGTGATGGGGGGTACCTGAGGCCCTGTAGCTATAATGGTGTGCAGGGTGATGGGGGGTACCTGAGGCTCTGCAGCTATAACGGTGTGCAGGGTGATGGGGGTACCTGAGGCTCTGCAGCTATAATGGTGAGCAGGGTGATGGGGGTACCTGAGGCTCTGCAGCTATAACGGTGTGCAGGGTGATGGGGGTACCTGAGGCTCTGCAGCTATAATGGTGTGCAGGGTGATGGGGGGTACCTGAGGCCCTGTAGCTATAATGGTGTGCAGGGTGATGGGGGGTACCTGAGGCTCTGCAGCTATAATGGTGTGCAGGGTGATGGGGGTACCTGAGGCTCTGCAGCTATAACGGTGTGCAGGGTGATGGGGGGTACCTGAGGCTCTGCAGCTATAATGGTGTGCAGGGTGATGGGGGGTACCTGAGGCCCTGCAGCTATAATGGTGTGCAGGGTGATGGGGGTACCTGAGGCCCTGCAGCTATAATGGTGTACGGGGTGATGGGGGGAACTGAGGCTCTGCAGCTATAATGGTGTACGGGGTGATGAGGGGAACTGAGGCTCTGCAGCTATAATGGTGTGCAGGGTGATGGGGGTACCTGAGGCCCTGCAGCTATAATGGTGTGCGGGGTGATGGGGGAACTGAGGCTCTGCAGCTATAATGGTGTACGGGGTGATGAGGGGAACTGAGGCTCTGCAGCTATAATGGTGTGCAGGGTGATGGGGGGTACCTGAGGCCCTGCAGCTATAATGGTGTGCGGGGTGATGGGGGGAACTGAGGCTCTGCAGCTATAATGGTGTACGGGGTGATGGGGGGGAACTGAGGCTCTGCAGCTATAATGGTGTGCAGGGTGATAGGGGGTACCTGAGGCCCTGCAGCTATAATGGTGTGCAGGGTGATAGGGGGTACCTGAGGCCCTGCAGCTATAATGGTGTGCGGGGTGATGGGGGGGGGGACGACGACTACTGAGGCTCTGCAGCTATAATGGTGTGCAGGGTGATGGGGGGGGGGGGGACTGAGGCTCTGCAGCTATAACAGTGTGCGGGGTGATGGAGGGGGGGGGATTTTGAGGCTCTGCAGCTATAATGGTGTGCAGGGTGATGGGGAGGGGGGGACTGAGGCTCTGCAGCTATAACGGTGTGTGGGGTGTTCGTAGAACCTGCGTCTGTGCAGCTATTTTTCAGCCTCCCGCCTGCTCTGCTGTCAGTAATTGTAGGCTGTCTGAGCCGTTTACATAGCACAAACAGGGTAAAAACAATGTCCACCGGGCACTGGGAGGCTCTGAAAGCACAGGAGCGAGGCGGAGGTTCAGGGAGGCTGCAAGAGCCTTTTGAAGACCCAGAAAGTTACGGTGGCATGCAAAAGTCTGGGCACCCCGGCTCAAAATTACTATTACTGTGAACAGTGAAGCAAGTTGAAGATGAAATGATCTCCAAAAGGCATAAAGTTAAAGCTGACACGTTCCCTTTGTATTTTAAGCAAAAACATTTTTTTCAAATTTTCATCTTCATTTTCAAAATAAAAAAGGAAAAGGGCCTGTGACCAACCGCACCTCACGGACCCGCCTGATGTCACACTACGTCGGGATCACGCGATACGGTCTCGTCACTGTGACGTTCAGCACTCCCTGGGGGTACGTAAGGTCAGCTTGGCACAGTTGTACGGACACCACCTGTCCACACAGGCACGGAGAGTGAGAGAGGGTGGTCCACACGACCTCCGACGTGGCACAACACTCGCTCACAACCCTGAGAAGCCGAGAGAGCCTTTTCACTGCCTCAGTGAAACAGAGCCCCGCCAGCCCGGTAGACTGCCACCAGTTCTTCGTTAGATATAAGTCTGGTCCGTTAACGGGATTATATCGGGCCAGAAACCAGCCCAGGTAGCATGTAACGTTATACCGAGGCATGGACGTGCGAGATTCGTGGATCGAGAGAAAAAAAAATCAGCTATACAGTTATATTTAATCGCCTTAAGGGCACAGTAGACAACAAAACTATATAAACATAGGATACAATGGTCCGGATAGTACAGTCAGAGTTAAAGGGGTTGTCTCACCACAGACAATGGGGGCATATTGCTTGGATATGCCCCCTTTATCTTATAGGTAAGGGGACCAGCACCTATATCGAGAACGGAGCTCTGAAAGAGGTGAATGGCTCACTGCGCATGCGCAGCCGCCCTCCATTCAGTTTCTATGCGGCTGTCGAAAATAGCTGGCTTGGCCATTTTCGTTGAGCCCATAGAAGTGAATAGGAGTGGTCGCCGGTCATGCGCGGTACGCTCCCATTCACTTGTATGGGGAGCACGCTTGGTGGTGGCAGTTCCCATTCCCAGCAGTGGGACCCGCACCTATCAGACAATGGGGGCATATCCTATCAATATTTGTCTGTGATGAGACAACCCCTTTGACAGATAGTGTGAAAGTCCGTTACCGGATATGTGTATAGTCCTCAGACGGGAGGCAGCGATGTCAGCAGGGTCTCTCTCCAAACACGATACACAGCGAGTAAGACAATGGCTACTGCCTCGCACGGGCAATTACCCTTCGGTCGGTCACGCCCCTTTATCCCCCTGAAAGGATCCCACTCCACCTCCCTTTGGTTATGGTAGCTAAAAACCCCAAAAAAACTATATTGATCATAGCTCTTCTCTCCGGAAAGTCATAGGGGGCGGTTCTGGTGCTAATGGACCCAGCCGGATCCCTGGTACATGTGGAGACCAAACACAGCGTTGCTATTTGGCTCATACTTTGCATTCTCCATATCTCCCCTTCCCTGCCTCATACAAAACGAGCGAAGTCCAGGGGGACGTTCGGCTCGTTCCCGTGGTCTCACTTTGCATATATTAACCTCTAAAGGACGCAGGGCGTACATGTACGTCCTGCGTCCGGTCTTTAAAGATGGTGCCCGCTCCTGCTTCATGCGGGCGCCTTAGCCGCGGGTGTCCGCATGGTTCCTGTAGCAGACACCCGCGGCAATCGCAGACATTTAACCCCTCAGATGCTGTGGTCAATCCGGACCACGGCATCTGAGTGCGCACAAACCGAAAGTTTTACTTTCGGTTTGCGCTCCGGCTCCCCCGTGTGGCGATCGGAGGATCCGGAGCGTGCCTGTAGTAGCCTGGGTCTCTATGAATGAAACCCAGGCTGCTCTGTAGTATTTCCTATGGAGCCATAGCCTGTAATAGGCTTCATAGGAAAACGAGATTTTGTGAGAACTCACCTGTAAAATCTGTTTCTCGCTGGAGTCATTGGGGGACACAGACCGTGGGTATAGCTGCTTGCTGCCACTAGGAGGCGACACTAGGCTTAAAGCTGTTGGCTCCTCCTCCGCCTGCTATACCCCCTCCAGCAGGAGAGAGCCCTCAGTTTGTGCAAAAAGCAGTAGGAGAAGCAAAATTATCAGAACAATAACCACACACACCATCACCGGACCCAAGCGGGACGCAACTGCCCAACAAGAACGGAACTCAATTGTGCCATGAACACAACTTAGGGTGGGTGCTGTGTCCCCCAATGACTCCAGCGAGAAACAGATTTTACAGGTGAGTTGTCACAAAATCTCGTTTTCTCGCTTACATCATTGGGGGACACAGACCGTGGGACGTCCAAAAGCAGTCCCTAGGGAGGGAAACGAAAAACGGCACACTGCAGTTTACAGGACGGCCTGTAGAACCAGCCTACCCAGAGCCGCATCCGCAGAAGCCAGAGAATGAACCCTGTAAAACTTTGTAAAAGTATGAAGAGACGACCAGGTCGCGGCTTTACACAACTGAGCCGCCGAGGCCTGGTGAAAATGAGCCCAGGAAGCGCCAAGCGCCCTCGTAGAATGGGCCGTAATCCCCGGAGGGGGTGTCTTATCCCGAAGACGGTAACATTCCAAAATCGTGGAACGAATCCATTTAGAAAGCGTCACTTTCGAGGCTGTCAGGCCTTTCCGTGATCCATCTGGGAGAACGAACAAGGCGTCCGTACGTCTAAAGGGGGCCACCGCCGCCAGGTAGATGCGCAGTGCCCGAACCACATCCAACCTGTGCAACAACACTTCCCGCGGGTGCGAAGGCTGAGGACAAAGCGATGGCAAGACAATGTCCTCATTGATATGAAACGCCGAAACCACCTTGGGCAAAAAGGAAGGGATCGGGCGGAGGACCACCTTGTCCTGGTGAAAAACCAAGAACGGCTCACGGCAGGAAAGGGCCGCTAGCTCAGAGACTCTACGGATCGAGGTGATAGCCACCAGAAATGCCACTTTCCATGACAACAGGCGAAGAGAACACTCTCGCATAGGTTCGAATGGGGGACGCTGAAGAACCGCCAGAACCAAATTGAGATCCCAAGGGTGTAAGGGAGGCCGGTAGGGAGGGACAGTATGCGCCACGCCCTGGAGAAAAGTCTTAACCGGCCCCATGCCCGCCAAGGACCGCTGGAAAAAAATCGAGAGCGCCGAAATCTGGCTCTTCAAAGAACTGAGCGCTAGCCCCAGTTCAAGCCCCGACTGGAGGAAAGCCAAGATCACTGGCAAGGAAAAGGATCTAGGAGAAAAATTCCGCTCCTCACAAAAGCGAAGGAAAGACTTCCACGTCCTGTAATAGATTCTAGAGGAAGCCGGCTTCCTAGCCCGAATGAGAGTCCGGACGACCGCATCCGAAAAACCTCTCCGCTTCAGAATGAAGGTTTCAAGAGCCACGCCGTCAAACGCAGAGTATGTAAACTCTGGTGGAAGACGGGCCCTTGAGACAACAGGTCGTGTCTGAGAGGAAGCGGATACGGAGCGTCCCTAGGAGAAGGATTAGATCCGAGTACCAAGCCCTGCGAGGCCAATCCGGGGCAATCAGCAGAGTCTGAATCCCTTCCCACTTGATCCTGCGAAGGATCCGAGGAAGGAGGGATAGCGGAGGAAACACATACAGGAACTGGAATCCGTCCCACGGAGCTACCAGAGCGTCCACGCCGCACGCAGCGGGATCGCTTGCGCGGGCGAAGTAAGACGGAAGCTTCCGGTTGAGGCAGGAGGCCATCAGGTCCACCTCCGGCCGTCCCCAACGCTGACATAGGTCGTCGAAAACCTCCGGATGGAGAGACCACTCCCCCGGGTCTATCGACTTCCTGCTCAGGAAGTCGGCTGTCCAGTTGGCGACCCCGGGGATGTGTACTGCCGACAGCGCGGAACATGGGCTTCCGCCCACCTCAGGATCCTTGCTGCCTCGGCCATGGCCGCCGAGCTGCGAGTCCCCCCTTGATGGTTGACATATGCCACAGCCGTGGCATTGTCCGTCTGGACCCGAACATGGAGACCTCGCAAGAGAAGGGACCAATGGCGCAGGGAGAGGAGAATCGCCCGGAGTTCCAGTACATTTATGGTCAGTTTGGATTCCGATGGAGACCAGACACCTTGAACCGTGCGGGTACCCAGGACCCCTCCCCAGCCGTGCAGGCTGGCGTCGGTCGTGACGACTGTCCACCTTACTGGAAGGAAAGACTTCCCCACTTCCAGGTGGGACGGCTTGAGCCACCAAAGAAGATCGGACCGAACTCGCTGGGGAAGGGGGAGGCGATGATCCAGAGAATCCAGGGATTTGTCCCAATGAGCCAGAATCGTCCGCTGAAAGGATCTGGTGTGAAACTGGGCGTAAGGAACGGCTTCGAAGAGGCCACCATCAGCCCCAAGACTCTCATACAAGTCCGTATGGAAACGGGCCGATGCAGAAGCAACCGACGGATCGCGGAGCGAAGAGCCCGCACCTTGTCCCCTGGAAGGCACACGCATGCCCCGCCGGTATCCAGGAACATTCCAAGGAATCTTATCCGGGTAGAGGGAATGAGAACGGACTTCCGAAAATTCACCAGCCACCCAAAGCGGGCGAGTGTGTCCAGGGTGATCTGCAGGCTTTCCTTGCACTGGCTGACAGTAGGCGCCTTGACGAGGATATCGTCCAGATACGGGATCACTGTGATCCCCTTGAACGCAGAAGGCCCATCAGAGGAGCGAGGATTTTGGTGAAAACTGCGCGCAGTCGCCAAGCCGAAAGGCAAGGCGACGAACTGGTAGTGGTCGGAAAACACCGCGAAACGCAGAAAACGCTGGTGAGCAGGAGCGATGGGAACGTGTAAGTAGGCGTCCTGAATATCCACGGAAGCCAGACATTCCCCTTGAGTTAAGGAAGCGATGACTGAGCGGAGCGATTCCATGCGAAACGATTCACCCGAAGGTAACGGTTGACCCTCTTGAGGTCCAGTACAGGGCGGACCGTGCCCTCCTTCTTGGGAACAATGAATAGATTGGAATAGAAGCCGGAAAAACGCTCCGCTTCCGGAACTGGGAGATAACTCCCTGACCCTCAGGTCGCGAACTGCTTGAAGGAACGCTTGAGCCCGAACCGGCTCCCTGGGGGGGCGGGACGGAAAGAACCGATTTGGCGGCATGGACTTGAACTCCAGCTTGTAGCCCGAGGAGACCACCTCCAACGCCCAGGCGTCCGAGATGTGGGCCTGCCAAACCTCCTGAAAATGAAGAAGCCGTCCCCCCACCCAGGAAGGTGGGGGCGCACCTTCAGGCTGTGGGTTGTTTCTCCGAGGAGGAACGTTTGGGCTGAGCACGGGAGCGCCAGGCGGGCTGAGGCTTGAAAGACGGCTTACGCCTTTGGTCCTGTGCGAATCGCCCCGAGGAAGATGACGCCGCAGGACGAGTGCCCGCGAAGCGGCGAAAGGACTGACGCTGAGAAGGAGGACGCGGACGAGACGCACTCTTCGGCTTCGGTTGGGGAAGATGGGTGCTTTTCCCACCCGTGGCTTCCGATATAATGTCGTCCAACTTGGAGCCAAAGAGCCGGGGACCCACAAACGGAAGTGCCAGAAGGGAACGTTTGGAGGAAGAGTCGGCCTGCCAGGCCTTGAGCCAGAGCTCCCTTCTAATGGAAACCGCAAAGGCGGAAGACCTCGCAGCCATAGAACCCGCGTCCAGAGCTGCTTCACAGAGGTACTTCCCTGCCTGAGATATCTGAAGAGCCAGATCCTGCAGTTCAGATTGGGAAATTTCCGAATCCAAATCCTGTCGGAGCCTAAGGGCCCACTCCGAGACTGCCTTGGCCACCCATGCCGAGGCAAAGATTGGCCGAAGGGCCGAACCAGAGGCCGAAAAAACCGACTTCGCCAGGGAGTCGATCCGTCGATCCACCGGATCCTGAAGGGAAGAGCCGTCTGCAACCGGAATGGCCGTATTTTTGGCCAAACGGGCGACCGGCGGATCCACCTTTGGGGGTGTAGACCACTTGGCCACGCAGTCTTGGGGAAAAGGGTATAGCAGGTCAAGGCGCTTGGGAGTTAGGAAGCGCAAACCTGGCTGTTCCCACGCCTTAGTGGTGAGAACTGAGAAATCCTCATGGACCGGAAAGGATTTAGGAGACTGCTTAGTACGCAAAAAAGAAACGCCTTGTGGATTTGAGGATGAGTCCTCCTCCTGAAGCTGGAAGGTGTCCCTGACCGCCACGACTAAACTATCCACTAGAGCCGCCATCTGTGAGGAACGGTCTGGGTCCGGGTCCGCATCAGAGTCAGCGACTTCCCCATCGGACGAGGGGTCCCCACTAACGAGGACGCCTTGGACCTGACCCCGGGAGGTGAAGGTGAGGCATCTGGAGAAGACGAGCATTCCTGTCTAGGACGCTTACTAGGATTCCTGCCCCTAGGGGATACATCCTGAGTAGGTACAGGTTGTACCGGGCCGAAGACTCAACCAAGCGACCCATCAGTGAAAGGGTGGATTGGGAGATCCTGGATAGGTCAGTCACCGCCTGGGACAAGACCTTGGCCCATTCCGGCTGTGAATCACCCGCAGGAGGGAGCACCTCAGTGGCTATTAACTGCGGAGACCCGCTCTGAGAGGCCTGGCAAGAGGCGCAGAGGGGGCTAGAGCGACCCTTAGAAAACTTCACATTGCAGGAAGTGCAGGCATAGTGAGTAATTGTACAGGGAGCCTGAGGAGCAGGGTCTGCCGGGTCCGACATGACAGGAGTATGGGCTGGAGGGAGTTAATAGCAGAGTTGGTCCTACCAGAGAAGGAGCGTCACAACCTGGTGCCTCCCAGGGACAGCAGCAAATACTTAGTGGAGAACGACCCTCAGAAGAGTTTGCTGAAAGATGGCAGTGCAGGATCCACAGGAGCAGCGCTGCCAGACTCAGGAGACCAGAGGAAGCGCGGAAGGAAGAACTCCACCCCTACCATTCACTTCGATGAAGGAGATAGGCTCCGCCCCTAATTTCGCGCCCCACTCGCCGGAAGAGACGGGTCCCTGGGAAATGGCGGTGAGTACCGCTGAATACGGGCGCAATATAGCCCAGAGAAGAGGGATCGCAGAGGGGACGGAGAAGGGCGGCCCGCAAATCGGGAGATGGAGGAGGAGGAGCGCGGCACCATAATCGCAGTGCCCGCGCCGACCTCCCTTAACTCCGGCGCCGCTGAAGCGGAGTTCTATTAACCCCCGCCTCCCTGCAAGTTGCCGGCCGCTCGCCGGTAAAGGAATAGGGGGCCTTAACCCCCGACTTGCCGGGGCTGCGAGGAGAGGCAGGACCGGCCCAAGGAATGAAATAGAGAAGGGAAGAAATCTTCTATTAACCCCTGCCGCGGGCCTGAGGTAACAGAAAGACAGACCAACATACTTACCTGTCTTCATCTGTGTTCTTCACCCTCAAATACCAGCAGTACCACCTCTTCAGTCCCTAGCACAAGTGACAGGGACTGGACTGGAGGGTAGGAGCAGGTGGTCCTATGGCTGGGGGGAGCAGGAAGGTCAAGCCCTCCTGGTCCACTTTGTCTTCTTGCGGGGGGCGAAGCGGTGGAATAACCATCACCGGTCAGCCCCCCCAGGGGATGCAGGGCTCTAGGCTAGCCCTGGGTCCCCACCTAAAAGAAAGAGAAAAATAATAAAAGTAAAAATCAAAAGCACAGCCACCCTGAAAAAACAGGGTGTCTGCCTCCTACGACACTAAGCTAAAACTGAGGGCTCTCTCCTGCTGGAGGGGGTATAGCAGGCGGAGGAGGAGCCAACAGCTTTAAGCCTAGTGTCGCCTCCTAGTGGCAGCAAGCAGCTATACCCACGGTCTGTGTCCCCCAATGATGTAAGCGAGAAATATGCGATTTATTCATATATTCCAATGCTATTGCATTGGACTGTATGATAATCGCAATCAGATGATTGTAAGTTATAGTTCCCTATGGGAACTATATAAAAGTGTAAAAAAAAAAAAAGTTTAAAAAAATAGATGAAAAAAACATAAAAGTTCAAATCACCCCCCTTTTGCTAAAATAAAAAAAATAAAAAAAAATACACATCATGGGTGTCGCAATGTGCGAAAATGCCCATACTATAAAAATATAAAAAAAATAGTCCCCATACGTCAAACAGCAAAATGGAAAAAAGCGTCCAAATGGCGGATTCGCCATTTTTGGTAGCTTCATTTTCCACAAAAAAATTACATAAAAGTCATACACACCGCAGAATAGTATCAATAAAAAGATAAGATTATGACGCAAAAAATAAGCCCCCATACAGCTCTGTACATATAATTACAAAAAAGTTATAGGGGTCAAAACATGGTGACAAAAAGATTTTTTTTTCACTATCAAAACGCAAGAAAACCTATACATATAGTGTATCGCCGGATTCGTACTGACCTGTAGAGTAAAAGTAACCAGTCAATTTTATCGCACATTGAAAGTCGGAATTTAAAAAACCGCAAAACTGTGGTGGAATAGCTTTTTTTTTTTTGCAATTTCACCCCATTTGGAATTTTTTTCCTGCTTCCCACTACATCATATGCAATATTATGTGGGGTCGTTGGAAAGTTCAACTTGTCCCGCAAAAAACAAGCCCTTATATTGCTATGTGAACCGAAAAATGAGGGCAGGGAGTGCAAAATGAAAATTTTAAAAATTAAAAACCTCCGGTCCTTAAGGGGTTAAAACTTCATTTTTTTTCTCAGCAATGCGGGCACATATGAACATGAGACCAACACAGATCCTTCAGCTGCCAAATAGGGCACTAGTAACATGTAGAGGACGTTAGTAATGTGTGGAGGGCACAAAGGGGGCACTAGTACTGTGTGGAGGGCACAAAGGGGGCACTAGTAACGTGTAGAGGACGTTAGTACTGTGTGGAGGGCACAAAGGGGGCACTAGTACTGTGTGGAGGCCACAAATGGGGCACTAGTACTGTGTGGAGGGCACAAAGGGGGCACTAGTACTGTGTGGAGGCCACAAAGGGGGCACTAGTACTGTGTGGAGACCACAAAGGGGGCACTAGTAACGTGTAGAGGACGTTAGTACTGTGTGAAGAGCACAAAGGGGGCACTAGTACTGTGTGGAGGGCACAAAGGGGGCACTACTAACGTGTAGAGCAGTGTTTCCCAACCAGTGTGCCTCCAGCTGTTGCAAAACTACAACTCCCAGCATGCCCGGACAGCCTTTGGCTGTGTGGGCATGCTGGGAGTTGTAGTTTTTCAACAGCTGGAGGCACACTGGTTGGGAAACACTGGTGTAGAGGACGTTAGTACTGTGTGGAGGGCACAAAGGGGGCACTAGTAACGTGTAGAGGACGTTAGTACTGTGTGGAGGGCACAAAGGGGGCACTAGTAACGTGTAGAGGACGTTAGTACTGTGTGGAGGGCACAAAGGGGGCACTAGTAACGTGTAGAGGACGTTAGTACTGTGTGGAGGGCACTAGTACTGTGTGGAGGGCACAAAGGTGGCACTAGTAATATACAGAGGGCAAAAAGAGAGAACTGTACTTTGTGGAGGGCAGAAAGTGGGGGTCACTTTGGGGGATCAAGTTAACAGTTTGTGACCCTGCCTTCTGCTAATTGACCCCACCAACCACAAGTACGGGGGTCCCAATGCCAACTGGTACATACTGCAGTGTGTATAGAAGACCTTCCTACCTCTGGTCAGTATCCTACAAGGTCCTAAAAGACAGAACTGCCGCATGCAGACACCAACTGTTTTATTGTAAAAAAAAAAAAGTATTAAAATTGTGAACAATCACATTCAAAGTTATAAAATGGAGAATTAACCCTCTCCAGCCTGGGCACAGCGGGCAGATAGGGGGTGTAGTGAGAAACTAAAGCTCTTCATGTACTTGTGATCGCTATGACCTCAGACAGCCTCCAAGTCCTTGAGGTTGTCCTCCTCCATCTAGCTGCCAGTGAAGGACATCCGTTTCTGAGAAAGCTGGGTGCTATCCAAGCAGCCATATTGACTGTAACCCAGCTTTCTCACAAAGAAGCCGCCCGGATATCTTCTGTCAGTCGGAGCCTGCTGCACCGGGCGTTGCTACCATCACTGGCGCACTGAGCAACGCTCCCCTGGCATATCTGCTCAAGTGATGGCATCGTCTAGCCTTGCGGGTGGGCACTGGGATCCAGGAGAAGGAATGTGGGTCTTTATATATGGGCGTCACTCTAAGGTGATGCTGACCGTCTGTAAGGCATCTACCGCCCACTGGGGGTACTTGTCCTTTGTGCCATACATGGTCCTCATGAAATCCTGCACAAACTGTGGGAAGCGTCCATTCAGAATGCTATCCCGGACCGAGCGCATCAGATTCAACTGGAGGGAGAAAAGAGAAAACAGGTTATGTCACCCTGTGGTGGGAGGGGCAGATACCGTCACAAAGCTCCTCCTCCGGGCTGTGTCACCCAGTGGTGGGAGGAGCAGACTATGTCACATAGCTCCTCCCTCCTGTCTGTGTCACTGAGGTGGGAGGAGCAGACTCCATGTCTCATAGCTCCTCCCTCCTGTCACCCTGTGGTGAGAGGAGCAGACTCCATGTCACATAGCTCCTCCCTCCTGTCTGTCATCCTGTGGTGGGAGGAGCATACACCGTATCACATAGCTCCTCCCTCCTGTCTGTCACCCTGTGGTGGGAGGAGCATACACCGTATCACATAGCTCCTCCCTCCTGTCTGTCACCCTGTGGTGGGAGGAGCAGACTCCATGTCACATAGCTCCTCCCTCCTGTCTGTCACCCTGTGGTGGGAGGGTCAGACTCCATGTCACATAGCTCCTCCTCCTGTCTGTGTCACCCTGTGGTGGGAGGAGCAGACTCCATGTCACATACTGTATAAGCCCGGGTCTCCACATACCTGGTAAGCTATATTATGGATAGTGATATGATGCATCGCTGCGGTATCACTTTTAAAGAGAGCATGGATGTAAGCGCGGGAATATCTATAAGGACAATCAGCAGATTAGAGACACGGACCTTCCCGCTGACATTTCCATAGATATTACTATAGAAGATCTCACCTCTGACATGTCGGGCATTCACAGTCCTTGTCTATGGGAGTGAAGTCTTTGGCAAACTGTTTGCTCTTTATCTGGAGAGAACCCCACGGAACCAACGCCGACCCAAATCTCTACAAGTAAAAAATACATATTTACATGATATATTAATCAGTTATTGCCAGCACTTTATGACTGGTGGGGTCCGACCTCTAAGACCACCAACAATCCCTGAATGTGCAGGAACCGGAGGTGCAGCTCAGCTGAAGAGAATACAGACGGCTACAGATCAGAGTATGGAGGAGCCTCCTATCCAGTACAGATTGGTTGGGAAATTACCTCATCCTTTTCATAAAGGTTCAGCTGTGGTGTCTATTATGAGGTTCTGCAGCAGTTGAAGTGTGTATTATGATGTTCTGCAGCAGCTGAGCTGTGTATTGTGAGGTTCTGCAGCAGCTGAGGTGTGTATTATGATGTTCTCCTGCAGCTGCGGTGTGTATTATGATGTTCTCCGGCAGCTGAGATGTGTATTATGAGGTTCTGCAGCAGCTGAGGTGTGCATTAGGAGATTCTGCAGCAGCTGAGGTGTGTATTGTAAGGTTCTGTAGCAGCTGAGGTGTGTATAATGATGTTCTCCGGCAGCTGAGATGTGTATTATGAGGTTCTGCAGCAGCTGAGGTGTGCATTAGGAGATTCTGCAGCAGCTGAGGTGTGTATTATGAGGTTCTGCAGATACTGTGTATTATGAGGTTCTGCAGCAGCTCAGGTGTGTGTATTATAAAGTTCTGCAGCAGCTCAGGTGTGTGTATTATAAGGTTCTGCAGCAGCTATGCTGCCCTGCATGACAGCAATACAGTTGAACGCTGGAGCGATACCACCCTGTCCCGCCATTCACTCCGATAGGCTACAGGCACTAGGCCTGAAGTCTATGCAAGTTGCGCCAACCGAGGAGGGCTACATATGGCTCAGGCTTTATTACTACAGGGCGACCATGGTGAAGACTATTACTTCTGGGGCACAATAGGGAACATTACTACTATTGGGGACACTGTGAACACTCCACTTAGCACAATTATTTTTGGTGGACATTACGTTTACGGCACTATAAGGGCCAGAGACACTATTTGCTGGGCACAGTTATTTTTTTTAAGGCACTGTGTGTAAATAATTATTAAAGGGGGCACTACCTAAGTGGTACCTGTATTTTCAGGGGGATCAGCTGCAGTATAATATTGGGAAGCACAGTGGGCACAGTATTGGGGGTTGCAGAACGGGGTGTTCAGAATATGGGGAGGAAGATGGAAGAGTAGGAAACTAAAATGTCTGTGTGTCAAACTCTGCAGAGACAAGAGCTGGTTGAATTAAGTCACCATTGTGGTCTGGTCGGAATGGAGAAGATGAGGAAAAAGAACATTTACATCAGAGGAGACGTGAGTATATGTAAGAGGTATGTAGCGTTGTATTCTCCTGTATGTTTGGTAGTACAGAATGTAATTTGAAAAGTGATATTCATCCATCACGGGTCCTAGTAGGGTGTCTGTCATAATGACAGGAAGATTCGCACTGCGCTGTTTCCTTCAGTCAAATCTGAAGAAACTTCTGTCAGAGGCTTAGAACAGAACCCGTGACAGCGGCGTGAGAATAGCCTTAACATTTATCACTGTTCGCTTCCTTGGAAGTACTTGCATTAAACTTCTCGTCACTAGGGGGTACTTGGCCTGAAAAGGTTTTAAAAAAAAGAGTATCTCCAGAAAAAACATTTGACGTGCTCCTCAATTTTTAGCTCCTACTTTCAGTTTAGGTAAGAACCTTCCAATCACAGTGTCAAGGAGCTGCTTTTTCTGTCACTTGGTCACACAGTGACTCCCACTTTCAGTGACCGGATGTTTTGGGGCAGGAAGATGGGAGTCTTCATCTTAACTTTTGACCAACAAGGTTATAAAAGGTTTTGTAATTTAATTAAAGATAGGTTGGGAAGTGAAGAATAATGGATATGTCCGCGAGGGAGGAAGTAGCTAGCTTCTCCTCCCACTTGGGTTTTAATAGGAGTCAATTTTGCCTGGGACGTAACTACGTAATAACCAAAGAAAAGCCTGGAATTATACTACTACTTCTCTGGATGCGTCACAATTTACTTTGGACACATGCCATGAAGGCCAAATGTGTTGTGGGGATGTTTCAAAGGGCCGCCCTCTCGCATTGCGCTGACAAGATACTTACGGCCGTTCTGGTGGGGAAGACACAGTCAAACATGTCACACCCAAGAGCCACGCAAACCACCAGATCCGTGGCGTATCTGAAAGAGAAAGAAAAACCATTAACCAAGCAGGATAATGGATAAAACCACTCTGACATCGGAGAGATCCCAGTGATGGCTCTAATGTAATGGCCAGCACAGTCTCTTAGGCGAGACCGAGGAGGACCAATGGGACTGCCGACAGCCCCTTTCATTCTAAGGTTTGATGGGGCTCAGTATTAAGACCTTCACAGTTACCATCTTTCAGCAAACTACAAAATGTAGGACATTTACTAAAATTGGCCACACATGCAGCGCCAAAGTTTACTACGAAGAGTAATTTACTTGAGGAAAGTGGGAAAAGATAGGACAAAGGACATCATACAAGAATACGGAAGGTCTAGAAGACAGAAAGACAAAGGAATGTGCACGGAAAATGTGGAATCTGCAGTGGAAATCCGAACCTGCTATGGATTTGCAATTTGTCATGGAGTGGGTCAAATCCCCATGTGGCTACCTGATGCATCAAGAACGGACATGTCATGTCTCATCTGAGGATGAGAGACCAAACGGAAGAAATCAATGGGACGCAAAAGAGATGTGGATTTCATTGCGGCATATGAAATCCGCTTCCAATTCCGATGAGAAAAAGATGAGATCATACGAAGAGCTGAAGTCTACAGCCAGCCAGAAGTCCTACTCCCCCCGTATACAACCCAACTACAGGTCAAACGTCAGGCTCCATCCACGACCATCGTGAAAGTACAGACCCAAAACGATGAGGGCATACAAAAACATGACCCTTAAAATGAGGTGAATCAGGATTAAAAATGGAAAATAGAAAGGAGTTAAATGGGCTTTCCATAAAAGGCCATCAACATTTGATCCAGGGGGTTCGACCCCCAAAGAGAAAAGTTGATCCTGTTAGACCCCTGTCACTCGCTTGGTTTAAATAGGCACAGTGGCTCGTCCCTATGGAAGGTTGTACCTGGGAATGCAGTTCATGCGCATTCAAAAGAAGCGGACTGAGTTGCAGTACCAGGCACAGCCAGAACCGCATGTAGGGCGCTGTGTCCAAGTAAACAATGAAGAGTGTGCAGCATTGGCAGGAACCTTTGTTGTGCTCGCTTGCAGAAATCAGCCCCATCCAACCATATACAGTCTATCCTTCAACCAATGATGCCCCGTATAACCCCTTTAAAGGGTTAATGACTTTTCAAAAACGTTTGATATGTCATAGAGAGATCAAAAGTTTTGACTATTGGGGGGGCCGACCACTGAGACCCCCCAGTGATCCCTAAAAAGAGGAGAGAGAAGCGCTCTTACATCACACTCTCTTTCCTCGCTTCAGGAGACGGGCTCAAAAGGTCTATGCGTCGTCTCGATTCTGTCCTCTATAGCAAGGAGACAGAGCGTGATGTACGAGCGCTTCTCTCTACTCTTTTTAGGGGTCGTGGGGGGTCTCAGTGGTCAGCCTCCCACCAATCAAGACTTTTGATGTCTCAGTGCACAGGCCCCCACAGATCAAAACTTAAGATATGTCTCTATGACATATCCAGTTTTCTGAATACTCAGGGACCCTTTAAGAAAGACAGCTTGCAGAATTCAACTAAAGGCCCGTGTTCCTACATCTTCTTAGCACCTTACCCAACTCCCATAAGGTAGCGAGGTTTGTCCTTGGGTAAGTAGTCAGTGCTGAGGGTCACCATCCGCCAAAAGTGGTCCTTCTCCTCACCTCCACTCAGGCCACCAATGGCAAAGCCAGGAACATCTCGCTTGGTCATCTCTAGAAGAGGGAATTAGAGGATTACTTACAGAGAGACATTGGAGGTTTGAAGTAATGTCTTACAGAAGAAAATCTGATCCCTGTATGGCTCAAGACAAAAGATCCAGCCAAGATGGGAGGAGAAAATACAAGCTCAATGTTTCCTACTCATGTGGTTCAAGTAAAGGCAGACCTCTAACCAACTAGCAGAGGTGGGGTTATCCCCCTGTCTATGCCAACCTTGACGATGTTCCCCATTTCGATACACCCTATTAGTGAATTCTAGTTATTAGAGGCGTCCTCCCTTAAAGGGTTCTGCACTTTGTTCAAACTAATGATCTGTCCTCTGGATAGATCATCAGCATCTGATCGGCAGGGGTCCGACACCCTGGACCCCCGCCGAAAAGCTGAATGAGAAGGTAGCGGCACTACAGGAGCGCCGCGGCCTTCTCACTGTTTACTACTGGCCCAGTGACGTCACGACTAGTATCAACTGGGCGCAGGTGACGTTATACTGTATGGGGGCAGCCACAAGGAGACGTTATACTGCATGGGGGCAGCCACAAGGAGACGTTATACTGTATGGGGGCAGCCACAAGGAGACGTTATACTGCATGGGGGCAGCCACAAGGAGACGTTATACTGCATGGGGGCAGCCACAAGGAGACGTTATACTGCATGGAGGGCCACAAGGAGACGTTATACTGTATGGAGGGCCACAAGGAGACGTTATACTGTATGGAGGGCCACAAGGAGACGTTATACTGTATGGGGGCAGCCACAAGGAGACGTTATACTGTATGGGGGCAGCCACAAGGAGACGTTATACTGTATGGGGGGCCACAAGAAGACGTTATACTGTATGGGGGCAGCCACAAGGTGACGTTATACTGTATGGGGGCCACAAGGAGACGTTATACTGTATGGAGGGCCACAAGGAGACGTTATACTGTATGGGGGGCCACAAGAAGACGTTATACTGTATGGGGGCAGCCACAAGGAGACGTTATACTGTATGGGGCAGCCACAAGGAGACGTTATACTGTATAGGGGCAGCCACAAGGAGACATTATACTGTATGGGGCAGCCACAAGGAGACATTATACTGTATGGGGCAGCCACAAGGAGACATTATACTGTATGGGGACAGCCGCATGGAGACGTTTTACTATATGGGGACAGCCACAAGGAGACGTTATACTGTATGGGGGCAGCCACAAGGAGACATTATACTGTATAGGGGCAGCCACAAGGAGACATTATACTGTATGGGGCAGCCACAAGGAGACATTATACTGTATGGGGCAGCCACAAGGAGACATTATACTGTATGGGGCAGCCACAAGGAGACATTATACTGTATGGGGCAGCCACAAGGAGACATTATACTGTATGGGGACAGCCGCATGGAGACGTTTTACTATATGGGGACAGCCGCAAGGAGACGTTATACTGTATGGGGGCAGCCGCAAGGAGACGTTATACTGTATGGGCGCAGCCGCAAGGAGACGTTATACTGTATGGGGGCAGCCACAAGGAGACGCTATACTGTATGGAGGGCCACAAGAAGACGTTATACTGTATGGGGGCAGCCACAAGGAGACGTTATACTGTATAGGGGCAGCCACAAGGAGACATTATACTGTATGGGGGCAGCCACAAGGAGACGTTATACTGTATGACGCACTGTTATGGGGGGGCACTGTGGCTGACGCACTGTTATGGGGAGGCACTGTGGCTGACGCACTGTTATGGGAGGGTACTGTGGCTGACGCACTGTTAAGGGGGGGGGGCACTGTGGCTGAGGCACTGTTATGGGGGGGCACTGTGGCTGACGCACTGTTATGGGGGGATCCTTGGATGATGCCATAACAGTGTCAGCCACAGACCCCCAACACTGCCAACACTGTGGGGGGGCACTCGCAGCGGCCAGCGCAGTGTTACTCTGCAGTAATACACCGGCCCGCAGCTCTTATCCAGTATTTATGTAGTTAATGTTATTAGAAGTAGCCTGACCTTAATAACTATTGTTGCGCAGGCTCCCCGGGCAGCTCTCTGCTCCGCCTGTCTGCTCCGCCCAGGCTCTGCCCGGGGAGCCTGAGCAACAATAGTTAATAAGATCGGGCTACTTCACTGCGGGGCCGGTGCTAAATTCCCAGCAGAGCCCGCTACTTAAACTACCTGCCCGGCACTACGTGTCCCGGGCGATAGGAATTCCACACCCCTGACATGGATGTTTTAGGAGCGGTCGGCACACGTGCGACCACTCCTATGACGTCATTAAATACCGCGGTTATTAGGAAACTGTGATATCGCCATATCGCAGTTTCTTAATACCGCGGTATATTGCAGACACCGGTATATTGCCCAACCCTAGTGCAGAACCCCTTTAAGGATCCTGAGTGTAGAATGGCTGGCGGACCTGACCTGTCCTACATTACACAGACAACCAACAGATGTGAATGGGCACTGTGTAATGCTTAATCTCCCCTGTGGAGGCGCTGCAGGGAAACTGAACACCTATTGACAGATTTCCCCACAGATTACAGCTGATCTCTGAGGGTCCCAGCAAGGGGACATCTTATGATTTGTTTAATGTTTAGTGACCTTTACAAGATGTAGAGATTGTCCAAAGAAGGGGATCTTAAAGTGTTTTTCCACTTTAGATATTGATGACCTTTTCTCGGGGGATCAGACACCTGGCACTCCATCCAATCGGCTGTAGATAGCAGCTGAGCTGCACGACCATTAAACAGTGGAACGATCTCTTCACTTCCAGCTCTTGCTCCTGCCAACTGATGGAGATGCCAGGTCTACCCACAGATCTGATATCGACCACCTATCCTGAGGCAAGGTCATCAATATCTAAAAACTGGAGAATCCCTTTAGAGCTCCGTTTACATCACAACAGACAAATATGCCCAGGTGGTATCAAAATATATATATAGCCTTCTACAGGACAGACATCACCAATGAGGTTCCAGACAGACAACCAGTAGAGAGGATCATTTTAGCTCCCACAGTTTTGTTGTCCACCATCCAGACACAGGTGGTCCCTTCATCACACATTCCTGTATCTGCCCAGACCATTTCCAGACGCTTAGCAGAAGAATATTTGGTGTCACGGTGTCCATTATGTGTCCGGCCATAGATAGCCAGCCACAGTCTCCTTTGTTAGCAGTCGTGTCATGAACGAGAAACCTGGACTACTACAGACTGGAACCATATGGTCTTTAGTGACTAATTCAGGTTCTATTTGGGATCCCATGACGGTCAGGTCCGAGTATGGAGACCTCGTGGTAAGTACTTCAGTTCTGCCATAGCAGTGGATCGGCACACTGCCCCAACTACTGGTGTGATGATCTGTGGAGCCATCACATACGACAGTCAGCCGCCCCTAGTAGTGATACGGGGGACACTAACAGCTCCGTGATATGTGCAGGACGTCCTGCCGCCACGTGTGCTCCTCTCATGCAGGGCTTCCATCTGGCGTCTTTCAGCAGGATAGTCTCCTCCAGATTACAACAATTCCTTGGCTGCCCGGTTACTAGATTTATGACCAACTGATCATTTATGGGACCAGGTGGGACACCGGCTTCACCAACCTATGAGTGTCCAGGATCTACAGGCCGAGCTGTAACATCTGTGGGCAAATGTGTTGCAGGATACCATACAGAACCTGTATGTTGCCATACCCAACCATATTTCATCGCGTATCCAGGCTAGAGGGCGTATGTCATCGTGTATCCAGGCTAGAGGGCGTATCTCATCGTGTATCCAGGCTAGAGGCCGTATCTCATCGTGTATCCAGGCTAGAGGGCGTATGTCAACGTGTATCCAGACTAGAGGGTGTATGCCATCGTGTATCCAGGCTAGAAGGCGTATGTCATCGTGTACCAAGGCTAGAGGGCGTATGCCATCGTGTATCCAGGCTAGAGGGTGTATGTCAACGTGTACCAAGGCTAGAGGGCGTATGTCATCGTGTATCCAGGCTAGAGGGCGTATGTCATCGTGTATCCAGGCTAGAGGGCGTATGTCATCGTGTATCCAGACTAGAGGCCGTATCTCATCTTGTATCCAGGCTAGAGGCCGTATCTCATCGTGTACCCAGACTAGAGGCCGTATCTCATCGTGTACCCAGGCTAGAGGCCGTATCTCATTGTGTACCCAGGCTAGAGGCCGTATCTCATCTTGTATCCAGGCTAGAGGCCGTATCTCATCGTGTACCCAGGCTAGAGGCCGTATCTCATCGTGTACCCAGGCTAGAAGCCGTATCTCATCGTGTACCCAGGCTACAAGTGGCACAACAGGGCCCTAGAGCCTCCTTTTGCTCTAATACTGTAATCACTTCCATACATCATTACAGTCACGCAGAGAAAGCTTTAGTCCAGTCCATCTCAGTGCAGGATAATTTTTGTCAATGAGTGTATTTAGATTCATAAAAAAAACACAGAAAATAATGCTGAACAAGGGACATTCCCTTTAGGACCGGGGAAAACGCGGAGGACACTAATTAGTTTTGTTCCACTTTAGGAGTAAACATGGCCGTCTCCGACTAATTAGAATAGCAGATGTCTATGTAATTGATTTCTCAGCTTGTTAGATTCCCTACAGCAGACGCTCATTGGAAGGACACGTGACTGAAGCATCACCATTTTTCCATTTCTTAAAATGTTCAATAAATTTAGGAAAAAAAATCCCACAGAAATTGTCAAAAATCCCTTCTTTTAAAATTATTCCATATGCGTGAAGTCTTTAGAGATTTTTGCCTCAACCAGAATAAATTATCGCCAGAGAAAGCTCTTCACTGTAAGCAACATTTAGCAGATAAATAACAACCCCTACATTTTAAAAAGTCACTGTGTACTGATCCTGAATTATACTCCAGAGCTGCACTCACTATTCTGCTGGTGCAGTCACTGTGTACATACATTACTTATTCTGTACTGATCCTGAGTTACATCCTGTATTATACTCCAGAGCTGCACTCACTATTCTGCTGGTGCAGTCACTGTGTACATACATTACTTATCCTGCACTGATCCTGAGTTACATCCTGTATTATACTCCAGAGCTGCACTCACTATTCTGCTGGTGCAGTCACTGTGTACATACATTACTTATTCTGTACTGATCCTGAGTTACATCCTGTATTATACTCCAGAGCTGCACTCACTATTCTGCTGGTGCAGTCACTGTGTACATACATTACTTATCCTGTACTGATCCTGAGTTACATCCTGTATTATACTCCAGAGCTGCACTCACTATTCTGCTGGTGGAGTCACTATGTACATACATTACATTACTTATCCTGTACTGATCCTGAGTTACATCCTGTATTATACTCCAGAGCTGCACTCACTATTCTGCTGGTGCAGTCACTGTGTACATACATTACTTATCCTGTACTGATCCTGAGTTACATCCTGTATTATACTCCAGAGCTGCACTCACTATTCTGCTGGTGCAGTCACTGTGTACATACATTACATTACTTATCCTGTACTGATCCTGAGTTACATCCTGTATTATACTTCAGAGCTGCACTCACTATTCTGCTGGTGGAGTCACTGTCTACATACATTACTTATCCTGTACTGATGCTGAGTTACATCCTGTATTATACTCCAGAGCTGCACTCACTATTCTGCTGGTGCAGTCACTGTGTACATACATTACATTACTTATCCTGTACTGATCCTGAGTTACATCCTGTATTATACTCCAGAGCTGCACTCGCTATTCTGTTGGTTATGGCAACTGTCAACAAGCTTGCCACCCCTAACATCTTAGCTACAATAAAGCAGTGATCACCAGAGTAATCTATGAGAAGAGCCAAGAGACTTCTGGGAAATTTCAAGAGAATGCAGCTCTGAAGTACGATACATACTGTAAGTGAGTGACAAGCCTTCTCCATGCGGTGATTACTTACCATCCAGACACTTCTTGCGCAGCTCAGCGTTCAGACCTCCCTGAATGATGGCAAACAGGTTCTGCTTCTGCGGGTTGTGATTGGCGGTGATGCAGCGATCTAACCAGCGGATGGACCTGGGGTCACACAACAGAGAACATCACCCGCCACATAATCATACAGAGGGCGTGAACAGATGCATGTGTGCGCCTCCTCCTGACCTGTACATGGCCTCTTCCACGCGGGGACCAGTGATGGTGCTGCTCACCACGTCGTCCAGCTGCATCATGATGTCGGAGCCTGAGAGAGGAGACAAAGGGGGAGGCAAATTAGGGGACGCCCCCAGGTGTAGGCTGAGATATGGCAAGTCAAGAAAGTCCACTGAAAACTCATTTCAGGAGGTGTCTGGGGAGGTTCTGCTTACAGCATGTGCTCCAGGATCTTCTGACCTTGTGGAGCTGTGGGTTCAGGGCTCAGTGGGTGTTCCCTGCTCTATGTACCCCCCCCACCTCCCCCCAAACCACAGAGTCTCAGGTGCAGCACAATATAGACCTCCATTGTTGTCCTTTCTACTACAGATCTCTCCATATCACAGCTCAGGAGACATGGCCTTTCCACTGCAGCTCTTCCTTTCACAGCTCAGGAGGCACGTCCTTTCTGCGGCAGCCCTCTCCCTATCACAACGCAGGGGTGTGTACTTTCTGCCGCAGGTCTCTCATCACAGTTCAGGGGGCATGTCCTTTCTAATGCAGTTCTCCCTATCACAGCTCAGGAGACATGGCCTTTCTGTTACAACTCTCTCCTTATAACAACTCAAGGTATGTGTCCTTTCTGCCGCAGCTCTCTCAACACAGCTCAGGGAATGTGTCCTTTCTGCCGCAGATGTTTCCCATTAACTGCCACAGCTTCTAACAAGACATATGGCTGGTGGCAGTTGAAAATTTAAACTGAGCGCGTGATCAGAGCTGCACTCACTATTCTGCTGATGGAGTCACTGTGTACATACATTACTTACCCAGTAATGATCCTGAGTTACATCCTGTATTATACCTCAGAGCTGTACTCACTATTCTGCTGGTGGAGTTACTGCGGCAGAAAGGACACATCCCCTGAGCGTGCGGCCATCTCATTGAGGTGGACAATATGGAAAAAAAATAGCAGGTGGCGCTATAGAGATACATTTTTTACACGTACACTGTAAGGACCTGACAGGACAGTGCGCCTCCACGTACACTGTGAGGACCCGACAGGACAGTGCGCCTCCACGTACACTGTGAGGACCTGACAGGACAGCGCGCCTCCACGTACACTGCGAGGACCTGACAGGACAGCGTGCCTCCACGTACACTGCGAGGACCTGACAGGACAGTGCGCCTCCACGTACACTGTGAGGACCTGACAGGACAGTGCGCCTCCACGTACACTGCGAGGACCTAACAGGACAGTGCGCCTCCACGTACACTGCGAGGACCTGACAGGACAGTGCACCTCCACGTACACTGCGAGGATCTGACAGTACAGCGCGCTTCCACGTACACTGTGAGGACAGTGCGCACCTCCATGTACGCTGGAGGACCCGACAGGACAGTGTGCCTCCACGTACACTGTGAGGACCTGACAGGGCAGTGCGCCTCCATGTACACTGCGAGGACCTGACAGGACAGTGCACCTCCACGTACGCTGTGAGGACAGGACACCTCCACGTATGCTGTGAGGACCCGACAGTACAGCGGGCCTCCACGTACACTGCGAGGACCTATGGTAGACGGCTCCTACGAGGCTCGCACCGATCGATGTATATAAAGTGATGAAGACGAGATGTCACTTACCCAGCGCATTCTGGATCTCGATGGATTTCTCTGGAGTCAGGAGAATCTCCTTCCCATCATACGGAGACGTGAAGTGCACCCCTTCTTCTGTCACCTTGGACAGCTCCACCAACGAGACCATCTGAAAGCCACCGCTGTCCTACCCCCAGGGGACAAGGCAGAGATTAATATCGGGGTATTACCGCCATCTGTAGCTCATCGCACTCGCAGGGTGAAACCATTCTCTAATGAGTGCGATAGGTGGCGCTGTAGAGCTGCTGCGCATATCTAGGGCTGTCTACCTGACTGCTGCCTTCCACACAGGACAGCGACTCCTCGGGTGGCAGCGTTCCCGGCAGCTCCTGCCCTAAAAATAGGAGAGGGCAGAAGCCATGACTTTTTCTTGGACAGGCAGGTATTACTGGGGGAAGGGCGCTCTGCCAGCTCTGCTACATGTTGTGTGAATCTTCAGGACTCCTAGGCTACTGTACTCACTGTAAGCCAGTTCCTTACCTTTGTCAACATCTCTGTGTCCTGTCAAAGAATGAAGTCACATCCAGAGGCTGAAATCCAGTCCTGCTGAGGATCTGTTACAACTGTATCCAGTTTAGGCAATCCTCTGGTAAGTGACCATCTGTTACAATGTATCAGCGCAGGTAAAATGCATCAGAACAGGAGAGGGATGCTGGCGCTCACAGAGAGTCGTCTAGACTGGATACAAGTGTTAGGCCTGTACGTGTTATCAGTCTCTGGGTGTAAACCTGGTTTCTATTCACTGGAAGCAAGCAGAGATCTAACAAAGTGAGGAAATAGACCAGAGATGGTAAAACTGGCCCAGTATTGGGGCCTCAGGACTTGACTGCGCCAAAGGGCTACACACAGCATATGACGGGGGTAAGAGAAGGGGTACACAATAACACAGAGGCCGGGCACAGTAATCCATAGGGGCCCCCAGTTGGGCATCACTACCCCCCTGGGTCTCCGCACGTACCGTCAGAAGGTTTCGATCCCAGTCCATAAAGCCGTGCAGGCCTTTCACCTTCTTCATTATCTCCGGACCCTGAAATAAAGAAACAAGAATGGGTTAAAGGATGCGCCCCCAATGTCTGATGGGTGCAGGTCCCACCTCTGGGACCCGCACTTAACTTTAGGAGCCTATAAGGTGCTGGAGGGCCCACCGCGCATGAGCAGCCGCCCTCTATTCATTTCTATGGGAGTGATGAAAATCGCCGAGCAGCGCGCTCGACTATTTTTGGAAGTCCCACTGGAATGAACGGCAAGCGCTGCCACCACTCCACTGACTTCGATGATTTTCGGCAGTTCCACAGAAATTAATGGAGGGTGGGCACCTCCGGCACTTTGCGATTTCCGTTCCAAGGACAGGCGAGGGTCCCTGTTTTGTGACCCGCACTTTGCAGACAGCAATATGGCCCCAATGTCCATTATAGGAACAGCCCTTTAAATAGTGGCTCAGTGGCTAGACTACATTTTTAATTGCATCTAGTTATGAAAGTATTCCGATCCTGGGGCTGATTGGAAAAATGTAGAATATTTTTCATGGGACAACCATTTTTCATGGGTTTTGGCTCTTCCTACACACCGACAACATAGTTCTAGGATTTCTCCAACGGGCCAAAAATGCAGAAGGGGGAAAGTGCTTCAGTCAGCAAGGATCCGAACCAGACAATGGTGGTGCCAGCAATGTCTAGTGCAACCCAATCGGCTTCCGTGCAACGCAGTCAGGGGGTACTGAGCAGCTGTCACCTTAGTACTCCTATTACGCCCTGCCTCTGCAGAAGTATCACAGTGCAATCAAACGATAGAAGGTTCGTCCCCTAGGAGGGTTAGAAAAACATGTTTAATGGGGCTTTCCAAGATTTTCATATTGATGGCCTATATTCAGGGTAGGTCATCTGCATCTGATCTGTGGGGTCCAACACGCAGCCCCCCCGACCATCAGCTATCTGAAGAGACCTTTGCCTAGGCCAGTGACATCACATTCATCGGTCACAAGGCCCAGGAGTAAATCGGGCTGAGTGCAATACCAAGCACAGCAACTAGGCCCAGCAAGCTCTGCGGAAACAGTCGAAGATGGAGGGTGCGGATAGACCAACAGATCATCAATTTAAAATTCTTGAAAATCCCTTTGAAGGGAGTCTTTCACCCCAAATGTGCACTAACACTAACACCATTGCGTTGATAACAGTCCCCACATTAAAATCCTTCTTACCATAAGGTTGTCTGTTGTATAGTTTGTCTAAAAAACACCTTTATTGTATATGTAAATCAGGGTCTGAGGGTGCCCAGGGGCGGCGTTTCAGACCCCGTGCTGAAATCCCACGCCTGCGCAGATGACAGCCCTCTGATGCAGCATCGGCTGCAGCGTGACGTACGGGCTGGCGCATGTGCACTGTACTACCCATTACTGGCAGATGCCTCAGAGTATCCAGTGCGCATGCGCCGGCCAGTACGTCACGCTCCAGCCGACGCTGCATCAGAGGGCTGTCATCGGCGCAGGCGCGGGATTTCAGAAGAAGAGAAGGAGGTGATCAGCCAAATGGGTGAAAGGGGAGTGGTTTCACATGGAAATCAGCGCGGGGCCCGAGCACCTTCAGACCCTGATTTACATATACAATAAAAGTGTTTTTTAGAGGAACGGACGGACAACCTTATGGTAAGAAGGATTTTAATGTGGGGACTGTTATCGACGCAATGGTGTTAGTGTTAGATTTGGGGTGAAATACTCCCCTTTAATAACAGTTTTAAAAAAAATTCAAAAGTTGAAGATAAAAGCCCTTTATCCGTTTACTATGTTAAAAAAAAATCTAAGAAAAAAAAAACTAAATTGTCATCGCGGAGCCCATAACATTCAAAATTCGCAATCTCTTCAAATTTTTCAGTCAAAAGATAAATTAAAAAGTTACCAGTTTTCCTCACCTAAACAAAAAACTGAATAAAAAGCCCTTATACAGCCAACCGTGATAGAAAAACGATGGCGTTATGGGTGCCAGAATACAGCGACACAAAGCAGTTTTTTGGGTTATTTTACATTTACGACATATTTGTCAGAGGCGACATTGTACCGACCCGCGGAATAAAGGTAACATGCGGACTAGGCCGGAGCTATACAAACCCTATGAGCAGCGTCCGGTTTTAGCCTTTTATCAAGCACGTTACCATTCACTGACAACAAGCAGAGATCTTGACATCAGTGATACATGGCCACACAAAGTGTATTTGGCGGTGGCAGGACTTGGGCGCTCATGACCCCCCGCCATGGCGGACGTTTACATGCAGGATTGGAGTGCTGCAAAGAGGGGGGTGGGACCGAAGGAGACGGAGCCGAGCGGTGGGGTGCAGGTCCAGAGGGAAGAAATGGAAAACTTAAAATAGAAGGCTGGAGCCCCCCCTATTCTGCAGGCAGTGCTGGGAGTTGTAGTTCCTTTGCAGATGCACAGCAATAAAGCAGGCCGGGACTGCTAAAGCAGACACTAACATATGCCACAGTTCAGACTCGTGCTCTCTCCATGCGTTTCTTACCGGCCTCATCCCCAGGTGGTAGGTGTTCCCTAGACAGATCTCGCAGCCCAGGTCCCGCAGCTGATCCGCTGTCACCCCCTTCATCGTGCCCTGAGTTCCCACCGGCATAAACACCGGAGTCTTCACCGGCCCGTGGGGTAATAACAATTCGCAGGCCCGAGCTTTCGTTACCGGACATTCTGCTAACACCCGGTGCAGTAACGCGTGTCCCCTGGGCGCCGCCATGTTCCCACTGACAACCGGAAGTGACGTATACTGCTCCAGCTTAGTAACTGCGAGCGGAAATGAATGTTTTTTTCTTACTTTATTGAAAACTTTACAGTACAATCCTCAGTACTCGCATCACAACAGCTATGGTGTAACAAAATTAGAGATGCTCCTTTAATAGGGCTCCCCAATAATAAAATCCACACTACACCCCTTATTAACACCAACAGTGCCTTAGAATGAAGTGTACAATGCCCACATGATGTCACCCACTAGCTCTCAGAACAAAAATGGGCATTGTGTGGCTGATTTCCTGATGTTAACCAAGATGTCCATGTTTCTCCTATAATAACCAACTGCTTCTTCATAATTACATCCACACTGCCTCCATAAGGGCACTAAGGGGGCATAACTGCTATGTGAGGACACTAAAGGGGCATAACTACTGTGTGGGGGCACTAAGGAGGCATAACTACTGTGTGGGGGCACTAAGGGGGCATAACTACTATGTGGGGGCACTAAGGGGGCATAACTACTATGTGGGGGCACTAAGGGGGCATAACTACTGTGTGGGAGCACTAAGGAGGCATAACTACTGTGTGGGGGCACTAAGGGGGTATAACTACTATGTGGGGGGCACTAAGGGGACATGACTACTGTGTGGGGGCACTAAAGAGGCATAACTACTGTGTGGGGGGCACTAAGGGGGCAAGACTACTATGTGGGGGGCACTAAGGTGGCAGCACTACTGTTTGGGAGCACTAAGGAGGCATAACAACTGTGTGGGGGCACTAAGGAGGCATAACTGCTGTGTGAGGGCACTAAGGGGGTATAACTACTATGTGGGGGGGCACTAAGAGGGTATAACTACTATGTGAGAGCACTAAGGTGGCAGCACTACTGTTTGGGGGCACTAAGGGGGCAAGACTACTGTAGGGAGGCACTAAGTGGTCAGAAACTGTGTAGGGGGACTAATGGGACATAACTACTGTGTAGGAGCACTAAGGGGGCATAACTACTGGGGGGGGGGGGGCGTAAGGGGGCATATATAAAAAAAAATTGCCTTGTGTCCCTCTCTGGGCTTTTACGAGGTTAAGCGGTATGGAGCACAAGTGCTCGACCACCTCCAGCAGTCCCATAGAGAGGCAGGACACGTGCTTGACCGGTCGCTCCATTCATTTCAGGGTACAGGGCCCTCACTCTTGTGATCGGTGGGGGTCCCAGTACCCCCCTTCCAATCAAATAAGAGGTGAAAACTTTCTGGGGGAGATTTATCAAAACTGCCCATAGCTTCTTTGGAAAATAAAAGGTGGAATCTGAGCTTTCCTGACTGAAACAAGTTGTGATGTTAAGGGCTCATTCAGACGACCGTTCTGCAATTTTGCGGAACAGGTGCGGACCCAAAGATGCGGACAGCACACCGTATGCTGTCCGCATCCGTAGTTCTGTTCCGCTGCCCCGAAGGAAAGATAGATTACCTGACTAAATCTCACCCGTGATATCAGAACAGCTTACACGAGTGACCCACTCATGATGTCACAATGGTTTACCTGACTAAATCCCACTGGTGATGTCACAACACCTTATAGGGATAACCCACTCATGATGTCACAGTGGTTTACTTGAGGAAAACTCTCTTGTGATGTCATGACACTTTCCCCGGGTAACCCACCTATGAGTTCACATCGGTTTACCTGACCAAAACCCATTTGTGATGTCACAACACCTTATATGGATAACCCACTGATGATGTCATCATGGTTTATCTGACTAAGGCCTTATGCACGCGACAGTATTTTTTTTGCGGTCCGCAAAACGGAGTTCTGTTGTTCCGTGATCCGTGTCCGTTTTTGCTTCCGTTGTGTTTCCGTGTGCCTTCCGTTTTTTTTAGCGGACATGACCCAAAAGATATTACCAAAAGACAGGCTGACAATTTGCCAAATGCCTGCCGAGGGATGCGCAAAAAAATGCGGACGCGGAACGCGGATGACACACAGATGGCCTTCTGCATTTTTTCACGGTCCCATTGACTTGATTGGGTCCGCGAACCGTTTTTCGCGGACAAGAATAGGACAGGTTATATTTTTTTGACGGACTGGAATCACGGACAGGGAGGGCGAACGGCGCATTTG
The DNA here is from genome assembly GCA_033119425.1 of Bufotes viridis. Classification (NCBI taxonomy): domain Eukaryota; kingdom Metazoa; phylum Chordata; class Amphibia; order Anura; family Bufonidae; genus Bufotes; species Bufotes viridis. The sequence goes on from CM065590.1 coordinate 35,358,203, forward strand.
CCGAGTTTTCCACGGACCCACTGAAAACCAATGGGTCCGCAGAAAATCACGAAAAACAACGCAACGGACACGGAATCAAACAACGGTCGTGTGCATGAGGCCTCAAACGTACTTGTAATGTCACACCCTCCACGAGTAACCTGTATATGATGTCACAGTGGTTTACCTTCCTAAGATCCACTTGTGATGTCACACCCTCCATGAATAACCCACTTATGATGTCATAATGGTGTACCTGACTAAAACTTACTTGTGATGTCACAACACCTTCCATATAATAGAAAAACAACAAAAGGGGGCGTTTCCCTCGTGCAATACCTCCGCTGTCCAGTAAGAGGCCCCTATAATAGTGACTATTGTGTGTTTTAAGTCTCCCTTTGCTTTATGTGCCTGCTCCAAACTTCTGAACTTGTGCACCTTAACCCCTTCCCAACCAACTCTGTACATGTACTTTAAAGATGGCGCCCGCTCACACGTGCAGTGGGCGCCATAGCCACAAGGTGCCTGCTGTTTCATACAACAGACACCCGCGTCTAATGTTACCGCCGATCGAGGACTTTTAACCCTTTAGATGCCGTAGTCAAATGTGACCACGGCATCTGAATGTGCTAAAACCCGGAAGCGCACTCTTCTGGGTGTGCTCCGGCTGCCCCCGGTGAGGATCGGCATTGTACGGCAGCTTCAGTTCCTCTGGAATGAACTGAAGCTGCTGCACGTTAGTTCCTCTGGCAGGGCTCCATAGGAATTCAATGTAACTCTTGCTTGTTATAGTTCCCCATGGGAACTATATAATAGTGTAAAAAAGTTTTTAAAAATTAAATGTAAAAATATAAAAATTCAAATCACCCCCTTTCCCCAAAATGTTAATTAAAACAATGTAAACAATAAAAAAAATCCACGTGCGAAAATGCCAGTACTAATGGAATATAAAAATATTTTTCTCATACAGCAAACGGCGAAATGGAAAAAAAAATCAAAATGGACGATTGAAAACGCCGAAATGGAAAAAAAAGTAAAAATGGCCGCTTCAACTTTCTCGAAAAATTACGTAAAAAGTGATCAAAAAATCTTACCCACCCAGGAATGGTATAAATTAAAAGCACAGATCACCCTGCAAAATATGAGCCCTCACACAGCTCCGTACATATAACTACAAAAAAATTCAGAAATTCAGAATCAGGTCAGAATATGGCGATGAAAAGAAAAAAAATGTTTTTTTTTCAAATGTTTTTTTTTAATTTCAGTATATAAATGCAACAAAAACTATACAAGTGTGGTATCGCCGTAATCGTACTGACCTGGAGAATGAAATTAACAGGTCAGTTTTACCCTATAGGGAACGCCGTAAAAACAAAACCCATAAAACTGTTGTGGAATTGCTTTTTTTTTTCCAATTTCACCCCATTAGGAATTTGTTTCAAGCTCCCCACTACATCATATGCAATATTAAATGTTGGAATTAGAAAGTGCAACTTGTCCCGCAAAAACCAAGCCCTCATACGGCTATGTGAGCGGAAAAATAATAAAGTTAAGGCAGGGAGTGAAAAACGAAAACGCAAAAATGGAAAACACCAGAGGGTTGACTGCCGTAGGTTGCGGGTTTTTTGCAACTTTTGTAAAAATAATGAGCCATAATCCCAGGTCTAATCTCACTTTTAGCTCTGTAACACAGACCACTTAGAAGACTGACGAGGATCATGAAATGTCGCAGAAAACGTCGCAGTTGCCATGGCTTGCGACTTTTTTTAGCCACAAAACCAACGTATCAGATTTGATAACTGTCCCCCAAAGTGTGAAAATCACATACCATGGAATGGCCAGCGGAGGGCGCTGTTTATTCAGTGGTTTCATTCAGAAACGCTGCAGAAAGTGTTACGCAAATGTTGCAGTGACATGCAATGACATACCATGGAATGGCCAGCAGAGGTCGCTGTTTCTTTACTGATTCAATTCAGACCATCAGGAAACAATTTTGGGGGAAATTTATCAGGAGGAGAATATCTTAAGTCAGCTTTGCTTCCGTCTGTGTTGGCGTAGTTTATGCCAGATTTACCAAATGTCACGTGTTGTTTGATAAATTTGTGTCATCTTTAAACATAACACTTTTGTCTAGAAAAGCGACTCCAGTTTTCCTACTCCATCCTTCTACCGGAAAGCGACTTTATTTGCGATGTTTTAAACCTGGATTCGTGGCTCGTGCCACAATCATTAAGGAATCTAGGTTCGGATTCGTTATGTAATACATTTGTGCATGGGCCGCTACTCACTGTAACAGCCAGTGGCGTACCTAGAAATAACTGGGCCCCACAGCAAATTTTTGAATGGGCCCCCTCCCCCAGTAACTTTTTTGCAACCCCTTCCTTTCATGCCGCCCTCATTCCTGTGGCTAGTAAAGATCGCTCTCTCAGAGCAGGCCCGGCAGCTATTCCATCCGTTTCCTACACTGCCTATACTGCCACTGAATATAATTTCATTGTGTAATACTGTTGAGCGGCCCTGACAAAATCTTTTAGTACTTCTCTTCCTCCTGGATGGGCCCCTTCTCGGTCAGGGCCCCAAAGCAGCCGCTTCCCCTATAGTTACGCCCCTGGTAACAGCGCATGCGCACGACTAATAAAGTCTCACGTTAACCACAGCCATCTTGAAAAAGTCTCATCGGAGGTAATACATAGAGAGATAGGGAAAAGAACGAGTTATGCGAGAAACTTATCTTTACGCACATTCACTTACCTTTCATTTCCGATTCAAGGGGTATGTGTGTAATGAATCCTTCTCAAATTCTGTAAGCCCGAGGAGCTCTGACGCTGTGGAGCGAGGCGCAGGGAGCAGGCACAGAGGAGGAGGCATTGGCCAGTGTCTGTTAAGTGCTGCGCCGATGTCGCCCCTTCAAAGGCCCTGAAAACCGCCACCTGGCAGAAGCAGCCCTGCCGAGGAAGGTGGTAGAGCGCTGCGGAAACACATACGGTAGCTTGTTGTTTTTTATGTCATTTTGATTTAAAGAGGACCTTTCACTGGTCCACAGTTTATTAGGCAAATGTATATACATGCAGAGCGGCACCCAGGGATGACCCTGCACTTACTTGTATCCCTGGGTGCCGCTCCGTTCGTCCTCTGTAGCACCCGGTACCGGCGCGCGCGCTTCTCTTATTTTTGCCTGGGGCGGAGACATCTGCTGAGAGCTGCGATTGGCCAGCGCTCCAGGCTTGGGAGAAGGAGACGCCCAGGGCAGAAGAAGATGTCTCCGCCCCAGGCAAAAATAAGAGAAGCGCGCGCGCCGGTACCGGGTGCTACAGAGGACGAACGGAGCGGCACCCAGGGATACAAGTAAGTGCAGGGTCATCCCTGGGTGCCGCTCTGCATGTATATACATTTGCCTAATAAACTGTGGACCAGTGAAAGGTCCTCTTTAAGTAAATATTTTTTTAAGAAGTTTGCAGAGCAGCTCACTATTTGTCCCGATTCTTCTCTTCTCTCGACTCTATGACACCTTTTATGTTAACCTACCTATGATGTCACAGTGGTTCACCTGAATAAAACCGACTTGTCACAACACCTTCCATGAGTAACACACCTGTGATGTCACAGTGGTTTACCTGACTAAATCTCACCTGTGATGTCACAAAACCTTAAACGAGTGACCCACTCATGATGTCATAGTGGTGTACTCGAGGAAAACTCACTTGTGATGTCACAAAACCTTACATGAGTAACTTACTTATGATGTCACAGTGGTTTATCTGACTAAGGCCATGGCCGTATTGCGGCCTGCAAACAGCGGGTCCACAATATGCGGGCACCGGCCGCGTGCTCCCCGCATCACTGATGCGGACCCATTCACACTATAGTGCCCCTGTAATAGTAGCTAGCACAGTGCCCCTATAATAGTACACACCATAGTGCCCCTATAATCAAAGCTAGCACAGTGCCCTATAATAGTGCACGCTATAGTGCCCCCATAATAGAAGCTGGCACAGTGCTCCTATAATATTGCATGCCATAGTGCCCCTATAATAGAAGCTGGCACAGTACCCCTATAATAGTGCATGCCTTAGTGCCCTATAATGGTAGCTAGCACAGTGCCTTTATAATAGTGCACGCCATAGTGCCACTATAATAGCAGCTGGCACAGTATCCCTATAATAGTGCATGCCATAGTGTCCTATAATGGTAGCTAGCACAGTGCCTTTATAATAGTGCACGCCATAGTGCCACTATAATAGCAGCTGGCACAGTATCCCTATAATAGTGCATGCCATAGTGTCCTATAATGGTAGCTAGCACAGTGCCTTTATAATAGTGCACGCCATAGTGCCACTATAATAGCAGCTGGCACAGTGCTCCTATAATAGTGCATGCCTTAGTGCCCTATAATGGTAGCTAGCACAGTGCCTTTATAATAGTGCACGCCATAGTGCCACTATAATAGCAGCTGGCACAGTGCTCCTATAATAGTGCATGCCTTAGTGCCCTATATTAGTAGCTGGCACAGTACCACTATAATAGTGCATGTCATAGTGCCCCTAAAATAGAAGCTGGAACAGTACCCCTATAATAATGCATGCCATAGTGCCATATAATAGAAGCTGGCACAGTACCACTATAATAGTGCATGTCATAGTGCCCCTAAAATAGAAGCTGGCACAGTACCACTATAATAGTGCATGCCATAGTGCCCCTATAATAGAAGCTGGCACAGTGCCCCTATAATAATGCATGCCATAGTGTCCTATAATGGTAGCTAGCACAGTACCCCTATAATAGTGCATGCCATAGTGTCCTATAATGGTAGCTAGCACAGTACCCCTATAATAGTGCATGTCATAGTGCCCTATATTAGTAGCTGGCACAGTACCACTATAATAGTGCATGTCATAGTGCCCCTATAATAGAAGCTGGAACAGTAGCCCTATAATAATGCATGCCATAGTGCCATATAATAGAAGCTGGCACAGTACCCCTATAATAGTGCATGCCATATTGTTCTATAATAGAAGCTGGCACAGTGCCCCTATAATAATGCATGCCATAGTGTCCTATAATGGTAGCTAGCACAGTACCCCTATAATAGTGCATGCCATATTGTTCTATAATGGTAGCTGGCACAGTACCCCTATAATAGTGCATGCCATAGTGCCCCTATAATAGAAGCTGGCACAGTACCCGTATAATAGTGCATGCCATAGTGCCCCTATAATAGAAGCTGGCACAGTACCCCTATAATAGTGCATGCCATAGTGAGACATCACTGTGTCTATTATCCCTGTACTGTGACATCACTGTGTTTATTATCCTGTACTGTGACATCATTGTGTTTACTATCCCTCTACTGTGACATCACTGTGTTTATTATCTCTGTACTGTGACATCACTGTGTTTATTATCTCTGTACTGTGACATCACTGTGTTTATTATCCCTGTACTGTGACATCACTGTGTTTATTATCTCTGTACTGTGACATCACTGTGTTTATTATCCCTGTACTGTGACATCACTGTGTTTATTATCCCTGTACTGTGACATCACTGTGTTTATTATCTCTGTACTGTGACATCACTGTGTTTATTATCCCTGCACTGTGACATCACTGTGTTTATTATCTTTGTACTGTGACATCACTGTGTTTATTATCCTTTTACTGTGACATCTCTGCGTTTATTATCTCTGTACTGTGACATCACTGTGTTTATTATCCCTGTACTGTGACATCACTGTGTTTATTATCTCTGTACTGTGACATCACTGTGTTTATTATCCCTGTACTGTGACATCACTGTGTTTATTATCCCTGTACTGTGACATCACTGTGTTTATTATCCCTGTACTGTGACATCACTGTGTTTATTATCCCTGTACTGTGACATCACTGTGTTTATTATCTCTGTACTGTGACATCACTGTGTTTATTATCCCTGCACTGTGACATCACTGTGTTTATTATCCTTTTACTGTGACATCTCTGCGTTTATTATCTCTGTACTGTGACATCACTGTGTTTATTATCCCTGTACTGTGACATCACTGTGTTTATTATCTCTGTACTGTGACATCACTGTGTTTATTATCTCTGTACTGTGACATCGCTGTGTTTATTATCTCTGTACTGTGATATCACTGTGTTTATTATCTCTGTACTGTGACATCACTGTGTTTATTATCCCTGAACTGTGACATCACTGTGTTTATTATCCCTGTACTGTGACATCACTGTGTATATTATCTCTGTACTGTGACATCACTGTTTATTATCCCTTGTGGTAAGGTGCAAGGTGTCATATGCGATGGCAGGTACGTGTCACCGAGGTTGCTGGCCTCGGTGAGGTGAGAGCCGGGTTTTTGTCTGCAGCAGCTAGTGCTGTTTTGACTCTTTTAAATAGCATGGCTGCAAAGCCGATCCGGGCCGGCTCTTACTGGGAGCAGCTAAAGAGTAGGGTGGGTGGCTGCTCCCCACGGTCCAGTCCGAGTTTTGGGCTGGGTATAAAACACAGCCATCAGCTGTGTCTGGTGTGATTATCCTGGAGCCTGCTAACAGGGCTGAGGAGTTCTCTGTGCTGGAGGACGGAGCTCAGCAAGGTGGTGTTTCCCTGCAACCTGAAGGAGGAATCGCCTGCGGCTGAACCGACTGCTAGGTGTGAACCCGCACTTAAACCACCCAAGGTGACTGGACCCTGTGTTGGCCTGTTTTTGGTTTTGCCACATGATTTCTGTTGTGTGTGAACTGTCACCAAGAGACTGTTTTCATTTCTGGTGTGCAAGTGTGAATAAAACACTGTTTGATGCACAATCTGGACTCCTTGTTTTGCCTCTAAACTGCACCCGCACCGCTGTCTACCAGAGCGACTCCCCACACCCTGTACTGTGACATCACTGTGTTTATTATCTCTGTACTGTGACATCACTGTGTTTATTATCCCTGTACTGTGACATCACTGTGTTTATTATCCCTGTACTGTGACATCACTGTGTTTATTATCCCTGTACTGTGACATCACTGTGTTTATTATCCCTGTACTGTGACATCACTGTGTTTATTATCCCTGTACTGTGACATCACTGTGTTTATTATCCCTGTACTGTGACATCACTGTGTTTATTATCCCTGTACTGTGACATCACTGTGTCTATTATCCCTGTACTGTGACATCACTGTGTTTATTATCTCTGTACTGTGACATCACTGTGTTTATTATCTCTGTACTGTGACATCACTGTGTTTATTATCCCTGTACTGTGACATCACTGTGTTTATTATCCCTGTACTGTGACATCACTGTGTTTATTATCCCTGTACTGTGACATCACTGTGTTTATTATCTCTGTACTGTTACATCACTGTGTTTATTATCCCTGTACTGTGACATCACTGTGTAATGCCCCCGAGTGGAATTCCCACTCCTGCACCCTGCGTCTGTATATCCAGTAATAATGTCATTCTATATTATTATTCCCAGTCCTCCACCTATTGTGCATTTGTGTTTGTTCATGTAATAATCAGGTTTACCAGCGGGTGGCAGCATACTTGGCCGTGCTACTTTACAGAGGGTGGAACCTGGCTTTCCAGCTCTCTTAGACTCTCCTCCAAGGAGAGAGTATGATCTAATTAGAACCAGTTAGCAGGGCCGGCGCGTCCTATACGCGGAATAGGCCGCCGCGTAGAGCGCCCCTTGGGAAGGGGCGCTGCAAGGAGCGCCGGCCCTGCCTCATGCTGCAGCCGCCCGAGCGCTCTGAATTGAGCCTTAGGCGGCTGCAGCACTGCCCGGGCTGGTGCGTCCATGAGGGCGCACCGCCCGGGCGCAGCATGAAGAGAGGAGCTGACAGGAGGGAAGCGCTCAGCGCTCCCTCCTGTCAGTTCCTCATTGTAGCGTGGCTGAGCTGTTTAAGGTCCGCGGGTACAGGAGCATCTGTCTCCTGTACCCGGCCGGACTGACATGAAGTGTGCACAGAGTGTGCACTTCATGTCAGTCCCCTCGGGTACAGGAAACTAAAGCTCCTGTACCCGTGCAGCATAAAGAGCTCGGCCGCGCTACACTAGAGGTAAGGGGGAATATCAAGGGAGAATGACAAGGAGAGGGGGGGGGAGAATAAAAAAAGGAAAAAAAAATGGAAAGAGAATGACAAGAGAATGACAAGAGAATGACAAAGGAGAGGGGGGGAGAGAGAATGACAAGGGGAGAAAGGGAATGACAAGGGGGAGTGTGAAGAATGGCAAGAGGGGGAGAGAATGACAAGAGGGGGAGAGAATGATAAGTGGGGGGGGGGAGAATGACAAGGGGGGGAGGAAGAATGACAACGGGGGAGAGAATGACAAGGGGGAGTGTGAAGAATGACAAGAGGGGGGAGAGAGAACTGGCGTTAGTTAAAGGGGTTCTGCAGTTTATTTAAACTGATGATCTATCCTCTGGATAGATCATCAGCATCTGATCGGCAGGGGTCCAACACACGGGACCCCCGCCGATCAGCTGTTTGAGAAGGCAGCGGCGCTGGCAGTAGCACCTCGGCCTTCTCGCTGTTTACTGCAGGCGCAGTGACGTCATGACTAGTATCACTGGCCTGGGCGGGGTTAAGCTCTGTTCACTTGAATGAAGCTTAGCCCCACCCAGGCCAATGATACTAATCGTGATGTCACTGCGAGACGGCGGAGGCACTACTGCCAGCGCAGCTGTCTTCTCAAACAGCTGATTGGCGGGGGTCCCGGGTGTCGGACCCCTGCGATCAGTTTAAATAAACTGTCGAACCCCTTTAATATGGCAGATCATATGGGTGGGGCATTGTGATGTCACATGGGGGGGGGGGGCGGCAAACTTTTCTTTTGCCTAGGGCGGCAAAAATCCTTGCACCGGCCCTGCCAGTTAGTTCTAGTACTCCATGCTGCAGGGAGAAAGCAGATGCTCGTCCCGGTGGGACTGAGCTCTCCCTCAAAGTCAGCCAAGGCAAGAAGTCCCTAGGACCACAGTAAGAGGCAGACTCAGAACAACAGTATTAAGCAGAAAGGAAAGCATTCCTATGTAATACAGCTGACACAGCAGAGCTGAAAGAGTACACTACAGATTCAGCAGGGAGAAGTGTGTTGCAGAGAAAGGATTTGCCGGCCACTTCATGCCTAAACCAGCTGGTAACCAAGATAACATTTGGAAACTGTATGGATTAACATTTATGCCAAGTAAAAGCAACTGTTCAATGTTCTACCGAGTCTGGACTCAACTTTGTTCTACACCATCCAAGTTATCAACACCTTTGCACTGCTTCGGACTACACTATGTCTGGGATCCACAGATATCCAGGTAGGAGCACCGTGACACGTATATTTAACATCTGCAGAGACACTGTAGGCCACTCTACACCACTCTGGCAATCCTACCCTGGGTACCAACATTACCATCTTCAAAGGGGACTCCAAGTCCTCGTTGCTTAACTGCAGCTGGCGTCACGATTACTTGCGCTATAGGAGGGACATATTTCGTAAAATCTTCCTAAGGAGCAAGGGATCCCCCAGGCGTGGCCAGTGGGGCCGTTGCATCAATTGGAGTCACAAACAGGATTCTGATGACGCAAAATTGTGTGCCATCCTATTGTAAAGCCTACATAATCAACAGAAAACCCTTGAGAAGTGACTTTTATGAGATTACCGCAGAGCGACGGGCGCGAATCTGCATGCACCAGCACTTGAAGGGTTAATCAGCCATCTTTAACTTTGTTGACACCGCTTTTTCTTAAGTCCAGAAGCGGGAAAGACCAGAAACGCCCCGTCCGCAGCAGGAAAATCCAGCCCTGCCTACAGGGAGCAACTTCACAGTAGAGAGAAGGGAAGTGGCAGCTCCGCCCCCAAAGCTCCTCCTTCGCCGTCAGCTCACTCCAACACCAGGGAAGACAAAGGAGATTGACAGCGCCCTTACAGGAAGTGAAGTGGCGGCCATATTAGAAAAGGGCAAGTGCAGTTTTCTCTTCACCAGTACTACTGGGGAAAGTAATGTTAGTAGAGACTGTTTGGGACTGTTGCCTGCCTGTCAGAGTATTATTCTCCCCAACACTGCGCAATCGCAGCGACTCTTAAAGGAGCCACGCACCAATTATGCTGCCCATAGCAACGCGCACAAAAACTGCACTCTGGCCTATGTCTACCCCTCTAGTCTGGTAGAAAATATCAAAAGCCATGTCTGATAGCGAAGACAGCACCCGCTTGGACCACAGTGATCAATCAGCAGCAGCTGCAGCCGCATGCATCATGCCTCTTACTATACCATATTACTTTGGAGCACCCTGGCTCCTGCGTTACGCAGGAGAACCCCATTCACTCAGGGAATTTCATGATGAAATGCTGGCTACATTTAAGCTATATCCAGTATCTCAGGACCAGAAAGTGGTAATCTTGATTGGCCAGTTACAGGGAGCTGTGCTCCGGGAGGTCAAGTCCTGGCCCCAGCTAGAGCAAGGAACAGCTGAGCAGATCCTAGATCGACTCAGTACCACCTTTGACACTAGGACCGCCACTGAACTGAAGATGCGTTTCTTTGGGAAACACCAGCAGTCGACAGAGTCGCTAAGAGACTTTGCCCTATCCCTGCAAGAAGGTATACGGGCAGTTATCCACCTAGATCCCCATGAAGCTGAGGGACAAGATCAGACCCTCAGGGAGCAGTTTATCGAAGGTGTCCTTGACGAACCTCTCAAACGCCAGCTGAAGATGTTGTCAGTCCAGTACCCGGATATCCCGTTCCTAGATTTTAAAGAGCTCACTATTGGCATCCTGGGAGAAAAACCCCTCTCTGAACCTCCTGAAGATAGGAAGACCTGGTCCGTCCTGTGATCCACTGCCCACGGCCAGGTATTGGAGTTTGGGGCCCAGACACCTGGCCTGGATGCTGCGGCAGCTGTGACTGCCCAAGTTTCCCTCCTAGCTGAGAATGTGGAGAGGATGAGATAGCAGCTAGAGCGATTGGAACAGCGGCCCAGGCCCAAAGAGGGGACCGCTACACCCAGAGACCGTTCTCCACCAGGTCCACATAAGGATCGACGTCGACCAATCGGTAGGTTGTCCAGCCCCCGACACACCAGAAAGCCGCAATGCCGGTATTGTAAGAAGTATGGGCACACTAAAGATAACTTCTTGCAGTTAAACGAACATGCCCTGAGGCCAAGGACCGCCCCTTAGGAGGAAGAATACTAGGTCCCGAAGATCCAGACTTCATGCCTAGATATGTGGGAGGCCGCCCTGTGATCGAAGTTAGCATCAACGGAGTAACGTTTTCTGCTTTGATCGACACCAGATCTCAAGTAACTACCATCCACCGATCAGCATTTGAAATATGCCAGAATGGAGCCCAATTGACACAACCTCCGAAATCCTGAATCCACATCAGAGCTACTAACTAGGTTATTGGGAACCCACCTTACGGATCGAAGATACCGAAATCCTACACTAGGGAGTAGCCGTAATTCAATTCCCGGACGACGATGAAGAACCTGTTGTCCTTGGGAGGAATGTAATTGGGAACTGTTACACTTAAGGGCAAGAAACTTTGAAGAAAACCCTACTAACGGCACCCAGTGCGACTCAACGTGTCATCAGCCAGATCCTCCAAGTGCTAACTGCTTAACAAAAATTCAGTAACCGACAGGCAGAAATCCGCCGCGATGCTCAACCTATTAGACTTCAACCTGGAGCAGAGACCCTGATATGGGGCTGAGCTTGCATCGGGGTCCAAGGATAGGATTACCAGCCCCTCTTAGAGCCCCCACATTTACAATAACCCCCTCATTGTCCGAGTTGCCAGAAGCCTGGTCACTGTGTCGCGTGGAAGCGTACCCATACGCTTGGTTAATCTAAGTGATGAAACTGTGGAACTAAAAAAATTTCTCAGCAAGTCTACAAAAATTAGTGGCAAGTCTACATCATGTCCGTCTACAAGATGTCCTGGATTCCCCTACCATGGATCTAACCAGTGGCTATTGGCAAGTCTCCATGGCGCCTGAAGATAAGGAGAAAACAGCCTTCAATAGTTCAACTACATGCCGTTTGGGCTGTGTAATGCCCCTGGGACATTTCAAAGACTCATGGAAAGATGCCTTGGGCACAAAAACTTTGAATCCATATTGCTGTACTTGGAAGATATGATCGTCTACTCCAAGACCTACAAAGAGTATCTACAGCATTTGGCAGATATATTCCAGACTCTGGCTCAACATGGATTGAAAGTCAAACCTTCGAAGTGTCACTTGCTGAAACCCCAAGTGAAATATCTGGGACATGTTGTAAGCGTGGAAGGCATGAAGCCGGACCCTGATAAGATAGAGGCCGTACAAAGCTGGCCTACTCCTAAGACCGTCCAAGTGGTCAAGAGCTTCCTTGGATTTGCGAGTTATTATCGGAGATTTATGCCACACTTCGCTCAAATTGTGGAGCCCATCCAGGAGCTTTTGAAGGGTCATCCCAAAGGCAGTCGGATAGCTTAAATACCTGTAGAGTGGAATGAAGAGCAGAAGATCGCTTTCTAACTGCCAAAAGAAAAACTTACAGAACCACCAGTCCTGGGCTACCCTGACTATAGCCTGCCATTTAGTCTCTATATGGACGCCAGTAAGAAAGGGTTAGGACTAGATGGGCCAAATGGTTCTTATCTGCCGACACATTCTATGTTTCTATGTTTCTATGAGCCGTATTATCTCAGACTCAATCCGGAACTGAAAGAGTCATCGCCTACGCCAGCAGATTTTTACGAGAACCGGAGCAGAATGACCACAATTATAGCTCCTTCAAACTGGAATTCCTGGCCTTAGTATGGGCTGCAACTGGGAAGTTTAAGGATTATCTAGCGGCCACACCTTTCACTGTCTACACCGATAATAATCCACTGGCTCACTTTTACACCGCGTGTCTGGGAGCACTAGAGAAAAGATGGGCCTCTAGACTGGCAAACTTTGACTTTACCATTAAGTACCGGACAGACAAAGCTAATGACAACACTGACACCTTATCCAGGCTACCTGCCCAGAGGGAACTAATTTCCAAGGATCAGTGGGAAGATATGAAAATGCCAATGTTCTATTCCTGAATTGCAGGAAGCTATGCACACTAAACACCAGATCTTCAAAGCCACAAGTTCTCCAAAGACCTGTGGGCCACCACCTCCAGTTGAGAAAGAGCTCTGGCTCCAACTACAAGCAGAGAGTAGAGTTATCGGAGAACTGTTGGATTACTTTTCCAGTAGGCGAGTACCGGAGAGAATCTGGCAACGGAGAGCTGACTCAGAGCTACTTCGCCTCTGGCGACAACGGAGAATGCTCTTCATACAGAGAGATCTACTCCTTAGAAGAGGTCAGAGTTATCTATGAACGTCTTCATCAGATAGTGGTGCCCTGGAGAGATGCCAAGATGGTAATGGACATGTACCATAACAGCTCTGGTCACTTTGGAACCCAAAAAACGGAAGCCACCATCAGGCGGTGTTTCTACTGGACTGGCATGAAATGTGATATCGAAGGCGGGTGTCGGGAGTGCCCCACCCATGCTGTGGCCAGGAAAGACATGATCAGCGAGCCCCCCTTCTTCCAATAGTGAGTAAAAGTCCTCTGGAAGTTGTGGCCATCGACCACGTGAAACTGGAACCCAGCAGATCTGGATACACCTATGCTATGACGATCATAGACCACTACACCAAGTTCGTTGTGGCTTTACCCATGAAAGACTTAGCCAAAACTACAGCAGCTGCTTTGTAGAAAAGCTTCATTCTGCCATATGGGTGTCCTGATAAGATCCTCACTGACCAAGGGTCCGCATTCGAGTCTTAGTTGTTCTATGAACTTTGTGCCTTGTATCACTGGATATTACCCACAAGGAAGTGGCCTGTGTGAGAAGATTAATCTAACCCTGATCAATATGCTCAAGGCCATGCCACCTCACAAGAGAGCCGAGTGGCCATTAGTGTACCTGTACAATAATACAACTCACTGCTCCACCGGGTACACTCCATACTACCTCATGTTTGGAAGACAGAGGCGTTTACCTGCAGACCTTGCCCTCAACATCCCTGTGCCGGACTCTGAACCACTCCTTCCTCAATCTGAGTGGGTCAAAGAGCATCAGAAACGCTTAGAGGATGCCAGAGAAATAGTGGACTCTAAAATAGAGAAAGCCCAGCAAAAACAAAAACGGGACTTTGATCAACATGCACATGCTTACAACCAGGAGACAAGGTCTGGCTCAGAAACAATCACCCAGTAAGCAAGCTAGATAGTCGTTGGCAGCGCGAACCATACACAGTCATGGCTGTCCCCTCATCGGAGGTCTATAAGATTCAGAGAGCGGATAAAGGTACTCAGCGAGTACACCGCAATAGGCTCAAGAAGTGCCTACAGGAACCTACTCAGGAACAGCCAAGAGAAGTGGATAAATCACCTGAACCACCATTGCCTCAGGTGACCGAGACTGCAACAGAGTTGTCGTCCATGATGAACCCCCTTCAGTGGCTCTCCCTACCTCAAATTCGAGTTCTGATGCCAATTCCTGCAACCCCTGCATCTGCAAAAACAAGTCCAGTGGCTGAGTCTCCTTTACAAGTCCCGGACACTACTTCTACCCCCGGAGACTCTGAACTGCCCCTGCGGAGATCCCAACGGACCAATAAATGTAATCCACCTGACCGTCATCGGGAATTCTTTAAAATGAATATTTAGCTATAGAAACAATAGGAGTCAAGCCATGGACACATTTTGACTGGTGAGAGACTTGCCCCTTGTTTTGTGGTAATATTTTGTTTTCTTTTGCATTCACCTTTTTGTCCTAAACTTGAGGATGCTCACCAGCTATACTAGAACCTGGCCTGCTGACCACCCTTCAGCAAAAAATAAATAAATAAATAAATAAATAAATAGATAAAAAATAAATATATATATATATATATTTATCTCTCAAGCGCATACAAATGAAATTGGCTGGCTCACAGTTATTTGTTTGCGTCTTTTATTAGATCCCCCTTATGCATACAAAAACCTGACAAACATTCTATGAATTTTTATATATAAAAAACACTATACAATTCTATGAGAGCTGGAAAGCCAGGTTCCACCCTCTGTAAAGTAGCACTGCCAGGTATGCTGCCACCCGCTGGTAAAACGGATTATTACATGAACAAACACAAATGCTTAAGAGGAAATGCACAATAGGTGGAGGACTGGGAATAAAGATATAAAATAACATTGTTATTGCATATACAGACAGAAGCAGGGTGCAGGAGTGGTAATGCCACTCGGGGGCGTTACATTCCCCCTTACTTAAGAGGCAAGCCGCCCTTGGCTCGTGCTTAGGGTAAGCTTCTAGGGTACCCAAGGGAAGTTAAAGTGCTGCATTAGACTATATACTGTTATTTGCTACCACAAGGTCTATGCCCAGACTAGTAGGGTGTCCGAGACCAGTTTCCCTCTCAGGTATAACCAGAGTACCAAACAGGTGTGCACTAAGCGCTCATTCCTGGCAAGTAGGAGGAGGAGCCGGTATTTTCCCATATTTTATGAGGACTATTTCCTTAAAACATACAGATTAGCAGCGGGTTACCCTTAAGTGTCAGACCTGCTCGTGACTTTACCACTTGGTTCTACCCGTGCAGCAACAATACATTACAATATCATACCTAGGCTTACTAGCTAAGGCCTTGTTCACACTTCAGTTATTTGATCAGTTATTTCCATCAGTTATTGGGAGCCAAAAGAAGGTGCGGGTCAAAAACACAGAGCAGGTGAATATCTTTTCATTACACCTTATCTCTGAGTAGCCTCTACTCCTGGTTTTGGCTCACAAAAACTGATGGAAATAACTGACCAAATAACTGATGTGTGAACAAGGCCTAACACAAGAGAAATACAGGACCATTAGTACTTTTGAGTCCTCAGAGGCAGTCCGTATGAGTAATAAAGCAAAAACGCTAACTATCTGACTAGCAATATAAAGGCCAGAGTCCATTTAGAGTGCAAAAGAGGTCACATTGTACTCGTGAAAGAGTCCATACAATGGGCGAAGGTGCTAACGTTGCTGAAACTTTCAAAACGTTAGTGCAAAAACATCACAGTAGGAATCACAAAGAGCTCAGGTATAGATTTGAGTATATTCTTTGGGTACTTGCTTGTAACGTTGCAAAACGGGAACATATAATGCAAGAAGTTATTTGCAGTCCACATGAGGTATGGTTGATGGTTGGAGTCTAAGAAATCCAGGTACAAAAAGGTGAATCTTTATCAAGCGGATACAAATAAAATTGGCTGGCTCACAGCTATGTGTTTGCGTCTTTTATTAGATCCCCCTTATGCATACAAAAACCTGACAAACATTCGATGAATTTTTATATATAAAAAACAGTATGTATAAAATGTGCGTATTTGCATAACAAGTGATCCAAGTCCCTAGATGCGGAGCTCTCGCATTAAAAAATAAAAAAATGCGCTTAATGACCGGCTTAATGTAAACTAGCATACTTTATGACATGCATGTTACATATATTCCCCTTAAAATATACACTATTAAAATATATCAGATAAAACAAATCACATAATATGTGGAATAAATGCGTATTTACACATAGCCACGGTCCTCTGCCTTACTGCTGTGCTGAGCTCACGCATTGCTATGTAACAGTAGTCAATGTTCCTTAGCGATAGGCATATGTGATTACTAATCCCGGAGGAGACACTTGTTAGTTGCCACAATATGGCAGTTCGAATGTTGTTGTGCGCGGTCTCCCAATGCTTCCTCACCCTGTGATTTAAATATGCAATCTCCTGCTTATATATACGAGAGTAACAGGTTCTTACCGCACCTCAAGTTCTCCAGTTATACCGATGTGTGCGTGCATGCAATGCGGCTTGTAGTACCTGGTATTCACACCCTCGGGTGTTTGCACTTTTGCTGATGCCACTATTCAATCCCGCGCCAGTGCCGGCACTCTGTGTATAGCGCTAGTGGGCTTTTTGTTATTAGCTGGAGATATTAGCAATAGTCCATCACCGTAAGTAACGTGCTCGAAATACTTTTTTTTTCCTCCCGTTTTTTTTTTTTCTGAATTAATCAGTTGGTATCGCCAGGCTGTACTAACCATACACGTTTCAAAACCTGAAGACGGTTTCTTCCTCAGTGGTACAAGTCTCTCAGCCCGGCAGCCCGTGAGGGCGATATCCGACCGCAGCACCTCCAGCAGCAGAGTTCGTGTAATTCCCAGACACATGGAGTATCCCAAAATAAATCCAAACAAAAGTTCATAGATAAGTTGCTGTTCACAGTATCCACACTTTGCCGCCACCAGACGCTTTTGTATGCTACATTTATTTTATACCACTGAGGAAGTAACGTTGTTCCGAAACGCGTCTGATGGCAACAAAGTGTGGATACTGTAAACAGCAACTTATCTATGAACTTTTGTTTGGATTTATTTTGGGATACTCCATTGGTACGCTCAATGTTTCTGGGAATTACACGAACGCTGCTGCTGACTATTGCTAGTCAGATAGTTAGTGTTTTTGCTTTATTACTCATACGTACTGCCTCTGAGGACTCAAAAGTACTAATGGTCCCGTATTTCTCGTGTATTAAGCTAGTAAGCCTAGGTATGATATTGTAATGTATTATTGCTGCATGGGTAGGATCAAGTGGTAAAGTCACGAGCAGGTCTGACACTTTGTAAGGGTAACCCGCTGGTAATCTGTATGTTTTGAGGAAATAGTCCTCATAAAATATGGGAACATACCGGCTCCTCCTCCTACTTGTCTGTGTTCTGAGGCCTTGCGCGCCGCCTTATGGATACCTGTTTTAGCTACCTGTTTTAATCATCAAGGTGACAAAGCGTAAATCATAATTAGACCTTGTTGCAGGAAAGGAACCCCGGATAATTCCACCCTTCTATCTGCGGGCGTTTTATTGCATAGTGGTGGGATATCAGAGTATAGACACCCCCATGCTTTCTTTGGAACTAGGGCCGAGCACACACAGTAAAGCCAGGAATGAACGCTTAGTGCATACCTGTTAAGTACTCTGGTTATACCTGAGAGGGAAACTGTTCTCGGACACCCTACTTGTCTGGGCAGAGACCTTGTGGTGGCCGTTGCTACATCAGTGAGTAACAGTATATAGTCTAATGCAGCACTTTAACTTCCCTTGGGTACCCTAGGAGCTTACCCTAAGCACAAGCCAAGGGCGGCTTGCCTCTTAAGTAAGGGGGAATGTAACGCCCCCGAGTGGCATTCCCACTCCTGCACCCTGCTTCTGTCTGTATATGCAATAATACTGTCATTTTATATCTTTATTCCCAGTCCTCCACCTATTGTGCATTTCCTCTTAAGCATTTGTGTTTGTTCATGTAATAATCAGGTTTAACAGCGGGTGGCACCATACCTGGCAGTGCTACTTTAAAGAGGGTGGAACCTGGCTTTCCAGCTCTCTTAGACTCTCCTCCAAGGAGAGAGTACGATCTAATTAGAACCAGTTAGTTCTAGTACTCCATGCTGTAGTGAGACTGAGCTCTCCCTGAAAGTCAGCCAGGACAAGAAGTCGCTAGGACCACAGTGAGAGACAGACTCAGAACAACAGTATGAAGTAGAAAGGAAAGCATTCCTATTTAATACCCCTGACATAGCAGAGCTGAGAGAGTACACTACAGATTCAACAGGGAGAAGTGTGTTGCAGAGAGGGGATTTGCCGGCCACTTCATGCCTAAACCAGCTGGTAACCAAGATAATATTTGGAAACTGTATGGATTAACATTTATGCCAAATAAAAGCAACTGTTCAACGTTCTACCGAGTCTGGACTCAACTTTGTTCTACACCATCCAAGATATCAACCCCTTTGCATTGCTTCGGATCACACTACGTCTGGGATCTGCGTGTATATAACATCTGCACCACTCTGGCAATCTTACCCTGGGTACCAACATTACCATCTACAAAAGAGACTCCAAGTCCTCGTTTCTTAAATGCAACTGGAATCAAGTTTACTTGCTCTATAAGAGGGACATATTTCATAGAATCCTCCTAAGGGGCAAGGGATACCACAGGTGCGGCCAGTGGACCGTTGCAACTGTGTTTATTATTCTCTGTACTGTGACATCACTGTGTTTATTATCCCTGTACTGTGACATCACTGTGTTTATTATCCCTGTACTGTGACATCACTGTGTTTATTATCTCTGTACTGTGACATCACTGTGTTTATTATCTCTGTACTGTGACATCACTGTGTTTATTATCTTTGTACTGTGACATCACTGTGTTTATTATCCCTGTACTGTGACCTCACTGTGTTTATTATCCCTGTACTGTGACATCACTGTGTTTATTATCCCTGTAATGTGACATCACTGTGTTTATTATCTCTGTACTGTGACATCACTGTGTTTATTATCCCTGTACTGTGACATCACTGTGTTTATTATCCTTGTACTGTGACATCACTGTTATCTCTGTACTGTGACATCACTGTGTTTATTATCCCTGTACTGTGACATCACTGTGTTTATTATCTCTGTACTGTGACATCACTGTTATCTCTGTACTGTGACATCACTGTGTTTATTATCCCTGTACTGTGACATCACTGTGTTTATTATTACTGTACTGTGACATCACTGTGTTTATTATCCCTGTACTGTGACATCACTGTGTTTATTATCCCTGTACTGTGACATCACTGTGTTTATTATCTCTGTACTGTGACATCACTGTGTTTATTATCTCTGTACTGTGACATCACTGTGTTTATTATCTCTGTACTGTGACATCACTGTGTTTATTATCCTGTACTGTGACATCACTGTGTTTATTATCCCTGTACTGTGACATCACTGTGTTTATTATCTCTGTACTGTGACATCACTGTGTTTATTATCTCTGTACTGTGACATCACTGTGTTTATTATCTCTGTACTGTGACATCACTGTGTTTACTATCCCTGTACTGTGACATCACTGTGTTTATTATCTCTATACTGTGACATCACTGTGTTATTATCCCTGTACCGTGACATCACTGTGTTTATTATCTCTGTACTGTGACATCACTGTGTTTATTATCCCTGTACTGTGACATCACTGTGTTTATCTCTGTAATGTGACATCACTGTGTTTATTATCCCTGTACTGTGACATCACTGTGTTTATTATCTCTGTACTGTGACATCACTGTGTTTATTATCTCTGTACTGTGACATCACTGTGTTTATTATCCCTGTACTGTGACATCACTGTGTTTAATATCTCTGTACTGTGACATCACTGTGTATATTATCTCTGTACTGTGACATCACTGTGTTTATTATCCCTGTACTGTGACATCACTGTGTTTATTATCTCTGTACTGTGACATCACTGTGTTTATTATCTCTGTACTGTGACATCACTGTGTTTATTATCCCTGTACTGTGACATCACTGTGTTTAATATCTCTGTACTGTGACATCACTGTGTATATTATCCCTGTACTGTGACATCACTGTGTTTATTATCTCTGTGCTGTGGCATCACTGTGTTTATTATCTTTGTACTGTGACATCACTGTGTTTATTATCCTGTACTGTGACATCACTGTGTTTATTATCTCTGTACTGTGACATCACTGTGTTTATTATCACTGTACTGTGACATCACTGTGTTTATTATCTCTATACTGTGACATCACTGTGTTTATTATCTCTGTACTGTGACATCACTGTGTTTATTATCCCTGTACTGTGACATCACTGTGTTTACTATCCCTGTACTGTGACATCACTGTGTTTATTATCTCTGTACTGTGACATCACTGTGTTTATTATCCCTGTACTGTGACATCACTGTGTTTATTATCCCTGTACTGTGACATCACTGTGTTTATTATCTCTGTACTGTGACATCACTGTGTTTATTATCCCTGTACATGTGACATCACTGTGTTTATTATCCTGTACTGTGACATCACTGTGTTTATTATCTCCGTACTGTGACATCACTGTGTTTATTATCTCTGTACTGTGACATCACTGTGTTTTATTATCCCTGTACTGTGACATCACTGTGTTTATTATCCCTGTACTGTGACATCACTGTGTTTATTATCCCTGTACTGTGACATCACTGTGTTTATTATCCCTGTACTGTGACATCACTGTGTTTATTATCCCTGTACTGTGACATCACTGTGTTTATTATCCCTGTACTGTGACATCACTGTGTTTATTATCTCTGTACTGTGACATCACTGTGTTTATTATCCCTGTACTGTGACATCACTGTGTTATTATCCTGTACTGTGACATCACTGTGTTTATTATCCCTGTACTGTGACATCACTGTGTTTATTATCCTGTACTGTGACATCACTGTGTTTATTATCCCTGTACTGTGACATCACTGTGTTTATTATCCCTGTACTGTGACATCACTGTGTTTATTATCCCTGTACTGTGACATCACTGTGTTTATTATCCCTGTACTGTGACATCACTGTGTTTATTATCCCTGTACTGTGACATCACTGTGTTTATTATCCCTGTACTGTGACATCACTGTGTTTATTATCCCTGTACTGTGACATCACTGTGTTTATTATCCCTGTACTGTGACATCACTGTGTTTATTATGCCTGTACTGTGACATCACTGTGTTTATTATCCCTGTACTGTGACATCACTGTGTTTATTATCCCTGTACTGTGACATCACTGTGTTTATTATCCCTGTACTGTGACATCACTGTGTTTATTATCTCTGTACTGTGACATCACTGTGTTTATTATCCCTGTACTGTGACATCACTGTGTTTATTATCCCTGTACTGTGACATCACTGTGTTTATTATCCCTGTACTGTGACATCACTGTGTTTATTATCCCTGTACTGTGACATCACTGTGTTTATTATCCCTGTACTGTGACATCACTGTGTTTATTATCCCTGTACTGTGACATCACTGTGTTTATTATCCCTGTACTGTGACATCACTGTGTTTATTATCCCTGTACTGTGACATCACTGTGTTTATTATCCTGTACTGTGACATCACTGTGTTTATTATCCCTGTACTGTGACATCACTGTGTTTATTATCCCTGTACTGTGACATCACTGTGTTTATTATCCCTGTACTGTGACATCACTGTGTTTATTATCCCTGTACTGTGACATCACTGTGTTTATTATCCCTGTACTGTGACATCACTGTGTTTATTATCCCTGTACTGTGACATCACTGTGTTTATTATCCCTGTACTGTGACATCACTGTGTTTATTATCCCTGTACTGTGACATCACTGTGTTTATTATCCCTGTACTGTGACATCACTGTGTTTATTATCCCTGTACTGTGACATCACTGTGTTTATTATCCCTGTACTGTGACATCACTGTGTTTATTATCCCTGTACTGTGACATCACTGTGTTTATTATCCCTGTACTGTGACATCACTGTGTTTATTATCCCTGTACTGTGACATCACTGTGTTTATTATCCCTGTACTGTGACATCACTGTGTTTATTATCTCTGTACTGTGACATCACTGTGTTTATTATCCCTGTACTGTGACATCACTGTGTTTATTATCCCTGTACTGTGACATCACTGTGTTTATTATCCCTGTACTGTGACATCACTGTGTTTATTATCCCTGTACTGTGACATCACTGTGTTTATTATCCCTGTACTGTGACATCACTGTGTTTATTATCCCTGTACTGTGACATCACTGTGTTTATTATCCCTGTACTGTGACATCACTGTGTTTATTATCCCTGTACTGTGACATCACTGTGTTTATTATCCCTGTACTGTGACATCACTGTGTTTATTATCCCTGTACTGTGACATCACTGTGTTTATTATCCCTGTACTGTGACATCACTGTGTTTATTATCCCTGTACTGTGACATCACTGTGTTTATTATCCCTGTACTGTGACATCACTGTGTTTATTATCCCTGTACTGTGACATCACTGTGTTTATTATCCCTGTACTGTGACATCACTGTGTTTATTATCTCTGTACTGTGACATCACTGTGTTTATTATCCCTGTACTGTGACATCACTGTGTTTATTATCCCTGTACTGTGACATCACTGTGTTTATTATCCCTGTACTGTGACATCACTGTGTTTATTATCCCTGTACTGTGACATCACTGTGTTTATTATCCCTGTACTGTGACATCACTGTGTTTATTATCCCTGTACTGTGACATCACTGTGTTTATTATCCCTGCACTGTGACATCACTGTGTTTATTATCCTGTACTGTGACATCACTGTGTTTATTATCCCTGTACTGTGACATCACTGTGTTTATTATCCCTGTACTGTGACATCACTGTGTTTATTATCCCTGTACTGTGACATCACTGTGTTTATTATCCCTGTACTGTGACATCACTGTGTTTATTATCCCTGTACTGTGACATCACTGTGTTTATTATCCCTGTACTGTGACATCACTGTGTTTATTATCCCTGTACTGTGACATCACTGTGTTTATTATCCCTGTACTGTGACATCACTGTGTTTATTATCCCTGTACTGTGACATCACTGTGTTTATTATCCCTGTACTGTGACATCACTGTGTTTATTATGCTCTGTACTGTGACATCACTGTGTGTATTATCTCTGTACTGTGACATCACTGTGTTTATTATCCCTGTACTGTGACATCACTGTGTTTATTATCCCTGTACTGTGACATCACTGTGTTTATTATCCCTGTACTGTGACATCACTGTGTTTTATTATCTCTGTACTGTGACATCACTGTGTTTATTATCCCTGTACTGTGACATCACTGTGTTTATTATCCTGTACTGTGACATCACTGTGTTTATTATCCCTGTACTGTGACATCACTGTGTTTATTATCCCTGTACTGTGACATCACTGTGTTTATTATCCCTGTACTGTGACATCACTGTGTTTATTATCTCTGTACTGTGACATCACTGTGTTTATTATCCCTGTACTGTGACATCACTGTGTTTATTATCCCTGTACTGTGACATCACTGTGTTTATTATCCCTGTACTGTGACATCACTGTGTTTATTATCCCTGTACTGTGACATCACTGTGTTTATTATCCCTGTACTGTGACATCACTGTGTTTATTATCCCTGTACTGTGACATCACTGTGTTTATTATCCCTGTACTGTGACATCACTGTGTTTATTATCCCTGTACTGTGACATCACTGTGTTTATTATCCCTGTACTGTGACATCACTGTGTTTATTATCCCTGTACTGTGACATCACTGTGTTTATTATCCCTGTACTGTGACATCACTGTGTTTATTATCCCTGTACTGTGACATCACTGTGTTTATTATCCCTGCACTGTGACATCACTGTTTATTATCTCTGTACTGTGACATCACTGTGTTTATTATCCCTGTACTGTGACATCACTGTGTTTATTATCCCTGTACTGTGACATCACTGTGTTTATTATCCCTGTACTGTGACATCACTGTGTTTATTATCCCTGTACTGTGACATCACTGTGTTTATTATCCCTGTACTGTGACATCACTGTGTTTATTATCCCTGTACTGTGACATCACTGTGTTTATTATCTCTGTACTGTGACATCACTGTGTTTATTATCCCTGTACTGTGACATCACTGTGTTTATTATTCCTGTACTGTGACATCACTGTAGTTATTATCCCTGTACTGTGACATCACTGTGTTTATTATCTCTGTACTGTGACATCACTGTGTTTATTATCCCTGTACTGTGACATCACTGGGTTTATTATCCCTGTACTGTGACATCATTGTGGTTATTATCCCTGTACTGTGACATCATTGTGTTTATTATCCCTGTACTGTGACATCACTGAGTTTATTATCCCTGTACTGTGACATCACTGTGTTTATTATCCCTGTACTGTGACATCACTGTGTTTATTATCTCTGTACTGTGAAATCACTATGTTTATTATCCCTATACTGTGACATCACTGTGTCTATTATGTCTGTACTGTGACATTACTGAGTGTATAATCCCTGTACTGTGACATCTCTGTGTTTATTATCCCCGTACTGTGACATCACTTTGTGTATTATCCCTGTACTGTGACATCACTGTGTTTGTTATCCCTGTACTGTGACATCACTGTGTGTATTATCTCTGTACTGTGACATCACTGTGTTTATTATCCCTGTACTGTGACATCACTGTGTTTATTATCTCTGTACTGTGACATCACTGTGTATATTATCTCTGTACTGTGACATTGCTGTGTTTATTATCCCTGTGCTGTGACATCACTGTGTTTATTATCCCTATACTGTGACATCACTGTGTCTATTATCTCTGTACTGTGACATTACTGTGTGTATAATCCCTGTACTGTGACATCTCTGTGTTTATTATCCCCGTACTGTGACATCACTGTGTGTATTATCCCTGTACTGTGACATCACTGTGTTTGTTATCCCTGTACTGTGACATCACTGTGTTTATTATCTCTGTACTGTGACATCACTGTGTTTATTATCCCTGTACTGTGACATCACTGTGTTTATTATCCCTGTACTGTGACATCACTGTGTATATTATCTCTGTACTGTGACATTGCTGTGTTTATTATCCCTGTGCTGTGACATCACTGTGTTTATTATCTCTGTACTGTGAAATCACTGTGTTTATTATCCCTATACTGTGACATCACTGTGTTTATTATCTCTGTACTGTGACATCACTGTGTTTATTATCTCTGTACTGTGACATCACTGTGTTTATTATCCCTGTACTGTGACATCACTGTTTATTATCCCTGTACTGTGACATCACTGTGTTTATTATCCCTGCACTGTGACATCACTGTGTTTATTATCCCTGTACTGTGACATCACTGTGTTTATTATCCCTTTACTGTGACATCACTGTGTTTATTATCCCTGTACTGTGACATCACTGTGTTTATTATCCCTGTACTGTGACATCACTGTGTTTATTATTCCCTGTACTGTGACATCACTGTGTTTATTATCCCTGTACTGTGACATCACTATTATCCTGTACTGTGACATCACTGTGTTTATTATTACTGTACTGTGACATCTTTGTGTTTATTATCCCTGTACTGTGACATCACTGTGTTTATTATCCCTGTACTGTGACATCACTGTGTTTATTATGCTTGTACTGTGACATCACTCTGTTTATTATCCCTGTACTGTGACATCACTGTGTTTATTATCCCTGTATTGTGACATCACTGTGTTTATTATCCCTGTACTGTGACATCACTGTGTTTATTATCCATGTACTGTGACATCACTGTGTTTTATTATCCCTGTACTGTGACATCACTGTGTTTATTATGCCTGTACTGTGACATCACTGTGCTTATTATCCCCATACTGTGACATCACTGTGTTTATTATCCCTGCACTGTGACATCACTGTGTTTATTATCCCTGCACTGTGACATCACTGTGTTTATTATCCCTGTACTGTGACATCACTGTGTTTATTATCCCTGTACTGTGACATCACTGTGTTTATTATCCCTGTACTGTGACATCACTGTGTTTATTATCCCTGTACTGTGACATCACTGTGTTTATTATCCCTGTACTGTGACATCACTGTGTTTATTATCCCTGTACTGTGACATCACTGTGTTTATTATCCCTGTACTGTGACATCACTGTGTTTATTATCCCTGTACTGTGACATCACTGTGTTTATTATCCCTGTACTGTGACATCACTGTGTTTATTATCCCTGTACTGTGACATCACTGTGTTTATTATCCCTGTACTGTGACATCACTGTGTTTATTATCCCTGTACTGTGACATCACTGTGTTTATTATCCCTGTACTGTGACATCACTGTGTTTATTATCCTGTACTGTGACATCACTGTGTTTATTATCCCTGTACTGTGACATCACTGTGTTTATTATCCCTGTACTGTGACATCACTGTGTTTATTATCCCTGTACTGTGACATCACTGTGTTTATTATCCCTGTACTGTGACATCACTGTGTTTATTATCCCTGTACTGTGACATCACTGTGTTTATTATCCCTGTACTGTGACATCACTGTGTTTATTATCCCTGTACTGTGACATCACTGTGTTTATTATCCCTGTACTGTGACATCACTGTGTTTATTATCCCTGTACTGTGACATCACTGTGTTTATTATCCCCGTACTGTGACATCACTGTGTTTATTATCCCTGTACTGTGACATCACTGTGTTTATTATCCCTGTACTGTGACATCACTGTGTTTATTATCCCTGTACTGTGACATCACTGTGTTTATTATCCCTGTACTGTGACATCACTGTGTTTATTATCCCTGTACTGTGACATCACTGTGTTTATTATCCCTGTACTGTGACATCACTGTGTTTATTATCCCTGTACTGTGACATCACTGTGTTTATTATCCCTGTACTGTGACATCACTGTGTTTATTATCCCTGTACTGTGACATCACTGTGTTTATTATCCCTGTACTGTGACATCCTGTGTTTATTATCCCTGTACTGTGACATCACTGTGTTTATTATCCCTGTACTGTGACATCACTGTGTTTATTATCCCTGTACTGTGACATCACTGTGTTTATTATCCCTGTACTGTGACATCACTGTGTTTATTATCCCTGTACTGTGACATCACTGTGTTTATTATCCCTGTACTGTGACATCACTGTGTTTATTATCCCTGTACTGTGACATCACTGTGTTTATTATCCTGTACTGTGACATCACTGTGTTTATTATCCCTGTACTGTGACATCACTGTGTTTATTATCCCTGTACTGTGACATCACTGTGTTTATTATCCCTGTACTGTGACATCACTGTGTTTATTATCCCTGTACTGTGACATCACTGTGTTTATTATCCCTGTACTGTGACATCACTGTGTTTATTATCCCTGTACTGTGACATCACTGTGTTTATTATCCCTGTACTGTGACATCACTGTGTTTATTATCCCTGTACTGTGACATCGCTGTGTTTATTATCCCTGTACTGTGACATCACTGTGTTTATTATCCCTGTACTGTGACATCACTGTGTTTATTATCCCTGTACTGTGACATCACTGTGTTTATTATCCCTGTACTGTGACATCACTGTGTTTATTATCCCTGTACTGTGACATCACTGTGTTTATTATCCCTGTACTGTGACATCACTGTGTTTATTATCCCTGTACTGTGACATCACTGTGTTTATTATCCCTGTACTGTGACATCACTGTGTTTATTATCCCTGTACTGTGACATCACTGTGTTTATTATCCCTGTACTGTGACATCACTGTGTTTATTATCCCTGTACTGTGACATCACTGTGTTTATTATCCCTGTACTGTGACATCACTGTGTTTATTATCCCTGTACTGTGACATCACTGTGTTTATTATCCCTGTACTGTGACATCACTGTGTTTATTATCCCTGTACTGTGACATCACTGTGTTTATTATCCTGTACTGTGACATCACTGTGTTTATTATCCCTGTACTGTGACATCACTGTGTTTATTATCCCTGTACTGTGACATCACTGTGTTTATTATCCCTGTACTGTGACATCACTGTGTTTATTATCCCTGTACTGTGACATCACTGTGTTTATTATCCCTGTACTGTGACATCACTGTGTTTATTATCCCTGTACTGTGACATCACTGTGTTTATTATCCCTGTACTGTGACATCACTGTGTTTATTATCCCTGTACTGTGACATCACTGTGTTTATTATCCCTGTACTGTGACATCACTGTGTTTATTATCCCTGTACTGTGACATCACTGTGTTTATTATCCCTGTACTGTGACATCACTGTGTTTATTATCCCTGTACTGTGACATCACTGTGTTTATTATCCCTGTACTGTGACATCACTGTGTTTATTATCCCTGTACTGTGACATCACTGTGTTTATTATCCCTGTACTGTGACATCACTGTGTTTATTATCCCTGTACTGTGACATCACTGTGTTTATTATCCCTGTACTGTGACATCACTGTGTTTATTATCCCTGTACTGTGACATCACTGTGTTTATTATCCCTGTACTGTGACATCACTGTGTTTATTATCCCTGTACTGTGACATCACTGTGTTTATTATCCCTGTACTGTGACATCACTGTGTTTATTATCCCTGTACTGTGACATCACTGTGTTTATTATCCTGTACTGTGACATCACTGTGTTTATTATCCCTGTACTGTGACATCACTGTGTTTATTATCCCTGTACTGTGACATCACTGTGTTTATTATCCCTGTACTGTGACATCACTGTGTTTATTATCCCTGTACTGTGACATCACTGTGTTTATTATCCCTGTACTGTGACATCACTGTGTTTATTATCCCTGTACTGTGACATCACTGTGTTTATTATCCCTGTACTGTGACATCACTGTGTTTATTATCCCTGTACTGTGACATCACTGTGTTTATTATCCCTGTACTGTGACATCACTGTGTTTATTATCCCTGTACTGTGACATCACTGTGTTTATTATCCCTGTACTGTGACATCACTGTGTTTATTATCCCTGTACTGTGACATCACTGTGTTTATTATCCCTGTACTGTGACATCACTGTGTTTATTATCTCTGTACTGTGACATCACTGTGTTTATTATCCCTGTACTGTGACATCACTGTGTTTATTATCCCTGTACTGTGACATCACTGTGTTTATTATCTCTGTACTGTGACATCACTGTGTTTATTATCTCTGTACTGTGACATCACTGTGTTTATTATCCCTGTACTGTGACATCACTGTGTTTATTATCCCTGTACTGTGACATCACTGTGTTTATTATCCCTGTACTGTGACATCACTGTGTTTATTATCTCTGTACTGTGACATCACTGTGTTTATTATCCCTGTACTGTGACATCACTGTGTTTATTATCCCTGTACTGTGACATCACTGTGTTTATTATCCCTGTACTGTGACATCACTGTGTTTATTATCCCTGTACTGTGACATCACTGTGTATATTATCTCTGTACTGTGACATTGCTGTGTTATTATCCTGTACTGTGACATCACTGTGTTTATTATCCTGTACTGTGACATCACTGTGTTTATTATCCCTATACTGTGACATCACTGTGTCTATTATCTCTGTACTGTGACATTACTGTGTGTATAATCCCTGTACTGTGACATCTCTGTGTTTATTATCCCCGTACTGTGACATCACTGTGTGCATTATCCCTGTACTGTGACATCACTGTGTTTGTTATCCCTGTACTGTGACATCACTGTGTTTATTATCTCTGTACTGTGACATCACTGTGTTTATTATCCCTGTACTGTGACATCACTGTGTTTATTATCCCTGTACTGTGACATCACTGTGTATATTATCTCTGTACTGTGACATCACTGTGTTTATTATCCCTGTACTGTGACATCACTGTGTTTATTATCCCTGTACTGTGACATCACTGTGTTTATTATCCCTGTACTGTGACATCACTGTGTTTATTATCCCTGTACTGTGACATCACTGTGTTTATTATCTCTGTACTGTGACATCACTGTGTTTATTATCCCTGTACTGTGACATCACTGTGTTTATTATCTCTGTACTGTGACATCACTGTGTTTATTATCCCTGTACTGTGACATCACTGTGTTTATTATCTCTGTACTGTGACATCACTGTGTTTATTATCTCTGTACTGTGACATCACTGTGTTTATTATCCCTGTACTGTGACATCACTGTGTTTATTATCCCTGTACTGTGACATCACTGTGTTTATTATCCTGTACTGTGACATCACTGTGTTTATTATCTCTGTACTGTGACATCACTGTGTTTATTATCTCTGTACTGTGACATCACTGTGTTTATTATCCCTGTACTGTGACATCACTGTGTTTATTATCTCTGTACTGTGACATCACTGTGTTTATTATCCCTGTACTGTGACATCACTGTGTTTATTATCCCTGTACTGTGACATCACTGTGTTTATTATCTCTGTACTGTGACATCACTGTGTTTATTATCCCTGTACTGTGACATCACTGTGTTTATTATCCCTGTACTGTGACATCACTGTGTTTATTATCCCTGTACTGTGACATCACTGTGTTTATTATCCCTGTACTGTGACATCACTGTGTTTATTATCTCTTTACTGTGACATCACTGTGTTTTATCCTTGTGCATTAAGAAGACCAAAATAATCGTAATGCTTTAATCTTCGGAGCTGAAGGTGGTCATGGTGGAGTGCGGCTCTACGGTTAGTTGTCACGCCCTTTCTCTCTGTCCATTTGCCTCTCAGCTGTGATTTTTTTTCACAAGTCCATTCATCTTTCTTTCCTGGCACTTTGTTTAAGTGTCATGTTTAGGGTTGTGTGCACAACCACCGCCCAGTGGAACAGCGATCCGTCGAGGATCAATATTTGTTTGGAGAGGAGTGAAGGAAGATTTCACGCTTCTCACTAAAACACAATTCGTACATCAGAAGGAAGGAAAAATGCAGCTGACGGCTCATTCTCCTGCGTGCGGAGAGTGCAGTCCATCCGTTCTGGGTGGATTGGGGTGAGCTGTGGCCAAATATCACTAATGCCAGGATAAACACCACACCGTGCATGCCACTGTGAGCATGATGTATACGGGGAGCACCGCTCAGATTTACTGCTCTATTACAGCTAACGAAGGGCGGAAAATCTGAGGAAGGGGATTAACCCCTCCAGTGCACACTGCATCATAGGCATCCTTCTAACACATTCTATACAAGAAGGCCTAATCTATCTATCTATCTATCTATCTATCTCCTATCTATCTATCTATCTATCTCATATCTGTCTATCTATCTATCTATCTATCTATCTATCTATCTATCTTTCTCCTATCTATCTATCTATCTCCTATCTATCTATCTATCTATCTCATATCTGTCTGTCTATCTATCTATCTATCTATCTATCTCATATCTATCTATCTATCTATCTATCTATCTCCTACCTATCTATTTATCTATCTCCTATCCAGGGGTCAAGTCCTGGGAAAAAAGTGTGGGAACTCACCCAAGTGCCTCCGTGTGACGTCACGGCGCGCGGCGTACGCAAAGGGCAGGGGAGGTCAGGAGGAGGAGCAAGTACCGTATTTTTCGCCCTATAAGATGCACCTAGGTTTTAGAGGGGGACAATAAGAAAAAAATATTTTTCATTACACCTCAGGTCAGACCACCAATCAGACCCCCAATGTTAATAAGACCTCAGCTAACGGCCCCAATAAGATCCCCAATGTTAATAAGACCCCAATAAGACCTCAGTTCAGACCCCAATATGAATGACCCCCAATAAGACCTCAGATAAGAGCCCCATGCCTCATAGCAGCCCCCAGTGCCTCTCCACCAGCCCCCAGTGCCTCTCCATCAGCCCCCAGTGCCTCTCCATCAGCCTCCAGTGCCTCTCCATCAGCCTCCAGTGCCTCTCCATCAGCCCCCAGTGCCTCTCAATCAGCCCCCAGTGCCCCCTCCATCAGCCCCCAGTGCCTCTCCATCAGCCCCCAGTGCCTCTCCATCAGCCTCCAGTGCCTCTCCATCAGCCCCCAGTGCCTCTCCATCAGCCTCCAGTGCCTCTCCATCAGCCCCCCAGTGCCTCTTCATCAGCCTCCAGTGCCTCTCCATCAGCCTCCAGTGCCTCTCAATCAACCCCAGTGCCCCCTCCATCAGCCCCCAGTGCCTCTCCATTAGCCCCCAGTGCCTCTCCATTAGCCCCCAGTGCCTCTCCATTAGCCCCCAGTGCCTCTCACCAGCCCCCAGTCACCCTCTCCTGCTCCTGGACGCCGCCGCTCCTCTTCTGCTGCTGTCGGCTGTGCTGTGAAGGCTGCGCACGGCGTACTCACTCCTGTGCGCAGGCTGCAGAGCCGACAGCCGAGGACCAGGAAGCGGCGAGTACAGAGCCTTCACCGCTTCCTGGTCCTTTTGCCCTAAAAGGGAACGGCGTTCCTGCTGTGAAAAAAGTGCAGGAACACCGTTCCCACAGGACTGGAGCCCTGCTCCTATCTATCTATCTATCTATCTATCTATCTATTATCTATGTATCTATCTATCTATCTATCTATCTAATATCTATGTATTATCTATCTATCTATCTATCTATCTATCTATCTATCTATCAATCTATGTATCTTCTATCTATCTATCTATCTATCTATCTCATATCTATCTATTTATCTATCTATCTATCTATCTATCTATCTCCTATCTATCTATCTATTTATCTGTCTCATATCTATCTATCTAATATCTATCTATCTATTTATATTCTGTCTTTCCTTATCGTCCTTCAGGCAGCACACAAAAAGGGTTAACATCTTGCTCCTCTCGTCTAGGACAGAAGATAAATCATCAGTAAATCAGACTAATTGACCCCCCTATAAAGGAGGGCACACCCACTAGGCAGACGGGTTTTTTCCTTCTGTCTAGGACAGTGAAGCTCACACATACAGAGGCTCCTACTGCTGTGATAGCCGGTATGGCTTCTGAGCCTGATATCAGGGGCGTAACTATAGGGGAAGCAGGGAAAGCGGCGGCTTTGAGGCCCTGACCCAGAAGGGGCCCATCCAAGAGGAGGAAAAGTACTAAAAGATTTTGTCAGGGCCCCTCAACATTATTACACAATGAAATGATATTCAGTGGCAGTATAGACAGTGTAGAAAACGGATGGAACAGCTGCCGGGCCTGGTCTGAGAGTGTGATCTTTACTAGCCAGAGGAAAGGGGGCGGCATGAAAGGAAGGGGTTGTGAAAAAATTACTGGGGGAGGGGGCCCCATTCAAAAATTTGCTGTGGGGCCCAGTCATTTCTAGATACGCCACTGCCTGATATTATAGAGCTGGAAGTGGTTTCTAGAGTATCATGTATCGTATGAGGTGCTGGAATTGTGTCCAGAGTTATATGCATGTTTTAGAACTGAAGGGTTGCTCCAGAATTAACTGCATGACATTACTGATCTGGAAGTGGTTTCCAGAGTTTATTTTCCCCATCAGGGGTTTCCATGGGATGATTGAGCTGAGGTTTATCCTGGAGTGTCCTGGTGAGTTTCTCATATAAATCGGGTGTTCCCTGCAAACTATCAATGTATGTTTCAGGGTGTGTCCCTGTGAGAAGTGCTGGTTCGCCTGTTACAAGCACTGTTATTACCTTTAGGCCAGCAGGCAGTGTCTCCATCTCAGGAGCCATTTTGGAGTAGAAGTATACAGGTGCAGCTGAGCTAGACTTAATAGGTAACATGTTAAGTAAAAAATGGCACAAGAGATTAACTAACTCTCTCAATGTATTTCAATAGTTTGTCACAAGATGGTATGAAGTAACTCTGTGCCATGTGTTATCAGAGTCGTTTTTAGCTCAGCTACATCTGTGGCTCTGCAGAGTGTGAGATCTTACTGCAGCAGCAGAATCACAGCAGCTCTAAGGATCCTGTGTCCTGGAACGGCTCATATGTAGCTTGTATGTATGTGTGAGCAAAGTAATATGTTTCAAGTAGAGAACTCTGCAAAGAATCCCATAAAGCCATGCACCAACGGTGGACAATATAGGAGATGTCTGCACCAACAGTGGACAATGTAGGAGATGTCTGCACCAACGGTGTAAAATGTAGGAGATGTCTGAACCAACGGTGGACAATGTAGGAGATGTCTGAACCAACAGTGGACAATGTAGGAGAGGTCTGAACCAACAGTGGACAATGTAGGAGATGTCTGAACCAACGGTGGACAATGTAGGAGATGTCTGAACCAACAGTGGACAATGTAGAAGATGTCTGCACCAACGGTGGACAATGTAGGAGATGTTTGCACCAACGGTGGACAATGTAGGAGATGTTTGCACCAACGGTGGACAATGTGGGATATGTCTGCATCAACGGTGGACAATGTAGGAGAGGTCTGCACCAACGCTGGACAATGTAGTAGAGGTCTGCACCAACGGTGGACAATGTAGGAGATGTCTGCACCAACGGTGGACAATGCAGGAGATGTCTGCACCAACGGTGGACAATGTAGGAGAGGTCTGCACCAACGGTGGACCATGTAGGAGAGGTCTGCATCAACGGTGGACAATGTAGGAAAGGTCTGCACCAACTTTGGACAATGTAGGAGATGTCTGCACCAACGGTGGACAATGTAGGAGATGTCTTCACCAACGGTGGACAATGTAGAAGATGTCTGCACCAACGGTGGACAATGTAGAGATGTCTGCACCAACTGTGGACAATGTAGGAGATGTCTGCACCAACGGTGGACAATGTATGAGATGTCTGCACCAACTGTGAACAATGTAGGAGATGTCTGCACCAATGGTGGACAATGTAGGAGAGGTCTGCACCAACGGTGGACAATGTAGGAGATGTCTGCACCAACGGTGGACAATGTAGGAGATGTCTGCACCAACGGTGGACAATGTAGGAGAGGTCTACACCAAAGGTGGACAATGTAGGAGAGGTCTGCACCAACAGTGGACAATGCAGGAGATGTCTGCACCAACGGTGGACAATGTAGGAGAGGTCTGCACCAATGGTGGACCATGTAGGAGAGGTCTGCATCAACGGTGGACAATGTAGGAAAGGTCTGCACCAACTGTGGACAATGTAGGAGATGTCTACACCAATGGTGGACAATATAGGAGATGTGTGCACCAACAGTGGACAATGTAGAAGATGTCTGCACCAACGGTGGACAATGTAGAGATGTCTGCACCAACGGTGGACAATGTAGGAGATGTCTGCACCAACGGTGGACAATGTATGAGATGTCTGCACCAACGGTGGACAATGTAGGAGATGT
Source organism: Bufotes viridis (assembly GCA_033119425.1). Lineage (NCBI taxonomy): Eukaryota > Metazoa > Chordata > Amphibia > Anura > Bufonidae > Bufotes > Bufotes viridis. The sequence goes on from CM065590.1 coordinate 35,394,014, forward strand.
CTGCACCAACTGGTGGACAATGTAGGAGATGTCTGCACCAACTGTGGACAATGTAGGAGATGTCTGCACCAACGGTGGACAATGTATGAGATGTCTGCACCAACTGTGAACAATGTAGGAGATGTCTGCACCAATGGTGGACATTGTAGGAGATGTCTGCACCAACGGTGGACAATGTAGGAGATGTCTGCACCATTGCCTCCCAGCTAAAGGTCTCCAGGGCAGACATAGTGCAGAAGTTGTGGAATGGTTTACTTCTCGGAGGTCAGAAGCTTTTACTCAGGTCCTTTCTGCTCATATATCTGTAAGACCTCACTTATCTACAACTCCTTTTACCTTATCTCCTGCCTCATCTCATCTGGATGTCGTTTCTGTGATTAGGAGGATTCTGAAGATCCTTGTTTCATGATGGCATACCTTCATTTACCTTCATTATTAAAAGCTGTGCTAGCTCACCTTGAAATAGTTGCACCTAGAGGGGATAAGCCCAAAATGGATGAAAAATAAAATAAAAATAATCAAACTCTACTCTAGGATATTAAAGGGATGTAGGGCAGGAGTGTGGTGCCAGCCAGACCGGTAAGATTATGTAAGAGCTAGATTATAGCGGTGTGTTACAGGTCCTACAGTCTCAGCTCAGCGGGGAAACCCCCTAAGGTAATGTCCAGGGGCCGGTCTGGCTGGCAAGACATTTTTTTCTGGCAGTCGGTTATTCCCTGTCAGGGAACTTCTAGTCAGAAAGATTGTTTCCTGCTGAAACATATTAATTCCTTGTCTATGGCAGAGTGCAAAACGTCTTTGGCTTCAGTTTCCTATTGACTTGGTGATTGCTTCTCCATGAAGTCTCGCTTAGTCACTAAGATTGGGGGTCCATTCACAGAACCATATCCGATTTTGAGGACCACAAATTTCAAATCCATAGGACATGAATGCCACCATGTGCATTCTGTATTTGCAATTCAGAACATTCTGCCCTATGATGGTAATGCCCATTCTTGTCCACAATATGACCAAGGGTGGTACATCGGAAAGAAAAAACACTTTCGTGTGAATGGGCCCTGAATGTGCCTCTGAGTTCATGTGATCCCCATAGACACTCTGTGCAGAGGGACATCCCAATAGCGCCGTTTTGTTCCTCACCAAATTAATTCTTTTTAGAACCAGTCATTACAGAGGGGTCTCCTTTCCACAATATACCTCTAGGTCTAGATTCATTGTTGTCATTTTTATTCCAAAGATCACCTAAGAGGGGCTCAGAAGGGTCAGATAGAGAAGAGTAAGTTCTAAGTGTTTAGGCTCTCCAAGCACTAGAAAGTAGACATTTGGAACAGGGAAACATCAAATTTAGGACACCAGGATTCCGGTGGGAGCAAGATTTCAAAAGCTTTTCTTAAATTGTGCAAAGATTACGTCAGACACCTGGATAGAATCTTGTATCCAGGTCACTCCCTCAGGTTAAGAAATTGCCCCCAAGGCAAAAGAGTCAACCCTTCACAAAGCCTCATATGGTGGTTGTTTCAGGACGTCACAGGAAGATCTTGACCTCTTTTCCAGGAAATTTCTGGGGTCTTTTCAAGGGTGTATGCAGTGCCAAAGCCACGGGTAAGATTGAGGCTAGATCTGATGTGTCTAAATAAATACCTTCTCGGAAGAAATTCATGATCTGAATTTCTGTTTTGTTATCAACATTCGCCAGCAGGACGATTTTATGGCCAACACTCTTCAATTCACTGGCCTTTGGTTTCTCGTCATCGCCTGGTGTTTTTATTAAGCTAGTGGTGGCACTAACTCAGCCCTAAGCTTCCAGTTGGACTCCAGAAACTGGTTGCTTTCACAGGAGCAGATCCAGAAATCAAGGTGGATGTGAGATCTATGGTCCCATCACCAAGTGCCAGTGAAGTAAATAGAAATAAGTGGGCCCCACAGCAAATGTTTAAACTGGGCTTCGCCAGCAACTTCTGTGCGAGCCAAACCCAAAGCCGTGTAACCGCCGCTCCTGTCACTAGTCAAGATCGCTATCATATCAGGCCAGGCAGCCGCTCTGCCTACAAATATATACTTTCCCCAGCTCTTCCATAGAAGCCATAACATGGGCATTAGTGTACATTGCAAACCAGTCTTGTTTCAGGAGCAATGTTTGTCAAGTCTGGTTCGTCTTGTGGTGATCAAGCCTGAAACTCGGTAAGACCTGTCTTGATGGCTTCGTCCAAGAAATACTCAACAAGGTAGTTTTTTTCTGGCCTTTCCAATAACTCTGGTCAGGAAGTCCACTTCGATGGAACAACAAATCCCAGCAGCTCTGTCTTAGCAAGTAGGTTTCTTTATTTCATTTCAGAGTGTCCTATAACCAGGACGTGTTTGGCGTACAAGCCTTTCTCAACAGGTACCTGTTGAAAAAGGCTTGTATGCTGGAACGCGTCCTGGTTATAGGACACTCTGAAATGAAATAAAGAAACCTACTTGCTAAGACAGAGCTGCTGGGATTTGTTGTTCCATTGCTCGTTGGAGTTTGCTCCTCTCCCGTGCAGCGTGCAATTTGGAGCGAGTGCTGGCCGGTTTCCTCCTTGATTGCTAGGAAGTCCACTTCCACATTCTTTGAGTTCAGGGGAGGTGGTCTCCTCAAGAGATGTATCTGTGATCTAATATCAGAGACCTGGCAGCAATATATCTAGCTCTTCATTTAGGGCAGGCTCAAGAATCAGTCAGTGGTGGAGCAAAAAGATAATATCTCCACTATGTGCTACATCAACAATTGGCACAGGACTCGCTCTGATCCACGGTACAGTCAATGCAGTCAAATTATGACTTGGTGTCACGGCTGTATGTGAGCAACAAGAGCATACACAGTGAATTAGCTACTGACCGGACCCAAACTAGGGAACATAAAGGGTGACCCCTGTCAGACCCTAAAAGCTCTCCCTATGCTGCTAAGCCCATGTCCAGATCCAGATGGTGGATCGAGACATGCCCGCGTACCTAAGGCTGATGACCACTGTAACCCCTACAGTAGTGGAAGGGGCACGGCCACCGGTGCCCTGCTCAGTATATGGACGGAACCGGGGTCGCCTCGGATCCAGTCAGCAAAACAAACAGAAACACACAATGTCTGCACACTTAACTGAAGGAGCTGCAGCAGCAGTGAAAACAGATCCAAACTCAGCAGACAATGTCCGAAGTACTTGCTTCAGCAGAACACAGGTCCAGAAAAGATATCACACCAGTGAAGATACTCAAGCGAGAGATACAGCTCAAATGAAGAAGTATAATCCGCACCGTACAAAGGAAAAGGGGTGATTTAAAGGCAGAGCAATCAAACATAGGAGGGACAGCTGGGAGGGAGGAAACAGAAAGTAAAGACCTCATCACAGGGGCGGAGAAACAGAGCTGTGAGAACGTCTCAAAGCTCTAGTAGTACATCATCACAGGGGTGGAGAAACAGAGCTGTGAGAACGTCTCAAAGCTCTGGTAGTGACAGTACCCCCTCTACGGGTGGACTCCGGACACCCAGGACCCACCTTCTCAGGATGAGCCCTATGAAAAGCCCTGATGAGGCGAGTGGCTTTAATGTCCGACACCGGAACCCACATCCTCTCCTCAGGACCATAACCCTTCCAATGAACGAGGTACTGAAGAGAACCGCGGACAATGCGAGAGTCCACAATTCTGGAAACCTCAAACTCCAGATTGCCATCAACCAAAATCGGAGGAGGAGGCAAAGAGGAGGGTACCGTGGGCTGGACATATGGTTTTAAGAGAGATCTGTGAAATACATTATGTATCTTCCAAACCCGTGGAAGATCAAGACGGAAGGCAACAGGATTGATGACTGACAAGATTTTATAAGGCCCAATAAACTTGGGACCCAATTTCCAGGAGGGAACCTTCAGTTTAATATTTCTTGTAGACAACCACACCAGATCACCCACATTCAGGTCCGGACCAGGCACACGTCTCTTATCAGCCACACGCTTATATTTCTCACTCATCTTTCTTAGATTAGTCTGAATCTTTTGCCAAATGGTAGACAAAGACGAGGAAAATCTCTCCTCCTCAGGCAAACCAGAAGGAGCCCCTCCCGAGAATGTCCCAAACTGCGGATGGAACCCATATGCACCAAAGAATGGTGACTTATCAGAAGATTCCTGACGACGGTTGTTCAGAGCAAACTCAGCAAGAGGGAGAAACGAACACCAATCCTCCTGGTTCTCTGCAACAAAACAGCGCAAATATGTCTCCAGATTCTGATTGACGCGTTCAGTCTGACCATTCGACTGCGGGTGAAAAGCAGAAGAGAAGGACAGCCGAACCCCCAGGCGAGAACAGAAAGCCTTCCAGAATCTGGACACAAACTGCGTGCCTCTATCGGAAACAATATCAGAGGGAATGCCATGCAATTTAACAATATGGTCGACAAAAGCTTGCGCCAACGTTTTAGCATTGGGCAATCCAGGGAAGGGTATGAAATGTGCCATCTTGCTAAAACGGTCCACCACCACCAGGATCACCGACTTCCCTGAGGAACGAGGAAGATCCGTGATAAAGTCCATGGACAGGTGTGTCCAAGGACGGGAAGGTATGGGTAAGGGGAGAAGGGGACCTGAAGGCCGTGAACGAGGGACCTTAGCGCGAGCGCACGTCTCACAAGCAGCCACAAAACCCTCCACCGACTTACGAAGAGCCGGCCACCAAAATCTCCGAGCAATGAGATCTACCGTGGCTCTACTCCCGGGGTGACCAGCAAGAACAGTATCGTGATGCTCCTTGAAGAGTTTGTGACGTAACTCAGGAGGCACAAACAACTTTCCAGAAGGACAACGGGCAGGTGCCTCAGTCTGGGCAGCCTGGACCTCGGCCTCCAAATCAGAATACAGAGCAGAAACAACTACCCCCTCCGCCAAAATGGGACCCGGGTCCTCGGAGTTTCCTCCTCCCGGAAAACAGCGAGAGAGAGCATCAGCCTTCACATTTTTGATCCCAGGGCGGAATGTAACGACAAAATTGAATCTGGAGAAGAACAGAGACCATCTGGCCTGTCTCGGATTCATACGCTTGGCCGACTCAAGTACGCCAGATTCTTATGGTCGGTAAAAACGGTGATAGGGTACCTGGCCCCCTCCAACCAATGGCGCCATTCCTCGAAAGCCAACTTGATGGCCAACAATTCCCTATCTCCCACATCATAGTTTTTCTCTGCCGGTGAGAGTTTTTAGAGAAAAAGGCACAGGGTCGCCATTTGGAAGGAGACGGACCCTGGGACAAAACCGCACCGACACCCACCTCGGAAGCATCCACCTCAACAATAAAAGGTAAGGAAACATCGGGATGCACCAAGATGGGAGCAGACGCAAAACTCTCTTTAATCTTAGAAAAAGCTGCAAGCGCCTCCTCCGACCAAGAGGAAAAATCCGCCCCTTTTTGGTCATGTCAGTGAGGGGTTTGACAACAGAGGAATAATTCAAAATGAACTTTCTGTAATAGTTCGCAAAACCCAGAAAGCGCATCAATGCCTTCTGATTCTCAGGAAGCTCCCACTCAAGCACAGCACGGACCTTCTCCGGATCCATGCGAAAACCAGAAGCAGAGAGGAGAAAACCCAGAAATTGAATCTCCGATACCATAAAAACACATTTCTCCAGCTTGGCGTACAATTTATTTTCTCGCAGAATCTGCAGAACCTGAAAAAGATGATCCTGATGAGTCCGAACATCAGGGAAAAAATCAAAATATCATCAAGATACACCAATACAAATTTCCCCATTAAATGGTAGAAAATACTGTTAACAAAATGCTGAAAGACGGCCGGAGCATTCATCAAGCCAAAAGGCATAACGAGATTCTCGAAATGCCCCTCGGGAGTATTAAAGGCTGTTTTCCATTCATCCCCCTCTCTGACCCTGACCAGGTTGTACGCGCCTCTCAAATCCAATTTGGAAAAACCTTGGCCCCAACAATTTGGTTGAAGAGGTCCGGGATCAGAGGAAGGGGATAGGGATCGCGAATCGTGATACGGTTCAGCTCCCTAAAATCTAGGCAAGGTCTCAGAGAGCCATCTTTCTTTTTAACAAAAAAAAACCCGCGGCGACCGGTGATTTTGAGGGACGAATATGCCCCTTATCGAGACTCTCAGAGATATAGGTTCGCATTGCGATTCTCTCAGGTTGTGAGAGATTGTACAGGCGTGCTTTTGGCAGCTTGGCGCCGGGAATGAGGTTAATGGGACAGTCAAACTCCCGGTGAGGAGGTAGCTCCTGCACACCGCTCTCGGAAAACACGTCCGAGAAATCAGAGAGAAATGATGGCACAGACTTAGTAGATACCTCTGCAAAAGTCGCTGTGAGACAATTCTCTCTACAAAACTCACTCCACTCATTTATTTGCCTTCCTTGCCAATCAATAGTGGGGTTATGTTTAGTGAGCCAGGGTAACCCCAACACTAGAGGAGAAGGCAATCCGTTAAGGACAAAACAAGATATATCCTCCACATGAGTGTCACCTACAGCTAACCGGATATTGTGAACAATGCCATTCAGGGATCTCTGTGAGAGTGGAGCAGAGTCAATGGCAAAAACAGGTATATCTTTTTCTAATGTGCAAACCCGAAAACCATGCATGGCTACAAATTGACTGTCAATAAGATTGACGGCCGCTCCACTATCAACAAAAATTTCACAAGAAATGACTTTACTCTCTAGCGCCACCCTGGCGGAAAGGAGAAAACGAGAACTGCAGGTCAGAGGAAAAGCCCCAATTCCTACATCAACTTTGCCCAAGGTAGCAGATGAAGCAGAGTTTGATGATTTTCCTTTTGAGGATTTTCTCTTATTATCACCCTTAGTAAAGTTCATGAATTCCCTAGAGGGACAAACATTTGCCAAATGACCAATGCCCCCACAACAAAAACACACCATTCTCTGAGGACTAAATCCTCCTTTATCAGGGGCAAGTCGACCTAGCTGCATAGGCTCCTCCTCAGAGGGGACCGAGACAGGATGAGGCCCCTGCACACTGAATGAGTCCGCACCACTGCCCCTAGAGTGACAATGGCTGGACCGAGAGGTCTCGTTTCTTTCTCTTAGACGCCTGTCAAGGCGTACCGCCAATGACATGGCAGACTCTAAAGATGTTGGTCTCTCATGGAAAGCAAACGCATCTTTCAATCTCTCTGAGAGACCATGACAGAACTGACTCCGAGTGCAGCATCATTCCAACCTGAATCAGCTGCCCATCTCCGAAATTCAGAACAATAAAGCTCTGCAGACAGTTTGTTCTGGCATAAAAAACGTAAGTTAGATTCAGCCAGAGCAACACGATCCGGGTCATCATATATCTGCCCCAGGGCCACAAAAATCTTTCTGTGGATCGAAGGGAGGGATCCCCGATGGCAGTGAAAAAGCCCAAGTCTGAGCATTACCCCTGAGCAAGGAGATGACAATCCTCACCCTCTGTTCCTCATTACCAGAGGAACGGGGACACAAGCAAAAATGGAGTTTGCATGCCTCTCTGAAGCGAACAAAATTCTCACTGCCCCCGGAGAACGTTTCCGGAAGTGAGACCTTTGGCTCGCAACAGACTCCATGGGCCGGAGCCGAGCCCAATGCTTGAAGCTGAATTATAGATTGACGGAGATCCGCTACCTCCAAAGAAAGACCCTGCATGCGGTCAACCAGGTCAGAAAGCGGATCCATGTCAAAAAGGACGGTTTCGGCGGATTATAATGTCACGGCTGTATGTGAGCAACAAGAGCATACACAGTGAATTAGCTACTGACCGGACCCAAACTAGGGAACATAAAGGGTGACCCCTGTCAGACCCTAAAAGCTCTCCCTATGCTGCTAAGCCCATGTCCAGATCCAGATGGTGGATCGAGACATGCCAGCGTACCTAAGGCTGATGACCACTGTAACCCCTACAGTAGTGGAAGGGGCACGGCCACCGGTGCCCTGCTCAGTATATGGACGGAACCGGGGTCGCCTCGGATCCAGTCAGCAAAACAAACAGAAACACACAATGTCTGCACACTTAACTGAAGGAGCTGCAGCAGCAGTGAAAACAGATCCAAACTCAGCAGACAATGTCCGAAGTACTTGCTTCAGCAGAACACAGGTCCAGAAAAGATATCACACCAGTGAAGATACTCAAGCGAGAGATACAGCTCAAATGAAGAAGTATAATCCGCACCGTACAAAGGAAAAGGGGTGATTTAAAGGCAGAGCAATCAAACATAGGAGGGACAGCTGGGAGGGAGGAAACAGAAAGTAAAGACCTCATCACAGGGGTGGAGAAACAGAGCTGTGAGAACGTCTCAAAGCTCTGGTAGTGACACTTGGGCACACGTCAAATCGTAGACAGCCATCCACATTCAAGGTATTCTGAATGTTGAGGCGGATCTGTTAAGTAGGTCACAGTTGAAGTCTCAGCGACTGTATTTTTAACAGATCGTGTGCAGACGGGGTACCCCCATTTAGATGCAATGGGGACATCCTCCAATACAAAGCTCAAGAAGTGCTGCTCCCTGAATCCAGCGGATCCACCAGAAAGAATAGGTGGCCTGTCTTTCAGTTGGGAACTATTTTTTCATCCAAATTTTCCCCCATTTTCCCTCATGTCCTGAGTGCTCAGGAAAATGAGACGAGAGTCTCCGCCATAGCCATAGTGCTCATCTGACCAGGAGGGCATGATCCCTCACCGGCTACAACTTTCCAGAGGAAATTACTGGAGATACAGTCCAGCCAGATCTTCTGGTTCAAGCGGGCCTACAGCATCCACACCGGAGATGTTTCAGCCCACAGCCTGGAATCTGACGGTTCAGGACTGAAGAAGGGCTCGTAAGATGTGGTGGTGGAAACTTTGCAGAATCCTGATCTGTCTGAAGTCTTACATTTTTTTACAGGAAGTTTTCCAGTTTGGGTTAAAACCTAACACTGTAAGAGTGCATTTCACAACTGCCACTGCTCGCATGGATGGAGCCTTCGTGCATTCATGCATTTTTTTACGTTCATTATTCAATTTAAATGAATCGGTTGTCTCCTTTTCCAGCCTGGGATCGGGCTGTTCTCCTCAAGAACCTGGCTGGATCTCTATTTCAGCCTCTTACAGAAGCACCACTAAGGTTTGTGTCTTGCAAGCTCTATCATCTAAAGGCCCATATCTGAAAGTACATCAAGACTTGATTTTTAGGTTGAAGCCCTATATCCTACCAAAGCTCTTATCTGACATGAATGCAAGTTAAGAAATTCATCAGAGTCCTCAATCAGCTGAACCAGACAAGCTTCATCTACGGGTCATTGCAGAACCAGGGTCCTTCAGGTCGGCTGACCAGCTGTTTATAGAGAAGTATAAAAGCCAGCAAGCTACACTGCTTGGATTAAGAATACTATTACCCTAAGTTCACACCTGAGCGTTTTACAGCGCGTTCAAACGCGCTGTCAAACGCTCAACACATGAAAAGCAATGCTTTCCTATGGCCCCGGTTCTCACTTGAGCGTTTTACAGCGCGTTTGAACGCGCTGTAAAACGCCTGACGCATAAACAAGTACTTGAGCTTTTTTTGGGGTGTTTGTCACGCGTTTTGTGATTGACACCACAGTAGTCAATCACAAGAACGCGCGTACGAACGCACGTTTCCTATTTGCAAAAACGCGCTGAAATACGCGCGACAAAAATGCGCGTAAGACGCGCGTTTTTAGAACGCTCAGGTCTGAACCCAGGGTTAAGGCCTGCTTCTAGATTTCAAATACTCCAGTTATCAGGTGGAGTTACTTAACTCTTAACTTTGTCCACTTAGTCGCTTGGCCACAGAAGAGAGGAAAACTAAAATATGGCTCAAATATGCATGGCCGCTACATGGTCTTCTCCATGCACCTTTACAATACAAAACAATACAAGTTGGATGTATCTGGTGCCTGCGATTCAACCTTTGACAGACAAGTGATTATTAAGGCTGCAATTTCGACACCCCCGCCCCCACCTTGTTTAATACTGCTTTTCAGATCCCTTTGTGTTGTGCTGCCTGAAGGACGATAAGGAAAGTCTAAACTTGCTTATCGAAATGTATCTTTCCTTGAGTCCAAAGGCAGCACATATATACTGAAAAAGACATTGATTGGAAAAACCCGTCTGCCTAGTGGGTGTGCCCTCCTTTATAGGGGGTTAATTAGTCTGATTTACTAATGATTTATCTTCTGTCCTAGACGGGAGGAGCAAGACATTAATTCTTTGTGTTGTGCTGCCTTTGGACTCAAGGAAAGATAAATTTCGGTAAGCAAATTTAGGCTATCTATCTTATATCTATCTATCTATCTATCTATCTATCTCCTATCTATCTATCTCTAATATACTGGGGCCTAGCTAAAGGCTCATGGGCCCTGGTGTAGGAGTTCAACTTGAGCCCCCTTCCCTCAGTGCTATGTGGCCGGGGGCAGGGAAGCACATAGCCTTTCTGCTGCCTGAGCTAAAAATTGAAACATCCCCCCCTATGCCAAGTTCTTAACCTAACCCCTTCCCTCCAGACCTACTGTTAAAGACATACTTGTAATACATTACACACAGCGCTACAGTGTAATACAGACCCACATATGTACCTCTTCCATCCAGTGATGTCTCCTCTGATGTAGATATTCTCTTTCCTCATCTTCTCCATTTGGACCAGGCCGCCATGATGACTTCTTTCAGCCATCTCTCTTCTCTGCGGAGTTTGACAAACAGACATCTCAGTATCCAATTTTTCCATCATCCTCCCACCTTCTGAACATTCCCATCCTGCCACCCCTAATACTGTGTCCGCTATACTCCCCAATACTATGCTGCAGAAACAGATAGCCCACTCAAAATACTAGTACCATGACAATAGTGCCCCCTTCAATAATTATTGGCACACAGTGCCCTAAGAATTAACTGCACCCAGCAAATAGTGTCCCTAATAGTGTAAATATAATGTCCCCCAAAAATAACTGTGCTAAAGCTAATACTGTGCCAGGGTGCCCCCATAGTCCCACCAATAGAAATAATTATTTGACAGAGCGAATAATGTTAACAGTTCCCCAAATAGTAATAATGCCCCCATTGCGCCAAAACTAGTAATCATGTTCCCCTTAGCACCCTAGTAGTAAAATCTCCTTATAATGTGTGCCAGTTCAAAAATGCCCCCATATATTGTGCCCAGTACAAAAAGTAACCCCTCATCAGACCTCAAATTAGACCCCCATATAAGATCTTCACATTAGACCCCCATATCAGGTCCTCAGATTAGACCCCCATTAGACCTCCATGTCAGACCCCCATAATAAAACGTCAGATCAGACCCCCATTAGACCTCCATGTCAGACCCCCATAATAAAACGTCAGATCAGACCCCCATTAGACCTCCATGTCAGACCCCCCATTAGGGATGAGCGAAGAGAGCTTCGGCTGCAAGATCCAAATTTGCTTCACTCCAAAATCCATCTCCGTAGGACTCCTATAGCTACGCCACTGCTCATATATATCTCATATCTATCTAAAGTATCAACGATCACAAAACCAAGGTGATGCCCCCTTTATTTTGGGTTCTGCAGCAGGGGATCATTAATACTGGGTGGCATCTCCTCTTGCTGCCATATAGGCTGCCCCTCTGGCATGATAGCGGTCATACAGATGCTGGATGTCCTCCTGTGGGGATTCCAAGCTCCTTAATCTTGGACCCGTAGTTCAGGCAAGGTGGTTGTTGGCTGCTGTGCATGGGAGATCTGTCGCCCCATCCAGTCCTAGACATTCTTGATGGGGAAGAGATCTGGTGATGGAGGTGGCCAGGGGAGCTGCTGGATACCGAAGGCTGGTCAATGTTCCCTTCGCTAATACCAGACGGGAACACTAATGGCGCCTCACATAATGACACCTGGTGCTGGTCCTGTGTGTCACCGCACTATGGATGATGGCAGCAGGCGCTCTTCGGCCCTCCTGTGACCTCTGATGTGGCCATCATTCGTTCCAAGCCAGAACCTGCTTTCATCATTTTTATACTGTGTGTAAACCTGAAGGTGAGTATTACATTTTCCTGCAGCGCCACCACAGGATAAAGGAAGTATTACACCGTGTCCATACAAATCAATGAATTGTCTGTGTAATACAGGCCAGGATGGGTCCTCCGAAGCAGGAGACGCTCTTTGTAAACGACCAAGTGAGGAGGATCCTGAACAGAGGGCACCTCTATTGACTCCAAATACCCTAATAGGTTGTATGACAATAGGGTTTCCAAACTAGACACCGCCTTTAAACTGTGGAAAGCTGGTGACTAAAACATCTAAGTCCTGTTCTATTATTCTTTTCTCACTGTCCATCCCCCACCATGTCAGTCCAGCAGGTATCTCTATATATCATGTAGCAGAGATGCACCCTCTGCCGCACTGTGACAACACAATATGCTGGCGGTAAACTGGGTCAATCCCACCCGAATTAGGCCCGGGGCACTGTTTACTGATGGTAGTTTATGGAGAAGGGCCTCTCGTCACCGGCTCGCTGATCATATCTGTGTTTTGTAAGCTTTTCCTCAGTTTTACCTAAACTGTAGCACTTTAGAAAATAAGGACTAGCTGCCCGTATCTGGACACCTAGCCATCCCTGTCTACTCTTCTGGGTGGTCCTCATGGCTTCAGAAGTGTGGGAGGTCTCCCGGACTCAAGGCACTGCAGGCTAGTTTTCAGCAAAGCCTGCTGGCAGCATTCAGTAGGGGGCGCCAGCTGCATATGTATTCATATAGCTGATATTGACTTCTATGGGAGCTGTAGAAATAGGTATGCTGTGACCTCCCCCTAGTGGTGGTCTCAGGCGGCTCAAATTTTCTGGCTACAGAATCCAAGTACTACGTGAGAATCCGCCTGACATGTCTATATGACCCCAGGAGGAGATAGGCCAGCGGTGAGTAGTAATACCAGACCTCCTGTACTCTCTGCTCACTTCTCTGGTATCACCTATAATGAATGAGATCCGCTGAGAGAGTAGAAACACAACACCTGCACCTCCTAAATAATGTATACTGCCATACACTGTGTAAGAGGCTGACACCAGCATAACCCCTGATCCCTAAAACATCCCATTACACACATTGTCTGTCTGCATCTATCTACATATATGTATACCCACCTACAAAAATATCACCCTGCAGATTAGACTATATTGTTATCCATAGGAGCAGTATTATAGCAGTTATATTCTTGTACATAGGAGCAGTATTATAGTAGTTATATTCGTGTACATAGGAGGCAGTATTATAGTAGTTATATTCTTGTACATAGGAGGCAGTATTATAGTAGTTATATTCTTGTACATAGGAGGCAGTATTATAGTAGTTATATTCTTGTACATAGGAGCAGTATTATAGTAGTTATATTCTTGTACATAGGAGGCAGTATTATAGTAGTTATATTCCTGTACATAGGAGAAGTATTATAGTAGTTATATTCTTGTACATAGGAGGCAGTATTATAGCAGTTATATTCTTGTACATAGGAGGCAGTATTATAGTAGTTATATTCTTGACAGAAACTTGACAGAAACTTGTTAAGGGCCATACATTTTATTACACTGTATACACCTGTCTATTGTTGCTGTTCAGTTGCTGGAGAACTAACAGTCCCAGCATGCTCCTCTATAGTTTTACACCAGCTGGAGATATAGGCACTTTTAGCTTCCGGGTGTCTAACAAAGGGTTAAGTCACGGTATCACGTGCTTTGAGCGACAGCTGAGCCTATCCAATAAGCTTCGTTCTCCTCATTGACGGACATCGCCTTGCTAACCAATTACAGGCCGCAAAGCTGCCCTTTCTACCTAGCACCGCCTCCTGGCTTCTCCGCCCTTTCTTGATGATGACGTCCGAGAGCCCGCACCCAATGAAAGCGGCGGAAATGTTGAGTGACATAAACATGGACCAATAGCGTATGCCGGGTGGCGGCCGTTGGGCAGAGTGGATGGCAGAGGAAGCCGAGCGGTAACGGAGAGCTGCCCGAGTGACCGTGAGCAACCATGGGGAACCGGGGGATGGAGGAGCTGATTCCCCTCGTCAACAAGCTCCAGGACGCGTTCAGCTCCATAGGCCAATCCTGCAACCTCGACTTGCCGCAGATAGCCGTGGTGGGGGGACAGAGCGCCGGCAAGAGTTCCGTGCTGGAAAACTTCGTCGGCCGGTAAGTAGTCCCGGGCGGCGGCGGCTCGTGCCTTCCCTCGGGGGGCTCTGCTCTTCAGGGAAGGAGGTAGTTTGAGGTAGTTTTTCCTCCGGGCCACCGGTCAATGAGTGACGTCACCGGGCTGCGCGCTGACAGGGGCAGCCCCGGAGCTCTGCTACCCCAGAGCCGTCTCCATGGAGATGAGGGCGACTTACCTGTCACACACCATGTAGGTATGTACTGCGGTGTGTGTGCCATGTTTACATCGCTCTGCATAGTCTCCATGCCCACAGCTGCTGGGAACCTGCACTTGGCTGTCAGGGCATGCTGGGAGTTGTAGTTTCCCAGCAGCTGGAGCTCCACAGACTGATTTTTCCCATCCTACTGGTATATAATTATATCGCCAACCCTCCGCAGCTATAATCATCCTCCTGTACGCTCCGGCACACCTACCTCCTATCCCCTGCTACAGAGGACGTGCTATAATCGCATCACGCCCGTAAACCGCGATGTGGACGTGCTGCCGAATTATCAGATCCTTGGATATTTCCGTACCGTCCACCATGGCCCCCTCGGAGTGGCGCCCCTGGGCTAATACCGCCGCTTAATGTGCCCCTGCGCCACGGCTGTAGCTGTACAGAGAATGACCCCCCTTCGGCAAGTCAATTGCAATCTATCGGAAAACCGCCAGCAGTGCAATCCCCATACATGGCGAGCGGCTGGTCATTTCCGGGCGTGAAACTCCGTACCAGCGACTGCAAAACACGGCTGCTTTCCTCTAAAAGAAATAAAAACAATAAAAGCGCCACCCCTGTGCGTGGGTCGCGTCTGGTATTACAGCTTGGCACCATTGTAGGCAATGGGACGGAGCCGCAGTGCCGCACACGGCCTTTGGGGGTGCTGTTTTTGGAAGAAAGCAATGTTTTTTTTTCTAGTACTTGACAATCCCTTTAAGGCTAGTATGCCTCCATTAGTTGTAAAACTACAACTCCCACCATTCCCTGCTGTAGGCTGTCCAGGCATGCTGGGAGTTGTAGTTTTGCAACAGCTGGAGGGCCGCAGGTTGGGCATCCCTGCTTTAAGTGCTCGTGCACACGAACGTATTTTGTTTCCGTTCCGCTTTTTTTTTTTTTTTTTACAGGTCTGAATCCGGAACCATTCACTTCGATGGGGCTTGGAAAAAACGGAAACGCCTCCGTGGGCATTCTGTCTGCGCGTGTCCGTTCCGCAAAAAAGATAGAACATGTCCTATTCTTGGACCAGGACAGGCGTTATTAAAATGGATCTCCCAAAAAAAAAACCGGATGCAACACGGATGTCTTCCGTTTTTTTTTTTTGCAGACTGCAAAATACCCACGGTCGTGTGCATGAGCCCTAAGGGGGTTAGAAAAAAATCTGTCTGCTTTCTTCCAAAAACAGCCCCCGTCGGTGGATTGTGACGTGGCTCGATTGGAGTCCGTGGCGCTGAGCTGTTATACCTGTGCACAGGGGTGGTGCTGTTTTCGTCAGTAGCCATGCTTGCTGGACTGGACGCCCCATCCATGGCACCGGCTATAGTCATTAAAGGGGTTGTCCCCAGTGTCTGACCAGGGAGACCCCCCCCCCCCCCCATCACGGAATGGGGGTCCTGCCTTATAATTTATGAATGGAACGGGATTGAGCACGTTTGGCGGTCACTGATAACTGCGGCGCTTATAGGGAGCGACACAGGACCGCGACCGATCACACCCTGCGGTTTACACCTTGGCACACCCCCTTTAAAAGTCTTGTGCCGCCGCTTTAGTTATCTGATCCTCGGAAAGCTGAGTGACGGCGTACATAGTCGCCTCTTTGACTCTCACAGGGGGTCTCGCTGAGCTTTCCTAGACCCCTGAATGGTAAATCAGTGGAGTACTGCAGCTGTATAGCTGCATAGCCTGGGAGATGAGCGGACGCTCGGTGCGGCAGCCATATTGGCGTTCACCCTGGCGGGGATATAACCAAAGCCGGAGGATGGCGACTTGGATTTTGTGGGGGAGATAATCCGTGGATGCAGGTGGCGGATAGCAATGTCTCGGGTCCGGTCACCTGCCAGGCCTGTGTGTGACGTGTGCAGCCCCTATATCTGCCCCATTCTTACACACCAGCGCCGTACCGCCCCTCAGGAGACCGGATCCTCCCCCCCCCGTGTGCCGCCATATTGATCTGTGTAGAGGTAAAGCGATGGCGAGTGATAGTAATAACCTTTATTAGAGGGTAGTAAAAAGAGGGGAAAAAAGGATCAGACATATTAAGTTTCAGCATGCCTGATCCTTCCTTTTCATGGGAGATAAGCCACCACCAGAGATGAGAATGCATGTATGTTCTGCCGAGTGTGCGTGTGTACAGGGAGGAGTGGATGTCGTGTTTAATGAGGAGTATGGCTTCCCAGAAGACTGGCAGGATGGAGAGGCGGGTCTAGGGTCCGTCTCACGTGGGACCCCCAGCTTCGGTCAGCCATCACCAGGGAAGGGACGTGTCTCCCGGCCCCCGCAGAAGGACACCAGTCCGCCATGTGTCCACGCTTCCAGCGGCCGAATCCCCCTGCGGAGGCGCCGAAACCGAGAGTTGTAGCATGTTGGGTCTCCTGAGCCTAGAGGAAAATGGGGGTTGTTGTATATTTGGGTTGGATATAAATCTGCACTGTGAGGTGCTCTGACTGTTTACGTGTCAGTCTTTACTGTAGGTCTGGTATTCTATTCGCCTTGTGATGTATCCAGGTTCAGTTGATTGTAAAAATAAATGAGAGGCAAACCGCACGTCTCCATGGGCAGCAGAATGGCTATTGGCCACCTGTGCCTGGCGGGTGATAACACTCCCTAATAACTTTTTGGCACAGTGCCGGGCAATTCAGTGCGACCCCTCAGCCCAGGAACACCAGTTCATGGGGTGATGGGCATCCAGGGTTTATTTGGGATCTTCTTTGCACAACTCTTACACAACTGGCACTGCCCAACATGCTGCATCAGTAACGGGCATCATGCACGCGGCCGTTGCCATATTGCCGCCCGCAAACAGCATGTCCGCGATATTCGGGCACCGGCCATGTGCTCCCCGCGTCACGGATACGAACCCATTCACTTGAATGGGTCCGCAATCCGTAGCTGCGGTGCGGAACGGAGGCACGGAACACCACGGAGGGCTTCCGGGGTGTTTCTGTCTATGCCTCTACACCGCAAAAAATATCAATATGTTCTTTTGAAGTTGATAGGGTCTCGATCCTGTCGCCGCACTAACGTTGCCCGTGCATTGGGGACCGCTAATTGCCATGTGCATGAGGCCTCACTGTATACATACATTACTTATCCTGTACTGATCCTGAGTTCCATCCTGTATTATACTCCAGAGCTGCACTCACTATTCTGCTGGTGTAGTCACTGTATACATACATTACTTATCCTGTACTGATCCTGAGTTACATCCTGTATTATACTCCAGAGCTGTACTCACTATTCTGTTGGTGGAGTCACTGTGTACATTACTTATCCTGTACTGATCCTGAGTTACATCCTGTATTACACTCCAGAGCTGTACTCACTATTCTGCTGGTGGAGTCACTGTATACATACATTACTGATCCTGAGTTACATCCTGTATTATACTCCACAGCTGCACTCACTATTCTGCTGGTGGAGTCATTGTGTACAGACATTACTTATCCTGTACTGATCCTGAGTTACATCCTGTATTATACTCCAGAGCTGCACTCACTATTCTGCTGGTGGAGTCACTGTGTACATACATTACTTATCCTGTACTGATCCTGAGTTACATCCTGTATTATACTGCAGAGCTGCACTCACTATTCTGCTGGTGCAGTCACTGTGTACATACATTACTTATCCTGTACTGATCCTGAGTTACATCCTGTATTCTACTCCAGAGCTGCACTCACTATTCTGCTGGTGGACACGCTTAGTATCTTGCAAAGTATTTCTTTATTGCTACATATCTGTGACGCGTTTCGGCACAACCTATGCCTTTGTCAGATTACTGTCTCAGTCCAATCCATCTTCATAATGAAATACTATTTCTCAAGAAAAAGATCAAAAGAAGGAAGGAGATGTTTTTTTTTTTTTTCAGACTTGTATTTTTGTTTCTTTTGCTGCGGCTGAGACCATGTGGTGAGATGTGGTGTTTTCTCACACGTCAGTAAATCGCCTCCTTGTTTTTACTGGCGTCAGTGGGCTCACTGACCATCAGTAGGGGAGATGATGGGCAGACGGACAGGTGACACCCGGAGGGCACAGATCCGCCACAGATGAAACCCTGGGCTTCTCGATACGGCGGTGTGCGTAAGGCCTCAGCAGCGATCACCCCATGAATGTGGGGCATGTGTTAGAGAGTACATGGCGCACCCCGAGGGCGGGTTGGGCGGTAGTTTTACTAACGGCAGGAACGTTTTGGCGCGGGTCAGGGTCTTGGAGGAGCTGGGCGGAGTAATCATCCCCGGATGACCGGGGACATCAGCATTAGTCACCTTACAGGAGAAGACTTTCTTGTGTAGGGGGCGTTCTCCTTCTTCTCTGCAGTCGCACAGATGTCTTCTATGTCGGAATGTCCTGTAGTCTGTCACCCCAGGTAGCCCGAGATTTGACAGCAGTGTGTAGATCCTGCCAAGCCTTCTGTAGCGTTGTGCCTGTGCTGTGCCCGTCATAACCAGATAGGAGTTGTAGTCTAGCAGTTATGTCCTCTGCTCTGATATGTTGTAAATGTTTTATGGCGTGTCTGATAAGCGGGTATACAGCGGTCACGCCCTTCCCAGAATAGCCCACACACACTCCTAGGTGATAGCGGCCGTATCACCCTGCACACACTATTCCCAGCAGGAAGGCGTGGATGATGAGGGGGATATCCATGGTTTGTTGCATCACTCAGCAGAGGAGCTGTAAACACGAAATGATCAGTCCTGGATTGTCACTGTGTGTGTTAAAGGGGTATTCCGGTTATGTGAAGTTAAAGGGGTTTTCAGAGACTTTTATACTGATGACCTATCCTTTGGGGTGGGGGTCCCGGGTGTCTGATCCCCCACCAATCAGATACTAGTGACCTATCCTGAGGACAGGTCATCAGTATAAGTGTTCCGGAGAGCTCCTTTCCACAGGATAGGGGATAACTATTTAATAATTGGAGGTCCTTCCACTGGGATCCCCCATCGGTTGCGAGAACGGACATCCTGTAACTCATGGAGCCCACCGAAATGAGCAGCGCTCATGAATATTCATTAGGGGCTCCGCACTCTGTAAGACTCCTGGTCACTGTAGCTTCAAGACTATTCATTGGTAGTACAGGTAAATATAAGACACTTCATCATACATCTTATCAGAGAAGATGCCTCTTTCTCCCTCTAGCAGCTCACTCCTTCCCTCTCCATAGACTTTTGTGGGCAGTATGTATTCTGATCCTTCAGTGAGCTGGCAGTCAGTCACCTCTCTCAAGACGGATTTAGCAGAGAATGTCCATTTAGGATGTGGGAGAAAGAGGCGTTTTTTCTCTGACTAGATATATGACAAAATTAGCAAATTTTGTTGAAACAGTAGCAACTGTTTGAAATCTGACGACCTGTCCTAGGCCTATGACCCCGGCACGCCATGTCCTACTCATTGGTCTGTAGTTGGGTTCTTAAAGGGACGGCGGCGATGAGCCCGTCTCAGCTCTCCTCACCTTGCATTCCTTCTCAACTCTGAGGAATCTTCTTATCTGAAAAATCTCAGCCGTCTCGTGTCCCGTCGTGATAGGGACTCGTAGCACAATGCGGTGACATCAGTAGGCCGGCCTTGGGCAGACCTGCGGGAAGCATCCCTGCAGAGCATCGCTCGCTGGAGCTGGACACGGCGTCCCGAGCGAGCGTTTCCTTCCTCTCCTGCCGCATGTTATCTATTCTGGGAATTTCTTTATTTTTATTTTTTTTGTGTTTCTTGTCTGCCGTCATCTGTCCGCCCTCTTGTATACGGGTGTAGCTAAATTCCAGCCTGATAATCCACCAGACCAGAGGCAAAAGTTGAAAACACTCTCCGTGTGGCCTGTTTGATCCTATGGACATTATAGACGGGGGTGTGCCCCTCCATTGGCTAGGGCAGAGACCCACCAACGAGCAGCCGCTCTGCCCTTGACCTGCCCATGGGCTTGTAATACTTCATTTCTACTGTAGTGGCCGCTGCAGCAGAAGGGAGTGGCCCATGTCAGAGGTTACAAAGAGCGTCTCCCGCTCTGGAGGACCCGACCTGTCCTGCATTACACGGACATCCTATAGATGAGAATGTAGCCTGTGTAATGCTTGGTTTCTCCTGTGGCGGCGCTGCGGGGAAAGTGAACACTTGCTGCCAGGTCCCAGCAGGCTTTGGGAATGGCTTATTATCTGGAGATCCGAAATTTGATAGATCTCCCTGGGCGAGAATTGTTATGTCTCCTTTTAATGCCAGTAGGCTGCGCGTAAGCACGTCAGAGATTGTGTACGAGGGCGATCCATCCGTTGCTTTGTTCCCGGGGCAAAGTGCTGAGCTCATGTGTACCTCGCTGTGCGGCTGATTCACCGCAGGACGACACAATGCCTTTCCTATGTGTCTGTGCATCGGCTTCCTGTTGGACGGCTGCCCGGCTGACCGATGCCCGTAGTGCACTGATTACCAGAGGCTGACGCAGCACATGCCGCCTGAACCAGCCATGTCTGCTTGTTTATTAACCTTGCTGTTTCCTTCCTCTCCGGTGACCGGTGGTGGAGCTATATATACATACCGGTATATACATGCACATAGCCAGTGACCTTCTTATACTGTACTGACGTGTTGTCACAGACTGACTTACAGCAATTGTCCAGGATTAGAAACTCATGGCCACTTGTTTCCAAAAACAGCGCCACCCCTGCCCACAGGTTGTGTGTGGTATTGCTGCCCAGTTCCATCAAGGGGCTTCCCAGTACTTGGAGTTATTGATTGAGGGGGCTCCAACTCCCATCAGCCCCACCAATCAACTGCTTTAAGCCGGAGACTATACCGTGGATGGAGCCGGAAGGTGACCGTAGCTCCGTACGCCGTGCAGTGGCCTTAAAACAGCTGACTGCTGGGTGTGCCAGTCCGTAGGCGCCCACCAATCTGATATCTGACTTATCCTGAGGAAAGGTCGTCTATATCGAAGTCCTGATAAAATCCCCTTTAAAGTGAATGTGGCTGAGCTGCAGTACCACGTACAACCTGTATACATGGGTGGCGCTGTTTTTAAAAGAAAATATCACGTTTTTTTTTTTTTTTTTCTAATCCTGTACAATCCCTTTAAAGGAACGATGCAGAATACACTGTGCTAGGGGTTTGAGAGGGACCACTGAGGGCGACTTCCTAAAACTTAACCTTGAATTATTATATCATAAAATACATCCAATAAGACAGTTGCTGTAATGACAAAAACATCACCGAGGGCCACTTCCTAAAACTTAACCAATAAGACAGGTCGCTACAGGACCGATCTAGCCGTAGTACAGCAATTAAATCGGAAAGCTGTCCCACAAGGACGGTTAGCGACTTGAAAAGACGGGTAGCATAAATGGAACAACACGTCAGAGAAACCAATGCCTGTCCCAGCGCTTACCCTAAAAAAAAAAAAGTCTGCTCAGCCCAGAGATATACCTTGATGGTAGGAGGACTCTTTCCACGTGCCTCGGCTAGCCTGTCCTTATGCATCCCTACCACTTATCTGATACAATGTACGAAGTCCCGACGCGTTTCCCCTTTTAATAAGCAAGGTTCATCAGGGGACAGATGTTATCATCCTCTCACAGGCCTGGCGTGCACGGTTGGAGGGCTCCAGGGGGCCAGAGATGCAGCTCCATTGGATCTCAGCAGAGCACTCGCATTCAAAAGTAAGTGCTCTGCTTAGATCCAATGGCACGCGTCGGGACTTCGTAGATTGTATCAGATAAGTGGTAGGGATGCATAAGGACAGGCTAGCCGAGGCACGTGGAAAGAGTCCTCCTACCATCAAGGTATATCTCTGGGCTGAGCAGACTTTTTTTTTTTTTTTTAGGGTAAGTGCTGGGACAGGCATTGGTTTCTCTGACGTGTTGTTCCATTTATGCTGCCCGTCTTTTCAAGTAGCTAACCGTCCTTGTGTGACCGCTTTCCGATTTAATTGCTGTACTACGGCTATATCGGTCCTGTAGGGACCTGTCTTATTGGATGTGTTTCATGATATAATAATTAAAAGTTAAGTTTTAGGAAGTGGCCCTCGGTGATGTTTTTGTCATTACAGCAACTGTCTGTGTGATATTATTTTCAGTGATTTTGTTTGAGGGGTACCACAATTTAAAACGGGGGAATCCCTTTTATACGGTGTTTAATACTCCAGAGCTGCTGTCACAATTCTGCAGGCTTCAGAGCTGAAATCTCCCAGTAGTCCTAAATGACACCTGATGTATACACAGCGCAGGAAGTATCCTGTTCACACCACACGTTATAGGAAGCCTACAGAGCTGTTGGGGATGTCTGACGAAGAGCTTGCTCCTGGTAGCACCCAGCAGAATTATAAATACAGCTCTGGAGCACATACATTTGTTTCTGTTCCCATTCTAGTCTTAAAGGGCAGCTTTACAGCAGATATTAAAGGGGATCTTCTCTCGGGAAGTGACTCTCCACCATGGCTCACACAGTGACGCCCCCCCCCATCAGGGCAGAGGCCAGATTTCTTAGGCTGATTCCCCCGGGAGGCGCTTTCTCCAGTTCTGGGTGTCGCCCCTGTTTGTAGTCTCCGTGCAGTCCTCGTTTTTCTCAGCCTCGCGTCCTGTTGTGACAGCGGACGGGAGTCTCGGGCAGGTTCACGTGATGACATGCGTGTGTAAAGTTTGTAAACCATCAATCTCCCGTATGTGCTCTGGGATCAGCCGCCTGACGCGGGGGATGATGAGAGTCCTGTATGTTCATGGCTTGTGAAGAGTCAATAAACAGGGCATTAGTCACTTCCCATAAACCGCCCGGGCTATGACATCTCGTGTGCGAGGAGTGAGCCGGATTAACGCGGGTACGGGGCCGCGAACCGGACAGTTGTCACTCACGCGGTGCCACACCGTAGAAAAGAGCGATGTTGCCCATGGCTTTTGTATTCCTGGTGGGATGGGTCGTCCCGCACTTGTGACACGGGGGAATAGTGGTCGTGTGGTCTGCCGTGATCCAGATCTGACTCTTCCTTTCTCTTATTTCTTCGCAGAGACTTCCTGCCCCGTGGATCCGGCATCGTCACACGTCGTCCCCTCATCCTCCAGCTCATATTTTCTAAAACAGGTTTGTACCCTATTCACACACACAGGAAAAAACTGCGGGAGGCTGAGATAGGAGGAGCTGTTTGATGGGTCCTGACACTCTGGTGGCTTCTGCATCCCTCTCAGTGCGGGCGCAGGTTAGGGCCTGATGGTATTTAAAATAGATGCTAATTAGAGATGTTCCCTGTTCTGTCCCCGGTAGGACTAATCTTCTAAACCCCCCCATAACCTATAATGTATACCCGTGCAGCCGTCGGCCATCCTGCACTGCTCCCAGCTCTGAAGTAGAAGGCCGCGTCCATGACTTGTCCACATGACCGCTTCCTAAATGGGACGGGGACGCGTCTGGTGCATGTGCGAATCCCTACATCTGCGCATGCTCCGGACATGTGCCAAGAACAACCCACGACCATCTCCGCCTTGTGTCTTATGGACGTTGAAAATTCAGAGCTGCTGTGCTGACATTGCCGATACTGCGGCAGCCGGGGGCCTTCTACTTCACAGCTGGGGTACAGTATCTGTACCATATGGCGGTATCCATAAAATACAAACCCCCATATTTCTCACTCCCGCCCTCAATACGGCCCAGGACGGGACCAAATGAATGGGTCCATGTGTTATCCGCAAAAACTAATGCAAAAGGCGGTTGTATGCATGAGGCCTTAGGTAGGGCCTAAGTGATGTACTGTGAGGTGACGTGCCCACACTATTACAACTGGCACCCAGCGTCAGAAAGAACATCCGATCCCTGTTGTTTAACCGCTTGGATTCTGCGGTCAGTGCTTACTTGTCATCTAAGGCAGTGTTTCCCAACCAGTGTGCCTCCAGCTGTTGCAAAACTACAACTTCCAGCATGCCCGGACAGCCTTTTGCTGTCCGGACATGCTGGGAGTTGTAGTTTTGCAACAGCTGGAGGCACACTGGTTGGGAAACACTGATCTAAGGGATAAGTGAGAAGGAGGGGGTTCCCTCCGTCCATTAGAGCCCCCAATATATGATTGATAGGTGTCAAGGGGCTGTTATTGTGGCCCAGGACCTAACAATAGTCTTCAGACCTGACCTGTAGATATGCCTATTACGCCCTGCCTTAGGTCAGATCTACCCTGAATGATATAATACCCTGCAATACAGAAGTATCCACCTCCTGAATAACGCAGAAATGTGATCAGCTAGTCGGAAGTACCGCAAAATGGTCCCAGTAAAAGCTACAACACGTCCACCAAAAAAAACGGCCCCCACACGGCTCCATCCATTGTGTGTGGTGGAGGGCGCCGGCTGCTGCTCCTATTCACTCCTGCTACACAGTGGACAGATCAGATCATTCCCGCACCTACCTCCAGCACCAGGGCTACTTCAGAACAGCTGACCGGCAGAGGTGGGGGTGGTCAGACCCCGTAATCAGATATTGATGGTCTGGACAACCCCTCTAAAGGGGATAAATGGGTCCAATCTATTGCAGAGAGGTATAGCGTGACTTCTTTTATATCTGCATGCGGTTTTATTTTGGAGAGTAGTGTTGCCCTACGTGATGTGAACAGGGCAGAAGGCAGCTCGACGGTGGACCGCAAGAACAGCTCCTTATATCTCCGCGTGACAGAGGTTGGGGGACGTTTGGGTTCAAGTAAAGCCACTCCAAAAAAATCGGTATTTGAGAGGTGTAGAATCGCTTGCCGTAACGCCCAGGGTCCAGCGGTGGGCCCCAGCTATCATCCTTCCTCTCCTGGCAGCCTGAGATCTAGGGTTGTCACCCAGTAGCCATGTCTACCACTCACATCTAGCTCTTGTGCATCTACCTATCGTTAGCCCTGACTGCTGGGACTTGTAGTTCCCCTACTGCCTGGGATCCACACAGGACCTATTCCTGTTCTGGGGCGGGAACCTTAACCCACTCATGTACGGTGGGCTGCTAAAAACCATTTTTTTGTCCTAGTCTGAGAGCCGTAGTTTTTTATTTTTTGGGCGATTGTTAGGTAGGGTCTCATTTTTGGGGGATGAGACGATGGTGGGTATGTTTTTGGGGTGCATATGACTTTTTGATCGCTTGGTGTTACACTTTTGTGATGTAAGGTGACAAAAAATTGCTTTTTTTTTTTTGGCACTATTTTTATTTTTTAGGGTGTTCACCTGAGGGGTTAGGTCGTGTGGTATTTTTATAGAGCAGGTTGTTACAGATGTGACGATACCTAATATGTCTATTTTTTTATTTTATTTTACATTTAACACAAAGGCATTTTTGAAACAAAAAAATCATGTTTTTCAAAAATGCTTTATTATGTAAAATTGAAACCATTCATATTTGGTATTGTCGCGTCAGTAACAACCTGCTCTACAAAAATACCATATGATCTAACCCTGGGGTAGGAACCTCCGGCTCTCCAGCTGTTGTGAAACTACAACTCTCAGCATGCATACTTACTCTGCTCTTCCCTGAACTCCCATAGAAATAAATGGAGCATTTTGGGAATTGTAGTTTCACAGCGGCTGGAGAGTCGGAGGTTCCCTACCCCATGATCTAACCT
Source organism: Bufotes viridis (assembly GCA_033119425.1). Lineage (NCBI taxonomy): Eukaryota > Metazoa > Chordata > Amphibia > Anura > Bufonidae > Bufotes > Bufotes viridis. Next base: position 35,419,931 of record CM065590.1, read on the forward strand.
GTCAGATGAACATTGTAAATAACAGAAAATAAAAACGGTGCCAAAACAGCTATTTTACCTTGCCTCACAAAAAGTGTAATATAGAGCAACCAAAAATCATGTGTACCCTAAAATAGTACAAACAAATCTGCCACCTTATCCCGTAGTTTACAAAATGGGGTCACTTTTTTGGGAGTTTCTACTCTAGGGGTGCATCAGGGGGGGCTTCAAATGTGACGTGGCAACTTAAAATTAGGCCTTATTCACACGTCCATTGTGTTTATGGATCCACAATTGCGGACAAGAATAGGACACGCTCTACTTTTTTGCAGAGCTGCGGCCGTAAGATCGGCGGCGCGCTCCGCAAAAACTGATGCGGAGAGCACAGTGTGTGCTCTCCGCATCGTTCCGTGCCCCATTCACAGTCAACGGGTCCGCATGTATTCCGCAGAATTGCGGAATACATGCGGACGACATTGCGGACGTGTGAATAGGGCCTTATCCCAGTGAAATCTGATCTCCAAAAACCATATGGCGTTCCTTTCCTTCTGCGCCCTGCCGTGTGCCCGTACAGCAGTTCATGACCACATGTGGGGTGTTTCTGTAAACTACAGAATCAGGGCAATAAATATTGAGTTTTGTTTGGCTGTTAACCCTTGCTTTGTTACTGGAAAAATGGATTACAATGGAAAATCTGCCAAAAAGTGCAATTCTGAAATTTCATCTCCATTTTCCTTTAATTCTTGTGGAACACTTAAAGGGTTACCAAAGTTTGTAAAATCAGTTTTAAATACTATGAGGGGTGTAGGGACTTCAGACCTGAACTGGTCCTTAAAAAGTGGGTTTGGGAAATTCTCTGAAAAATTTCAAGATTTGCTTCTAAACTTCTAACGTCCCAGAAAAAGAAAATGTCATTTACAAAGTGAGGCCTCATGCACACGACCGTTGTTTGATTCAGTGTCCGTTGCTCCGTTTTTGTGATTTTCTGCGGACCCATTGGTTTTCAATGGGTCCGTGGAAAACTCGGCAAATGCACCGTTTGTCCTCCGCGTCCGTGATTCCAGTCTGTCAAAAAAATATAACCTGTCCTATTCTTGTCTGTGAAAAACGGTTCACGGACCCATTCAAGTCAATGGGACCGTGAAAAAATGTGGATGGCCATCCGTGTGTCATCCGTGTTCCGCATCAGTTTTTTTTTTTTTTTTCGAATCCCTTGGCAGGCACTTGGGAAAAATTGTCAGCCTGTCTTTTGGTAAAGTCTTTTGGGTCATGTCCGCTAAAAAAAACGGAAGACACACGGAAACACAACGGAAGGCAAAAACGGACACGGATCACTGAACAATGGAACCCCTTTTTGCGGACAGCATAAAAAAACGGTTGTGTGCATGAGGCCTGATCCAAACATGAAGTAGACATATGGGGAATGTAAAGTAATAACTGTTTTAAGAGGTATCACTCTCTGTTTTAAAAGCATAGAAATTTAAATTTTGAAAAAAATTTTTTTTTTCATAAATAAAAATGAAATATTTTGACTCAAATTTACCAGTGCCATGAAGTGCAATATGTGACGAGAAAAAACAATCTCAGAATGGCCTGGATAAGTAAGTGTTCCAAAGTTATCACCACATAAAGTGGCACTGGTCAGATTTGCAAAAAATGGCCGGGACCTTAAGGTGAAAAATGTCAGGGTCCTGAAGGGGTTAAACCTTCACCTCTTGTCTACTTTACAGGACAATTAAAGGCCCTCTCTACAGGTAGAACCAGTTTGACGGTTTCCCTTTGACATAGCAGCTTTTTTGTGGTTACAGATTAGACTTCAAATGAAAGATCAGTCGGATGTGCCGTGGTTAACCCTCCGCGCCCCAGTTATTCCACACCTGCAGTACCACGTGCAACCGGCGCCCAGTAGTGGCGCTGTTTTTGGGAGACGGCAGCCATGTTTTTCGGCATACTGCTGCTCCCCTGTCGGCCTGCCTCCGCTGGGATGTCCTCCTGCGATCACTAGTCGCTGGCTAGGGGAGGGATCTTGCGACTCATGGGGCGGTGGTATGGATCTGATGACAGGCCCCATACAGGCTTATTTACTGCAGCTGTGCGGCGGGCACTATCACCCGGGGTGAGGTTTGCAGCCTGTGGATTGAGGTGCTCCACCGCCCGGCGGCTCGCCCTGAGCTGTGCACACAACAACCCACTAGGTAAACACACCCAACCTGCTGTGTCATTACAGAGGACATCATCATCTGCAGAGCCACCTAGCTGTCACCTGTGTGTGGTGCAGTATGCAGCAGCGCCACCTAGCTATCACCTGTGTGTGGTGCAGTTTGCAGCAGCGCCACCACCTAGCTGTCACCTGTGTGTGGTGCAGTATGCAGCAGCACCACCTAGCTGTCACCTGTGTGTGGTGCTGTATGCAGCAGCGCCACCACCTAGCTGTCACCTGTGTGTGGTGCAGTATGCAGCAGCGCCACCTAGCTGTCACCTGTGTCTGGTGCTGTATGCAGCAGCGCCACCACCTAGCTGTCACCTGTGTGTGGTGCAGTATGCAGCAGCGCCACCACCTAGCTGTCACCTGTGTGTGGTGCAGTATGCAGCAGCACCACCTAGCTGTCACTTGTGTGTGGTGCTGTATGCAGCAGCGCCACCACCTAGCTGTCACCTGTGTGTGGTGCTGTATGCAGCAGCGCCACCACCTAGCTGTCACCTGTGTCTGGTGCTGTATGCAGCAGCGCCACCACCTAGCTGTCACCTGTGTCTGGTGCTGTATGCAGCAGCGCCACCACCTAGCTGTCACCTGTGTGTGGTGCAGTATGCAGCAGCGCCACCACCTAGCTGTCACCTGTATGTGGTGCTGTATGCAGCAGCGCCACCTAGCTGTCACCTGTGCCTGGTGCTGTATGCAGCAGCACCACCACCTAGCTATCACCTGTGTGTGGTGCTGTATGCAGCAGCGCCACCACCTAGCTGTCACCTGTGTGTGGTGCAGTATGCAGCAGCGCCACCACCTAGCTGTCACCTGTGTGTGGTGCAGTATGCAGCAGCGCCACCACCTAGCTGTCACCTGTGTGTGGTGCAGTATGCAGCAGCACCACCTAGCTGTCACCTGTGTGTGGTGCTGTATGCAGCAGCGCCACCACCTAGCTGTCACCTGTGTGTGGTGCAGTATGCAGCAGCGCCACCTAGCTGTCACCTGTGTCTGGTGCTGTATGCAGCAGCGCCACCACCTAGCTGTCACCTGTGTGTGGTGCAGTATGCAGCAGCGCCACCACCTAGCTGTCACCTGTGTGTGGTGCAGCATGCAGCAGCACCACCTAGCTGTCACCTGTGTGTGGTGCTGTATGCAGCAGCGCCACCACCTAGCTGTCACCTGTGTGTGGTGCTGTATGCAGCAGCGCCACCACCTAGCTGTCACCTGTGTCTGGTGCTGTATGCAGCAGCGCCACCACCTAGCTGTCACCTGTGTGTGGTGCAGTATGCAGCAGCGCCACCACCTAGCTGTCACCTGTATGTGGTGCTGTATGCAGCAGCGCCACCTAGCTGTCACCTGTGCCTGGTGCTGTATGCAGCAGCACCACCACCTAGCTATCACCTGTGTGTGGTGCTGTATGCAGCAGCGCCACCACCTAGCTGTCACCTGTGTGTGGTGCAGTATGCAGCAGCGCCACCTAGCTGTCACCTGTGTCTGGTGCTGTATGCAGCAGCGCCACCACCTAGCTGTCACCTGTGTGTGGTGCAGTATGCAGCAGCGCCACCACCTAGCTGTCACCTGTGTGTGGTGCAGTATGCAGCAGCACCACCTAGCTGTCACCTGTGTGTGGTGCTGTATGCAGCAGCGCCACCACCTAGCTGTCACCTGTGTGTGGTGCTGTATGCAGCAGCGCCACCACCTAGCTATCACCTGTGTGTGGTGCTGTATGCAGCAGCGCCACCACCTAGCTGTCACCTGTGTCTGGTGCTGTATGCAGCAGCGCCACCACCTAGCTGTCACCTGTGTGTGGTGCAGTATGCAGCAGCGCCACCACCTAGCTGTCACCTGTGTGTGGTGCAGTATGCAGCAGCGCCACCACCTAGCTGTCACCTGTATGTGGTGCTGTATGCAGCAGCGCCACCTAGATGTCACCTGTGCCTGGTGCTGTATGCAGCAGCACCACCACCTAGCTATCACCTGTGTGTGGTGCTGTATGCAGCAGCGCCACCACCTAGCTGTCACCTGTATGTGGTGCAGTATGCAGCAGCGCCACCTAGCTGTCACCTGTGTCTGGTGCTGTATGCAGCAGCGCCACCACCTAGCTGTCACCTGTGTGTGGTGCAGTATGCAGCAGCACCACCTAGCTGTCACCTGTGTGTGGTGCAGTATGCAGCAGCACCACCTAGCTGTCACCTGTGTCTGGTGCTGTATGCAGCAGCGCCACCACCTAGCTATCACCTGTGTGTGGTGCTGTATGCAGCAGCGCCACCACCTAGCTGTCACCTGTGTGTGGTGCTGTATGCAGCAGCGCCACCACCTAGCTGTCACCTGTGTCTGGTGCCACCACCTAGCTGTCACCTGTGTGTGGTGCAGTATGCAGCAGCGCCACCACCTAGCTGTCACCTGTATGTGGTGCTGTATGCAGCAGCGCCACCTAGCTGTCACCTGTGCCTGGTGCTGTATGCAGCAGCACCACCACCTAGCTATCACCTGTGTGTGGTGCAGTATGCAGCAGCACCACCTAGCTGTCACCTGTGTGTGGTGCAGTATGCAGCAGCACCACCTAGCTGTCACCTGTGCCTGGTGCTGTATGCAGCAGCGCCATCACCTGTGTGTGGTGCAGTATGCAGCAGCGCCACCACCTAGCTGTCACCTGTGTCTGGTGCTGTATGCAGCAGCGTCACCACCTAGCTGTCACCTGTGTGTGGTGCAGTATGCAGCAGCGCCACCACCTAGCTGTCACCTGTGTCTGGTGCTGTATGCAGCAGCGCCACCACCTAGCTATCACCTGTGTGTGGTGCTGTATGCAGCAGCGCCACCACCTAGCTGTCACCTGTGTCTGGTGCTGTATGCAGCAGCGTCACCACCTAGCTGTCACCTGTGTCTGGTGCTGTATGCAGCAGCGTCACCACCTAGCTGTCACCTGTGTCTGGTGCTGTATGCAGCAGCACCCAGTGTTGCTGAACAGTCTCCCTCCTGTTAAATCAGTCAACGTTCTTGAATAATGTGTTCATCCTGTGCCATGACAGGAGGGAGGAGCTATGACATGGAGTCTGCTCCTCCCACCACTGGGAGACAGGAGGGATGAGCTATGTGACATGGAGTCTGCTCCTCCCACCACTGGGAGACAGGAGGGATGAGCTATGTGACATGGATTCTGCTCCTCCCACTACATGGTGACACAGACAGGAGGGAGGAGCATTTTACTACCCATAGCTGCAGTTGGTGGCCTCTGCCGGATATAAACCTCAGTTTCCTCTTTCTTTAGAATATGCTGAATTCCTTCACTGCAAATCCAAGAAATTCACAGACTTTGATGAGGTTCGTCAGGAGATCGAAGCGGAAACTGAGCGAGCAACTGGAACAAACAAAGGCATCTCACCAATACCCATCAATCTGCGGGTGTATTCTCCGCATGGTGAGTGCGGGGGCATCATCAGGGGATTCACTGCAAAAGTAGTCCACAAGGGGCAGTATTATAGTAGTTATATTCTTGTACATAGGAGCAGTATTATAGTAGTTATATTCTTGTACATAGGAGGCAGTATTATAGTAGTTATATTCTTGTACATAGGAGGCAGTATTATAGTAGTTATATTCTTGTACATAGGAGGCAGTATTATAGTAGTTATATTCTTGTAGATAGGAGCAGTGTTATAGTAGTTATATTCTTGTACATAGGAGCAGTATTATAGTACTTATATTCTTGTACATAGGAGGCAGTATTATAGTAGTTATATTCTTGTAGATAGGAGGCAGTATTATAGTAGTTATATTCTTGTACATAGGAGCAGTATTATAGTACTTATATTCTTGTACATAGGAGCAGTATTATAGTAGTTATATTCTTGTACATAGGAGCAGTATTATAGTAGTTATATTCTTGTACATGGGACAGTATTATAGTAGTTATATTCTTGTACATAGGAGCAATATTATAGTAGTTATATTCTTGTACATAGGAGGCAGTATTATAGTAGTTATATTCTTGTAGATAGGAGCAGTGTTATAGTAGTTATATTCTTGTACATAGGAGCAGTATTATAGTACTTATATTCTTGTAGATAGGAGGCAGTATTATAGTAGTTATATTCTTGTACATAGGAGGCAGTATTATAGTAGTTATATTCTTGTACATAGGAGGCAGTATTATAGTAGTTATATTCTTGTACATAGGAGCAGTATTATAGTAGTTATATTCTTGTACATAGGAGCAGTATTATAGTAGTTATATTCTTGTACATAGGAGGCAGTATTATAGTACTTATATTCTTGTACATAGGAGGCAGTATTATAGTAGTTATATTCTTGTACATAGGAGGCAGTTTTATAGTAGTTATATTCTTGTACATAGGAGGCAGTATTATAGTAGTTATATTCTTGTACATAGGAGGCAGTATTATAGTAGTTATATTCTTGTAGATAGGAGGCAGTATTATAGTACTTATATTCTTGTAGATAGGAGGCAGTATTATAGTATTTATATTCTTGTAGATAGGAGGCAGTATTATAGTATTTATATTCTTGTAGATAGGAGGCAGTATTATAGTATTTATATTCTTGTAGATAGGAGGCAGTATTATAGTACTTATATTCTTGTAGATAGGAGGCAGTTTTATAGTAGTTGTCTCCATCCTCTCCTGATAAAAATTGCAGCGCTCGTACCAAGTTTATTACCAGGGGTGATGGTGATCTCAGCAGAAAGCTCCCCTCAATATACAGAGATTATAAGTCCCGAGGACCCACCAGTGATACCAGCTGTCAGTGTTCTTTGTATAAGCTCTTTTCCTTTGTTGCGCTCTGGTTTTGGTCTTTTAGATGTTGCCTCCATCTTTGCAATCTCTTCTTATTAATGGGCCGTACGAGGTGAACAGATTGGTCCTCGGGAAATACACAGAAGCCATTAGCTGCACTTCTGTCCTGGTAGCCATCGCTGTGTGCAGTCTTGTGAATACAAGTATTACCGTAACCTCCATTTACCGCAGCCTTAATGGGGTCAGCACTTCTTATTGTGTATTCATCAGAATCACAGAGGCGAGCGTGCGGAGAACGCTCCGCTCCTTATAGCCGGGTCGTGTCCTTATATGCAGGGTCCCTAATCTGTCCGCCATATTCTGTGTATCTGACTAGTGATTTCTGTTCTTGTCATGATTGTCTATGACTCGCCTGATGCATTCCATGGTTTTGTTGGCCTTTTCGGCAGCTGCCTGACACTGGTTTCTATAGATAGGTTTACTGTCCAGCGATATCCCCAGTTCTGCTCATTATATTTAATATATAATGGTAATACTCCCTATATTTTCTCCTTCGACAGTTCTGAACTTGACCTTGATTGACCTCCCGGGTATCACCAAGGTCCCTGTTGGTGACCAACCACAGGACATAGAATACCAGATCAAAGACATGATTCTGCAGTTCATCTCCCGGGACAGCTGCCTCATCCTGGCCGTCACGCCCGCCAATACCGACCTGGCAAACTCCGACGCCCTGAAAATGTCCAAGGAGGTGGATCCACAAGGTACGAAGGCCGCGATTATTCCTGTTACTGTTACCGTCCTTTGGCTGGGATGGCGTACACTATGTCCGACTGACAGTGCAGATAAATAATACCGAGCAATAAACTCCACGTCAGGCACTGGTTTTCTTACTGTGTGGTCGTCAGTGTACGTCTCTCTTCTCCAGGTTTACGGACTATCGGTGTTATAACCAAGCTGGATTTAATGGACGAAGGCACAGACGCCAGGGACATTATGGAGAACAAACTACTGCCATTAAGGAGAGGTAAAGCTCTACGCTGTCACTGCATTGCATCCCTTGAGGCAGTGTTATAGTAGTTATATTCCTGTACATAGGAGCAGTATTATAGTAGCTATATTCTTGTACATAGGAGCAGTATTATAGTAGTTATATTCTTGTACATAGGAGCAGTATTATAGTAGTTATATTCTGGTACATAGGAGCAGTATTATAGTAGTACTATTCTTGTACATAGGAGGCAGTATTATAGTAGTTCTATTATTGTACATAGGAGCAGTGTTATAGTAGTTATATTCTTGTACATAGGAGCAGTATTATAGTAGTTATATTCTTGTACATAGGAGGCAGTATTATAGCAGTTATATTCTTGTACATAGGAGCAGTATTATAGTAGTTATATTCCTGTACATAGGAGCAGTATTATAGTAGTTATATTCTTGTACATAGGAGGCAGTATTATAGTAGTTATATTCTTGTACATAGGAGCAGTATTATAGTAGTGTATATTCTTGTACATAGGAGCAGTATTATAGTAGTTATATTCCTGTACATAGGAGCAGTATTATAGTAGTTATATTCTTGTACATAGGAGGCAGTATTATAGTAGATATATTCTTGTACATAGGAGCAGTATTATAGTAGGTATATTCTTGTACATAGGAGCAGTATTATAGTAGTTATATTCTTGTACATAGGAGCAGTATTATAGTAGGTATATTCTTGTACATAGGAGCAGTATTATAGTAGGTATATTCTTATACATAGGAGCAGTATTATAGTAGGTATATTCTTGTACATAGGAGGCAGTATTATAGTAGTTATATTCTTGTACATAGGAGCAGTATTATAGTAGTTATATTCTTGTACATAGGAGCAGTATTATAGTAGTTATATTCTTTTATGTTATATTTGCTATGTTGTGGCTTCTCTTCGCCCCATGACATTATCAGGCTGATTGTTTCCCATTTTTAGGTTACATTGGGGTTGTGAACAGAAGTCAGAAGGACATAGATGGTAAAAAAGATATCCGGGCCGCCCTGGCAGCAGAAAGGAAGTTTTTCCTGTCTCACCCTTCATATCGGCACATGGCTGACAGAATGGGAACGCCTCATTTACAGAAGACCTTAAATCAGGTAGAAGGCTTTATCTCGATGTGATGTGGAGCGTATACAAGCCTTTGTAGCAGTTTTTCAGGGGATGGGCTCTAATAATCATCTTTTAGTCAGTGTTTTGACATTCTTCATGATCAACATATCAAGGGTGTAATTAAAGGGGATGTCCTAACTTGTCCTCTCCTTCCCATATGTCTTTAGAGTCTATTCTGTTGTCTCGATTTAGAAACTGCTGCAATTGGCTTGATGCTCATATAGTACATGGTTGACCAGATGTTACAATGGGTGGTCTATATAACAATTCTCCTGTAGAAACCATTGCAATATCCTCCAGATTTGGGGCGAAGGAATTCTTGACTTTCTTTTTTGCTCCTAAAAAGGACATTTATTGGGCGGGGGACCTCTATTAGGCCTGTGACTGCTATGATAACCCATCAGCACCCTCGGGTTACATTGTGTGATGTTGAGGGCTACGGGGGGTGCACATCCCTCTGTTTAACCCATTGGGTGCCTTTGTGAATTGTTTCTGCATGGATCTCGTGGGCACAGCTTCTGTACCTTCTGCACGGGCGGACTGGGAAATTAAAGTGGCCCTGGAAAAATGAAAGAAAACTGATCCAAGTTAAAAGCGAGTCTAAATTGACAGAAAGGGGGGGGGGGGGTACAGTTGAATTCAGGAGGCCATGTGCATAAGTACCTGATGCTCCTACCGTTAAGGCCTCATGCACACAAACATATTTTGTTACCGTGTCCGTTCCGTTTTTTTAGGATGCAGACCCATTCATTTCACTGGGTCCGCAAAAAATGCTGACAGCACAGCGTGTACTATGTGCATCCGTATGTCCGTTCCGTAGCCCTACAAAAAAATAGAGCATGTCCCATTCTTGTCCGCTTTGCGACCAAGGATAGGTATTATTACAATGGGTCCGCAAGAAAAATGGATGCCATACGGAACATCATCCCCTTCTGTTTTTTTTTTTTTTTTTTTGTGGATCCGCAATTTGGACACGACCATATGCGGTCCGCAAATTTCAGATCTGCAAAAAGAAACTATGGCATCCGGAATGGACACGGAAACAAACAACATTCGTGTGCATGTAACCTAATACTGAGTGTTTCAGATTGCAATGTACCTGGCCAGGTGCTGTGAGAAGGGCTCAGGGGCCCCCCGGGGAAATTTCTCTGTAGGGTCTATGGCCAGTCCGCCCCTGACCTGCAGCATCGCTGTGAGTTATCATTATATCCTATATCGGACGTGCATATATCATTTTTCCCCTTTCTTTCATTACCAGCAACTCACCAACCACATCCGGGAGACTCTGCCGGCCCTGAGGAGTAAACTGCAGAGTCAGATGCTTTCCCTGGAGAAGGAGGTAGAGGAGTATAAAAACTTCCGCCCTGATGATCCCACTAGGAAGACGAAAGCTCTCCTTCAGTAAGTTACAGGTCCTCCCGTCCGTAGGTGGCAGCACGTCGGTGATGAGATGTCCTAGAAATAAAAGATAACCCCTTGCTGCCTGGAAACTAAAGTTCACGCAGCCGCATAGTAAATTAGAGGATATTAGTATTAGTATATTAGAGGATGGCTCTGATGCTTTTGCAGCGCAATGAAAAGTGAATGCAGTGTATTTACAGAAAGATTTACAGCCTGTGTTATAGTCTTCAGCACTATTCGCAATTTTTGGGGCTTCAGAGCGGAGATCTCCACACACCCCTTGTATTCTGGAAAGTGAGATCTTTATACAGTACTACTATGAAGAGCAAGCAGTCTTACCACATTATAGGGGCTAAGCTTGTTTCCAGTGACCAATGTCGGTCATGAGTGCAGCTCTGGATTACACACTGGCAGTTCTGTATGTTAATGGTGCTGAGTGTCTTACATACCGTTAAACGGGTTGTATGGGAATGAATGACTTTGTAGCGATACCAACAACCCGCTTCTGCCATGGAAAGAATCATACATTCCTGCTCCCCGCCGCTCCAGTCCTGTGGGCTGGCTCCCCCATGTCCGTCTTCCTGTCCGCCGCTTGTTCTCTTGTGGACATGTCGGCGCCGAAGCCAGTCATTGGTGGCAGCGGAGCAGGTGACCGTGCTCCGGATTAAGAAAACAAGTGACGGACCTGAAAATGGGCAGAAGGGAACCAGGTATGTATGATTCTGTCCATAGCGGAGGCAGGCGTCTGTGAAAAGTCATTTATCCCCAGACCACCCTTTTGAGGTCCTCTTCCTCCTTCAGGATGGTGCAGCAGCTTGGAGTGGATTTTGAGAAGAGAATTGAAGGATCGGGCGACCAGGTGGACACGCTGGAGCTCTCTGGAGGTGCCAGGATTAACCGCATTTTCCATGAACGTTTTCCCTTTGAGCTTGTGAAGGTAGTGCCAGCCTCAGATATCAGTGCCGAGGCTTTCAGATGCATTTATGTCTCATATATGCCGGATGCAGAACGCTTTCCCGTCTAATAAGGAGCTGCATCTTTCTATTATACTTTTGTGTTTGAATCCTTTGCGTTTCAGCTCTACTTGCTCTTAGTTAGTGGATTTTGTTTTTTTTTACATTCTCCATATCACCCTGCAGGGAATCTGAACACTTAGGGTCCATTCACACATCCGTGTGTTTTGCGGATCTGCAAAACACGGACACTGGCAATGTGCGGTCCGCATTTTGCGGACCGCACATCGCCGGCACTCTCATAGAAAATGCCTTTTCTTGTCTGCAATTGTGGACAAGAATAGGACATGTTCTATTTTTTTTTTTTTGCCGAACGGAAGTGCGGATCCGCAATTCCGGATCCAGGCTGGACATAGTGTGTCCCCATAGAAATGAATAGATCCGCAATTCCGTTCAGCAAAATGCCGAACAGAATTGCGGACGTGTGAATGGAGCCTTACTGCAGCATCTCCCACCGATTACAGCTGATTGCTGGGGCCTTCTGCAGCCGGGAAATCTTTGATCTGCTTATTGAGGGACCATTTAAAGGGCTAGTCCAGGATTTCGCTACCGGTGGCCAATCCTCAGGAAAGGGGTCGAGGCGCTCATGAATGGGATCACAAGCTGGACGGCATACAATTAAACATTGCACCAGCACTGTGACCCCTTCAAACAGCTGATCGGCAGGGTGCCAGGAGTCGGACCCTCGCTGGTCCGATAATGATGGCCTATCCTGAGGATAGATCATCACTATCCTAACACCACACAACCCCTTTAATGGGCCTTACTCCCTAAAACTACTCGGGTAACCAGCCTAAATGTTTTATAAGAAAAGTGTGACGCAAACCTCTGAAATATAAGCTGGTGTGTTTGTGAAGAGTTAATTTCTATCCGTTTACCATCGAGGAGTTCTTGGGCCAAAATAAGACCTCTCGAAGTAGGGTCCTTTCACACGTCCGCAAGTTGGGTCCGCATCCGTTCCGCAATTTTGCGGACCCGTTCATTTTCAATGGGGCCGGAACGGACACTATGGGCCGTCCGCATCTGCACTTCCAGATCCGCAAATTCCGTTCCCCAAAAAAAACAGAACATGTCCTATTCTTGTCTGCAATTGCGGAAAAGAAAAGGCATTTTCTATTATAGTGCCGGCGATGTACGGCCGACATATTGCGGAATACACATTGCCGGTGTTCGTTTTTTTTTTTTTGTGGATCAGCAAAACACTTACGGAGGTGTGAATGGACCCGTATAGTGAATAAATAGTCATTTGTGTAAAAAGTTAAGGAGTGGGTGGCGTATTTAATTTCCATCTGATGAGCATGTGTAACTGCCGTCTAAACATCTAAAATCGATTAAGGCCTTATTCACACGTCCGTAGTGTTTTGCGAATCCGCAACACACCTTGCCCCCAGCCCTATAGAGATGCCTATACTTGTCCGCAATTGCGGGCAAGAATAGGACATGCTCTATATTGTTGTGGAGCCGCCGTTCGGAAGATCGGCAGCTCTCCGCAGATGCGGAGAGACAGTGTGTGCTCTCCGCATCCATCGCGTCCCCATTCAAAATGAATGGGTCCGCACCCGTTCCGCCAAAACGGGTGTGGACGTGCGAATTAGGCCTAATAGGCCTTATTCCAGAGCAGCCTGTTAGTGACAGCCAGACATCTACAAGAGAAGACAGGAGTGTGCTGTGGTTGACGTGGCTCTTCCTCTTCTTCCATTGATCCCAGTGATCACCTGATCGCTGTGTGATGGGTCACATGACCACACTGCTGGGTCTAGCTAGACCCTTCACAACGTTGTCAGTTGTCACTTGTCGGGGCCTTTTTCACCTGTAAATAGAACTGCCATAACTGTCCCAATTACAGAGGGGAAACTAATGAGAAAGTTAAAGGGGTTGTGCCACTAATATAAATGTATCCCGCCCAACAGATATCGCCGTTATATCGCTTTCCCTGAATACCACCATTTATCAAAACGGCCTTATTCTAAAATAATACTCCTACCATTGTGTCCTGTAGCAAATCCGTTTTGATTCCAGTTGCTGTTGGTGACGTCCTGTAGTGGAGCCTTGTAATACAGGACGCACATGCTCACAGTACTTCTCCTTCCCTTCAATAACCACTCCTCCATGTGCTGTGTTGTCACTTATGGACGGACGGACAGTAGACAGACAGATAAACATAGGGAAGAATTTTGCTCTAACAAATGATGGACGTTCGCACAAGTTGCTCCACTGGTAAATCCAGTTACACAGGGCATTTTGAATATGTGAAGGTAGAAAATGAACTGGTAAGTGTCACATGTCCTGCTAATGTCACAACACCTCTCACTGCCTTTGGACAGCAGTCACATGACAATCCAGGAAGTGGGATTCAAGCATGGGGGATAGGAGAAAACTGCAAATGAGGTAAATCTGAAAAACTAAAAAACAATCCAAGGAGGAATAATGTCACGACACATCTCACTGCCCAGGGACAGCAGTCACATAACAAAACAGGTAGTAGGATTCAATCATGGGGGATTAGAGAAAACTGCAAATCGGCTAACTCTGTATCGAAATAGAAAAAAAGCAATCCAAAAAAGAGTGGCAGCTAGAGTACTTGATGAAAATAAACTTTACAGTGAAAGGTAGTTCATGGCACAACCCCTTCAAGGAAAAAATATTTGTAGAACAATTTTCTAGTCTTTTGGTGGACACTTCATAAAAAATAACAGTAAAAAGAAAATCATAATAACAAGTGACCGCCAGTCGTGTGCAAAGCCCTGCGGCTGATGCAGTGAAGTTTCAAAATAACCATCGCTAAATGGTAGGAAAGAATATAAAAGTTTTTATTGCATCTTAGTAAAAAAAAATTGCTTGACTCAAAAAATTGTATTAAAATATAAATAAATAAAGCTCTGTCGCAAAAATGACACTAAAATAACCCGAAAAGAAAAAGGTGATAGTCACTTGATGGATAGATGCAAATAACCAGGCATAAGGTCTAAAAGAATAGGTTTTTTATTTTTAAATAAAGGGTTAACCCTCTCCATTCTTTGTATCCATTTAAGATGGAGTTTGACGAGAAAGATCTGCGGAGAGAAATCAGCTACGCCATCAAGAACATCCACGGTGTGAGGTGAGTGCGCTCTCCCAGTTTTATCACATTTCCTCCGCCGCTCTCTCTGACGCCTCTCTCTTCTGTATAGGACGGGTCTCTTTACCCCGGATATGGCCTTCGAGGCTATAGTGAAGAAGCAGGTGGTGAAACTGAAGGAACCGTGCCTGAAATGCGTGGATCTGGTCATCCAGGAGCTGATAAACACTGTGAGGCAATGTACAGTCAAGGTGAGCCCCAGCAGCCGGATGAGAGTGCTGCTCCCGTCGTATAGGAGGGCAATCAGTAGTGCCTCACCTCCTGTGTATTGTATAATGAGACCTTCGGATTGCTGCCGGTAAAGGGACATATTCCTTTTCACATCCAAGAGGCTAAAGATCTGGACTATGGCTTTTAGGCTACATTCACACGACTGTGAATGTGTCCGCATCCGTTCCGCAATTCTGCGGAATGGGTGCGAACCCATTCACTCTCTATGAGGCCGAACTAGGTGCGGAGAGCTTCCGGTCCGCAGCTCCGCAAAAGATAGAACATGTCCTATTCTTGTCCACAGCTTGCGGACAAGAATAGGCATTTCTATGGGGGGTGCGGCTGGATGTATTGCGGATCCGCAATTTGCGGATCCGTAATAGGCTACATTCACACGACCGTAGTGTTACACTGTAGCAGGGTCCTCGCTTGAGCAGGACATAACAGGGACGGGTTTTTAGCCTCTGGATGTAAACCAGTACTGTATATTGTCCTGTAAGCTGGCAGAGCCTGCTTGTTTCCTGGTACAGGGTGCAGCCTCAGTAGTGCAGCCTCAGGCTTTGGGCATGTCACTTCCAGCGATTATAGCTCAGCATGGAAGGAAGGTATTACAGAATGGCTTTCACATTTTTAAAGGGAGCTTTCTGCGTTGCCATCTGATAAGCCTCCTCTAATGGCATGGTGATGTGCCTTTGGTCCAGACATACTGTAACTCTATTAGGCCAGTGATAATTCAGAACAGGAACTCATAAGACCTCACAATCTGTTTATCTGAGGTCTAATATGCACTAAGCAAATTAGTGAGGGTCATGTGGGGCTCTCCTGGTGCCACCCTTTGTAGCGGAGACTAATCTAACTTGAGGCTGTGACCAGGATGCTCCCGGGTTTTAGGACGCCCCCTGTACACTGCTACTGCGCCCAAGCAATCTTCAACTGGAGAAGGCGGTAATGGCCGTCTGCACTCCACATGTCCATTTCTACTGTGACTGCCAGGATCAGCAAAAAAAAAAAGCAGAGCGAAGTGCCACGATCAAGCTGCACCTGTAGCCCTGATTTCCAGCCCCAACGGCATGGGCTGGAGACCCAAATTAAAGGATATCTGTCAGCAGATATCTACATACAGTGGATCTAAAAAGATGTTAAAATGTTAGGTTTCTGTGATGTAAAAGAATGAGACAAAGATAAGTCATTTCAGAACTTTTTCCACCTTTAATATGACCTATAAACTGTACCACTCAATTGAAAAACAAACTGAAATCTTTTAGGTAGAGGGAAGAAAAAAATGTAAAAATAAAATAATACGGTTGCATAAGTGTGCACACCTTTTGATTTTTATTACAGCACTCAGTCTTTTTGGGTATGAGTCTATCAGCATGGCACATTTTGACTTGGCAAGATTCGCCCACTCTTCTTTGCAAAAACACTCCAAATCTGTCACATTGCGAGGGCATCTCCTGTGCACAGCCCTCTTCAGATCACCCCACAGATTGTCAATCGGATTCAGGTCTGGGCTCTGGCTGGGCCATTCCAAAACTTTAATCTTCTGGTGAAGCCATTCCTTTGTTGATTTGGATCTATACTTTGGGTCGTTGTTATTCTGAAAGATGAAGTTCCTCTTCATGTTCAGCTTTCTAGCAGAAGCCTGAAGGTTTTGGGCCAATATTGACTGGTATTTGGAACTGTTCATAATTCCCTCTATCTTAACTAAGGCCCCAGTTCCAGCTGAAGGAGACAAGCCCTGCAGCCTGATGCTGCCCCCACCATGCTTCACTGTGGGTACGGTGTTCTTCTGGGGATGTGCAGTGTTGCGCCAAACATATCTTTTGGAATTATGGCCAAAAAGTTCCCCCTTGGTTTCATCAGACCATAACCCTTTTCCCCACATGCTTTTGGGAGACTTCAGATGTGTTTTTGCAAAATGTAGCCTGGCTTGGATGTTTTTCTTGGTAAGAAGAGGCTTTCGTCTTGCCCCTCTACCCCATAGGCCAGACACATGAAGAATACAGGAGATTGTTGTCACATGTACCACACAGCCAGTACTTGCCAGATATTCCTGCAGCTCCTTTAATGTTGCTGTCGGCCTCTTGGTCGCCTCGGAGGCCAGTTTTCTTCTAGTCTTTTCATCAGTTTTGGAGGGACGTCCAGTTCTTGGTAATGTCACTGTTGTGCCATATTTTCTCCACTTGATGACGGTCTTCACTGTGTTCCATGGTAGATCTAATGCCCTGGAAATTCTTTTGTGCCCTTCTCCTTTAACAATGGGATCCCTCTGATGCTTTGGAAGCTCTCTGGGTTCTCTCTTTTTGGGTTATTTTAGCTACATCCCCAGTTGTTTTCTTCCCTCTACCTAAAAGATTTCAGTTTGTTTTTCAATTGAGTTGTATAGTTTATAGGTCACATTAAAGGTGGAAAAAGTTCTGAAATGATTTATCTTTGTCTTGTTTTTTTACAGCACAGAAACCTGACATTCTAACAGGGGTGTGTAGACTTTTTATATCCACTGTATGATACTGGCTGACCTGTTCCATGTGCGCTTGACAGTTGAAGGCATCTGTCGGTCCCATGTCGATTGCTGAGAAAAATGATGTTTTCATATATGCAAATGAGCCTCTAGGTGCAACCTGGGAGTTGCCATTACACCTAGGGGCTCTGCTCTCTCTGCAACTGCCACGTTCTGTCCACTTTAATTGACAGGGCCATGTTTGGTGTTTTCACTGCCTGGTCCTATGAAAGTGCAGAGGGCGCAGCAGTTGCAGAGAGAGCAGAGTCTCTAGGTGTAATGGTAACGCCCCCGTTGCTCCTAGAGGCTCATTTGCATATAATAAAATATCATAATTTTCAGCAGTGCGGGCACATATGAACATGGGACCAACACAGATGCCTTCAGCTGCTAAGTGCTCATGTAACAGGTCAGCCAGTGTCATAGGGACAGATCTGCTGACAGATGGACTTTAAGGGGTCCTCGGGGCTGGCTTTGTGTATACCTGGTGGATTGATGCGAAAGAATAAAAGCTGTTAGTCCAGAATGGCGAGATGGGAGATTGAAGAATTCTCTCTGGTCCTGAAGACCGAAAATGAGCAGAGGGGATAATGAACGTGCTGAGTTTGTTTAGGGAGGGTGGGTATGCGATCTGTTTGCCCCTATTGCCTTATTGTCCTCTAACGTTAACCTCTTCTTCACGCCTCCCTCCACTGGTTCAGAGGTCCGCGCCCGAGGCGGAGGGTAAACGCTCGATAAGTGGTCTCCATCTTCACAACATAGTCAGATCTGGTGATCGAAGATATATATTTATATGTATCAAGACACATTAGAGGACAACTCCCCAGTCTAGAAGTGTGACGTAAAGAAGCTGTATTTACTGCATCTGACCTGTAGGTGGCAGCTTCCTGACTCGGCCATTGCATACCTTGCCATAGAAAAACCATGAAACTACTTATGACGGCAGCTATTGGCCTAGGTCACTGCCATGCCCTATGCAAATGGTAAGGGGGATAAGTGGGATTATACAGACGGGCGATCAGGCTGTGCCTCGAGCACGGGCGTCTGGGGAGACCTGCTGCGCTGTCCTTGTCTGTCTTGATACATATAGACATCTGTGTGCATAGCTGCTTCCTGTCTGACCATGTGAACCTCCAGCACTCACTGACCATTTCAAAGAGGTTTTCCAGGAAACAGCGCCACTCCTGTCCGTGACCCGTGTCTGGTACTGCATGTGGATACCAGCCGCAGCCTATGCACAAGAGCGGCGCTCTTCCTGAGGGAAGAAAGCAGGGACGTATTTCTGATCCTGGGAAAGAGATTCTATCTAGTAAAGTGATGACGCATGGCGATGATGTGCTATCGCCAACCTCTAGGACCCCCAGCAATCCCAAGAATGAGGGGCTGCACTGCTGATTTAGCTCTGTCTCGCCTAGGTTTTCCCTGCACAGCGGGTGGCCACAGGAAAAACAGAGGGGTGCACAGCACTGCGGCCCCTTCATTCTCAGGATCAGAGGGTCCCCAAGGCTGGACCCCTACTGATCCTAGCGATATGCCACCACATTACAAAATGGGGGAATCTCTAGGGTTTTCTGACTTTCCTTAAAGTTTCATTCTGACATGGGTTAAAAAGTCAGCAGAATTATTGAGGGGTAGACCACTTTTCGGTCGTTGATTGGCCGTTCCGTGCATTGGGGACCGCAATTTACAGTCCCTAATGCACGGGCAACATCTGTGCGGGTTCTGCAGATGGATCCAGACCGATTCAACTTGAATGGATCCGTGATCCATCTGCACCGCAAAAAAGGAGAGGTGCCTCCGTTCCGCACTGACCTGCCGGATTGCAGATCCATCCAATTGAATAAGTCTGCATCCATGCTGAACAGGGTCGGTGCCCGTGTATTGCGGACCCACCAGAACGGTTTGTAATCGGCTTGCTGCAGTGTGACCCTTCTATCAGTTAGGGATTATACACAGCGGAGAACCCCTTTACCATGCATATATACCAGCCATCCATCATCTCACTCATGCATGCTGGTACAGCTGAGTGTTAGCTTCTGAGCCGAGACCTCTCACAACCAAAACACCATGATTTACTTTTAGTCCATATGATTGTGACCATAGTCTGTCTTCCACTCCTCCTAGCTTTCCTCTTATCCCAGACTTCGAGAAGAAAGTGAGAGGATTGTCACGACGTACGTCCGGGAGAGGGAAGGAAAGACGAAAGATCAGGTATGCGATTATCACCATCTCTCAACCTGTATTTTACACAGCAGTTATGTCCCAGGCTGGCCGCCATATTGATTCCGGTTAAAACTTCAGTTAGTGGAGAAGTCGGCTACCGTATTCTTACTTTCCCACTGATCTTCATCCCTTATGTCTGAACGCCTGACAGCTCACCAATATGCCTTAAGTGAGTGTTTATGAACTGTCAGGAGTTCAGAGAAAAGGGATAAAGATCAAGACATCAGAGCAGCAACCAGACCGTTCAGTGGGAAAGTGAATGTAAAATAATCTAACCCCATAGGACAAAAACTGTTCAACATTTTTAATAAAGGCCATTTAAAAAAAATATTCCTTTTTGCCCAAAATTAGTAAAATGCAATCATAAAATTAATTCACCCTGACGGTGTTCATAGCCTTTAGGGTACGTTCACATGACATTTGTCACGCAACAAAAAGTCGCACTACTGTCGTGCGACAATTTTTATAATGGGAGTCTATGGTGTCGCATTGCGACATACTGCGACAGTCGCAAAAAATCCATTCAATGCGACACCATAGACTCCCATTATAAAAATTGTCGCGGGACATTGGTGCGACAAAATGTCGCGCGTCAAATGTTGCAGTGAAGTTGTGCACTATTTAGTCGCGCCAGAAATGTCGTCGTGTGAACGTACCCTTAAAGAAATAAAATAGAATTGTAACCTTAAGTCTAAAAGTTGGGATTGACAATATGGACTCACTGGGTGGCCGGGTGACTGGTACACAACTCCATGAGAGGCTGACAGTGATACCTGACAGCTTCTTCCTGTCCCAGAGGTGGGGATCTCAGAGGAAGGTTTTTTTTTTTTTTTTGGAGGTACATTTTATACTCACTTGGTGCTGTGTGTCCACAGATACTTCTACTGATAGACATTGAGTTGTCCTACATCAACACCAATCATGAAGATTTCATTGGATTTGCCAAGTAAGTGCCGCCCTCTCGCCCACTTCGTGAGCTCAGACGCCAATCCGCGAGGTGAAGGCTACGACCTGACAGCATGGCATTGCTGTGGTTCTGATTTTTATAAATGACTTCTGCTTTCTTGAAGTGATGTTGAGTGTGAATAGACCTCTTGATGTTTTATAACCTTTTGATATACGCATTTTCTCACTGTCCAGCGCTTCAGAGAGAAATCTCCGGCCAGTATGAGTCCAAATAACCTATGCCCACCTGCGTAACAATTATTTTTTCATTTTATCAGTGCCTTTACATTAAAGGGGTTCTGCAGTTTGTTACAACTGATGATCTATCGTCAGGATAGATCATCAGCATCTGATCGGCCGGGGTCCGACACCCGGGACCCCCGCCGATCAGCTGTTTGAGAAGGCAGCGGTGCTGCAGGAGCGCCGCGGCCCTCTCACTGTTTAGCGCCCCGCCCAGTGACGTCACGACTTGTGTCCAAGTGGCGTGGGCGAGGCTAAGCTCCATTCAGTGAACAGAGCTTAGCCTCGCCCACGCCACTCGGATACAAGTCGTGACGTCACTGAGCGGCATGCTAGCAGCGGTAAACAGTGAGTAGGCCGCGGCACTCCTGCAGCATCGCTGCCTTCTCAAACAGCTGATCGGCGGGGGTCCCGGGTGTCAGACCCCGGCCGATCAGATGCTGATGATCTATCCTGAGGATAGATCATCAGTTGTAACAAACTGCAGAACCCCTTTAAGCAATAAAATAGCTTTGCTGTAGGTCTTGATTAAAAATTGTCCCATTGTTTCCTTTCTACAGCTCCTATACATTATGTATGTGTCTCCATGGTAACAGACGACAAACAATCCCTGTGTAGTCTGATCCTGCAGCCATACTCGTTTCTATCTGTCCTTCACTTTTTGCTCACCCACCAAATATATGTTAGAGTAAAGCAGGAGGCCAATAGGGAGAACTTATAACTACATGGGATTAGTTTGTTGTCTGTTACCATGGAGACTCCTTGTCTGTTTTTTTTAATTAAAATGGTTATTTTCCTGAATGTGCTGGAAAAGGCACATAAAGCCGCTTGCCGATATCATGTTAGACGGTCATTGTATAGTGCTGCAGTCCCAACATGGCCGCTTATGAAGGACCAGTCAATCTTGTAACACTGCGCAGGCGTTAGTTTCCCATTCACATTGTATGGACAAGTCACACTCGGGGGGGGGGGGAAGGATAAAAGTTTTGATTCAGCATCTCCTGTGCAGACTTGTCAGGTCTCCATGGTAACAGACAACAAACATCCCGCAGTCAGATTCCCTACTATTTGTCCCCTACTTGTGTTAATGGGGGTTTTTCAGTACTTGGATGTTGATGTCTCCGGTAGGTCATCGGTATGCGATCGGAGAGGGTCCTCCGCCTCGCACCCCCACCAGTCAGGTATTTCTGGCAGGCACTGGAAACTATACAATGAACAGAAGTGTAGTCCGTGACACGGGTGTACTGCAGCTCGGCCTACGTCTACTTTAATGGGAGCCGAGCTGCAGTACCCTGGCATGGCCGCTGTACAGCGGACAGAACTTTGTGCTTCTGGCTTCGTCCACTATCTAGTTTCCAGCGCCTATGGCTGCCAAAAATATCTGATCAGACCCCCATGGTCTGATTTTGATGACCTATCTAGAGGGTAGGCTATCAATATCGAAGTACTAAAAAAAAAAAATGTATTATACTTTTGGCAGGTTAGCAAGAAATAAAGAACAGATAGAAGGGAATATGACTACATGATCAGACTACTGGGGTTTTGTTAAAGTTTGTTAAAAAGATGCGCAACAATTGTACTTTTTTTTTTTTTTATTTTTTTTTTTTTTTTTTTATAATTAAGACCTGCTGCAAAGTTGGCTGTGATGGTGGACATAGCCTTTAATGTGACTATAGGTCCAAAATGATTAATCGCTTCTGATTCAGAGCTCCAAAAACCCTTTACATAGACATAAATGTAATACATAACCCGCAGACCCCACTGGAGGGAGCCTAGGTGACTCCTCTGCACTGTCCTGAGTTCTGTGTATGCAGTAAGCCCCAAAGCTCCCTCTAGTGGTGGCTGCAGGTAGTATGCAATCGACATATGTAAATGCAGGGCATTTGGAGCTATGTATTAACATATTAATAAGTAAAATCTGATAGGAGACTACATCACCAGAGGGCGGAACGTGTCACTAATGCGTGTGTTTTATTTTTTCAATGCGCATTGTGTCCAGATGAAGCCTCTCAGCATGGTTTGACTTCTACAATCCCCGGGTGTTGTGATAAGGAATGGTGTGTCCCGATTGTTACTGTCCAGCTGTCTGCAGCCTGTGGCTGTCCATCTGTAGGTGAACTACAACTCTCAGCATGTCCTGACAGCCCGGGTTGCAGACTGTAGGTGTTGTCTGTGCTTAGGCTTAGTGCTTGTCTGCTGTCTCCATGTTTGGCCTGCCTCCTCACGCTTG
Source organism: Bufotes viridis (assembly GCA_033119425.1). Classification (NCBI taxonomy): domain Eukaryota; kingdom Metazoa; phylum Chordata; class Amphibia; order Anura; family Bufonidae; genus Bufotes; species Bufotes viridis. The sequence continues at coordinate 35,442,878 of CM065590.1, forward strand.
TGTTGTTGCCTGTCTCGAGCCGTCTCTCTCCTCTCTCGGTAACTTCTCTCCTGTGTTTCTCTTCTCGCTGTCACTTTTGACCCTTTCTCGACCATCGCTCACTTGCTCCCCCATTCTGTCGCCTCCCAGCTGTTATACCGAGCAGCTCGTCCCAGGGTGGGTATTTCACAGCGTGCCACCTCAGTGTGGTGGTCTGTCTGTCCGAGTGCGTGTTGTGTGAGTCACCCTCTTCACGTCCTAGATATTTATATGTCAGTATTATAGGATTTCTCCAGGATCCTCCTTATAAAGTTTGGTATATGTGTGGCAGCTATTTGATCATCTCCATTTTTTTTCCCTTGGTTCTTTAATTTAATTTTATTTGCAAGCAGTGCTGCAGTGTAAAGCAAGGGAAGGCCAGAGCAGCAGTCTGAGCCTTCAATAAGAGCAGCTGGATTTCAGTGTAACAGACTTCAAACATGCCATGCAACTAAGTTGGAAAGCAGATCTACTCGGTATTCCTCATGTTCCTGCTTGTAGCTGTCCAGGAAGCTGGGATACGGAGTACTTTCTGCAGCTCCCTCATGTTATAGGGTGACTTTATCTGTTCAGACTTTCCTCTTGTGAAATGAGGGAGTATGTATTTAGAAAGGACTGTTTCATCTTCCCCTTTTGATGATCATTTTGTTTAGTTCTTTTTCTTATTTAATACGTTGAAGCTTTACAGCCGTCAGATCTCCATTGTACTGCTACCCTGCTCCATATCCTCTGCATAGACATTGAAAAACTTTCTGGCTACCTGCAGCCTCCACTAGAGGGAGCTCAGGAGCCTACTGTATACAGTGTTCTTGTATATGGTTGGCTCCCTCTAGTGGCGGCTGCAGGCAAAGCGCCTATTTTTATTTATTTTTTCTCTCTCTTTCTATGTAGCGGAAATATAAAAGAACAAATATGTTTTAGAATTTTATTAAAATATCGTGTACCCTGCCTAGTGTTGTGGACTTATCTGACAACACTATTAAATGGATTGCCCAGGACTACAAAAATGATGGCCTGTCCTTAGGACGTACCATCAACATTAAATCGGTCCCACGGATCATCTAACAGGCCGGGGCCCTGTACTGACAAGTTGATTGTTTGCCAGGCACAGCGCCATGCTTTTGCTAGTGGATGTGCCAGGTATTGCACTGCAGCTCAGTCCCATTCAAGTGAATTGGACTGAACTGCAGTACCAGGCACAACCACTACGAAAAGTATAGCGCTGTGTCTGGCAAACAATGAACGGCACACACATCATGGGAGCCGGGGCCCCTACTGATCTTTTATTGGTCGTCAGTGTCCTGGATTCCCCTGTAAATGAAACTACTAGCTCAGCTCCCCTCGTTACTCACCCATTTTTTTTTTTTTTTGCCATTTATTTTTTTTTTTTTGTAGTGCGCAGCAGAGGAGCACCCAGCTCAACAAGAAGAGGGCCGTCCCCAACCAGGTAACTGTCCACCACTTCCAGCAAGATCCACACTTGTCAGGACCAGGTCACAAAACGGCATCCGCACCCGCTCCCTAGGTAGCTGATGTCCATCTACCCTGTGCACCCAGTTTTATTGGAGTCCTCTCATTCCCTTCCTGTGCTGCGTCCTGTGGCTGTCGTGGAACCACAATTCCCAGCGTGTCCGTGCAAGGGCTTGCTGGGCCACAGGTTGCAGGTCACCGTCATGGTTCCTAAAGGAGGCGCTTGCGCCCACAGCCGCTCCCACTCTGTCCTGTCTCTGACCTGCTCACCCCCCTGTGCTCTTTGTGCACCATGCATGTGCCTCCGTAATTTTACAATTCGCATGGAGACGTAATTTTGCCACTTACGTTGTTGTTGTTGTTGTTGTGGGAATGATGGGAGTTTTACTATTAACTGTATATTAATCGCATGTAATTTTCTCCCCTCTTCTTTTTGTTTTTGCTGCTGTTCCATTCTGTGTGTACTTCTCCATTCATATGTTCCCCTCCCTCCCATTCCCCCTCCATAACTCTCTCCGGTCATAAAAAACATTCTCTCCTCCCGCCTCACCTTAATCTTGTGACTCCTCCTGCTATACTTAACTCAGGGAGAGATTCTGGTAAGTACTGGCTCAGTGTGAGTAACCATGCCTTGGCCAGGACAAAATGGAAACCACAGCAAGTAGTGGCATCAGACACTCCTAAGCAGAGGGGGGGGGGGGGGGGTGTAAATTTTCGCAAACGCCTCTATAGTAGCTGACATGGCTAACAGTCTGGAATAGGTCGGCTCCCACGGGACAGAGCTTCCTGTAGTTTGGGGTTAAAATGAGAGGGGTGCTGGCAGCCCGCTGCATCATAAGGGCCTCTTATGCGGCCCTTTCGAGGGTCCCACATTGCATTCAGTATCACAGCCCCATCTCCCCCCTCCCTCCATGAAATGCCTCAGCCACATGTTCACCATCTGGCCCCTAAATTCTACTGCCAGGAAACGGCTCCTCTGTGTGATGTCGCCCCCTGCTGGTTATATTGCCGCATCCAAAACTGAGGGGACGCATTCTTGAAGCTTGTCAAGGTTGCTGCCCGCAATACCTGCACTTGTGGATTTCACCCCCCTGCAGGTCAATTTCCTTGTGGGTATATTTTCCACAGCACATGGAGGAGATTTGTTAAAGGCTGTAGAAAGCTTTGGACACTTATTTTATTTAAATTTTTTAATTGCCTTTTACTCATTTTGGGCTAAAAATTGGTCTTTATAAAAAAAAAAAAAAAATAAATATGTTCAGCCGTTTCTGAGTTACAAGGGTTAAAAATCAGTCTGTCACTTTCATGTGCAGCTCTTATGATCTCCAGACCTCATAAACACTCCATACAGCTCAAGTCTTATCAATGTGATAAGATTATGGCTTTAAGTGGTGAAATCAGAGGTAAGAGCTGCACATGAAACAGACAGATTTTTAACCCTTATAACTCAGAAACGGCTGAACATTTTTTATAAAGACCAATTGAAAAACAATTTAGCCCAAAATAAGTAAAATGCAGTATTTAAAAATGCCCCCGAAGGTGTCAATTCAAGATCCCACCCAGTTTGCTGCTACTGTAAATTGTGGCGGACTTTCTGCCCGTCGCACATCCTTTGCGCTACACGCGGACGTACCCGTACAATCGGTGGGTCAGTCATCTGCCCAATACATGCCTGGTTTCCTTTCGATGGCGGAGGAATGGTTCGTCTTGTTGCAAAATGAGATCAGAACTGCTTTGGATCTGCGGCTTTTTCTGGCTTGTGTCCCCTTCATTGTCTTACCTGGGTTACCGCGTGCCAACCGTCACCTGCCGTTACCGATTATCTCACGGCCAATCAAGGGGGCAATGAGAAGGTATCAGGGCCGAGAGAGTGATTGTGTGGTTCTTTGCTGTGGAGCCATGTGAAGGGCATGGTGTCGGGTGAGATTTCTGCGGGTTGGCATCCCAGGAATGTATTGAAATTGCTCAGTGCTTGCTTTGCCCGTTGGCCAGCATTTACGCTGCAGGTTGGCATCGTGATCATGGTGATCCTGTCGCCTACGAAACATACGCGGTGGCCATTTTGCATCAGATACTGGGCTGCAAAATGGCTGCTGATGCATAAGACGACGCAAGGTAAGTGCTACAGTCCAGGGCAGCAGTAATAAACCTGGAGTCACTAAAGTATGGCCGCCATGATAGCTCAAGATGGGGTTGTCACCCAACTTTCCCAGTCTCCTGCAGCCATACATTCACCTCTTCCCTGCTTGCGTTCCCATCTTATTTGGAGATATGCAAGACTTGGCAGGGTTGTCGTTGGGGGAGTCTAGGAAACCGTAGGGACAACCCCTATGTATGCTATAATGGCAGCCATATTTGTGTTCACCATACTTTCCCAGAAGCAGATAGCAGCCAATGATATCACAGCTTTCATTTTAAGTTACCCATAGTGACCAGTCATATCACGGCTTTCATTTTGTCTTCTGAAAGCAGTTTCCCACAGCCACCAATGACAGCGCAGCTTTCATTTCTCTAGAGCACTCTAAAAAATTAAAGCTATGCTGTCATTGGTTGGTTTGGGCAACTGCTTTCAGAATATGAAATGAAAGCTGTGATATGATTGGTTGCCATGGACAACAAAAGCTTACATAAATCTACATCGTTATCTGCTTCTGGGAAAGCTTGGTGACCACAAATATGGCAGTATCACTTTTAGTCAGCCTCATGAATCTGTCCCATTGTGTTTTGGTCAGTTTTAGTGGGGCAAATGCCCTTTAATTCCAAATATAGATGTCCTCGACTGCCCGGTGAGAGGCCTCTTCTGTCTGAGGTGGCCTTGTTGCCCATAGCAACCAGTCAGATCACGTCTGCTCTTCCTAGCCTTGAAAGCCGAGCTCTGATTGGCTGCCGTGGGCAGAGGCCCCTGATACATGTTGCACGTGGTGCCCCCTAGTGAGTAACACATGTAGGTCGGACACCAGAACTTACCCGCTGCGCAGCCGCCATTTTCAGGCTGTTCTTATATGCAGTCTGTGTGACGTGTTTGAACCATTGGCGGGGAAATAGCACATAAATACCTGGGACTGGGCATTTATCTGGTGACCCAGTACATGTGTGGTACCAGTGCACCCATCACTTGCCGCATGGGCGACCAGTATACATCATCTCAGGTCTACAGGTATTCAACAAAATGGCCGCCTGCGTTCTGGAGCCTTTTTGTGTGAGCGGCTGCCCCTCCGCCGGCGCATAGGGAACCCCACATGATGGTGGCCTCTTTGTGTTCCTTCCTCCCATCCCCCATCTTCTACTTTTTTTTTTCTCTCCCTCCCCCCTTCTTCTTTCGGCAGGTCATCAGGAGAGGCTGGCTAACCATCAATAACATAAGCATCATGAAGGGCGGCTCCAAGGAGTACTGGTTCGTGCTGACCGCCGAGTCCCTGTCCTGGTATAAGGATGACGAGGTACAAAGGAGGGGGGGGGGGACGTTTTATTTCACTTCCATATGGTTTCCATCAAAGACACATGTGCACATTCTCGGCGGCTGCATCGTCCTCCTCCGTGCTCGTCCATCCCAGTTTAACCAGTGTGTAGACTACTGTTCACTTACTGTCCACGAACACGTAGTCTGAACACTGGGAGAACTGGGCCGGCCTGGCTCTTCACTCTGCGGAGCTCCATCTGACTCCTCGTTCTTCCTTTGTAGATGCGGGTCCGTGTCGCTGAACGCCCCCCGCCGCCGATTCTCCACCCTGTACACCCAAATTGCATTAATGCACACCCCCCATATACAAGAAAATTAACCCTTCATAAACCAGACCCAATTCGCCCTCAGTACAGGCCAGTTTCTATGCATAATCGTCTGTGATCTACCACTGCACCTCCTCTGCGTCGTGCCACGCTCCCACTCCTGGCACCCCCACCGGCAGACCTCCCCGGTGTAAATGATATTTTCTGCCCCACGTAAGCCCCCCCCCCCCCCTTCGTATCAGCACCACCGCTCACTAGCAGACCCCATATCTTACCAGCCGTCCCAGAGAATGGATGAGCAGGCGAGCATCAGCAGGGTCGTCCGGGCTGCCCGTGACGTGGCATTGAAATGCTTGGAGATTCGGGAACACATTTGTGGCTATGCAGGAAGTGAGAGAGGAGGGGTTAGGAGGCCGTTTGGGGAGGGGGGCGCTGCCTCCATCACCCTTCTTGGGCCAAAAAATCCTCCCAGACTCTTAAACTGTTCCAGATGTTTCATCTCCAGCCGAAGCACATGCTCCCTTCCTTTAACCCCTCGCTCTGCAGTCCAAGTGGAGCCAGCACTGGCCTCCAAAGTGTCCATAACTCGGGCGATGAACCATTAGAAATCCAAGGAGCACCCTAAAAACTGTAATGCGCCCACGTCTGTAAGGCCCTCCCCGCTAATGCTGAGCATTAAGGTCTCGGAGGGACCTGCGCCGGTTTCCCGTCTGTTTGGTCACATAGTGACTGGCTCTTCTGTGCCCCCTGCAGGAGAAAGAGAAGAAGTACATGCTGCCGCTGGACAACCTGAAGATCCGAGATGTGGAGAAGGGGTTCATGTCCACAAAACACATCTTTGCCATTTTCAACACTGAACAGCGGTAAGTAGTTCCTAGGCAACCTACGGCACTCCAGCTGTTGTGAAACTACAACTCCCAGCATGTGTACTTCCTCTACTCCTCTCAGAACTCTTACAGAAAAGAATGGAGCCTGCTGGGAATTGTAGTTTCCCAACAGCTGGAGTGCCGATGGTTGCTGATCCCTACCCTACGAGATGAGGAGTTCTACCCCAATTTTAAATTTTTTTTAATTTTTTTTGTAAGCCTCTATTTTGGCAGTAGGTTATACACACAACGCACAATATACATAAAAACAAAGATAGGGGGCGCCATCACCTATAGAAAGGGAATTTTGAATACATTTCTTTTATAAAGATAAGTCCCCATGCACACGACAGTATCCGTTTTGCGGTCTGTGTGCTGTCGCCATTATACTTGCAGACCTGTTGTTTTCGATGGGTCTGTGATCCGCAGTTTGCGGACATAGTCTATATTTTTGTGGGACGGGCATACGGATGCAGAAAGTATACGTGTTCTTTCCGCATCCGTGTGTTCCGCAAAAGCATGAAACATGTCCTAGACTTTTTCGCAAATTGCGGACCCATTGCCCGCCGGTCGGCAAAAAATGTGGGTGCAACACGGACCGCAAAACATACGTTCGTGTGCATGAGGCCTTAAAGGGGTTCTCTCATCCCAATGGCATTTATCATGTAGAGAAAGTTAATACAAGGCCCTTACTAATGTATTGTGATTGTCCATATTGCCTCCTTTGCTGGCTGGATTCATTTTTCCATCACATTATACACTGCTTGTTTCCATGGTTACGACCACCCTGCTATCCATCCAGTGATGGCCGCACTTGCACACTATAGGAAAAAGAGAGGGTTGGGACCATGGGAGTATGTATAGGCTGGTACTTTTTCCTATAGTGTGCAAGCACGACCACCAACTGCTGGATTGTAGGGTGGTCGTGACCCTGGATACAAGCAGTGTATAATGTGATGGAAAGATGAATCCAGCCAGCAAAGGAAGCAATATGGACAATCACAATATATTAGTAAGTGCCTTGTATTAACTTTCTCTACATGATAAATGTCATTGACGTCAGAGAACCCCTTTAATTATACTGCTTGGACAGTGTATTGAATTCAGTATTCAGATAAGAGATCTTTATGACATTCACATGTCTGGTCATTCAGGGTCACAGAGAGCTGGGCATGCATGTGTGCAGCTTTCTCCATTGTAGTCTATGGCATTTACATGTCGCCTTTGAGATTTTGAGTTAACCCTCTGCGCCCACATCCCAGTCTGTCCGCCCTTACAGCCAATACTTCGAAATGAAGACCTGAAGCAATTTTGCAAATAGTGTTGAATAAAAATCTGCCGCTTTGTGCGTACAGCTCTTATGCAGACCCGTGTGTTTCCATGGTTACTGAATGCACACCCTATGCGTTGTGATCCTGCAGTAATGTCTGTGTCGCGCTTTGTGCGGTAGATTAGCAGGAGGCAGGCGGCATGTGTACAGGAGCGAGAGCCCCCTTCTGGGTACTTTTATATGGAGACTGACTGAACGCCTTCCTCTCCTGTCATTCCAGGAACGTATACAAGGACCTGCGTCAGATAGAACTTGCCTGTGACACCCAGGAGGACGTGGACAGCTGGAAGGCCTCTTTCCTCCGAGCCGGGGTCTACCCTGAAAGAGACCAGGTACAAGCCACAGATGACCCTGGGCTTAAACTGTATTAGACCTGTATGCAGCAAGGGATGTCTGATTGGGATCCTTAGTCATTGAACCATTAACTGGGACAGTATCGATGTCCTGTAGTCATGTGACATGTAGAGTGTGGTATAGATGCCCTGTAGTCATGTGACATTTAGAGGGCGTGGTATGGATGCACTGTGTAGTCATGTGACATTTAGAGGGCATGGATGCACTGTGTAGTCATGTGACATTTAGAGGAAGTGGTATGGATGCCCTGTAGTCATGTGACATTTAGAGGGCGTGGTAACGATGCATTGTGTGGTCATGTGACATGTAGAGGGCGTGGTATGGATGCATTGTAGTCGTGACATGGAGAGGGCGTGGTATGGATGCTTTGTGTAGTCATGTGACATGTAGAGGGCGTGGTATGTATGCACTGTGTAGTCATGTGACATTTAGAGGGCGTGGTATGGATGCACTGTAGTCATGTGACATGTAGAGGGCGTGGTATGGATGCATTGTGTAGTCATGTGACATGTAGAGGGCGTGGTATGGATGCACTGTGTAGTCATGTGACATGGAGAGGGCGTGGTATGGATGCGCTGTAGTCATGTGACATGGAGAGGGCGTGGTATGGATGCTTTGTGTAGTCATGTGACATTTAGAGGGCGTGGTAATGCATTGTGTAGTCATGTGACGTTAAGAGGGCGTGGTATGGATGCACTGTGTAGTCATGTGACATTTAGAGGGCGTGGTATGGATGCACTGTAGTCATGTGACATTTAGAGGGCGTGGTATGGATGCACTGTGTAGTCATGTGACATTTACAGGGCGTGGTATGGATGCACTGTGTAGTCATGTGACATGTAGAGGGCGTGGTATGGATGCGCTGTGTAGTCATGTGACATGTAGAGGGCGTGGTATGGATGCGCTGAGTAGTAATGTGACATGTAGAGGACGTGGTATGGATGCTTTGTGTAGTCATGTGACATGTAGAGGGCGTGGTATGGATGCACTGTAGTCATGTGACATTTAGAGGGCGTGGTATGGATGCGCTGTAGTCATGTGACATGTAGAGGGCATGGTATGGATGCGCTGTGTAGTCATGTGACATGTAGAGGGCGTGGTATGGATGCGCTGTAGTCATGTGACATGTAGAGGGCGTGTTATGGATGCGCTGTGTAGTCATGTGACATGTAGAGGGCGTGTTATGGATGCTCTGTGTAGTCATGTGACATGTAGAGGGCGTGGTATGGATGCGCTGAGTAGTAATGTGACATGTAGAGGACGTGGTATGGATTCTTTGTGTAGTCATGTGCAGGGCTGTGGAGTCGGAGTCGAGGAGTCGGAGGCAATTTTGGGTACCTGGAGTCGGAGTCGGCAAAAAATGGACCGACTCCGACTCCTACTAGATTTAAATTGGAATAAAAAAAAATTGGAATAAAAAAAAAAGCAAGTTTAAATGTCCCAATTCAGATAAAGTTATTAATTACTTCTCTACTGTAAGAATAAAGGCCAATGCATGCAGTGCGTCACTTTACCGCTAAACAAAGACGTTAAGTGACCGTGAAGAAGCTTTTCATATGCTTTACTATGCAGTTAAAGGGACACTGACAGGCTGATATATCTGCTGGTATTCATCAGAGGATTAGGAATACAACTAGACGACTGTTACCCCCAGTTGAGGTTTACTTGTGTTTAAAAACGTTTTAATCCATATGCAAATTCTCTACCTTTGTGCCCAAGGGGGCAGGCGCACATGTAGAGTACTGGCAGCACTAGACAGGACTAGGTAGCGAGGAGGAAGAGAGAAAGCTGGCACAGCCTCAGCATAGCCAGACGAGGCTGCTGCCAGCACTCTACACGTGCGCCTGCGCAGGAATTCAGTGTTCGGCTAGCCTGAAAAAAAAGGCCAGTGCAGTGAATAATAACGAGGGGAACAGCGCTGGGAAGCTGTACTTCGGGCGCGGCTGGGCACAAAGCCGCAGGAGACGCTGCACCATTGGGCACAAAGATAGTGAATTTGCATACAGATTAAAATGTTTTTTAAACACAAGTACAGCTTAACTGGGGGTAACATTAGTATAGTTTTATTCCTAATTCTCTGATGAATACCAGTATATATATATATCTTTAGCTGGAAAATCAGCCTGTCAGTGTCCCTTTAAGGAGCGGCAATACTTCCACTTTCCATTGTCTTGTGGTCTGCTGTTACAGAGAACCCATGGTTATCCTCGCCTCTCACTGATAACTGATTAAGGACTGGAGACATTTGTATAAGTGAAGGGAATGGATAGTCAATAGTCAAGACTGAAGCTGTAAACCATTTAAAAAACTGCTATCATTCAGCTAAGGCTATAAAACATGTAAACTCAGATTGTTAGCTTAAATTTTAAACATGACTATGGGATTCTACTAGGAAAATCATATTTTAAAATAAATGCCCCTTCCCCTGCCCCTTCCTGGATCCTCCCACTGCTCTATCTTCAGCAGAAGATCAGCACACAAAGGAGAAGGCAGCAGCTTCTGCTCAACTACCTCTCTGTGCTAGAGGAGATTAGAAGAACTTGGTGGAACAACTTCGTATTTGCATATTAAATACAGAGGAGTCGGAGTCGGAAGTTTCAAAATCTGAGGAGTCGGACAATTTATCTACCGACTCCACAGCCCTGGTCATGTGACATGTAGAGGGCGTGGTATGGATGCACTGTAGTCTTGTGACATTTAGAGGGCGTGTAATGGATGCGCTGTAGTCATGTGACATTTAGAGGGCGTGGTATGGATGCGCTGTGTAGTCATGTGACATGTAGAGGGCGTGGTATGGATGCGCTGTAGTCATGTGACATGTAGAGGGCGTGGTATGGATGCGCTGTAGTCATGTGACATGTAGAGGGCGTGGTATGGATGCACTGTAGTCATGTGACATGTAGAGGGCGTGGTATGGAGGCACTGTAGTCATGTGACATGTAGAGAGCGTGGTATGGATGCACTGTAGTCATGTGACATGTAGAGAGCGTGGTATGGATGCACTGTAGTCATGTGACATCATGTAGAGGGCGTGGTATGGATGCCCTGTAGTCATGTGACATCATGTAGAGGACGTGGCATGGATGCCCTGTAGTCATGTGACATCATGTAGAGGACGTGGCATGGATGCCCTGTAGTCATGTGACATGTAGAGGGCGTGGCATGGATGCCCTGTAGTCATGTGACATGTAGAGGGCGTGGTATGGATGCACTGTAGTCATGTGACATCATGTAGAGGGCGTGGTATGGATGCACTGTAGTCATGTGACATCATGTAGAGGGCGTGGCATGGATGCCCTGTAGTCATGTGACATCATGTAGAGGGCGTGGCATGGATGCCCTGTAGTCATGTGACATCATGTAGAGGGCGTGGCATGGATGCACGGTGTAGTCATGTGACATGTAGAGGGTGTGGTATGGATGCACGGTGTAGTCATGTGACATGTAGAGGGCGTGGTATGGATGCACTGTGTAGTCATGTGACATGTAGAGGGCGTGGTATGGATGCGCTGTAGTCATGTGACATGTAGAGGGCGTGGTATGGATGCTCTGTAGTCATGTGACATGTAGAGGGCGTGGCATGGATGCCCTGTAGTCATGTGACATGTAGAGGGCGTGGCATGGATGCACTGTAGTCATGTGACATGTAGAGGGCGTGGCATGGATGCACTGAGTAGTCATTAGATATAGTGTGTGATGTTGGGGGTTGTGAGGCACTACTATGAGTTTTTTTTTTTTCTTCTGACCCTCAGACAGAAAATGAAGACGAAGTCCAGGAAAACACGTTCTCCATGGACCCTCAGCTGGAAAGACAGGTGGAGACCATCCGAAACCTGGTGGACTCCTACATGGCAATTATCAATAAGTCCATCCGTGATCTCATGCCAAAGACCATAATGCACCTCATGATTAATAATGTGAGTTTCCGGTGTACCAGTCAGAGCACGTTCCTGTGGGGCACCTCCATGGCACGCTGGGCCGGGGCCCGCTCAGTGACCCAGGATTTAGTCATTTCCCTCTTTGACGTTTTTATTTTCTTCTGCAGACAAAAGACTTCATTCACTCGGAGCTGCTGGCGTTTCTGTACTCCTCCACTGACCAGAACAGCCTTATGGAGGAGTCTGCGGACCAGGCTCAGCGACGAGACGAAATGCTCAGGATGTACCATGCACTGAAGGAGGCTCTGAATATCATTGGTGACATTACCACTAGCACCATCACCACCCCTGTCCCCCCACCGGTGGACGACGGCTGGCTGCAGAACTCCAGCAGCGGACACAGGTCTGTGCCATAGGGTCATCTTCACATTGGTAGCCCTGTCCGCTGGAATGCGGCGCCAAGCTTATTCCGTTTTCTTGTATGCTTTTTGTATTAAAGGAGCCACCTTCTAACAAAAAAAAAAAATCCTACACCCTAACCTTGTGGGAGCTAGTCCAGCAAATACCAGGCCCCCTGATGTCTAACCTTAGCGCCCCGGTTCATGCAGCCCATGAATCCAGTAGCAGTCACGTGATCAGTATCTGATCGTGGGGGTCCGACACCCAGGACCCCCGCCGATCAGCTGTTTGAGAAGTTAGTGGTGCTCCCAGTGGCTAGGCCGGTGATGTGACGTTGGTCGGTCACATGTCCTAGGAGAAGCTCGGCCCCATGATACCAAACGCAGCCACTATACAATGTACGGCGCTCTGCTTGGTGATCTGCGAGAGGTCTGTGGCGCTGGCAGGGGCACCGCTGCCTTCTCAAACAGCTGGTCAGTGGGGGGCCCCACCGATCAGCTACTCATGACCTATTCAGAGAATAGGTCATCAGTTCCAATCTCGAAAAACCCTTTTAAGGTTTTCAAGATCCCTGCTTGCTGTCATTGTTAAAATCCAGTGGGTAGAAATCTTCCCTGGTCATATGATGGAGGCCCAGGTGCTCGGCCTGTTATCAGAGCTCTGCTATAAGTGCCCCCTGTGGTCAGCCTCCCGGGGGTAAACTATGAAGGTTCCTATTGATTGACAGCAAGCAGAGATCTTAAAAGCCCATGAGGAATCGATGCAAAAAAAACTCCCAAATGTATAAACTTTTATGTGACCTTTCATACTTCCTGTATTGATTCCAGACAGTTTTTCAAGCTCCTTAGGTTATAGAAATTGTGGGGTGAAGAATTCATCTAGAAAGTATAAAGGGGAAGATTGTATAACTTCTCATTATACATTGAATCAGCTTTATTTGTATGAAGACGCCGAACGATTCTTTCCTCCTTATATTGCTGTCATAGGAACGGTATGCTTGCTCTGAGGTTGCCACGGTAGCGTCCACAGACTTCTGTGCATGGACTTCCTGTCACATGACACAGAGGAGATGACAATGTTGCACAGTATCAGGCTGCGTTACCCATTGAGTAGTTTTGCTAATTTTTTACTTTTTGTAGGAATCTTAAAGGGGTTCTGAGTCCGGAGGGTCGGGGGACTGGGGTTGGTGCAACGTAAAGAAGAATAAAGCCTCCCCCGTCAGCGTTGTGCAGAGTGTCCGTCTCCCCTGCTTCAGGTCCTTGCTGGACCGGAAGCGTGACGTGCCCACATGCTTGTCCCAGATGCCAGCCACTGGCCTCAGCAGTGACCGAGGCACAGGAGCGGGCAGAAGGCGGGGTCAGTAATACCATTGAGCAGCTCAAAAACCCACCTAGCAGAACCAAATACCACAGTGCAGATTAATAGGCTGCCCCTCCCTGGTGGTCATCAATGGCTGCCACGTTCTGTGAGATCCGGGCCACAGCAGCATACCTGGACTTCCCCAAGTAATGACCGCTATAGTGCCCCCCAGTGGTCGTTACCGGAGTCCCATACCAAGTCACCATCTTCTGCTGACCACAGGCCCCTGTGCCTCATAGGCAGCTGTACAGTTGAACTAAGGAGGGCATCTGCAGCCACTGACCGGGTATACAAGTACCTGATGCTCCCGGTATTTATTACTGCTGAGGGTATCCTATCACTATGTACCAGGCGATGGGCAGAGAGGAGGGTGCAGGCAGCATTGGCCCACCTGGAAGCCCCTGCTTGTGCAGGAACGGCATTGAGCCACATATGGATGGCCGATTGGACTGAAAATCGGCAGAGACGGCATCCTGCTGCCAGACCCGGCTTGTGACCGGGGAAACTTTATTATATTTCTTTACTGTGCACTAGGCCGGACCCCTGACCCTTGCTTCCTGGTCTCAGAGAACTCCTTAAAGGTGCAGCATGTTCTGGAAACCCGCACTTACCTTATCTTTGCATTTCTTTTTTGTTTCCCCAGTCCAAATGTGCAGAGGAGACCGACTACCAACATCTTGCCTCCAAGCCGCCCGCCTGCGGTGAGGGGCCCAACTCCTGGGCCCCCACTCATCCCTGTACCTGCAGGAGGCACTGCGTATCCACCCATCCCATCCCGCCCTGGTTCTGGGGTTGCTTTCCCTGCTGCTAACAATGACCCATTCTCTGCACCTCCACAGATCCCATCCCGGCCAGCTCGTATACCCCCTGGTGTACCCCCCGGTGTGCCCAGGTAAGAAGCACCCCTCTGTTTTGCAGACTGGTAGTGCATGAGCTATAGACAATGTGAAGCTTAGGCACTGAGATCATTGCAGTGTTGTATCTCTGTACATGAATGATCTGCACAAAGCAACCGCTCATGATCCATAGTGAATCTCCGACTTCAGTGGTTCCCCCTTCTGTGAGCACGTTTGCTACATGTATTCTGTTCTGTGGATATTGGGGGTTCATGTTGGATACCCTGAATGATTTCTGCCTAATATACAGTATTAATCAGTCTGTCTCCATTACCTGACATAGAGATATAACCTAAATACAGTAGTGACTCTGTACATACATTACATTACTTATCCTATACTGATCCTGAGTTACATCCTGTATTATACTCCAGAGCTGTACTCACTATTCTGCTGGTGGAGTCACTGTGTACATACATTACATTACTTATCCTGTACTGATCCCGAGTTACATCCTGTATTATACTCCACAGCTGCACTCACTATTCTGCTGGTGGAGTCACTGTGTACATACATTACATATCCTGTACTGATCCTAAGTTATATCCTGTATTATACTCCAGAGCTGCACTCACTATTCTGCTGGTGGAGTCATTGTGTACATACATTACTTATCCTGTACTGATCCTGAGTTACATCCTGTATTATACTCTAGAGCTGCACTCACTATTCTGCTGGTGCAGTCACTGTGTACATACATTACTTATCCTGTACTGATCCTGAGTTACATCAGGTATTATACTCCAGAGCTGCACTCACTATTCTGCTGGTGCAGTCACTGTGTACATACATTACATTACTTATCCTGTACTGATCCTGAGTTACATCCTGTATTATACTCCAGAGCTGCACTCACTATTCTGCTGGTGCAGTCACTGTGTACATACATTACTTATCCTGTGCTGATCCTGAGTTACATCCTGTATTATACTCCAGAGCTGTACTCACTATTCTGCTGGTGGAGTCAGTGTACATACATTACTTATCCTGTACTGATTATACTCCAAAGCTGTACTCACTATTCTGCTGGTGGAGTCACTGTGTACATACATTACTTATCCTGTACTGCTCCTGAGTTACATCCTGTATTATACTCCAGAGCTGCACTCACTATTCTGCTGGTGCAGTCATTGTGTACATACATTACTTATCCTGTACTGATCCTGAGTTACACCCTGTATTATACTCCAGAGCTGTACTCACTATTCTGCTGGTGCAGTCACTGTGTATATACATTACTTATCCTGTACTGATCCTGAGTTACACCCTGTATTATACTCCAGAGCTGCACTCACTATTCTGCTGGTTGTTATTGGTTTGAGCCTCCCTAAGAGCTTGTCTGAGCTCCTGTAATAAAGGAGAACATTTTTATTACAACAGATCCAGAATTTGCATAGGGGGCTTTGTGCAGTCATTGCTTTGACAGGGAATGCTGCTCTGCTTGCTGTCAGTGAATGAGAACATTCTTCGGTCTGACCTTACCTACCCCTTTAACATGGACAGTGTATCTGATGCTTCATGTACCCAGACCTGCAGTGTGTCTACGTGATCCGGATAAAATCCACCTGATTGTGATCTCTGAAGCTGATCTGTTCATATATGACTTCCGCACCATAACCAACTTTCTCTCTTTCTGTCACTTCCCTATAACCTCACCTTTTTTTTATTTTTCGCCTTTTTGCAGCCGGAGACCTCCCGCCGCCCCCAATCGTCCCACCATAATCCGACCTGCAGAGCCCTCCTTACTAGACTAAGCCTCGGGAGGGGGCGATTAGAGCAAAGTTTTTCTGCCATTGCAATCCTTGTTTGGGAGAGGGGATTTATGCGCAGGGTGTTGGTCTCCGTTATCACAGACGCCGTGCCACCCGGGTGCCGAATCTGTCCTCGCTCTCGTCACCACCGCCGCTAGGAATAGACTTTATACACCTCCACGTGATCCGGCACAGAGCGAATGATTGTGTGTGCGGGCGGCTGCAGGTTCCTGCGATGGCGGCCATTCAGTATTTCCTTTACCATCAGTGATCTGCCATCTGTACCTCTTTCAGCTGTTGGGGGGACTACAACTCCCAGCATGCCCAGGCAGCTGCAGGAGTTATCGTTTCCCCCGACAGTGAGAGCGCCACTGGTGGCAGCCCACTGCATTGCAAGGGTTCAGTGAGAAGCAGAGTCTGTTTCTATGTCTGTAGTCAGATCAGTGAACTACAGGGTTAAATATAGTGTCGAGCGGGAAAAGTGTGACGTTAATGGGTGGGGGGGGGACTGCTAAAAGGGCATCTGTCAGCAGTTTTGTACCTATGAAACTGGCTGATCTGTTGTATGTGCGCTTGGCATCTGTGTTGGTCCCATGTTCCTATGTGCCCACATTGCTGAGAAAAATTATGTTTTACTATATGCAAATGAGCCTCTAGGAGCAATGGGGGCGTTACCATTACACCTATAGGCTCTGCTCTTTCTACAACTGCCGCACCGTCTGCATTTTGACAGGTCCAGGCAGTGTAAAAGTCATCACGCCCTGGCTGTGTCAAAGTGCAGAGGGCGTGGCAGTTGCAGAGAGAGCAGAGCCTCTAGGTGTAATGGTAACGCCCCCCGTTGCTCCTAGAGGCAGAATTGGATATATTAAAACATCATCTTTCTCAGCAATGCGGGCACATAGGAACATGGGACCAACACAGATGCCTTCAGCTGCCAAGTGCACATGTAACAGGTCAGCCAGTGTCATAGGGTCAGACCTGCTGACAGATGCCCTTTAACATCCACAGTGTGTAATATATGCGACCTCCGGCAAGTCCCGGTTTTAACACCCCTCTCCCCCTATTCCAAGCACGGGATATACTGATCTATGCTCATGAGATGAGTGTACAGTTTTTGGATCTTTCCAAAAAAAAAAAAAAAAAATTGCATTAATTTTCATATATATTTAACAGTCTCTATAAAAACCTATATCCTGTGAAGATTTATTTTTTCTCTTTCCACCAGAATTTAGAGTTGAATTCTCTATAAATCAGTGCCTTGTATACTGTGCGGGTGTGAGGGGTAGAGGAGAAGGGAGAGGCGGGCGAGGTTTACAATCATCCGCACCATGAAGATGGTGGTGGTGGTGGTGTCTAGACTTTGCAAACTGCTTGAAACGAACTGGGGCAGGATCTTCTGGTGCAGGTTTGGGTGGCATATCATAGCGGCCGCTGGGGGGAGGGGGTGGTATGAAAATACCTGACGTATCACTTAAAGGGGTTATTCCATGAACAACGTAAAAGATAAAAATCCTATAGTACATGACCCTCTCTTTCTAAATAAATAAAAAAAGCTAGAACCAGCCCTGTACGTCACATGGGACCAGCGATCTGCCCATGTGTTGCTCCATTTGTTCCTCTACATTTATTTCAAGCCGACGGCTCAGGGGCCATGTCCTTTCTGCTGGCAGTTGAAAGATGGAACTGAGCATGTGCGTCCACCTCAGTGAGCAGGACAGAGAAACTTGGAAAAGAGCAAACAGCAGGTGGCGCTGTACAGATGGATTTCAGGGAATAACTCGGTGGCTATGCTAAATTTTTAAGTACATTTTTAAATAAAGTATTCAGATCCAGGGTCTGGTTTTAAAAATGTAGAATATTTTCCGTGGGCCAACCCCTTTACACTAATCTGGATCTGCTAAAGCAAGGAATAAGATGAAGATTAACCCCAACTACCCGTCAATTGGCTCTAGTGAGGATAAGTGTCTAAGAGGTGCTGCTTCTCTCCAGCCGGCCTGGTCTAGTTCCTATAGAGCAGGGATGCCCAACCTGCGGCCCTCCAGATGTTGCAAAACTACAACTCCCAGCATGCCCGGACAGCCTACAGCTATCAGTCTACAGCAGGGCATTGTGGGAGTTGTAGTTTTATAACAGCTGGAGGGCCGCAGGTTGGGCATCCCTGCTATAGAGGATGTAGCCTTCATCTATCATCACTAGACATGGCTCCCAGCACCCTTGTACCCCAGCACTGTCCATGCACTTAAAGGAAAGTTCTGGTGATCCACGGTTACTCCATCTTGGTACGTGCCCCTCGCCTGCACAATGTAAAGATCTTTGGGCTGCCCGTTTTCCCTGTGACAGTGCAGCAGCTAACTGCGCGTCCCTGCCCCCGAGTACAAGCAGTTTGTACAGTCGCACACCAGCCCCTCCAGCGGACCTGTCAGCTGAGCACATGGGGGGCAGCAGGACTGGGGGGTTTGGGCTATGACTTGGGGTGTCCAGAATTGCTGCTTTCACTGTGTCCAGCACCAGAGGCTGCTGGAGTGGACGTCGGTGATACTACTCGACGGGCCGTCACCTGCAGGGGAGGTTCTGATCCAGTCCGTGCCTCGCCAGTGATAGAGGAAGCGTCATGGACTCTGAGTCTTTATATAGCTGTAAAGGAGCAGCTGGTTTGTTACCCCCGAGAAGAACTGTGTACAACTTACCTCCCTGATTCTGTACCTTATTAATAAACTAAAATAAAGGGAACTTTATCCTCCTGGTGGTCGGTGATTTCACTTTTCGGTGTCTGCCTCCTTACTACGGGTGTATTTATTCTCATGTGTTTCATGTGGCTATTACTATATCACATACCAACAATTACTCCTCCTATTTCTACATATAACCTCTCCTATATCTCCTCCTATTACTCCATATATCCTCCCCTATATCGCCTCCTATTACTCCATATAACCTCTCCTATATCTCCTCCTATTTCTACATATAACCTCTCCTATATCTCCTCCTATTACTCCATATAACCTCTCCTATATCTCCTCCTATTACTCCATATAACCTCTCCTATATCTCCTCCTATTACTCCATATAACCTCTCCTATATCTCCTCCTATTACTCCATATAACCTCTCCTGTATCTCCTCCTATTACTCTATATATCCTCTCCTGTATCCCCTCCTATTACTCCATATAACCTCTCCCATATCTCCTCCTATTACTCCATATAACCTCTCCTATATCTACTCCTATTACTCTATATATCCTCCCCCTATATCGCCTCCTATTACTCCATATATCCTCCCCCTATATCGCCTCCTATTACTCCATATAACCTCTCCTATATCTCCTCCTATTACTCCATATAACCTCTCCTATATCTCCTCCTATTACTCCATATATCCTCTCCTATACCTCCTCCTATTACTCCATATATCCTCTCCTATATCTCCTCCTATTACTCCATATATCCTCTCCTATACCTCCTCCTATTACTCTATATATCCTCTCCTATATCTCCTCCTATTACTCCATATACCCTCTCCTATATCTCCTCCTATTACTCCATATAACCTCTCCTATTACTCCATATAACCTCTCCTATATCCCTTCCTATTACTCCATATATCCTCTCCTATATCTCCTCCTATTATTCCATATAACCTCTCCTATATCTCCTCCTATTACTCATGTATCCTCTTCTATATCTCCTCCTATTACTCCATATAACCTCTCCTATATCTCCTCCTAATACTCCATATAACCTCTCCTATATCTCCTCCTATTACTCCATATATCCTCTCCTATATCTCCTCCTATTATTCCATATAACCTCTCCTATATCTCCTCCTATTATTCCATATAACCTCCCTCTATATCTCCTCCTATTACTCCATATAACCTCTCCTATATCTCCTCCTATTACTCATGTATCCTCTCCTATATCTCCTCCTATTACTCCATATAACCTCTCCTATATCTCCTCCTATTACTCCATATAACCTCTCCTATTACTCATGTATCCTCTTCTATATCTCCTCCTATTACTCCATATAACCTCTCCTATATCTCCTCCTATTACTCCATATAACCTCTCCTATATCCCTTCCTATTACTCCATATAACCTCTCCTATACCTCCTCCTATTACTCCATATAACCTCTCCTATATCTCCTTCTATTACTCCATATAACCTCTCCTATATCTCCTCATATTACCCATGTATCCTCTCCTATATCTCCTCCTATTACTCCATATAACCTCTCCTATATCTCCTCCTAATACTCCATATTACCTCTCCTATATCTTCTTTTACTCCATATATCCTCTCCTATATCTCCTCCTGTTACTCCATATAACCTCTCCTATTACTCATGTATCCTCTACTATATCTCCTCCTATTACTCCATATTACCTCTCCTATATCTCCTCCTATTACTCCATATATCCTCTCCTATATCTCCTCCTATTACTCCATATATCCTCTCCTATATCTCCTCCTATTACTCCATATAACCTCTCCTATATCTCCTCCTATTACTCCATATAACTTCTCCTATGTCTCCTCCTATTACTCCATTTAAGCTCTCTACTGTTTATGTCTCCCTATTACTCCATGTGACCCCTCCCCATATCACTATACTTTAAAGGGTTTTCCAGGTTTGTTTACTGTTGGTGACATATCCTCAGGATCGGTCATCAGTATCAGAGAGGTGGGTATCTCATCTGCCGATCAGCTGTTTGCGGCCTCCTTGCAGCTCACCATGCACGGTGTATTGTATACGACCCCTTGACTAGGACCAGTCTTAGTAGGATGTGGCACTCGGGTGCTCGAGTTGTGGGGTCCCAACCGAGTAGTGATCAATATAGAAAATAAACTTCGGTACTCCTTAAGATTTGATTGTTTTTATTTGGTTTTCATATGTAAAGCAACTTAAAGTTTGCCTATGAAAACCAAATAAAAATAAGCACAATACTTCAGACTAATCTTAAAGCCGAAGTTTTTCTTTATTGACTTGGACTAGGACTCACCTGCGCGCCACGGCCTCTTCAAACAGCTGATTGGTGCGGTTGCAGGGTGTCCGATCCCCGCCAATCTGTTATTGATCTATCCTGAAAATCGCGGACAACCGCTTTAATTACATGGCATTACACCTCACTAGTTGCATTTAAAGCTACTCTCTGGACATGAGCTGATGCTTCGTCCACATTCCCCCCGCTCCATTCCACCAGCGGGGGGCGCTTCTGTACATGGCTCCGTCACGGAGTTCCTTGGTGTCTTGGTGCAGATCAATCCTGCATTTTCTTTCCCTGCGGGAAGTGCCATAGACATGAGTTATTTCCTGTACAGATTCCTTGGCACTCTGTGAAAATCGTTGCCCAAGAGCTGACAGTGCAGGCTTTGTAAGAGGCCTACGGCAAGACATCAGTGATTTCCTTACCAGGGCGGTTGGGGGAAAAAATATAATATGCAGAACCTGGGGCATGGAGCAGTTAGGGAATCTAGGTCTAAGCATATGATTCTCTCCATTTGTTTTCTAATGTATATATACACTCAGCAGCCAATTTGATGAGGCAGAGCTGCAGGGTAAAGTATGGTGCAAGACAGCAGTAACCTGAGTGTCTGATAAGAGAAGGTGGATTTCAGACAACGTCAGGATGCCAGAAGACGCTGTAGCCAACCTGGAGTCTTTAAATACAGCTCTGCAGTAACTGAGCAGAACTAAGGCCTAATTCACACGTCCGTAGTGTTTTGCGGATCCGCAACACACCTTGCCACCAGCCCTATAGAGATGCCTATACTTGTCCCCAGCATGCTATATATTATTGCGGAGCCGCCGTCCGCAAGATCGGCGGCGCTCTCCGCATTCATCACGTCCCCATTCAAAATAAATGCGTCCGCACCCGTTCCGTAGATTTGCGGAATGGGTGCGGACGAACATTGCGGATGTGTGAATAGGGCATAAAACTCTGCCAAGCAGTCAACCATTGCCAGAGTGTGGAGAGGTGTGTCCATTCAGCAGTCTCGTGCGGGGGTCCAAATCCATGTTCACATGTGTGGCAGCAAGGGTCAGGATGTGAAGTAAGGCTCCATTCACACGTCCGCAATTCTGTTCCGCATTTTGCGTAACAGAATTTTTGGACCCATTCAGTTCTATGGGGACACACTATGTCCCACCCGGATCCGTAATTGCGGACTGCACTTCCGTTCCGCCAAAAAAAAAAGGACATGTCCTATTCTTGTCTGCAGTTGCGGACAAGAGAAGGCATTTTCTATGCGAGTGCCAGCGATGTGCGGTCCGCAAAATGCGCACGGATGTGTGACTGGACCCTTAGACCAGTGTTTCCCAACCAGTGTGCCTTCAGCTGTTGCAAAACTACAACTCCCAGCATGCCCGGACAGTCTTTGGCTGTGCGGGCATGCTGGGAGTTGTAGTTTTGCAACAGCTGGAGGGACACTGGTTGGGAAACACTGCCTTAGACGACACTGCACTTCTAGCTACCTCTATCCATAAAAGGTGATCGCCGTATGCCCTAGATTCACCTATAGGGAGGGCAAGTCCTTTGTCAGGACCACCATTATAAAGCCGGAGCAGAGTGCAACAACACACAATGCCCCTGGAAGACCCAGTCCATTTATAGGCAGCCTATTGATTTCTATGGGTAACATATAATACTTATTATTTCCTGTGGTGTAGTTTTTTTTTTGGGGAACGGCCATTATATTGTAGTCTTTCTGACCAATTATCTCTACCCCGTCCAAGCAGGCACCAAAATTGAGGTCACATGTAGCACGTCCTGTTAGGAATTGCAAAACTGGGGCCCAACTCCAGTCAAGTGAATGCAATACCAGTCCCAGCCTAAGACCAAAGAGGCGCTGCTGCCCCTGTACCACCTATGTTTACCATGACCCCCATTTTACCCTCCGTTGATTGCTGCCATTAAGCCTTAAACCGCCACCAAAAAGTGGCTGTTTAAGGTGTTCTGTGGAGACAAATTTTATCTAGTGAAACGCGTTGCACTACTGTATATTTATTGGAAGAGTCCCTGAACAATAGGATATTCACAGGATGTCCCCCATTCTGCTTAAACCTCTAGTGATCACCTGTAAATTGATGAGGGAACCTGGCAGCGCCACCACAGGAAGACATGAAGCATTACACAATCTCCCAATATAATCAATGGGCTATTTGTATAATACATGAACAGGCCGGGTCCTCCAGAGTGAAGACATTCTTTCACATTAAACGGCAGAAAAGTGATCTCAAAGGGTTTGTCCCATCTGAGACATTTATAGCGTGTTGCTAGGACCAGTCCGTCCGCGTCGCCTCCAACCCAAACTTTTCTGAATGCCAACCCCCCACCCTGGAGGGTGCCCGTCATTAGTTTAAAAATGGAAGGAACAGGACAGCTTCCTTGTCCAAGATGGGTTTCACCAATCTTAAAGGAGTCCACATCTGACCTATTCATGTTTTGCCACTTGGCTGAGCTGCAATACCACACACAACCTGTGTACAAGTGTGGTGCAGTTTCAGAAAGAAAGCAGCCATTTTTTTCTAATTCTTTGCCAGCCTCCCATTGAAGAGGTTGTTCAGAAGGAGGCAATAATGGGGAAACGAATCATATGACGGCTAACGATCAAGGCTGGGACTGGCGCTGAAAGTTCCTCTAGAATGCTGACTAGAGGGGGAGGTGAACAGTCATAATGACTATAAGTGATAATTGGGACTCCACTAGGGGGAGCTTACTGAAGATGAGGTTATGTCTACACCTTGGTAGGTGTATTCAGTGAGCTCCCCCTAGTGGTGACTGCTGCCAGCCTGAATTGTATAATTTAATTAATTACATAGTTTTTTGAGCTTTGTATAAGAAAAACAGAACTGCAACCTCCTATAATGTTAAATTAATCCCTACGTGATCAATCTCTCAGTCCATATTTCTTGCCAGAGGTAAGATGATCGTTTCTTTCCCCGTGTGCCTGTTAAGTTAATGTATAACACTAATATCTTTCTTCATGATCTACTTGCACGGAGACCTACATTCTTGTTAAGGGTAGGACATTAGATATACATAATTATAGGTCTGATTATATGTAGCTGAGGTTACGCAGCTCTGGCAAAAACTAGAGGCCTCCAAGAGGTATCCCAGGACCAGCAAATACACAGGTCAGGCATAACATTAAAGCCAGCTGTAGTTCACCCTTGTGCCACCAAAACAGCTCTGACCCATTAAGACATGAACTCTGCAAGACCTCTGATGGTGTCCTGTGGTATCTGACACCAAGACGTTGGCAGCAGATCCTTGAAGTCCTGTAAGTTGTGGCCTCTGTGGTTCAGACTTGTTTTTACAGCAAAACCCATAGATGTGATTGAGAAAGCATCACGCCATCATCATCATTCATGCCATGTTCCTCAAGCCATTCCTGAACCATTAGTGCTGCTGTGGCCGGGACATTAGGGAATACCACTGCCATGAAGATTGACAATTTTTTTTGTCAGAACGTGTTCCTTGTTGAAGTATTCAAATTACTACAAAACATTTTAATAGCTACTCTCCCTTTAGCAAGTTCCTCAGGGGCGGAGTCTTAGTGTGAGCATTGGTGGACATGTAACTGATGGTTACTTGCTATCAAAATTTACAAAAGTGGACCTCAATGGAATTTTTGGAGGTGTAGCATTATCTAGTTCTGCCCCTCAGGGTCATTTGCTGTAGTTGACACCTTATTGTTTGCCTAACATCCCAAGTTGTAACCCTTTTCATAATACCACTGATGATTCAGTCCTGGTTTTGGTTGAAAAAACTCTCCCTTTAGCAGGTTCCTCAGGGGTGGAGTCTTTGTGGGAGCAAAATAGCCATTTCCTGTTACTGATGGTTGCTTGTTATCAAAGTTTACAAAGTGACCTCAAGTGTATTTTTAGAGGTGCAGCATTATCTAGTTTTGCCCCTCAGGGTCATTGCTGCAGTTGACACCTCATTATTTGAGTAACAGCCTAAGTCAGGCATGTCCAAACTCTGGCCCTCCAGGTGTTGCAGAACTACAACTCCCATCATGCTCTTCTGTAGGTTGATAGCTGTAGGTTGTCCAGGAATGATGGGAGTTGTAGTTTTGCAACATCTGGAGGGCCGGAGTTTGGACATGCCTGGCCTAAGTTGTAACCCTTTTCATAACACCACTGATGATGGGATCCAGTCCTGGTTTTGGTGGAAAATAATATATTATGCTGACTTTACGCAGCCATACAGCAGGTTTTAAGGTGATCTAAGTATGGGGGAGAAGAAAGAATGGTTAATCCGTATAAAATATGGAAAGAACTGAGCTACTACTCATGATCAGGTGTGCAACATACTATAGAGCAGGGATGGCCAACCTGAGGCTCTCCAGCTGTTGCTAAACTACAACTCCCAGCATGCCCAGACTGCCTACAGCTAGCAGCCTACAGCAGGGTATGGTGGGAGTTGTAGTTTTACAACAGCTGGAGAGCCGCAGGTTGGCCATGCCTGCTATAGAGTCTTAAACCCATGGTATCCAGAAATTTCAGGGCTATTATTGAAAACAAGCCACAATAACTATTGACCATTCCCTGTCACCCAAGTCTTCAACAATTGTAAAATTATAATAGAAAGATGCAATCCTATTAAAACATTCCTCTCCTCTGGGGCGGATCTAATATTCCTATATGTTTCCTATAAGAAAGGAATTTGCTTTGGTTACACGCCTCATGGTTTATTCCAGATAAACAACTATTGAGTCTCCATTTTTGTTTCTATGCAGAAGACCACCTCCGACAACTCCAGCCAAGTATCAGTTTTGGTGACAACATCCTCCTGTAAGGGATACATCGGGTCTCCTCTATGGATTTGCCTTGTCTGCTTTATTAGCCTTCCACTGTCCACAAATGGATTTACAGGAGACCATCTCAGTCTACTCAAGGAAT
The DNA here is from genome assembly GCA_033119425.1 of Bufotes viridis. Lineage (NCBI taxonomy): Eukaryota > Metazoa > Chordata > Amphibia > Anura > Bufonidae > Bufotes > Bufotes viridis. The sequence goes on from CM065590.1 coordinate 35,468,836, forward strand.
GCATCAACTTTTTTGGACCAACACCTGAGGTTCCATGAAGCGTCGACATTGTCCAAGACAAGGGGCTAGACCAGTATGGCCGTCATATGTGACCCTCCACTCTGTCCACTTTTACCTATATGACCAAGTAGTTCTTTGGTCACCCAGGTCTTAAAGAAACTGTGGTATGTGATGCCATCATTTCCAGAAGCCCAGTATGGAGGCTTGGTGGTGTCTACTTCTGAGGTTTGCTTCTTTCAGGTGTACACTGTATATTTGGGGATCTCGAAACGGAGACAATACCCAAGGCTGCCTTTGTGGTGCAGTCTACGTTGGGGTGGGATTTGTAAAATGAGTCATACACCATATACACTGGGAGATTGTTTTTATGATACTTGGCACTAGAACGTCTATTTTGGCTCAGAAAACTGGGGATTGGTGGTTATCCTAATTTCCGAACAATGGACGTCAAGAACAGCCTGAATTTTCTCGACCTGGAAATCCATCAAGGACCAATGTCTATATTGGTGGTCTTCAACCCGCGGGTCTCCAGCTGTTGTAGTACTACAACTTCCATGGAACAGCTAGAGATCCACAGGTTGGAGACCACTGGATCTATATTGTAGTTGATAAGATTATATTATGAGAATCACGGGGAGAAGATGCTTGTACAAACTAACAAATTCTGTATAATGTATAAGATGGTTAAATTAGAGAGTCTCTTCTTAATAAAATCTTTTACCCACCATCTATTGGTGTAATGTCTTATAAGGAGCTAGAAACTGTCACTAAATACAAGTCTTCAAGTCATGCTTTTCCATCAAGTTTTTACTAATTCTATTTGCCATCAGTTCTCGGTATGGGAGGGTCCACTTCTGGGAAAACCTTGGAAAATTTGGCTCTTGTAACCCCTAATCACCAGTTTCCTATATAAGTCAATAGAGAGGTGGCTGCAGTTCTGCATAGCCCTCTCCGTTGAGTTCTATGGTAGTTGAATAAGATAAGCTATTGGCTTGTAAGTGGAATGCGGATGCTGAGAATTGGTCAGCGAGGGGTTATGTGACCCCAATACTCCCGATAAGTGAGGCATTTATAAATGTTTACGATGAGAATACTACTTTAATTACGTCTGTTCCTGAGAAAGCTTGATAACTTATATGGCCAGCACAGACGATCTTATATTATTGGGTATTATTTGATTTTAGAAAACATTCCTTAACCCTGGGAACACACCTAAGCGTTTTTCAGCGCGTTCAAACGCGCTGAAAAACGCACAGCAAGTGAAAACCCATGTATTCCAATGGACATGGTTCACACTTGAGCGTTTTACAGCGCGTTTGAACGCGCTGAAAAACGCCAAACGCAAACGCTTGTGCATGAGCTTCTTTGGGGCGTTTGCACCCATTGAAAAGCATGGGAACGCGCATATAAGAAAATATGCGCGTTTTCCGCTTTAAAAACGCGCATATGATCGCGCGTTTTTGTGGTAAAACCCAGCAGAAAGGCAGAATCTCCACCCACCTTTGCTGGGTGGGGATTCTTTTTTTCTGTAAGCTGTCAATCAAAAAAACGCCCCAAATACGCGCGTTGCAAAAATACAAAAACGCCGAAAAAAACGCACGTTTTCCATGGAAAAAATGCTCAAAAAAACGCCTGATCCAAAAACGCCTAGGTGTGTTCCCAGCCTAAAAGAAACCTGTCGTCAACTTTGTGCTGCCCATCCTAACGGCAGAATAAAGTAGAGACAAGTGAGATGATTTCGACCGTCTGTCATTTATAAGTTAAAAGTAAGTGGTTGCCGAGAACCAACATCACAATCATTGCAGACTGGGCCTGGAAAGAGTCAAATCTACCTGAGAAGAGTCCTGGTTATTCATGAATTCCTGCTCTCCCCCCACCTGCTGAGGATTGACCGGCTTCTACCTAGTTTTCTCCCTTTCTCTCTAGGAGAGAACTGCCAATCATCAGCAGATGGGCGAGAGAGCAGGAGATTATAATAACCAGGACTCTTCTCAGGTAGATTTGACTCTTTTCTAGGCCGGGGCTGCAATGATTATGATGCTGGTTCCTCCGCAACCACTTACTGTATTTTCTGGTGTATAAGACTACTTTTTAACACATGAAAATCTTCTCAAAAGTCGGGGGTTGTCTTATACGCCGGGTGTTGTTTTATAAGCCAGTATACGGCGTGCTGAAACTTTAGAGGACCTTTCACCGGTCCAACGATTGTTAGATAATGATATGTACCGGTATGTGTAGAGCAGCGCCCAGGGATAATAGTAAGTGCAGGGAGATCCCTGGGCGCCGCTCTACACATACATATCATTATCTAACAATCGTTGGACCAGTGAAACGTCCTCTTTACTTCCTAGCAGACTGAAGAAGCTGTCCTTCTCCAGCTTTAGGGACAGGCGCCCTCCAGCTGAGCCACCGTGCGCTGCATCCCGGCCAGCCGCTCCTGAAGCAGCCCCCGACAGGGAGGTCTGGGCAGGCAGGGAGAGCTGACCCACCCAATTTTTATTTGGTGTGCGTTAGAAGAGGGGTAGTCTTATACAGTGAGTATAGCCCAAACCCCATATTTTAACAGGAAAAGTAGGGGGTCGTCTTATACACCGGAAAATGGTACTTTTAGCTCATGAGTGACACACCGCTGAAATCAGCATTTCTGTCACTATTTTATGCGGCCCTCAGTGAGGTCAGCATAAGGTGGATGACAGGTTCCCTTTAAGGGGGTTGTGCAAGAATAGAGGGGTTTTGGCAAACCCCCCAACTGGGCCGGATCTGTAAAGGGAAGCTTACTTACCTGCTTCCCGGCACTTGCTCCCCGCTCCGTCTCCTCCTGGCCTGCGATGCGCTGCTGGGCTCCCTTAATGTCAAAATCCGGGTTTCACATCACCCGCAGCCAATCACTCGCTGCGACTGTCATGACATAAAGGGATCTGGTCACCAATGGGGGGAGCGATTGGCTGCGGTGATGTCAAACCTGATGTTTACAGCATCGCAGGCCTGGAAGAGAATGAGCCAGGTAGCAAGTAAGCTTCCCTTTACAGGTCAGGCAAAGTGTGGAGCAGTTTGCCAAAATTTTCGGCCCCCCCTATTCTTTCACAACCTGTTTAAAGGGATTGTACCACAACATTTTTTTTAAGCCAGTACCTGGATTTAAGTATTTTTGTAATTGCTGATAATTAACAATTTAGCATAGCCAGTGAGCTATTCAATAAAATGTATCTGTACAGCGCCACCTGCTGTTTGTTCTTTAACTTTTTTTTTTTTATCCACCTCATGGGGGTCGCACGTGCTCAGTTTAAATCATCAACTGTCACCTACCATAACTGCCTAAACTGCCGGCCTAAAATAAATCGAGCAAAGCAATTGGACCAATGAATGTGAAGATCTCTGGATCCATGCGAGGTACGGGGATGGTTCTAGCTTCTTTAGAGATTGTCGTGCACTATAGGATGTCTGATTTTCATTTTAAATTTTTTTTTACATCTATCATGGCATGGCCCCTTTAAAGGAACAGTCCAGGAAGCGGGTCGGACAGACATCCCCTCTTAGAATCCGTGTCATGGTCTGCCCCTTTAGGCATTATATTAAGATGTTTGATTGTATGTCACATGTTGAGAAAAGCGCAGACAAGTATTTAAGCAACAACTTGAATGCAAATAGTTAATTATCTGATAATTTAAGGGGGGGGGGGGTAAAGGTACATTTTGCTTCTCTGGACGACATCCATCACATATGTTGTAACCTATGAAAAGAACCAGTGGGACGATAATTATTTTTTATTATGATCAGTTTGATCAGGCGTCCAATGCCTTCCGCAGTCCTCATCCATTTTGAGGACTACCAGTTCATGGACCCCACTACTGTTTTAAAGTGGTGACCCTACATTAAAGAAAACTAGTAGGTATAGGCCCCTTTCACACAAGCGAGTTTTCCATGCGGGTGCAATACGTGATGCGAACGAATAGCACCCTCACGAAATCCAGACCCATTCATTTCAATGGGTCTGTGTACATGAGCGTTTTTTTTTTTCACGTATCAATTCTGCTTTGCGTGAGAATCGCAGCATGTTCTATATTCTGCGTTTCTTATGCAGTTCTGGCCCCATTGAAGTGAATAGGGCTTGTTTGAAAAACACAGTGCACCCTGAAGTGCGGGTGCGATGCGTTTTTCACTGATGGTTGCTAAGAGATTTTGTTTGTAAACCTTCCGTTTTTTATCATGTGCATGAACGCATCAAAACACATTGCACCCGGGTGGAAAAAAACTGAACGCAGTCGCAGACAAAACTGACTAAACCTGCTTGGAAAATGTGAGTTTTACTGAGCGCATCCGGAGCCAATCCATATAGTTTATGTGAAGGAGGCCATAGAGTTAATGATCGTGTGAGTTCTGTTGTGCTGCATGAGCCAAGATACACCTCCTTCACACCCCCAAGACCAAAGGAAAGATTGTAGACCACTGACACTGAGCAGTGATAAACAAAAAAAAAAAAGGGAGGGTTAAATGAGGATTGGTGATGTCACACAATGATGAGGGAGGCAGGAAGAACAGTGATGCCACAATGGGGAAGCAGGGTTATCTGGGTAGGACCGGTGATGTCACAATAAGGAGGCAGGGTTATCTGGGGAGGACCGATGATGTCACAATAAGGAGGCAGTGTTATCTGGGGAGGACCGATGATGTCACAATGAAGAGGCAGGGTTATCTGGGGAGGACCGATGATGTCACAATAAGAAGGCAGGGTTATTCTGGGGAGGGCCGGTGATGTCACAATGAAGAGGCAGGGTTATCTGGGGAGGACCGATGATGTCACAATAAGAAGGCAGGGTTATTTTGGGGAGGGCCGGTGATGTCACAATTAAGAGGCAGGGTTATTCTGGGGAGGGCTGATGATGTCACGATAAGAAGGCAGGGTTATTCTGGGGAGGGCTGATGATGTCACGATAAGAAGGCAGGGTTATTTTGGGGAGGGCCGGTGATGTCACAATTAAGAGGCAGGGTTATTCTAGGGAGGGCTGGTGATGTCACAATAAGGAGGCAGGGTTATTCTGGGGAGGGCTGGTGATGTCACAATGAAGAGGCAGGGTTATTCTGGGGAGGGCTGGTGATGTCACAGTAAAGAGTCAGGGTTATCTGGGGAGGGCTGGTGATGTCACAGTAAAGAGTCAGGGTTATTCTAGGGAGGGCTGGTGATGTCACATTGAAGAGGCAGGGTTATCTGGGGAGGGCTGGTGATGTCACAATGAAGAGGCAGGGTTATTCTGGGGAGGGCTGGTGATGTCACAGTAAAGAGTCAGGGTTATCTGGGGAGGGCTGGTGATGTCACAGTAAAGAGTCAGGGTTATCTGGGGAGGGCTGGTGATGTCACAGTGAAGAGGCAGGGTTTTCTGGGGAGGGCTGGTGATGTCACAGTGAAGAGGCAGGGTTATTCTGGGGAGGGCTGGTGATGTCACAGTGAAGAGGCAGGGTTATTCTAGGGATGGCTGGTGATGTCACAATAAGGAGGCAGGGTTATTCTGGGGAGGGCTGGTGATGTCACAGTAAAGAGTCAGGGTTATCTGGGGAGGGCTGGTGATGTCACAGTGAAGAGGCAGGGTTATTCTGGGGAGGGCTGGTGATGTCACGATGAAGAGGCAGGGTTATCTGGGGAGGGCCGGTGATGTCACAGTGAAGATGCAGGGTTATTCTAGGGAGGGCTGGTGATGTCACACTAGGGAGGCAGGGTTATCTGGGAAGGATCGGTGATGTCACAATAATGAGGCAGGGTTATTCTGGGGAGGACCAATCTTGTCACAATTAGGAGACAGGATTATCTGTGGAGGACTGACGATGTCACAATGAGGAGGCGTGGTCATTTTGGGGGCACCAATGTCACAGTGAGGATGCACAGCTAGCTGGCGAGGACTGGTGATGTCACAATGAGGAGGCAGAGCTATCTGGAGAGGACAGGTGATGTCACACAAGCAGACATAGGGAGGCACTTGTCTGAGATGGCTGGTGGTGTCACAATGAGGAGAGCGATATCTAGACACATGGCAGAGGCAGGGATATCTGGGGAAAGCTGGCGACACCGCACAATTTTATAAATGACAAAAACAATTCCCTCTGAATTTTTTGGTAATTTTCTTTTAATTCCTGTTACTCTGGCCAGATATACACACAAAAACAAATATACTGAATACCAAGTCTGTAGCATTTCCTGCGGCTCGTGTCTTCTCTTCATACAGCACATCACATAACACAATAAAAACCCACATTCAAAAAATAACTGGGGGTCGAGGCACTGAGGAATTACTATAAAAATACAAAATTTCTTCATAGCAGCAATGTGGTTTATGGTAATATAAAACAGGAGACAACCAACCAGTAAAAAGTTGCCGCTCCCCAAAAAAATTCCATTAAAGACAAATTATGACTAGGACAATAGGAACATAAAGTAAAGGTTGCATAAAACAAAATGTAATAAGTTGAGAATGTCACAGTTTATAAAAAGATCACTCTCATCGCTGCAGAATCTCAGAGGCTGATGCAGGTGGACTGCACTGCTGAGATTTATCTGCAGTACTGCTAGAAACCCCACCGGTGGAGCAATTTCACATCCTGAAGGTGGCGGCTGGTGCTGTTCAGTTGACTACTTTGAGATCTGCAGATATGGTGAGCAGGATCGCGAAGCCTTGTTTTATTATTGCTGATTTTCTTTTTAGCTCTTTACTGTACCTTATTCTGTGCCAGGGTCTCTCCTGAAACACTTTGTGCTGCTTTGGGTCTGTAACTTTCCCACTGCCCGCTCTTCACATCATGCCAATGTCCAGTTAAATAAAGACCTGTGCTTAATTTGAGGATAGCAAGCCAATACCATTCACTGTGTGCAGAGATGATTTTTTTGGATAGGTTTTTAGAAGCCCCACGCCTCGTCAATTAAGACCACAGCATCGCTGTATGTAAAAACGTCGGCATGCAACAGACTTATCAGGGCGGACATGGCAAATGCGGAGGATGACTTCAGAGATTAAAAAGAAAACAAGGGTTTAGCCAGGTACAGCCTTTGGTGGTTTGAGATGGTGCTGGGACTTCCTGCTAGGAGAGGGGAAGAAAGAGCTACCTTATTCACAGCTGCCATAGAGAGACAATCCTGACGTGTTTGCAGGGATCTTAGAGTGGTACCCGTATGCATTAAATATAGGGGGGTGACTACTAAAAGCTGAAATAGGGTGTCAATCCAGATATCTAATTGTTATGGATCAAGTTATGTCTGACTAGGTGAGGAGAGATGTATCTACCAGATCCGATGACTACGAAGCAATGGCTCATCCTTACACTATGGGAAAGGTGGGGTTGAGGACATCTTCTGGTCAATGGCCCTCCTGAAGCTACTTTTTGGTTGTGTGGTTCATCTGAAGAATCTCTGGTTGAAGTTATCACAGTGATAAAATGAGAAGACCTTGTGAAGGAGAGCTTCCAGGCTAAGATGTAACTGCACCACTCAAGGCCATTACTGCCATCCTGGATGTCCTTATGCTTCCTAGATTTTTGTTGTTGTTGTAATTTTGTAGAGTTGCCGTTGTGTGGGTCTGAATATTTGCCGGTTCGTTGTTCTTGGTGGAAGACTCTATAAGATCATAAGTGACTGGGCTGAAGGTAGAGAATCTCCTCGTACTACGTCCGAATCTTACGCTTATCTTCAAAGAGGCTCTTTAACATGTAAACCTGGAGGAAGGCCACAATGACCAGCACCCCAAGGTTCACGGCTGACCAGAAATTCACTCGGCCCAGGTTGCTCTCTTGCAGGTTGCGGTCTCTTGCTTCAAAGGCTCTGAGGACAGTCTGCATTTGCATACTCCTCTCCAGCCTGGACTTCATACTCTCTATGGATTCCTATTAAGAGAAGAGAAGACAATGAGGTCTACAAGGAGGGGGAGGGGGCCTCGGAAATGGTTTATAAAGAAAAATAAAGACACTAAAAGGTGGAACTATTGCTTCTTAGGCCCAATCAGTGATCACTGTTGCTGGGACTGACGATGGGGGTGGACAATCGAATTGTACACAGCATCACATCTGCTGTAATAGTTTCATACAGCAGACATTCGAGGCTACTGTCTGTGATAGGCAGTAATGCCGATCACAGACATTTAACCCCTCAAATGTGACCACAGCATCTAAAAGGTAAAAAAACCTGGATGCACAAGCTTTTTGGGCAGTAACACCTCCCCATGCCGATATCGGGGAAGGTGTTCTGCTAAGGATCTTTGTATATTGTAATGGATAAAATTCCAATACTAATATAAATTGCAATCTAATGATTTAATGTTGAGGTCCACTTGGGAGCCTAAAAAACAAAAAAAGTTTTAAAAAATATACAAAAAAATCCCTCCCCTTTTCACCCAAAAAAATAAAAATCATAAGCATCAGCAAATCCAGAAACACCAGTACTATTAAAATATATAAAAAAAACGATCCTATACATAAACGGCGTAATGGAAAAAAAATAATCAATATGGCCTATTTTCAGTTTTTTCATCACTTCACCTCCCCGAAAAATAAAAACTGATCAAAAAGTCACACACACCAAAATGGTATGAATAAAAACTACAGATTGCCTTGCAAAAAATGAGCCCTCACACATCTCCGTAGACGCAAGTATAAAAAATGTTTTGAGGGTCAGAATACGGCGATGAAAAAAATATATATATAAAAAAAAAATTCTGTTTAAAAAAAAAAAAAAAAAAAAAAAATAACAAAAAAGGTATCTTTGTAATCGTGACAATGTTGTATTAATAAAGTGGCTCACCTGTTTGCTGCTTTGGATATGGTGCACTTATCTAAATGACCCACCCTGTCAACAATCAGTTGTAATGTACATAGAAAGAGGTAGGCACTCACCACCTGGGACCACCATGAGCGAGCATAAGACTATATATTTATTAGCAATAAATAAATAAAAAATTATGCAATAAAAACTATAAAAAGTTAGGCAATAAACTGCAATAGAAAATTGCCAATAATGGAAAAAAGTTATCTGGTATGGTGCAGCCTTTATATTTGAACCACCTTAATCACATGTGCGGTTAAATAGCGTCTGAAATGGACGTCAATTGAGTAAATTGTGGGTTATGAAATCAGCCGTATTGGCAATAGGTAGACTCCATAGACCGCTAGTTATCACCATACACGAGTTTAGAAATGGCTGCGATATCCACTGTCTGATACCACAATTAGTTATCAGTACATAGACCTTGGATTATAAAGCATAAACCTCGTACCGAGATCTTCTGTATGTAATCCAGAATATGAATTAAAAAAAATTAGCTCAAAGAAAGTTTCAAAAGTATGTTTCAGAGTGCCCAGTCCAGGGTCGCTCTACTTTGAACAATCAAAAATGCTCCAGGCAGTATATATGCATAAGTTGTTGTCCATACGTAATACCCACTATTAGATGTAAACAAACAGAGCTGAGTGCCTACCGTCGCGTCCCATGTGGTATTCGGCACTTGCAGTCTTACCTCCAATTTTTTTTCTAAAGGATCGCGCTGTAATAGATTATATTACACCTTGCATGGTTGAAGTCGGCGTCCCACGTGTTCGTTGGCAGTAGGGGTCGACCGATATTGATTTTTTAGAGCCGATACCGATATTCTGTGAACTTTCAGGCCGATAGCCGATATTTTATACCGATATTTTGCGCATTTTAATTTTTTGATTTTTTTTCTGTTACGGCGTCCGACGCTTTTTAAAAAATATATATTTTAATAGTTTGGACTTTTTGGTCACGGCGATATGTTTTTTTATTTATTGTTTATATATTTTATATGTAAAATTGGAAAAGGGTTAATTTATACTTAATATTGTTTTTTTTTACTATTTTAAATTTTTTTACTTTTTATTTTATTACTATTTCCCCCCCTAGGGGTAGAACCTGGGCTCTTTACATCCCTTGTCCTATTCACCCTAATAGAGATCTATCAGGGTGAATAGGACCTGACACTGTCCCTGCTGCCCTGTGCTATGGGCACACAGCAGCAGGAACCATGGCAGCCAGGGCTTCAGGAGCGTCCTGGCTGCCATGGTAACCGATCGGAGCCCCAGCATTACACTGCTGGGGCTCCGATCAGAAGAGAGAGGTGGGGGACCCTGTGGCCACTGCCACCAATGATATCAATACTGAAGGGATGGGGGGAAGCACTGGCCACCAATGATAATAGGTTTAAGATATTACAAGCACATTGCCCAGACCCTGCCTCTGATAGATGGCTGCGATCCGCGGCAATTAACCCCTCAGGTGCGGCACCTGAGGGGTTAATTGCCGCGATCGCAGCTCTCATCAGAGGCAGGGTCTGGGCAATGTGCTTGTAATATCTTAAACCTTATCATTGGTGGCCAGTGCGCCCTCAGCCCCGCCTCCTCTGCTCTCATTGGTGGCCAGTGCGCCCACAGCCCCGCCTCCTCTTCTCTCATTGGTGGCCAGTGCGCCCTCAGCCCCTCCTCCTCCTCTTCTCTCCACTGGCAGCGCGGCACAGGGGGAAGGAGGGACTGCCTCCTTCTCCCCTGTGCTGCTGAGGGAACATGGCCGCGCTGAGAGCAGCGCGGCAATGTTCTGTTAGAGCACAGTTATCGGTATATCGGCCTGGTTAGGGGCCGATACCGATAACTGTGCAAATCATCAATATCGGCCGATAATATCGGCCAAACCGATAATCGGTCGACCCCTAGTTGGCAGCTTGTTTGCACCTTTACCATGCGAACAGCGTCTCCCAGGTAGCAAACTAGATGCTTGTGAAGTGCTCCATATACCCTCAATTGGAGGACATAATGATTTATTTCTTGAGAAGAGTGTACTAGCAAGTGACTTAATACATTCCAGACGCGCTTCGGAGTATATACTAACTTCTTCCTCAGTGGCCAAGTTCACCAATGTGCTTGTACCCTTCTAAAATACGTGTTTCCTGGGCTGTCTGTCATAAAAAAGGTGGATCAAAGAGTGCAGTGGATCTGTATGTTTTGGAAGGTTACTCCTGTTATATTCTGTCTATTTTGATGGTATTTCAAGTTTAAATATAAGTTATACGGTCCCAGACCATTTGCTGTGTGATGTTTCAGTATTTTTCTAAATATTCCAATGGTTTTCTTCATATGCGTTTTTTTTTTGCCTTTTTAATGCGGTTTTTACAAACTACTGCTTTTTTTGTATATAGTTGCATTTTGGAGTCTTTAGTCTCTTCTGAACCTTTATATGACATATGTAAATGGTGTGTATATATATATCACTGTATTTTCCGGCATATAAGATGACTGGGCATATAAGACGACCCCCTACTTTTCCTGTTAAAATATGGGGTTTGGGCTATACTCGCCGTATAAGACTACCCCTTTTCTAACGTACACCAAATAAAATTAAACAGATGATCCGAGCATGAGAAAACCCCTGAGAGCAGGGAGAGGGGGCTGCTTCAGGAGGGACTGGCCGGGATGCAGCGCACGGTGTCTCAGCTAGAGGGCGCCTGTCCCTAAAGCTGGAGAAGGATTACTTCTGAGCCGGACTGGAGAAGTAAAGAGGACCTTTCACTGGTCCAACAATTGTTAGATAATGATATATACTGTATGTGTAGAGCGGCGCCCAGGGATAATAGTAAGTGCAGGGAGATCCTTGGGCGCCGCTCTACACATACATATCATTATCTAACAATCGTTGGACCAGTGAAAGGTCCTCTTAAATTTTCAGCACGCAGTATACCGGCGTATAAGACGACCCCCGACTTTTGAGAGGATTTTCTTGAGTCAAAAAGTAGTCTTATACGCCAGAAAATACAGTGTGTATATATATAATTTACATACATAAAAATAAATAAATATGAGAATCAATGAATGAATACAAAGCGTTGCTGTCAACCGATCTATCTGATAAATACTCTTGTATCTTCCTACTTTTGTATTATTAGATCAAATATGGGCTACTCACAGAAAAAAGATGCACCACATGGATAAGCAACTGACAACACTGGCTAATCCCTCACTCTGGTGTTAAAAGCTGAGAGATTCGCCAATATTTCCAATCAGGAACATATCGGAGCCCCTTTAGGCACCACTACACGGTATCTCAGCATGACATGGGGTCCTACCACTAGACTACCTATGGTGTGTGAACAAGGTCTGAACAGGTATTAAGTAGCCTACAGCCCCATCCCACTCACCTGCACTGCAGGACCAACAATGCAATGGGGAACACATGAGGCCGCAAGCTACACCTACAACAGACCATGTGACACCGGCTTCCAGGTGCAACAGAATGTTTACCAGCCATATGCAATGGCACATTCAATACATATAAAACAAGAATCACAAAAATAAACGTGGCCAAAATGGGTGGGACTGCTCCAGACCCCAAACACTGTGGCGTGTTTCTAACTGGGGGCAGTTCTTCCGCATGTAGGTTCGCAGCGAACGGCTATCCCCAGCAAAAATTGCATACAATGGAGGATGCCGGCGCGAACCACAAGCACCACACAAACATCCTACACAAAATAAAACATGTGCGGATGAAAATATATAAACACATAACTCACAGAAAAAAGATGCACCACATGGATAAGCAACTGACAACACTGGCTAATCCCTCACTCTGGTGTTAAAAACTGAGAGATTCGCCAATATTTCCAATCAGGAACATATCGGAGCCCCTTTAGGCACCACTACACGGTATCTCAGCATGACATGGGGTCCTACCACTAGACTACCTATGGTGTGTGAACAAGGTCTGAACAGGTATTAAGTAGCCTACAGCCCCATCCCACCCACATCCCACTTAGAAACACGCCACAGTGTTTGGGGTCTGGAGCAGTCCCACCCATTTTGGCCACGTTTATTTTTGTGATTCTTGTTTTATATGTATTGAATGTGCCATTGCATATGGCTGGTAAACATTCTGTTGCACCTGGAAGCCGGTGTCACATGGTCTGTTGTAGGTGTAGCTTGCGGCCTCATGTGTTCCCCATTGCATTGTTGGTCCTGCAGTGCAGGTGAGTGGGATGGGGCTGTAGGCTACTTAATACCTGTTCAGACCTTGTTCACACACCATAGGTAGTCTAGTGGTAGGACCCCATGTCATGCTGAGATACCGTGTAGTGGTGCCTAAAGGGCTCCGATATGTTCCTGATTGGAAATATTGGCGAATCTCTCAGCTTTTAACACCAGAGTGAGGGATTAGCCAGTGTTGTCAGTTGCTTATCCATGTGGTGCATCTTTTTTCTGTGAGTAATGTGTTTATATATTTTCATCCGCACATGTTTTATTTTGTGTAGGATGTTTGTGTGGTGCTTGTGGTTCGCGCCGGCATCCTCCATTGTATGCAATTTTTGCTGGGGATAGCCGTTCGCTGCGAACCACATGCGGAGGAACTGCCCCCCCAGTTAGAAACACGCCACAGTGTTTGGGGTCTGGAGCAGTCCCACCCATTTAGGCCACGTTTATTTTTGTGATTCTTGTTCAAATATGGGCTACGGTGTAGGATTCTCAATCTTGTTTCTTTCTTTCCTTTTTGGAAGTATTTGTCTTTTACGTTCCCCCCCCCCCTTTATATTTTTTCATATTTTTCTCTTTGATGTTCACTATCAGGGGTTTACTTAATATTAAAATAATTAGATAAATGTAATAATAAATGGATCGGGCGATAAATGAATGGTGAATGAAGAGGAAGAGAAGAGAAGGATGGGGACCCTCTACCGAGGAGGGATCGGAGTGCTGTAGGCAGCCTGACTTCGATCCCTCATCAGCGAAAAGCACCCACCCCTTATAGAAGAGATCAAAATAATTCTAGTTCTGCATTTAGTCCTCCAGGTATTGAAGTCAAAAATCCTCCTTGATTCCAGTTGTGATATTTTGACAATGTGATCTCGTAGGGTCTCTGTTATGAAATAGTTTGAAGTGGTTTGCTAAAGAGCGATTGTCAGAACCGTTCTTGATATCGGTAACGTGTTCTGATATCCTCTTTTTGTCCTGCCGACGTATAGTTTATTGCGGGGCATTGGATAATGTAAATAACACTGGTGGAATCACAGGTTAGAGAATTCTTCATTTCAGGTGTGTAGGAATTTGTTGTCGAGTGAATTTTGACCGTTTTTCTTGGAAATGAAGTAAGTTTGCAGTTACTACATTTTCCAAACCTGTAAAAGTCAGTTATCTTTAACTATTTCTGAATAGATCTGTCTTCCTTTTTATGTGATTTAATTGAAGGAGCTACCGTATTTTTCGCCCCATAAGACGCACTCCCCCCCCCCCCCCCCAAGGTAGGGGAAAAACGCCCCTGCATCTTATGGGGCAAATACTAATGAAGCGCGTCCATTATGGAAGTGCTTCATTAGTATCGGAGGACCGGGAAGCAGTGAAGGCTCTGTACTTACCGCTTCCTGGTCCTCGGCTCGGCTATAGGCTGTGCAGGGCTGCGCACAGCATGAGGGCGCTCTATGACCTCGGACTGTGCGCCGCAATACACAGCCAACAGCAGGATGAAGAGGATTGCGATGGTGAGGAGCGGTGGCGCCCAGGAGCAGGAGAGGTAAGCGAGTTTTTTTATTTTATTTGCGCTGATGGCTGACATATGGGGGATGATAGATCGCTGAAGGTTGGGCAGGTTGATCTGAGGTCTGATTGACATTGGGGGTGTGATTAGGGCTGTAAGCTGAGGTCTGATTGCTGGTCTGACCTGAGGTGTAAGGGAAAATATTTTTTTCTTATTGTTCACCTCTAAAACCTAGGTGCGTCTTATAGGGTCGAAAAATACGGTACTTTGAGACCTAGATCCAGGGCTTTTGTGAAGATTATCTGAGGGGTAATAGGAACCAGAGGGCCAATTGTTTTATCTTTTAAAATCTAATGCCAGTGTATGGTCTCTTCTTTCTGTGTATTCTCTAATCATACTGGGTCTGCCATAAAGAAAGACTGTCTAGCCATATTACGTACTTTTGCCAATGATTGATCAGATGGGTAATTTTTCGCTAAGAATTGATCTCTCAAGACTTTGGCCTCTTCCTCAAATTTCTCTTCCTTAGTGCAATTGCGTTTGATGCGATGAAATTGTCCTAATGGTATGTTGAGAAGCCACCTTGGGAGGTGGCTGCTTGAATATAGAAAAGAACTATTTTTGGCAACAGGTTTATGATAAGTGCTACAGATTAATTTATCATTTTCAATCATAATATGTAAATCCCAAAACTCTATTGCTGACTGGTTAATATTGGATGAAAACTGTAAGATATTTGTGGTAATGTTTATTTCCTCCAAAAATCTTTGTAATTCTGTTTCACTGTTCTGCCATATGAATATAATATCATCGATATACCTATGCCATAGCACCAGGTCTGTCCCCAGCCTCGGGGTGATGTTATAATGTTCCCATTGGGCAATAAATACATTGGCATAGCTGGGGGCAAAGCTGGTGCCCATGGTGGTACCTTTTATATGTAAATAAAAATCTGATTCAAAATAAAAAATAGTTGTGTGTCAAAATAAAATCTACCCCCTCAACCAGATGATCTATTTAATCCTGGCACAATTGGCCTCCTATTTCCAGTTGTTTCTTCACAGCTTCCATCCCTTGGTGGTGATCGATTATGGTATAAGGGAGTGTACATCTAATGTACCAATGATCCGGTGAGATTTGAATTTTACATTTTCAATAATCTGGATGATTTGTGTAGTATCTTTGATATACAACCTTATGTTTTTAACTGTTAGTTGTAATAGTTTATCTATGTATTGGGATAAATGTGAGAAAAACATTGGAATATTTAGAAAAATACTGAAACATCATACAGCAAATAAAGTCAGACCGTAAAACTTATATTTGCACTTAAAATACCATCGAAATGGATGTAAAATGGACAGAATATAACAGAAGTAACCTTCCAAAACATACAGATCCACTCCACTTTTTGATCCACCTTTTTTTTATGAAAGACAGCCCAGGAAACACGTATTTATAAGGGTACAAGCACATTGGTGAACTTAGCCACTGAGTAAGGAGTTAGTATATACTCCAAAACACATCTGGCATGTATTAAGTCACTTGCAAGTACCATCTTCTCAAGAAATAAATCATTATGTCCTGCAATTGACGGTATATGGAGCACTTCACAAGCATCTAGTTTGCTACCTGAGACGCTGTTCGCATGGTAAGGACGCGCAAAGGCGGCAAACAAGTTACCAACGAACACATGGGACGCCGACTTCAACTATACAAGATGCAACAATCTATCACAGCGCGATCCTTTATAAGACACTCGGAGGTAAGACTGCAAGTGCCGTAAACCACGTGGGACGCCACAGTAGGCACTCATCTCCGTTCGTTTACACCTAACAGTGGGTATTACGGATGGACAGCAACTTATGCATATACATAAGTGCCGTAAACCACGTGGGACGCCACAGTAGGCACTCATCTCCGTTCGTTTACACCTAACAGTGGGTATTACGGATGGACAGCAACTTATGCATATACACTGCCTGCAGCATTTTTGATTGTTCAAAGTAGAGCGACCCTGGACTGGGCACTCTGAAACATACTTTTGAAACTTTCTTTGAACTAATTTTTTTAATCATATTCTGGATTACTTACAGAACATCTCAGCATGAATGTTGTGAACTAAGGGTACTTTCACACTTGTGTTGGTGCGGATCCGTCTGTTTATTTGTACAGACGGATCCGCACCTATAATGCAAACGTTTGTATCCGTTCAGAACGGATCCGTTTGCATTAGTTAAAAGAAAAATGACAAAGTCTAAAACGGATCCGTTTTGAATTACATTGAAAGTCAATGGGGAACGGATCCGTTTTCAAATGCACCATATTGTGTCATTGAAAACGGATCAGTCCCCATTGACTTACATTGTAATAAAAACGGATCCGTTAGGCTCCGCCTCTTCAGACGGACACAAAAATGCTGCACGCTGCGTTATGGTGTCCGCCTCCAAAATGGAATAGAAGTGGAACAGAGTCGAACTGATGCATTATGAGCGGATCCTTATCTATTCAGAATACATTGGGGCTTAACTGATCCGTTTTGGACCGTTTGTGAAAGCCCTGAAACGGATCTCACAAACGGAATCCAAAACGCTAGTGTGAAAGTAGCCTAACCAGACATCAAGTATCCAATTGCATTTTTAAAGCATTTCTAAATGGACACTAACAGCAATCCAAGCTCTAGGCGACAACTGCTCCTCAGGAAGCCTGGACTCACACTGCGCTTTATAATCCAAGGTCTATGTACTGATAACTAATTGTGGTATCAGACAGTGGATATCGCAGCCATTTCTAAACTCGTGTATGGTGATAACTAGCGGTCTATGGAGTCTACCTATTGCCAATACGGCTGATTTCATAACCCACAATCAACTCAATTGACGTCCATTTCGGACGCTATTTAACTGCACATGTGATTAAGGTGGTTCAAATATAAAGGCTGCACCATACCAGATAACTCGACGATTGGTCTATATATTTTATGTCATTTTTATTATTTTTTTAAATATTTTTCCCAATTTTCTTTTACAGTTTATTGCCTAACGTTCTATCATTTTTATTGCATAATTTATTTTATTTATTGCTAATAAATATATAGTCTTATGCTCAGTCATGGTGGTCCCAGGGGGTGAGTGCCTACCTCTTTCTATGTACATTACATCTGTGTAATTGTACTGACCTGGAGAATGCATAGGGGACCCCGGAAAAACTAAACACGGAAAACTGTAGCGGAATTGCATTTTTATGCCAGTTCCACCCCATTTGGAATTTTCTTCCAACTTCCCACTACATCCTATGGAATATTAAATGGAGCCAATAGAAAGCACAACTTGTCCTGCAAAAAAAATAAGCCCTCATACGACTATGGGAATGGAAAAATAAAAAAGTTATGGCTCTGGGTAAAACTAAAACACAAAAATGGAAAGTCGCCATGTCAATATTCTTGGCCTTTATTTTTATACATTTTTCCCCCATTTTCCTCTTGGCTTGCTGAGGTGTCCCCCCGACGTGAGGATTTATTTTTACCTTAATGTCTTCTATCTTTATATCCAAAAGCTCATCCGGCTCCACTATATCCGCCCAGCTGTCCGGCTCCTCCTCCCCCTGCTGACTGTCAAAGATCAGCTCGAAGAACACCAGCTTCTCCGAGATGGTGCTGAAGGAGTTATCAAAGCAGATCATGTAATCTCCGGCCTCCGTGGGCTCCACCCTGCGCAACACAGAAGCAAAAAAAGAAAAAATGTAAAAAAAACGGCAATAAACTACAGGACAGAAAGTGCAATAAATATATAATTGGAATCAGGATTTCAACCCGTTTACTGGGTCTTTCATGACCCTAAAGACCCCCTTGAACCCCCAGTCATATTAACCCCTTAAGGACCTGACCCACCCACGACGCTGGATCTACAGCGGGAAGCACACTTACCTGCTCCTTCGGTGCCACTGGTCAATATGGTGTTTTTTTCTCTGTGATACTACAACCGATTTTCACAGAGCAGGTGTCACTTTAATCAGCAGGATCAACCCTACCAGGCAGCGTGTCTGGTTTAATAGAGATGATCCTGCTGATTGTCCCATAGAGAATGAATAGAGAAGCAGGGTGTATGCTCGACCTGCCGCTCTGTCAGAACAGAGGAATGAGACCCCTGTTCCTAGTTTGGTGGGGGTCCAAGGGCTAGGATAGGGTTAATAATCAAACTTTGCACAACCCCTTTAAGCTAGCCAGAGGTCAACAGAAGTTCACTTACGTGTGGACACCATCGGATCTCCTCCTCTCCATAATCAGAAGGATCCCGGATGGGGTGGTGACCGAGAAATCCACATCCAGCCCAGCTCCTCCAATCACCTGGTGAGAAAGTGATGACATCAGAGCGGAGGATACAGGGAGATTACAGCTCTGGAGTATAATACAGGGTGGAACTCAGGATCAGTGCAGGATAAGTAATGTATGTAGACAGTGACTCCACCAGCACAATAGTGAGTGCAGCTCTGGAGTATAATACAGGATAAGTAATGTATGTACACAGTGACTCCACCAGCAGAATAGTGAGTACAGCTCTGGAGTATAATACAGGATGGAACTCAGGATCAGTGCAGGATAAGTAATGTATGTACACAGTGACTGCACCAGCAGAATAGTGAGTGCAGCTCTGGAGTATAATACAGGATGTAACTCTGGATCAGTACAGGATAAGTAATGTATGTACACAGTGACTCCACCAGCAGAATAGTGAGTGCAGCTCTGGAGTATAATACAGGATGTAACTCAGGATCAGTACAGGATAAGTAATGTATGTACACAGTGACTCCACCAGCAGAATAGTGAGTGCAGCTCTGGATTAGGGTTGTTTCGGGTATCGAAGTTTCGATACCCATTCGATACTTTTCTCTGGTATCGAGCTCGATACCAGGATTAGTATTTTATCGATACTGGGCTGCGCTGCCGCACAGCCCAGTATCAGAGAACGTTGCTGCGCCGCTCTCAGCGCGGCCATGTTCCCTCGGCAGCACAGGGCGAAGGAGGCAGTCTCTCCCTCCCCCTGTGCTGCTTCCACCAATAGAGTGAGAGGGGCGGGGCGGAGCGGGAGCACTGGCCACCAATGACAAGTAACCATTCATATACAAACGCAGGCAGCGGGAATACACTGCCGGCACCTGCCTGTCACTGAGCGCTGCAATCCTAGGCAGTTAATCCATCAGGTGCCGCACCTGAGGGGTTAATTGCCATGGATCGCAGCACTCAGTCACAGGCAGGTGTCGGCAGTGTATTCCCGCTGCCTGCGTTTGTATATGAATGGTTACTTGTCATTGGTGGCCAGTGCGATGCCCCCTCCTCCCCAGTATTAAAACATTGGTGGCCAGTGCGTCCCTCCTGTCCCCAGTAATAAAGATATTAGTGGCCAGTGCCCCCCCCCCCTTCAGTATTAAAGAGGACCTTTCACCTGAAAATGCATCTTAAACTAAAGATATACCCTAACTTACCGGCCCCCGGTGGTGCTTATTCTGCTCTTCTTTTTTCTATATGTGCCCCTGTTTGTCATGGTGCCCCTCAATATCTCCCGTGCATGCTAATGAGCCATTCGGCTCAACTGGGTGGGCCTGCAAAAGTTCTCCCAGGCGTGTCTGCCTTCCCCTGGCACGGAGCGCAACCAATAAGCGCTCCGCTCTTAGCCAGGGAGAAGACGCCCAGTTCTCGCGAGATTCGCGAGAACTGGAGCGATTTCATCCATCCTGAGCCGATGCTGGCTGCGGAATCCAAGAACTGAGCGTCTTCTCCTGGCTAAGAGCGGAGCGCTTATTGGCTGCGCTCCGTGCCAGGGGAAGGCAGACACGCCTGGGAGAACTTTTGCAGGCCCACCCAGTTGAGCCGAATGGCTCATTAGCATACACGGGGGGAGATATTGAGGGGGGCACCGCGGACAAACGGGGGCACATATAGAAAAAAGAAGAGCAGAATAAGCACCACCGGGGGCCGGTAAGTTAGGGTATATCTTTAGTTTAACATGCATTTTCAGGTGAAAGGTCTTCTTTAGTATCATTGGTGGCATTGGCCACAGGGTCCCCTCACCTCCTCTCTTATGATCGGAGCCCCAGCATTGTAATGTTGGGGCTCCGATCGGTTACCATGGCAACCAGGACGCACCTGAAGTCCTGGCTGCCATGGTCAGCTCCCTGCTGCTGTGTGTACTATGCACAGGGCAGCAGGGAGAGTGTGAGGTCCTATTCACCCTAATAGGGTACTTTCACACTAGCGTTCGTGTGATCCGGCAGGCAGTTCCATCGTCGGAGCTTCCTGCCAGATCCGCCCTTCAGTGTGACAACTGACAGCATTTGTAGACGGATCCGGGTGCGGATCCATCTACAAATGCATTGGAATAACGGATCCGTCCCTCTGCTTGTCATGCGGATGGACGGATCCGTCTTGCAGTCTTTTTCACAGTTTTCCCGGTCTGCGCAGTTTTCGTCCTTCAGTTTTTTTGCAATGCCGGATCTGGCACTAATACAAGTCAATGGGAATTAGTGCCGGATCCAGCATTCCGTTGACTGATCAGGCGTTTTGGACGGACATAATACCGCAGCATGCTGCAGTATTATGTCTGGCCAAAACGCCTGACAGTGACTGAACGGAAGGCATACTGATGCAAACTGAGCGGATTTCTATCCATTCAGAATGCATGGGTATATGCCTGATCAGGTCTTTTCCGGCATAGAGCCCTTCTGACGGATCTATGCCGGAAAAGAATAACGCAAGTGTGAAAGTAGCCATAGAGCTCTATCAGGGTGAATAGGATGAAAATGATCCCAGGTTATAGCCCCTAAGGGGGGAAAAGTTAATAAATAAACTGTAAAGAAAAAAAAAAAAGTTTTAAAAAAGTACACCAAAATATTAAATATATATTACCGCCTTTCCCAATTTTACCTATAGAATATATAAACAATAAATAAATAAAATATTACATATCGCTGCGTCCGAAAAGTCCAAACTATTAAAAAAATCCTCTTTTATGTGGTGAATGCTCGCAACATTAAAGAAAAAAAATAAAAGAAAAACTACACGATTTGCCATTTTCTTTTAGTCGCCTTTTCCCCCCCAGAAAATAGGATAGGACTGTTGTATTATGGCCCGGCGGTTCCATAAAATGTGGAATGCACGTGACTTTTTTTGGCGTTTTATTTTTTTCGCGTGGTATCGAATGGTACCGAGTATCGCAATACTTTTTTATGGTATCAAAACCGAATCAAAATTTTGGTATCGAAACAACTCTACTCTGGAGTATAATGCAGGAAATCTAGCTCAGGATCAAAGGGCTCATTCAGACCATATATTTGTGCCCGCATCCCTTTAGCAATTTTGCGGGTCGGATGCCGACCTATTAATTTCAACGGGGCCACAAACGACACGGATAGCACTCCGTGTACTGTCCACATTCGCACTTCAATTCCGCGGCCCTGCAAAAAATCCGTTCAGCAAAATGCAGGAGCCACATGGCCGGTATCCGTGTTTTGTGGATCTGCAATTTGCGAATAGCAAAACGGATACGGTGGTGTGAATGAGCCTCAGTATAAGTGACGTATGTCCACTTCTGCTACATGCAATGTGTGAGCTGTGGGGACATAGGGTCCTGACCAGAAGGAAGATGGCAGCCATGTCTTTTTTGGGCAGGGAGCAGATGGTGCCCCTTCAGTGACTGAATATGTCTGTACCACTGGCATCTGAGTTTGGTGCCCATGTACCCGCCTGTGGGGTGGTCCCTGTGTACTCACCAGGTCCGCCCAATATTTATGCCAGGTTAATGCCATGCACCTATCGGGTCTCCATCTGTACAGAGGGGAGCGCCTGTGTACCACCCAGTGTATGCCGTGTTACCGCCCTGTACCCCCAGTGTATGCCATGTTACCGCCGTGTACCCCCAGTGTATGCCATGTTACCGCCTGTGTACCCCCAGTGTACGCCATGTTACCGCCGTGTACCCCCATGTACCCCCAGTGTACGCCATGTTACCGCCCTGTACCCCCAGTGTACGCCATGTTACCGCCCTGTCCCCCATTGTATGCCATGTTACTGCTGTGTACCCCCAGTGTACGCCGTGTTACTGCTGTGTACCCCCAGTGTACACCGTGTGACTGCTGTGTACCCCCAGTGTATGCCATGTTACCGCTATGTACCCCCAGTGTACGCCGTATTACTGCTGTGTACCCCCAGTGTACGCCAGTGTGACTGCTGTGTACCCCCAGTGTATGCCAGTATTACTGCCGTGTACCCCCAGTGTACGCCATGTTATTGCTGTGTACCCCCAGTGTACGCAGTGTGACTGCTGTGTACCCCCAGTGTACGCAGTGTTACCGCCGTGTACCCCCAGTGTACACCATGTTACCGCCCTGTACCCCCAGTGTACGCCATGTTATTGCTGTGTACCCCCAGTGTACCCCATGTTACCGCCGTGTTCCCCCAGTGTATGCCGTGTTACCGCCATGTTACCGCCGTGTACGCCCAGTTACTGCTGTGTACCCCTAGTGTATGCCATGTTACCGCCGTGTACCCCCAGTGTATGCCGTGTAACCCCAGTGTATGCCATGTTACCGCCATGTACGCCGTGTTACCGCCGTGTATGCAGTGTTACCGCCGTGTACCCCCAGCGTACGCCGTGTAACCGACGTGTATTCTCTGGCTGGTCCCCATTTGTCCATCTTGCGTACGGGGTGGTCCCCATAAATCTGAAAGTACTAGGTGTACTCCAATGACAGCTCTATAGTAGCCATACTGCACTACTACTCCACCCATCGTCCACACACCTATGCCATTACCTGGTACTCCACCTCCATGCTGCCATTGTACAGCGCCGTCTGGTAGAAGCACTCCTGCCTCCCGGCCGGCAGCAGGAAGGTCAGCTCCGAGTCCTGAGGCTGGGTCAGCCCCGCGGAGACCAGGGGCAGCAGCACAAGCACCAGGCCGCGTACCGAAGCCATAAGCTCGGCTCAGACTCGGCTCCCACTTCTGAGACGGCTTTCCGCACACACAGCTCCGCCTCTCATTGGTCCCGACATCCGTCAGTCACCTCGCGCTCACTTCCCATTGGCGCGCGAGCAGACGGCTCACGAGATGGCGCTCTCTTATTGGACGGCGAAGGTAATACCCGCCCATCGGTAGATGGTCCATGTAAGGGCAAGAAGCTGACCTGTACCAATGAGATTGGTGGCGGAGACAGTTGGTACACGTCTGCTGCCGAGCGACCTCTGCTCCCGGGGCCTGGGGTCAGCTGCTGGGGGGTATACTCCAACTACAACTCCTACTATACTCCAGGCAGCAAACAGAAGAAATAACTAAAAACAGTCAATAGAAAAGTACAAATATCATAACAATACAATAAGAGAATGATAAAAATATAAAAATAGGTAAAAACATTGAAAATATATAAAAAATAGACATAAAGCAATGACTGCAGTGTTGGGCTCAGTTCATATTTGGAGAATTGGGCAGATTTAAGCGGGAAATCCACAAACGATCCCTTTCATTCGCAGTCGTCATTGCGCGGCTGCCTGGCCCTGTTATTCTGCGCAAGCGCCATGGATTCTATAGTTGGCGCATGTGCAGTAATCATTTCCTTTGGGTTCACTGCGCATGTACCTTTCAAGCTGAGGTGAACGCTGTGGCCTGTGGTTGGCTGCAGCAGTCACGGGCCTAGCCACTTTCTCAGAATGGGGCAGCAGGAACGGTGTTTTTTTGGGGGTGGAGGGGTGATTTTTGGCTCCTAGGCTGACCAACCCCTTTAAATCGAGCTGCAATACCAAGCACAGCCACTATACAATGTGCGGCGCTGTGCTCGGTGTAATATTAAGGCCTCAGCCACGCTGGCCAACGGAGGTGTCGGAATTCGGGCCCCCACTTATCTAACCCTGAGGCTCATCCATCAGTATTTAAGTCCCAGAAAACTCCTTTAAACATTGATGACGGTCGATGAGCGCTCAGTCTTGTGAAAGATTTGTGGCGCCCCTCCAGAATGAGTGGCTGTGTCCGGTACTGCAGCTTGTCCCATTCTAATGAATATATGAAGTCTCATCGTGCTGATTGGTTCCAGATAGTGATGAGCGAATCGAACTGCACGAAGTGGAATTCAATCCGGAAAAATTCGATTGGCTGCAAAGCCAAATTTCCTCGTGCTTCGTGGTAACGAATCGATTTTCCCTGAATGGCGGTAAAAAAATAATTAAAAAAATCATAGTTACCTCATCCGTTTGAGCACGAACATCCGGCCGCCATCTTGAATGAAGATCCCACACAAGATCCTATGACGTCATCACGGGCTGCGTGAGATTTCACGCTGGATCTACAATCAAGATGGCGGCGGCCGGCTCTTCGCAATCAAATGGATGAGGGTAAGTATGATTTTATTAAGTTTTTTATTTTACACTGTAATATCAAGGTCAGGTGCCGCGATCAGCTATAAACCGCGTTATCTGAGCGGTACAATAACGCCCTGTCATCGCACCCGCTACTTACAAAGAAATGTAATTCATCACGAAGCAAATTTTTTCAAACTGGTTCTGGTTCTCCACATTCTGCTTCTTCTGTGCTGGGACAGTTGCCGGATTATCAGACGTTCTATCTTATCCATTGCTGAAATGAAGGAATTCCGATGTTCTATAAAAAATATATGGCGATAAAATGATAAAATTCTGACTGAACACAGCCACCACTAGGGGGCGCTCACTGCATATGGATTTATTCAGCCAGTATTGAACTCAATGGGAGATAAATCTGTGTGTAGTGGGCTCCCCCTGGTGGTGGCTGCAAGTAAAAGCAGGAAAGCAGTTTAATGCGAGCCTTTATATTACTATAAGGGTCTAGGGAAGCATTTGGGGGGCAAAATTGTTAATTAAATTTTTTGGGATGGATTGGTACAGCACAGCCGTTCTCCATGGACATGTATGTCAGGTGACATTGTGACCTACCTTTAAAAAGTAATAATATAAAATATATATAAAAACGTGAATTTTTAACAAAGACCTGCGGGGTGTGAGCGGTGGTGGAGCAAGGTGTCCTGGTGCACACAGCATGTATTGTACTCGGCTGTTGGCGCCGTCAGGCATCTCCACGTGATCCTGCTGATCGCTACAAGTCGTTTTTTCACAACTTTGTGGTCACCTATAGTTCCCTATTCCTGGGTGTGGTAACGAAGACTGCGAGACTCACATCACAGCCAGAGCAGAGGCATGGGGCTGCTGATAGCACTAGGTAAGATTTTTCTCGTCTCGATGGAGATTATCACCTCCTGGGCCCCATTATTAAATCTGTGGGGCCCCCCACCTACCATATAGTGGTGGTGGACAGTGGTGTCTCATTACGTGGTAGATGTGGCCTTAGGGTGTGACTGCTACCTGTCCACCAGGGTCACCTATAGCCGTAGAGTTCTCAGGGTGTGGTGCTTTATAACTGTAGATGATGGGGGTATGGATTTACGGTCGTCCCTGGTGGGCCGCAGGGCAGCGGGCAGGCAATCTCTGGGGAATAGAAGGAAGGAGTGGTTATTACAGCTGTGACGTTGACTATAAGAACAGCAGTCCAGTTAGGAGAGCAGTTAGATCCATGCCTGATGTCCAGTGGTGGTAGGGGGATATGGTGGTAGGGGGATAGGTTCTCTAGAAAGGATTTCTATCTGAGATCCGATGGGTTTGTGGATTAGTTTACATTGCCTGATAACCAGTGGTAGGAGGGGATATAGATTACAGCCCCTGGTGCCCAGGGCAGTGGTCTGTATAATATAGAATGTCCAGATGATATTCCCTGGTGCCCAGGGCCCATACTTGGTAATATTTCTTTAAGGTGGTCTATATCATCTGGTGGAGGTTGGAAGGGTCAGGGTATATCAGCTGGTGTCCAATGAAGTCAGGTCGTCTATCACCAGTAACCAGATCAGATGATTTACCTGTGTTCTTTACTCCCTCAGGTCTGATTGGAATGGAGCTTGTTGTGGTGACTTCAGGTAAGACCGGCAGAGGTTTTATCTACAATAAGACCAGGATACCACCACATGTACAACCACAGTCACTTTCTAAAACCAAATACATGCAAAATTAATCTACATAAACAGTAGAGTTATGTTGTAAATACATTATCATGTACTGATCCTGAGTTACATCCTGTTATTATTCTCCAGAGCTGCACTCACTATTCTGCTGATGGAGACACCTTATACATACATTACTTATCCTGTACTGATCCTAAACTACATTGTGTATTATACTTCAGAGCTGCACTCACTATTCTGCTGGTGGAGACACTGTACACATACATTACTTATCCTGTACTGACCCTGAGTTACATCCTGTATTATACTCCAGAGCTGCACTCACTATTCTGCTGGTGCAGTCACTGTGTACATACATTACATGACTTATCCTGTACTGATCCTGAGTTACAGCCTATATTATACTCCAGAGCTGCACTCACTATTCTGCTGGTGTAGTCACTGTGCACATTACATTACTTATCCTGTACTGATCCTGAGTTACATCCTGTATTATACTTCAGAGCTGCACTCACTATTCTGCTGGTCATTGTGTCATTGTGAACATATATTACATTACAATACCTGTACTGATCCTGTACTGTGACATCACTGTGTTTAATATCCCTGTACTGTGACATCACTGTGTTTAATATCCCTGTACGGTGACATCACTGTGTTTATTATCTCTGTACTGTGACATCACTGTGTTTATTATCCCTGTACTGTGACGTCACTGTGTTTATTATCTCTGTACTGTGACATCACTGTGTTTATTATCCCTGTACTGTGACATCACTGTGTTTATTATCTCTGTACTGTGACATCACTGTGTTTATTATCTCTGTACTGTGACATCACTGTGTTTATTATCCCTGTAATGTGACATCACTGTGTTTATTATCCCTGTACTGTGACATCAATGTGTTTATTATCTCTGTACTGTGACATCACTGTGTGTATTATCCCTGTACTGTGACATCACTGTGTTTATTATCCCTGTACTGTGACATCGCTGTGTTTATTATCCCTGTACTGTGACATCACTGTGTTTATTATCCCTGTACTGTGACATCACTGTGTTTATTATCCCTGTACTGTGACATCACTGTGTTTATTATCTCTGTACTGTGACATCACTGTGTTTATTATCTCTGTACTGTGACATCACTGTGTTTATTATCCCTGTACTGTGACATCACTGTGTTTATTATCTCTGTACTGTGACATCACTGTGTTTATTATCTCTGTACTGTGACATCACTGTGTTTATTATCCCTGTACTGTGACATCACTGTGTTTATTATCCCTGTACTGTGACATCACTGTGTTTATTATCCCTGTACTGTGACATCACTGTGTTTATTATCCCTGTACTGTGACATCACTGTGTTTATTATCTCTGTACTGTGACATCACTGTGTTTATTATCCCTGTACTGTGACATCACTGTGTTTATTATCCCTGTACTGTGACATCACTGTGTTTATTATCTCTGTACTGTGACATCACTGTGTTTATTATCCCTGTACTGTGACATCACTGTGTTTATTATCTCTGTACTGTGACATCACTGTGTTTATTATCCCTGTACTGTGACATCACTGTGTTTATTATCCCTGTACTGTGACATCACTGTGTTTATTATCCCTGTACTGTGACATCACTGTGTTTATTATCTCTGTACTGTGACATCACTGTGTTTATTATCCCTGTACTGTGACATCACTGTGTTTATTATCCCTGTACTGTGACATCACTGTGTTTATTATCTCTGTACTGTGACATCACTGTGTTTATTATCCCTGTACTGTGACATCACTGTGTTTATTATCCCTGTACTGTGACATCACTGTGTTTATTATCTCTGTACTGTGACATCACTGTGTTTATTATCCCTGTACTGTGACATCACTGTGTTTATTATCCCTGTACTGTGACATCACTGTGTTTATTATCCCTGTACTGTGACATCACTGTGTTTATTATCCCTGTACTGTGACATCACTGTGTTTATTATCCCTGTACTGTGACATCACTGTGTTTATTATCCCTGTACTGTGACATCACTGTGTTTATTATCTCTGTACTGTGACATCACTGTGTTTATTATCCCTGTACTGTGACATCACTGTGTTTATTATCCCTGTACTGTGACATCACTGTGTTTATTATCCCTGTACTGTGACATCACTGTGTTTATTATCTCTGTACTGTGACATCACTGTGTTTATTATCCTGTACTGTGACATCACTGTGTTTATTATCTCTGTACTGTGACATCACTGTGTTTATTATCCCTGTACTGTGACATCACTGTGTTTATTATCTCTGTACTGTGACATCACTGTGTTTATTATCCCTGTACTGTGACATCACTGTGTTTATTATCTCTGTACTGTGACATCACTGTGTTTATTATCCCTGTACTGTGACATCACTGTGTTTATTATCCCTGTACTGTGACATCACTGTGTTTATTATCTCTGTACTTTGACATCACTGTGTTTATTATCCCTGTACTGTGACATCACTGTGTTTATTATCTCTGTACTGTGACATCACTGTGTTTATTATCTCTGTACTGTGACATCACTGTGTTTATTATCTCTGTACTGTGACATCACTGTGTTTATTATCCCTGTACTGTGACATCACTGTGTTTATTATCTCTGTACTGTGACATCACTGTGTTTATTATCTCTGTACTGTGACATCACTGTGTTTATTATCTCTGTACTGTGACACCACTGTGTTTATTATCTCTGTACTGTGACATCACTGTGTTTATTATCTCTGTACTGTGACATCACTGTGTTTATTATCCTTGTACTGTGACATCACTGTGTTTATTATCCCTGTACTGTGACATCACTGTGTTTATTATCCCTGTACTGTGACATCACTGTGTGTATTATCACTATACTGTGACATCACTGTGTTTATTATCTCTGTACTGTGACATCACTGTGTTTATTATCCCTGTACTGTGACATCACTGTGTTTATTATCTCTGTACTGTGACATCACTGTGTTTATTATCCCTATACTGTGACATCACTGTGTTTATTATCCCTGTACTGTGACATCACTGTGTGTATTATCTCTATACTGTGACATCACTGTGTTTATGATCACTGTACTGTGACATCATTGTGTTTATTATCCCTGTACTGTGACATCACTGTGTGTATTATCCCTGTACTGTGACATCACTGTGTTTATTATCCCTGTACTGTGACATCACTGTGTGTATTATCTCTATACTGTGACATCACTGTGTTTATGATCACTGTACTGTGACATCACTGTGTTTATTATCCCTGTACTGTGACATCACTGTGTTTATTATCTCTGTACTGTGACATCACTGTGTACATTATCCCTGTACTGTGACATCA
Source organism: Bufotes viridis (assembly GCA_033119425.1). Taxonomy (NCBI): domain Eukaryota; kingdom Metazoa; phylum Chordata; class Amphibia; order Anura; family Bufonidae; genus Bufotes; species Bufotes viridis. The sequence goes on from CM065590.1 coordinate 35,498,739, forward strand.
CTGTGTTTATTATCCCTGTACTGTGACATCACTGTGTTTATTATCTCTGTACTGTGACATCATTGTGTTTATTATCCCTGTACTGTGACATCACTGTGTTTATTATCTCTGTACTGTGACATCACTGTGTTTATTATCTCTGTACTGTGACATCATTGTGTTTATTATCCCTGCACTGTGACATCACTGCGTTTATTATCCCTGAACTGTGACATCATTGTGTTTATTATCCCTGTACTGTGACATCACTGTGTTTATTATCTCTATACTGTGACATCACTGTGTTTATTATCTCTGTACTGTGACATCACTGTGTTTATTATCCCTGTACTGTGACATCACTGTGTTTATTATCCCTGTACTGTGACATCACTGTGTGTATTATCCCTGTACTGTGACATCACTGTGTTTATTATCCCTGTACTCTGACATCGCTGTGTTTATTATCCCTGTACTGTGACATCACTGTGTGTATTATCTCTGTACTGTGACATCACTGTGCTTATTATCCCTGTACTGTGACATCACTGTGTTTATTATCTCTGTACTGTGACATCACTGTGTTTATTATCCCTGTACTGTGACATCACTGTGTTTATTATCCCTGTACTGTGACATCACTGTGTTTATTATCCCTGTACTGTGACATCACTGTGTTTATTATCTCTGTACTGTGACATCACTGTGTTTATTATCTCTGTACTGTGACATCACTGTGTTTATTATCTCTGTACTGTGACATCACTGTGTTTATTATCTCTGTACTGTGACATCACTGTTGTTACTATCCCTGTACTGTGACATCACTGTGTTTATTATCCCTGTACTGTGACATCACTGTGTTTATTATCCCTGTACTGTGACATCACTGTGTTTATTATCTCTGTACTGTGACATCACTGTGTGTATTATCTCTGTACTGTGACATCACTGGGTTTATTATTCTGTACTGTGACATCACTGTGTTTATTATCCCTGTACTGTGACATCACTGTATTTATTATCTCTGTACTGTGACATCACTGTGTTTATTATCTCTGTACTGTGACATCACTGTGTTTATTATCCCTGTACTGTGACATCACTGTGTTTATTATCCCTGTACTGTGACATCACTGTGTTTATTATCCCTGTACTGTGACATCACTGTGTTTATTATCTCTGTACTGTGACATCACTGTGTTTATTATCCCTGTACTGTGACATCACTGTGGTTATTATCCCTGTACTGTGACATCACTGTTTATTATCCCTGTACTGTGACATCACTGTGTTTATTATCTCTATACTGTGACATCACTGTGTGTATTATCCCTGTACTGTGACATCACTGTGTTTATTATCCCTGTACTGTGACATCACTGTGTTTATTTATTAAAAAGTACTATTCATATAGCTAAACAAATAGTTAACTCTTTGTGACAGAACGTCACAATATTTTTTTTAATAAAGACCAATTGTAATTTTTTTTAGCCCAAAATGATTAAAATGTAATTTAAAAAAATTGCCCCAAAGATATACATAGCTTTTAAGAATCACTTATAGAAGAAACTGTCCTATAGTAATGTAGATGGAGTAAGTAGCAATGTACTTTTTTATGCCCCTTTATTTAATCATCTGCTCCGTTGTCCCACGTGTCCGCACAGACGCTGCGATTCACAGAGTCTCTTCTTTTTAGACAGGACCTCTGCTAGTCTGTGTATTCCTATAAGCGCCTCAGTGTAGGGAAAGGAAACGCCGCTGCCATGTACCCTCTAAACATTACTATTTGATGAATAGATAATATATTTGGCTGTAGCATTTCTTTTAATGTAATAAGTCACAATGCAATGCTCAGTAACTTTTTTTTTCTTATACAGTTTATACAAATAACACCGAATTGTTGCCTCCACCGCAATTGTCCTTGATGACTTCAGGAACCATTTATATGGGCCAAAACGTAGAAATGCAATGCACAGCGCCAGCAGATCACCCAGAAGGCAAATTCTTCCTGAAAGCCTACAGCAGTGGGCAGAATCTCCAGACAGTACAAGCTCCTGAGACGAGGAATAGCGTGAGCTTTACTATTGAAAGTTCTTACAACCTGAAGTCAACAGAGTATGTCTGTCAGTACCAGTGCTATGTGGGAAGAGAGATCCAGACATCCGAACTCAGTAATATCCTCTCCATCACTCTTTCTCGTGAGTACTCTGCACTAAGAATATAACCATTGTACTACTTCCCCTATAACAGTCATCCTATGTAGAAGAATATAATTAAACCATTTAATACCAATCCTTATCTAGAATATTACTATAATACTGCCTCCTATGCAAGAATGTAACTACTTTAATACTGCCTCCTATGTACAAGAATGTTACTACTGTAATACTGCCTCCTATGTACAAGAATATAGCTACTATAATACTGCCTCCTATGTACAAGAATATAACTACTATAATACTGCCTTCTATGTACAAGAATATAACTACTATAATACTGCCTCCTATGCACAAGAATATAACTACTATAATACTGCCTCCTATGTACAAGAATATAACTACTATAATACTGCCTCCTATGTACAAGAATATAACTACTATAATGCTGCCTACTATGTACAAGAATATAACTACTATAATACTGCTCCTATGTACAAGAATATAACTACTATAATGCTGCCTCCTATGTACAAGAATATAACCACTATAATACTGCTCCTATGTACAAGAATATAACCACTATAATACTGCTCCTATGTACAAGAATATAACTACTATAATACTGCTCCTATGTACAAGAATATAACTACTATAATACTGCTCCTATGTACAAGAATATAACTACTATAATACTGCTCCTATGTACAAGAATATAACTACTATAATACTGCCTCCTATGTACAAGAATATAACTACTATAATACGACCTCCTATGTGCAAGAATATAACTACTATAATACTGCTCCTATGTACAAGAATATAACTACTATAATACTACCCCTATGTACAAGAATATAACCACTATAATACTGCTCCTATGTACAAGAATATAACTACTATAATACTGCTCCTATGTACAAGAATATAACTACTATAATGCTGCCTCCTATGTACAAGAATATAACCACTATAATACTGCTCCTATGTACAAGAATATAACTACTATAGTACGACCTCCTATGTGCAAGAATATAACTACTATAATACTGCTCCTATGTACAAGAATATAACTACTATAATACTACCCCTATGTACAAGAATACATAGGGGTAGAATACCGGGATTTTACTTTCCTTGAGTCCGCAGCACATCATGGGTTAACTTGCTGTCATCTTCTTTCTAGGACCGGCCACCTAGCAATAAATTAGAGTAATAGATTAAATAATTAATTAGCTGCCCTATAAGGGACCTCTCCCTCCAAGAATCCATGTGTTTAAAAAATAGACTCGAAATAGAAATATATTTGCAACAAAAAAAAAAATGTATTAGGGAGGGTATAGTTGTGTTGCCTCCGGACTCAAGTAAAAGTAAAATCCCGGTAAGATTTTCCCTTTCCCCTGTCGTCCTCCGGCAGCACATCATGGGATTTTTATAGATCCGAAGGGGAGGGATTTTCACTTAAGGCTGCTGACAGAACTCCGGTACCAAAGGCTGAGCTCCTAGCATTGATGTCCAGACGATAGTGTTTTGCAAACGTCAAAGATGAGGACCAAGATGCAGCATTACTAATGTCTTCTTTAGGGACTTGAGCCATCTCTGCCCAGGATGTAGCTGCAGCTCTGGTGGAATGGGCCTTGACCGGAAACGGAAGAGGTAAGGATTAAAGAGCATAAGCTTCCGTAATAGTAGATTTTATCCACCTAGCGAGTGAATCTCTGGAAAGTCTATGTCCCTTTCTTGCGCCGGAAAAGAGAACGAAAAGATCTTCGGATTTTCTGAAAACTTGAGTTCTATGGATGTATATCTGTAGTGACCCATTAGCTGGGTCAGGCTGGAAAACTGGAAGAAAAGATTCCCTGTTTTTGTTAGCTGAGGAGGGAACTTTTGGTAAGAAGGCAGGTACTGTACGCAATAAGACTCCGTCTGGTAGAAACCTCAAGTATGGGAACTTATAAGACAAGGCTTTCAGTTCTCCCAGTCGCTTAGCAGAAGTGATGGCTATTAAAAATTAGGTTTTGTAAGATAACCATTTGATGTCTGTTTCTTGTAAAGGTTCAATCGGTGCTGACATAAGTATTCTTAAGACTAACGAAAGATCCCATATGGGCATAGGATCCCTATGTACTGGTTTCAGTCTTTTGATTGCCTTGAAGAATCTAAAGATCAATGGATGGTGAAGAAATTTATTTTCCGTCATGGAGTTTATAGCTGTCATATGAGCTCTTAAGGTATTGGGTTTGAGCCCCTTTTGAAAACCGTCCTGGAGAAATTGCACAACTGAGGAAACACTGATCTCTTCATAACCGGAACGGGATAACCAAGTACTAAACTTGTTCCAAATCTTAGCGTATTTCTTATTAGTAGAGTCCTTGCGAGAGGCCAGTAAAGTAGTTATTACTGATTGTGAAAGGCCTTTTTCCTCTAACTTGGATTTTTCAGCCTCCAAGCCGTGAGATGTAGATGGTCTAGGCTCTGGTGATAGAGACCATTCTGAAGAAGCAGATCTGGACGAAGCGGAAGTTTCCAATATTCCGCTTTGGCTAGATGGAGAAGAAGGGGAAACCAAGATCTCCTTGGCCAAAAAGGAGTTATTATTATCATCACTTGAGGCTGTTCTTCTAGTATCTTCCGTAAGACCTTCGGAATGAGAGGTACTGGAGGAAAAATGTATGCAGACAGGTTCTTCCAGCTTATTGAAAAAGTGTCCACAACTGTAGGATTGTCGGATATTTTTAGGGAGCAGAATTGTTCTAGCTTCTTGTTCTTGAATGACGCCATCAGGTCCCAAGTAGGACATCCCCATCTGGATATGATGTTCCTGAAGACAGCTGGGTTCAGTTCCCACTCTGCATGGTTGATCGTCCTCCTGCTCAGAAGATCCGCCTGAGTATTGGAGCAACCTCTTATATGCATCGCTCTTAATTCCACTAAGTGGGATTCTGCCCAACCGAAGATTTTCTTGCATTGATGTAGCAGGGATGGGCTTCTCGTTCCGCCTTGCATGTTTACATAAAATACTGTCACCAGATTGTCTGAGCGAATCAGAACTGGTTTCCCCAGTACATAGGGTTTGAAGCTTTGTAGGGCTAGAAGGACCGCTTTCAGTTCTTTGTAGTTGGAAGACTGGATTAATTCGCTGGGAGACCAGAGACCTTGGACCCATCTACTCTGGAGATGTGCTCCCCAGCCTTTGCCTGACGCATCTGTAGTGATGACTATTAGAGAGAGAAATAGAAAATTTTTCCCCTTGGTTAAGTTCCTCGTGTGAAGCCACCAGGATAGGCTCTGTACTGTGGAGGGATTCAGCTTCACTTTTGCACCCAACTGATATTTGCTGCGATGCCAGGTTTGCAGTAAATTTTGCTGGAGATCCCTGGTGTGGATACTTGCCCAGGGGACAGCATCCGCCACAGCCGTCAGGTGTCCCAAAATTTTCATTACTCTGCGAACTGAGGGTGACCGTAGAGACAACAGAGTTTTTATTTCTCTCTTTAGCGCTGTGACTTTCAGAGGAGGAAGATATAATTTCATCTCTACTGTGTCGATGAGGAAACCTAGAAAGACCTTGGAAGTAGAAGGTATTAAGTCCGACTTCTCCCAGTTTAAGATGAACCCTGCCGCCTAAAGCAGTTTTATGGTTCTTTCTAGAAGAAGCTGAAGCAGGGTTTCTGATTCTGCAACAACCAGCCAATCGTCGAGATATGGAAAAATTTGGATTCCTCGAAGCTGAAGTTTTACTGCGATGACAATAGCGATTTTTGTGAAAATCCTCGGAGCAGCACAGAGGCCGAAGGGCAAGGCCTTGAATTGGAAATGCATTATCTTCTTCTTCTTCCTGACAACTACTCTTAGGAATCTTCTTGAGCTTGGGTAAATTGGTATGTGCAGGTACGTGTCCCTGCATGATAAAGTCAGGGACTGGATGGCTGGGAAACACTGGCGCTTTCTTTTTTGGAAAGTAGAAGAGATCTTCTTCTTGACGGCTGCCGGTTTTTTCTTTACTGGCTTCCATAATATTTTTTACTTCTTTTATAAGCCGGTTAGCGTCTTTTTTATTAAATAGAAAGTTGTCCTCCATGACAGGAGAATCCGAGTTTCAAGAAACTTCCCCCTCAGAGCGAAGAGACTCTTCGGACGAAGACAGGGACAAAAACGTTTTTCTTGACCCCTTCTTCTTGGATTGTTTAAGAAAAGTCTTAAATAAGGACATAATCTTATTTGTTTCAATATCTGAGACCACATCAGGATGAGTGCAATTCTCGCAAATATTGGATGAGTAGTCAGCAGGAAGCTGACGCAGACACGAGATACAAACTGAAGCTTGCGATTTCTGCTTTTTCTTTGGTGGGGAGGGCTCCTGCGTATCGCGATGACACCTCACACATAAGTCTTGAAGAAAATCATCTGGCAAAGGTTGTTCACAAAATTGACACAACCTATGTTTGCTTTTTCTGCTCCTTTTCTCAGCCTTACTTGATGAGCTGGACATCTGTAATACATAATAAAAAAAATAGCAGGTATGAGGAAAAAAGGCAGTCCCCAGGACTGACAGAGGAGCCTGATAAAAAGGCAAAGCAGAAGAAGTGGGTCATAGAAAGGTGGCCTGACCGAAGAAACCTTTAATTTGCTGGAGCTCGACCTTCTGGCACCAAAGGCACCGAGCCCCACTATCTCCGCTACTAAATACCTGATTTTCTCGCCGAAACGAGGAGAGGGGCGGCGCTCCTGTGACGTCAGACGCGCCGTGCGGACTTCGGCTTCCGGTGAAAGAATCGCGTCCGCCAGCAGCCTCATATCCCCGCAATAGAAGTTGAGAAACAAACTTCATGGCCGGCGGTGGAGCGGAGAGGAGTGTAGCCAGGGGAACACACATGGCTATTCACACTCCTGGGCCGAATAACCTTGCACACAAGGTATGAATGGCCGTGTTAAAGTGCAGGTGGGCTCCTTCAAGGAAGAGGACATAAAAAAAACACATGGATTCTTGGAGGGAGACGTCCCTTATAGGGCAGCTAATTAATTATTTAATCTATTATTCTAATTTATTGCTAGGTGGGCGGTCCTAAAAAAGAAGATGACAGCAAGTTAACCCATGATGTGCTGCTGGAGGACGACAGGGGAAAAACACTATAACACTGCTGCTATATACCAGAATATAACTAATATAATACTGCTCCTATGTACAAGAATATAACTGCTATAATACTACCTCCTATGTACAAGAATATAACTACTATAATACTGCTCCTATGTACAAGAATATAACTACTATAATACTGCTCCTATGTACCAGGATATAACTACTATAATACTGCTCCTATGGACAAGGATATAACTACTATAATACTGCTCCTATGTACAAGGATATAACTACTATAATACTGCTCCTATGTACAAGAATATAATTACTATAATACTGCTTCTATGTACAAGAATATAACTGCTATAATACTGCTCCTATGTACAAGAATATAACTACTATAATGCTACTCCTATGTACAAGAATATAATTACTATAACACTGCCTCCTATGTATAAGAATATAGCTACTATAATACTCCCTCCTATGTACAAGAATATAACTACTATAATACTGCTGCTATGTACAAAAATGTAACTACTATAATACTACCTCTTATGTACAAGAAAATAACTACTATAATACTGCTGCTATGTACAAGAATATAACTACTATAATACTGCCTCCTATGTACAAGAATATACCTACTATAATACTGCCTCCTATGTACAAGAATATATCTACTATAATACTGCTGCTATGTACAAGAATATAACTACTATAATTCTGCTCCTATGTTCAAGGATATAACTACTATAATACTGCTCCTATGTACAAGAATATAATAACTATAATACTACTCCTATGTACAAGAATATAACTACTATAATACTGCTCCTATGTACAAGAATATAACTACTATAATACTGCTCCTATGTACAAGAATATAACTACTATAATACTGCTCCTATGTACCAGAATATAACTACTATAATACTGCTCTATGGACAAGGATATAACTACTATAATACTGCTCCTATGTACAAGAATATAACTACTATAATACTGCTCCTATGTACAAGAATATAATTACTATAATACTGCTTCTATGTACAAGAATATAACTGCTATAATACTGCTCCTATGTACAAGAATATAACTACTATAATACTGCCTCCTATGTACAAGAATATAACTACTATAATACTGCTCCTATGTACAAGAATATAACTACTATAATACTGCTCCTATGTACAAGAATATAACTACTATAATACTGCTCCTATGTACAAGAATATAACTACTATAATACTGCTCCTATGTACAAGAATATAACTACTATAATACTGCTCCTATGTACAAGAATATAACTACTATAATACTGCTCCTATGTACCAGGATATAACTACTATAATACTGCTCCTATGGACAAGGATATAACTACTATAATACTGCTCCTATGTACAAGGATATAACTACTATAATACTGCTCCTATGTACAAGAATATAATTACTATAATACTGCTTCTATGTACAAGAATATAACTGCTATAATACTGCTCCTATGTACAAGAATATAACTACTATAATACTGCTCCTATGTACAAGAATATAACTACTATAATACTGCCTCCTATGTACAAGAATATAACTACTATAATACTGCCTCCTATGTACAAGAATATAACTACTATAATACTGCTCCTATGTACAAGAATATAACTACTATAATACTACCTCTTATGTACAAGAATATAACTACTATAATACTGCTCCTATGTACAAGAATATAACTACTATAATACTGCCTCCTATGTACAAGAATATAACTACTATAATACTGCCTCCTATGTACAAGAATATAACTACTATAATACTGCTCCTATGTACAAGAATATAACTACTATAATACTGCTCCTATGTACAAGAATATAACTACTATAATACTGCTCCTATGTACAAGAATATAACTACTATAATACTGCTCCTATGTACAAGAATATAACTACTATAATACTGCTCCTATGTACAAGAATATAACTACTATAATACTGCTCCTATGTACAAGAATATAACTACTATAATACTGCTCCTATGTACAAGAATATAACTACTATAATACTGCTCCTATGTACAAGAATATAATAACTATAATACTACCCCTATGTACAAGAATATAACTACTATAATACTGCTCCTATGTACAAGAATATAACTACTATAATACTGCCTCCTATGTACTAGAATATAACTACTATAATACTGCTCCTATGTACAAGAATATAACTACTATAATACTGCCTCCTATGTGCAAGAATATAACTTCTATAATACTGCTCCTATGTACAAGAATATAACTACTATAATACTGCCTCCTATGTTCAAGAATATAACTACTATAATACTGCTCCTATGTACAAGAATATAACTGCTATAATACTGCTCCTATGTACAAGAATATAACTACTATAATACTGCCTCCTTGCTGAGAGGTTGTGTGTCAGGAGCTCTCCTGAGGCTTTGGATGTCTGGAGAAAGTCCAGGGAGTGGCCATCCCCTGGGGGGAAGCTCCCCAAGCAAGGCCCAGGCTTCTAGGCCAAATCTGGGAAGCACCCAGACAACTCTGTCAGGGGATGTAAATCCCAAAGTTTCTATGGACAGAAAGTATGTCAGCAGTAACAGTTCCAGCGTAAGAGAAGAAGAAGGAAAAAGTAAGTGTCCGGTGAAACCACCTGCCAGTGTGAATGAAGGATCACCTGTGTGCAAGACCAAACTGTTGGAGAGTCCAGAAGTAAGAACCATGCAGAGTGTGCAGGAGGTGAGACAATCTCCATTGCCGGCCTCAGGTGGACAATCCACCTCCACCCCTGGGAGGCAGAGGAGGACATCTCTGGAAAAGCAAACCATCCAGGAGAATCTGCAGCAGCGTGTGGTGATAGAATCTGAGCGCAGAAGGTATGGGGGCATGCAAGCTGTGAAGGAGATCAAAGGCAGTAATGGAGGAAGACCTCAAGGTGCTACCAGTACCGTCTCTGCTACACAGCCGGGATCCAGTCGCCCACCAGGAGATTGTGACCCAAGAGCAGTGACAGCAGCCGCAAAACTCCAGGGACCACAAGGCTCTGCACCAAAAATGCAGATTCATGTGCCAGGACAGACAGAAACCTGTACTGCAAACAAATAGCCTGCAAAACTCCCCAGCAGCAATCAGAGGCCTCCAGAGCAGCCACCTGAGCTCCACCTGGCTGAGCAGATCCCAGCACTGGTGAGAAGAATGGGAACGCTGAGGAAACATAAGCTGTACCTGCAGAAACAGATAAACTGCACATACAAACTAAAGGCTGCAAACCCAGGGAAGCAGGCCTTACTGGACAAGAAGCTGGACTCACTGGCCAAGGAACTCGCTGACAATGCGCAGGAGATCGACTCTTTCTTGGAGAAAATGGGACCAGTGGGAGAGACATACCGGAACCAGCAGAGGTTTGAGAAGGACAAAAACTCTGGGACCAAATCAACATCTAGGTCTGAAACCCTGCAGTCCCATGTAAGACCCATATTACAGCCAGCAACTCTTCCCTTTGAGGAGAGAGAGTTGTACAAGAAAAGAACATCTAAGAAACAAGAGCCAAGTCCTGCATCAGCCCCCGGTGAGGTACTACAAGTCCCAGCAGTAAGTACTGAACAAAATGAAAACTGTGGACTTTTACCTGATGAGAGCAATGAAGTGGCAGTGCAGACACCACAAGTCCCAGGAGGCAGTGCACTGCAGGAGGACTGTGGACTGACACCTGCAGGTAACACTGTAGCAGCACCTCAGGGTGTGTCTGAGCAGGACGCTCAGGACTGTGGGGTGCAGGGGGTTAATACTGAATGCTGCTGAGATGTCTGAAGTCTCTGTGGGTGATAATGTCCCAGCTGAGGAGTCCTCTATGGCTGATGTCGCTGATGTCTCTGTGGGTGATAATGTCCCAGCTGAGGAGTCCTCTATGGCTGCCATGTCTGATGTCGCTGATGTCTCTGTGGGTGATAATGTCCCAGCTGAGGAGTCATCTATGGCTGCTGGGAACATAGAGAACCCTGGTATTGATGGTGGGGAGGGGGCAGTGCAGTCTCAGGCTGAGGAGTTCCCCCCTTTAGTTACACCACAGGCAGCAGAGCCCCACAGTACGGGCGGTCAGCAGCCCACACGTCGCCCCCCGCAGGACACCAGTACTGGTCAGACATCTGGGAATGCTTGGAGTCGGGGTTCTCCATCATTTCCCTCTAACGCCAGATACACAGGCCAGGCCTTCAAGAGAAGGAACGTTGTCAGGTTTAGACATAAAGGGGCAAAAGAAGATCTCCCTGACAGAAGGTGTGTGGTCAGAGACATGTTGTGTACCCAGATGGGCTTCCTGCCAGCCAACATCCTGGCAGTAATAAACCTCCCAGACAGACATGGCTATGATATTAGCTTCAAGCTCATGTCTGATCTGGACCGGTTCTGGGCTCTCTACACCCGGGTCAGAGATACCGAGGGGTGGAACAAGTTCAGCTTCATTCCCATCTCTTAGCCTGACACTGTAAATGTCACCATCATTTTCTGGAACGAGTCTGTCCCCCCTCAGGATATTATTATCTGGCTCAGGAGGCATTGCGACCTCAAGTCAAACCTGACCAAGACCAGGGATGAGGATGGAATCTGGACCGGGGGATGGAGGGTCCTGGTTACATTACACCAGCACCAGAACATCATCCATCACCTTCCTAATTCCTTCTTGGCCGGGAGAAAGGGGTTTGTTTCTATGCTGGTCAGCCCAGGCTATGCTTCAAGTGTGGGAAATCAGGTCACGTGGCAAGTGTCTGCACCATGATGAAGTGCAGCCTGTGCGGGGACATCGGCCATGTGAGCGCCACCTGCCAGAACATAAGGTGTAACCTGTGCGGTAACATCGGTCACCCCCATAGAGACTGTCCTGAAGCGTGGCATAACATCTGTAGAGATCTCCCTGATAAGGACTTGGTGGAAGGGGCAGATGTCCCAGATGAGGAGCAGGAGGAGGAGGCGCTATTGTCAGGGTCATTATACACAGTGCCAGAGACCCCACACATGAGTGATACTGTGCCGGACCACCCGCAGGCAGGTAACACCGAGGGGGACATGGAGGTTGTGGAGCAGCCTGTAGAGCATCCAGTGTCTGTCTCCTCCCTGCCCCAGCACCCACCACTGGGGAAAATAAAATCCTTAAAAACGGAAAAAGATAAGTCCAGCCGCAGGCCTGAGGGTGAATGGACCACTGTCCAAAAACCCACTAAAATTAGAGTGAACAGGCAGGCTGATGGAACTGTAACGACGAACAGATACGGTGTGCTCTCCGAGTCAGATGGAGAGGCAGAAATAGAGAGAGAGCTGAAGCGTATGATGGCGGAATGTGATGACGACCCAGGAGGGGATCCTCCCACAAAAAGGAGACCTCTTCATGCCGAGTCACAGTCTGTATGGGATATGGAAACTGGTAGTCAGCAAGAAAACTCTGACTCTGATTTATGATGATGGGGGTTATCTTTCTTCTTCTTCTCCTGATGGCAGACTTCCATCTTAAAGTAGTCACCAGCAATGTAAATAGCATTAGAGCTAGAAGGACCAGACATGCCGTCTACGAACACCTGAGATACCTCAAGGCCGATGTGTTTTTCTTGCAAGAGACACGCTTAAACACCTCAGGTCTCATACGAGAGGCAGAGTGAGAGTGGCAGTCTGGTCCGTCCTTTTGGTCGATGTCTGTGGAGCCTTATGCCGGGGTCTCTATCTTGTTTAACACCCATGATGTAATTGTACATAGACTAACGGAGATCTCTATGGGAAGTTGCCTCCTGCTAGAGATTACCATCCGAGGTAGAAGACTCCGGCTTATTAACGTCTATGGGCCACAGACAGTGAGCGAAAGGACTCAGCTTTTTAATGATGTTAAGCCATACTTATTCACATCTATTCCTATTATCATGGCTGGAGACTTTAATGCCACCACTACAACCAGTGACAGGCCTAGTGGTAGACCCCTTACTAGGGACTGTAAGGTCCTAAACAATATTATTCTGCATGCCGGCCTGTCTGATGTTTTTGTACAGGGTAGTAGGCGTCCAAAGTTCACTTACACCTGTGCAGGACGCAGTAGTAGGATAGATCTGGCTCTGGTGAGTCCTACTGAAGCCATCAGTGAAAGAAGGGAAAAGACAGTCCCTTATTCTGACCATTTGGCCTTGTACTTTTGTTTGGGAGCCACTAAGCATCCAGATCTGGGTAGAGGGCTATGGAAACTGAACTCTAGTCTTTTAGATGATAGCGCTGTCCAGGAATACATTCACTCTTTCTTTCAGAACCAACTTGACAGAGTGGATTTCTATGAGAACATGGCTGACTGGTGGGAGGATGTCAAGGAGGAGATCAGGTCCCTCTTACAGAGACTGTCAATTAAAAAGGGGAAGAGTAAGTATGGCCAGTATCTGAGACTGCGCAAAGAATTGGAGTCACTATATTCGATGGGTGGGGATGACCAACAAAGGATTGACCAGCTGAAATCTGAGATAAGGCAGTATCAGTACAGCAGGTACACCTCCCTGGTAGCTGAACGGGATTATGGGACCTTAGGGGCTCCTGATCCCTTTGAGAACTGCCGGGAGCGCGTGGCAAAAAAACTGATCACAGGTCTCACTGACTCCCAGGGTGTTTTACAAGAATCTCGGGAGGGTATCCTGGGGGTGGTGAGATCTTAATATGCTGACTTATTTCAGAGGAAGGTTTTGGATAAGGAAAAAGTGACCCAATTCTTGGAGGCAACTCCAGGGCCTGATACTAGAAATTTGGACTTTTCTCCTTTAACAGCAGAAATAACGGTGGAGGAGATAAAAGAGGCGATTGATAAATTACATCTGAAGAAGGCACCAGGTCCAGACGGTATTACTGCAGAATTTTATAAGACCTCTTGGCTCCAATCCTCGTGGAGGTGTACAAAAATTGTCTAGAAAATCACCTGATGCCTCCGTCCATGAGGGTGTCCTCATTAATTCTGCTGTCTAAAGGGAAAGAGCCTAGTGACATCAAGAACTGGAGGCCGATTGCCCTCTTGAATGTCGACAGGAAGATTCTGGCAAAAATTCTGTTCTCTAGGTTAGTCTGTTTGTCCCGGGCACTGTTGGCAGGCTGTCAGTTCGGCACAGTAAAGGGCGGAACATCTCTGGAGCAGTCATCTCGATAAGGGAGATGTTTGAGAGATGTAAAGCTCTGAGGTGTGGGAGATATGTTGTAGGTCTGGACCAGGCTAAAGCCTTTGACAGAGTAGACCACGAGTATCTATGGGCCACTTTATCAAAGTACGGTATTCGGGACAATTTGTAGATTGGCTGAGAACTTTGTACAGAGAGGCTGAGAGCTTTCCTCTGGTCAATGGTTGGCAAGGGGACACATTCAGGGTTGAGGCTGGGGTGAGACAGGGTTGCCCGTTGAGTCCTCTACTGTATGTGTTTGCCTTAGACCCGTTCCTGAGGTCACTGCAGGAGTGTGATTTTCAGGGGTGCCGGTCCCCATTGCCTGCCCCTGAGTGTTGTTGCCTACGCGGATGATGTGACTGTGGTGATATCTGAGCCTCGTGAGGTGGAGATGTTGTCGGCAGCCATCAGAAGCTACTCGGAGGCCTCAGGGTCTCTGGTCAACCTTGAGAAGAGTCAAGCTTTCTGGACATCGGATACTGACCCTGATTTTGATCTGCCACAGTTTGCGAAGGCCTCCACCCATATTAAAATCCTTGGGGTTAAATTTGGTAGGGAAGATAATGCCAAACTAAATTGGGAGGAAAAGTTGGATGCCGGAAATGTAAAGGTTCAGCGATGGAAGAACTGGAGGCTGACCTATAGAGAAAGGGTTACAATGCTGAAGACTTACCTGGTCCCCGTCTTCTTGTACATCGCTGTCGTCTTTCCTTTGCCAGAATCTTTCTTGGCTAGGCTCTTTAGCCTGTTCTTCCAGCTTTTATGGGGGAACAGGTTGAACCCAATAAAAAGAGGGATCACCTACCTACAGAGGAGAGAGGGTGGGCTGGATATGTTAAATCCAAGGGTTTTCTTTGACTCCATGTTTCTTAAAGTTAATTTTGGTGACCTAGACTCAAACAACAGTCCCCTGTGGGTGAATAGTATCAGGGATTGGATATTGCCTTTTGCAGAACCTTGGATGCGAGGCGGCAGTCTCAAGAGAGGCCGATTGACTCGTGACTTCCTCCCCCAGTACCTGGACTATGGTGTAAGATGTCTGAAGAAATGGAGTATAGACAAGTCTTTCATTGAGAGTAAAACCAGGAAAGATCTATACTCCAGAGTATGTAGGACCTTCTACTGTTTACAGCTAGCACTTCCAGACTGTCCAACCTCAACCTTACAGGATAATCTGAGGCTTCTGAATGGACCAAGGCTGCCCCTAAGTTCTGTGATATTGGCTGGCTCTCATTGCAGGGAAAACTCTTTGTCAGGGGAATCTAAAATTCCTCAGTGTGTCAGATCGCATGTGTCCCTTAGGTTGTCAGCAGGAGGAGACTATGCTCCATTTTATATCAGAGTGCTGGGGTGGGCAGAAAATCTGGCATGACATATCCGCCAAGCTAAAAATCCCGTCATTACAGTCCCTAAAATACCCAGAAATCCTTTATGGTGTCACATCTCATGTGAATAACATCGACCGGGGGACCATGTATCTGATAATCACCGTCATCAAATATTACCACTGGCAAACCAGAACCCGAGTGTCCATCCATAACGAGCCATTCCATCATACCGCAGCTATAACCCTCATCATGTTAGAACTCAGGTGGATCCGGTCATTAGAGGTCAGGAAAAGAGGGGAAAACATAAAACTATGGAGGAATGTCCATCTAGACTGACGGTTCAATTGTACGATGTAACTGTGTTTGTTTTCTTATTTTATTTTACTTTTCTTCTTTTTCTGCTTTAGCTAAAATGTAATTTTAAGTTACAGTTAATATGCATTTTATTTTCTGATGAACATGTATAATTTATACTAAATGATGAAAAAGTCTGATTTATTATGATGAAAAAGTATTTCTGTATTTATGTTTGTTTTATACCAATAAAAATTGCCTCCTATGTATAATAATATAACTACTATAATATTACCTCCTATGTACAAGAATATAACTACTATAATACTGCTCCTATGTACAAGAATATAACTACTATAATACTGCCTCCTATGTACAAGAATATAACTACTATAATACTGCTCCTATGTACAAGAATATAACTACTATAATGCTACTCCTATGTACAAGAATATAACTACTATAATACTGCCTCCTATGTACAAGAATATAACTACTATAATACTGTTCCTATGTACAAGAATATAACTACTATAATACTGCCTCCTATGTACAAGAATATAACTACTATAATACTGCCTCCTATGTACAAGAATATAACTACTATAATACTGCTCCTATGTACAAGAATATAACTACTATAATACTGCCCCCTATGCACAAGAATATAACTACTGTAATACTGCCTCCTATGTATAATATTATAACTACTATAATTCTACTCCTATGTACAAGAATATAGATATTATAATACTGCCTCCTATGTACAAGAATATAACTACTATAATACTGCCCCCATGTACAAGAATATAACTACTATAATACTGCCCCCATGTACAAGAATATAACTACTATAATACTGCTCCTATGTACAGGAATATAACTACTATAATACTGCCTCCTATGTACAAGAATATAACTACTATAATACTGCCTCCTATGTACAGGAATATAACTACTATAATACTGCCCCCATGTACAACAATATAATTACTATAATACTGCTCCTATGTACACGAATATAACTACTATAATACTGCCTCCTATGTACAAGAATATAACTACTATAATACTGCTCCTATGTATAAGAATATAACTACTATAATACTGCTCCTATGTACAGGAATATAACTACTATAATACTGCTCCTATGTACAAGAATCTAACTACTTTGCCTCTTTTCAAACCCTTCGGTTTCAGGGGGAAGTGAGTACAGGATTTCTATAGAAATTTCTGTTTTCTATTTATAGACAATGATTTGTTTCTCCGGGTTAACATAAGAATATTCAAAAGATACAGAGAAGGAAATCAGGCTCCCTGTAGTAGTTACACTTTGAAACTGTTCTTCTAGGATTAGATATTAAGGGGGTCATTTATTAATACTGGCGTTTTAGACACCGGTCTTAATAGCCCTGCACTGGCGGTGGATCCGCTGGAGTTATGTAGAGAGGCGCTGGCCTCTACATAACCGTGCATTCAGAGCTGATTCTCAGTGTAAGACAGATCCTTGCTGGCATAGATTTAGAACATTTTCTACGCTTAAAACAGGCGTCTAAAATGATAAATGAGATTGTTCTGGCAGTGGAACACAAACCGCAGTGCCCAACATTTGAGACAAATTTATTATTTTTGTAATCAAGAAGAAGGTACTTTAATTAATAAATGGTGACAAAAAATGGAACTCATGCTTCAGAAAAATGGCGCTAGTGCTGAACAACTTGCTGTAACTCTCAATGTACTGACAACCAGACAGCTGGCATAAATACATTACACATATTACAAAGCCATCTGCTTGCAGCCACCACTAGGGGGAGCTCAGTACATAGGAATTTATACAGTTACCACTGTCTGCAATGGAAGCTGTAATAATCTCTTTGCACTTAGCACCCTATGGTTGTCGCTGCATGAATATGCTGTGTTTTCACATTAGGAAGAGAAGAAGGGTTTCAGCACCGGGCCCCACCCCCCACTTGGCCCCATGGTCATGTGGTCTGCCTCCATTAAAGGTACACCATTGCTTTTCAGGAATGTGTACATGAGGAATAACACTATTTCTGACCAATACATGATTTGTATTCCCATTTCTAATTCTCAGTGTTTCCTAAGCTACTGGGTGTAGACTAGCTGCTATGATGTCTCCCATACACAGCACCCAGAGAAGATGATATCCTGCCCCCCTAACTCTATGTAGCACCCCTAACAAAAGCGGGAGCAGGCATGGAGCACAACATACATCTGTACTGAGCAGTGTAGCTGTCAATCCAGCTCTGCAGTAGACACAAAACCTACTAGAGACAACTACCACGTCTGTGCATCTGTCTCTCTCCAGCAGCTCCCTCCTCCTCCTCCTCTTTATCCACTCTCCATAGAGTTATATTGGCAGCTGTAACCTAATTCCTCAGTGAGCTGGGTTACATATCAAGTGTTTCCTATGTTCAGAACCACAGATAACATAGGGATTTTTTTTGTCCTTCCTCTTTTGTTTGTGGCAGAGTAGGAAGATGTCTCAATACTGATGATATATGTGCTCATCTATGGCCGGATCTAGGTTCTCACAGTTTTTCAACCATTGATTGTTCTATTTGATTTTTTTTTTACAGTTCCGGTGTGGGTCTTTGTTTTGGTCGGACTGGTTGGCCTTCTGATCCTTGTGGCTTTGGTATTGGTGACTTTATGCCTGGTGAGAGGAAGTAAGTATCATCAAGTCCACGTGCACGTGATTAGCAGGTTATGCTTGTGCTCCATCTCCCCATGCCGGCCCCCAAAAACTAACATACTGAAGGGTTACATGGTGCTTCTGGTCGGTGGGTTACCAACCTTTCCACACAGCAGCCCCCATGCCTGTTATGGAAGTGATTAGGACTAGGACTAGGGTCGGCAAAAGGGGTATTTGGCTAAAGGCCTCCATCACTTACAAGATTTTCTACCTAAGTGTTGAAGGTGCAGCAGGTCGGTACTGCCAACTAGAACCTGCCAAATACTCCTTAAACAGTACCCGTTCCCACACCACGCAGTACATTTATTATGGTGCCAGTGGGTTGCCATGGCTATATGTTTGGCAGTCACTAAACATTGCAATACCAGAGTATTGCGAAGTATCATATGAGGGACTGGAAAGTGTTGAAATCTCTTAGTGGGACTGAAACGGAATGACATAACCGTGGTTAAAAAAAAAAAACATAAATAAAAATAAATTATGGATTAGGCACAGGAACTTATAATAAAAAATTATACTAAAAAGTATAACAAACAAACCTACATATTTGGTATCACAGGCACAGCAGTCGTAACATCCCATAGAAAAAATGTAATATTACTTAAAATGAAATAACTTAAAATTACGGTGAATGTTGTAGAAGAAAAATCTGTAGATTTTCAGATTTTTTCACATTCCACCCCCCAAAAAAATAATTGTACTGCCCCCAAAATAGGCCTTAATGGGGTTATCCAAAGTATAATAATGACCCCCCCCCCCAATGCCCGGGCCCCTTATATAGATGATACTTACCCCGCTCCCCGGCACCCGCATTGTTCATGATGCCTGATCAGCTGCCGCTGGGAGGGAGGCTCGTTCCCGTCACAATCTGCTATTGGCTGATACCCCACCACCCCCCCTCTTTGCCGAATATTTTGATCCGCACGATGGGGAGATGCAGCAGGGGCCTTGCGTCGGGGAACTATAATCAACATGAGGGGCCCGGGCATTAGGGGGGACATTATAGGGTTTGCATAACCCTTTTAAGTGGCCCCCACACATACACACTGGCACAAATTATTTCTCCACCAGAACCTCATTCAGGCAGCGGAAATGTGTGTTAGTTCTGGCCCGACCACTAGTCTAATAGTCTGAATTTACACCATCATAGATCACTAGGATCGAGGCTTTACGATCATCTGCCCCCAGTGGTAGGCCCGTGCATTGCTTCTATAACCTGTGTCCTTTCTTATAGATAAAAAGAAGAAACAGGAACAGAGGTGAGAAACATATGGGGGGAGATTTTTTAAAATTGGTGTAAATAAAAACAGGCTTATTTGCCCATAGCAACCAATCAGATTCCACCTTTCAATTTTGAGAGGAGCTCTGAGAAATGAATGGTGGGATCTAAGTGGTTTCTGTGAGCAACTAAGCCAGCTTTCCTTCACACCAGTTTTCATAAATCTCCCCCAAAGTGTCTATGTATATGTCTGTTCTGTATTAACCCTTCTTATGTGGAGGTTGGGGATGTCCTCTCCATACATATGTCTTGTGTTATGGATTGGTGATCTCCTCTCTACAGATGTGTCTTGTGTTCTGGATCGGTGATCTCCTCTCTACAGATGTGTCTTGTGTTATGGATCGGTGATCTCCTCTCTACAGATGTGTCTTGTGTTATGGATCGGTGATCTCCTCTCTACAGATGTGTCTTGTGTTCTGGATCGGTGATCTCCTCTCTACAGATGTGTCTTGTGTTATGGATCGGTGATCTCCTCTCTACAGATGTGTCTTGTGTTCTGGATCGGTGATCTCCTCTCTACAGATGTGTCTTGTGTTATGGATCGGTGATCTCCTCTCTACAGATGTGTCCTGTGTTATGGATCGGTGATCTCCTCTCTACAGATGTGTCTTGTGTTATGGATCGGTGATCTCCTCTCTACAGATGTGTCTTGTGTTATGGATTGGTGATCTCCTCTCTACAGATGTGTCCTGTGTTATGGATCGGTGATCTCCTCTCTACAGATGCGTCCTTTGTTATGGATTGGTGATCTCCTCTCTGCATATGTGTCTTGTGTTAGGGATCGGTGATCTCCTCTCTACAGACGTGTCTTGTGTTATGGATTGGTGATCTCCTCTCTATAGATGTGTCTTGTGTTAGGAATTGGTGATCTCCTCTCTACAGAAGAGTCTTGTGTTATGGATTGGTGATCTCCTCTCTACAGATGTGTCCTGTGTTATGGATCGGTGATCTCCTCTCTACAGATGCGTCCTGTGTTATGGATTGGTGATCTCCTCTCTGCATATGTGTCTTGTGTTCTGGATTGGTGATCTCCTCTCTACAGATGTGTCTTGTGTTAGGGATCGGTGATCTCCTCTCTACAGATGTGTCTTGTGTTATGGATTGGTGATCTCCTCTCTACAGATGTGTCTTGTGTTAGGGATCGGTGATCTCCTCACTACAGATGTGTCTTGTGTTATGAATTGGTGATCTCCTCTCTACAGATGTGTCTTGTGTTAGGGATCGGTGATCTCCTCTCTACAGATGTGCCAGGGGCATAGCTAACGGCTCATGGGCCCTGGTGCAAGAGTTCAGCTTGGGCCCCCCTTCCCTCAGTGCTTTGTGTGTCTTCTTATGTGGCACAAGGGTCTTTGGGCCCCCTCAGGCTCCTGGGCCCGGTAGCGACTGCTACCTCTGCACCCCCTATAGCTACGCCCATGTGTGTCCTGTGTTATGGATTGGTGATCTCCTCTCTACAGATGTGTCTTGTGTTAGGGATCGGTGATCTCCTCACTACAGATGTGTCCTGTGTTATGGATCGGTGATCTCCTCTCTACAGATGCGTCTTGTGTTATGGATTGGTGATCTCCTCTCTACAGATGTGTCCTGTGTTATGGATTGGTGATCTCCTCTCTGCATATGTGTCTTGTGTTCTGGATTGGTGATCTCCTCTCTGCATATGTGTCTTGTGTTCTGGATTGGTGATCTCCTCTCTACAGATGTGTCTTGTGTTAGGGATCGGTGATCTCCTCTCTACAGATGTGTCTTGTGTTATGGATTGGTGATCTCCTCTCTACAGATGTGTCTTGTGTTAGGGATCGGTGATCTCCTCACTACAGATGTGTCTTGTGTTAGGGATCGGTGATCTCCTCTCTACAGATGTGTCCTGTGTTATGGATCGGTGATCTCCTCTCTACAGATGTGTCTTGTGTTATGGATTGGTGATCTCCTCTCTACAGATGCGTCCTGTGTTCTGGATTGGTGATCTCCTCTCTACAGATGTGTCTTGTGTTAGAGATCGGTGATCTCCTCTCTACAGATGTGTCTTGTGTTAGAGATCGGTGATCTCCTCTCTACAGATGTGTCTTGTGTTAGGGATCGGAGATCTCCTCTCTATAGATGTGTCTTGTGTTAGGGATCGGGGATCTCCTTACTACAGATGTGTCTTGTGTTAGGAATCGGTGATCTCCTCTCTACAGATTTGGAGGAGGTTGTTGATGCCCTGCAGGATATAATATAAAACAGTTGTGTAACAATTGTGGGTTTTTTTCTCTTCAGGGAAAAAGACTCAGTCTGGATTGACCAAAATATGACCACAGGTGCTTATAAATGTCTTATTCCTCTTTTTTTGTTTCTCACTTACCAGTTTCACTTTTACACCTGTGAAATAACCACCCACATCTGATCCTCTTTAAGATCAAAAAGATTAGGATTCACCAGCAAATCCTTTCCTTCTTTACTCAAATCTCCCCCAATCATAATCCTCTCTCTTTTTCCAGTATGTCTCCCCTTCTTCTCCTATTTTTCTTTCTTTTGGAAATCTTCATTAGAGTCTACATTAAGTTTCGTCTCTTCACAGATTGGTCAGATGGTAACCACAATGTTGTCTTTTCTTTGGTGAGTTTATTGTGCCTCATTGTGTTTTTGTAATGATTAGTAAATTTGTGAATACACCACATGATGTCGGGTATAAACCTCTCCATTACCCTAGCCTACCAGGAAAAGGGTATTAAAGGGATCATCCCATTCGGAATTGCTTCTATTATCCCTGCAGATCACCTCTTATCGCTGAGGAAGCTTTGTATGGATGCCCATACTAAATAAAATGGCAACCATGTTCATGGTTTTCTTGAGGCTTCAGAAGCGGAAGCACTTTGCTCTGGCTTGTAGAGGAGGGTCCTGACTGAGGGGCTCCCCTTTATGACATCCATATGAGAAACTGAGAATACATCTGTCTTAGGGTAGAAACTCTACCAAGAAAGTTCTTTTTTCAGAATCAGACCTTCTTCTTCATGATTGACTTGTGTTGTCTTTCTCGTTGAGTTAGAATTCTACCTCCAAGACTGACGTCTCTCATACCCACCTGAACAATATGGATTCTCAGACAGAAAGTGGGTCGGCCACACCTTTCAGCACCTTCCGAAAATGAGCCACCAGACTTCTCAGCTTAGTAATAACTGTGACTTCCATGACTGGGAACCTCAACTTTGGCCTCATGGTGGAAGAGTCCAAGAAAGTTCCTCAAAGTTCAACATATTGCAGTACCGACCTGTGACATTATCATGTCCTACAGCATTGTGCTACAAGGCATTATAAATGGGAGGCCTGTACGTTATTTACTGTCTGGACCAAGTACAACCCATCAAACTCCTTTTTGGAATTATACCTGTGTATATTTTTACCATGTACTTGAAACTTGATGTCACCTCTGATATCTCTCGTTATGACGCCACTGGGTCAATGGGACAACTTGCCACGTGCCCTCAAGCATTATCCCAAGTTCATCAAGCGTCCACTTCTCCTAGCGTGAAATTACCCTCAATCTTTTGCACCTTCCTTTTGACTTTCTTTCTAGAGCCTCAAGTCTACAATACCCCAATGTGAACATGGATCCATTTCCCAAGATGATATAGGTTACAGTAGAAAAGCATGAATCATTTTTTGAACAACACTTGTTGCTGTATTTTGGGTGATAGTCTTGGGAGTAAGGAGCCTTGGAATTAAGCTACTCATCTGTGGTTCTTCTCTGTGGTTACAAGGATCAAGATCTTTTAAGGGTAATTTTTTTTGTATTGAATTTTACTCATTTTGGGCTACAACTCATTTTTTTCAATTGGTCTTTATTAAAAATGTTCATCCGTTTCTGAGACACAAGGGTTAAAAATCAGTCTGTTTGCACTCTGTTGTATATTCTCTTTTCTTTGACTCTAGTCATCTGACAGCTCATGTGTAGTTTTTATCTATGATCTCCTGACCTCATAAACACTTGCTTGAGCCATATTCCTATCAGTTTGATAAGAAGTGGCCTATAATGAATGTTTATGAGGTTAGAGGGATTTAAAAAAAAACATTGAAACCTACAGCCTGCAAACAGACTGATTTTAACCCTGAATCTCAGAGACGTCTGCAAACTGTTAATAAAGAGCAATTGAAAAAAAATTATTTGTAGCCAAAATAAGTAAAATGCTATCAATTACTACTGTCTAATCAGGAATAAATAGGGCACTGGACCAATAAGAGATAGATAGATAGATAGATAGATAGATAGATAGATATGAGATAGATAGATAGATAGATATGAGATAGAGAGATAGATAGATAGATAGATAGATATGAGATAGATAGATAGATAGATAGATAGATAGGTATGAGATAGATAGATAGATATTAGATAGATAGATAGATAGATAGATAGATAGATAGATTAGATAGATATTAGATAGATAGATAGATATGAGATAGATAGATAGATAGATAGATAGATAGATAGATATTAGATAGATAGATAGATAGATAGATAGATAGATATGAGATAGATAGATAGATAGATAGATAGATAGATAGATAGATTTTTTAGTTCTGTTTTGCTAAATTGTCAAGAAAACAACACATTTCTGACACTTCCCATAACAATAGTGAGAAGCAGTTATTAGATCAAAGCATAGCTTGAGGAGATGTGATCCAGGTTCATTCTTGTTTTTGGATATTTTATAGTTCCTTTCCTTTTTTTGTACTCTGGTATTAGCACTCCTCCCATTCAACCGAGGTGATTTTAATTAACAGGAGACTGCATAAGGGTTGACAAATTCCTACCAGCTCTCAGTTGGAGTTCCCAAGAGCATATGATAAGGTGAGCTTTGACAACTGTTCACATGGTGCGGTGCTGCGTGGCGGCCATTGTTGCTGTGGTGCTGTGCTGGCGGCTCGGTGGGGCCCAGTGCCAGGGTGGCATTGCCAAACAGCAGGGGTGCTGTTTGGCTGCTGAGTCCCGCCGTCTGCTGGTGCGGTGCTGTGGCGCCTGTGGTCAGCACGCAGTGCCGCGCCAAATTTAGAGTAGGTTTCCACTCGAGGAGGCAACCTTGTCGTGGTGAGTGGGCTTATGCTTTTTGATCAAAATGTATACTAATGCCCCATGTAAGCATGCAACATAGGGGTCTGTATACTATTTATGGCGCGGAGAGGCGATGTTAATTATGCTGAGAAGCAGTTATTAGATCAGAGCATGGGCGTAGCTATAGCGGGTGCAGAGGTAGCAGCCGCTACCGGGCCCAGGAGCCTTAGGGGGCCCAAAGACCCTTGTGCCGCATAAGAAAATACACAAAGCACTGAGGGAAGGGGGGCCCAAGCTGACCTCTTGCACCAGGGCCCATGAGGCGTTAGCTATGCCCCTGGATCAGAGCATAGCATGAGGAGGTGTGATCCAGGTACTTTTTTGTTTTTGGACAATAGTGATGAGGCTTTTGCGGTTTCCTGTTGAAGCAATAGGCTTTCAGAGCTGTAATCTGCCTCACCTATGACGCTATTATTTTACTTACCAGAATGTCTGATAAAATCAGTGATGATTCGTTTGTTAATATACATTTATATTAGTGTTACGGAAGCTGCTGTGATTCCGCTGTGTCACTTGAACAGATATCATTTGGGGCTACTAAGGGTGTTATCTAAGTGGCTCCCCAGGTCTTTACCCTTTAACCCCTATACAGGGATCTGGACTCCACTGCAGGGGAACCACCAGGCTGCTACCTCTTGGAGTATTCTTTGGTTGACAGCTGACCCATGGGGGTCAAGAGTCACTGGTGCGGAGCTCCTAGGGATCAGGCAAAACCATAATCGGGAAACAAAGTGAGGTCAGGACAAGCAGTGTAGGAGCGATCTAGTAAGCAGTCCGACAATGAGAGTGCGTAGAACAGGGTCAGAACGAGGAACAGGCAGAGGTCAGGCAGTGAACCCTGTAGGGGAAAACGCTTTGGGGTATTAGGGAAATTCACTCATTAGGGTTTCCTAGGGTATTTCAGGGTAGGTACGAGGACGGAGGGCCTCCAGCACCAAGAGAAACCTCCAGGCTTTAGAGGAGAGAAACGGGGGGTTCCTAGGGAAAGATACCCCTTTTGATTGATTCTCCCCCTGTTTTTGAAGTCTACCTCCCTTATTGGCTTTATAGTTAATGTATAACTGTACTACTGACTGGGGTGTATATAAGAAGATTATATGACCTGTGTCTGTAGGTCCTTTTAAGTGTTTATAATAAAAATCAACTTTTAAGGGTCTTTTTCTTTTGGGATTTGATTCAGTTTTGTAACAATGAGACTCATGTATACCATCATGTAAAATCATTTTCAAGCTTTTGATGAGAAATTAAATGCAAATATGGCTATTTTTTTAACTGGCACTGTATTTGCGGAAGCCTTAATCAATGAAGTGAAGGACATCTTTTCTGAGAAGGGAATTCCCGGTCTTACCACTTCTGTAACTTGCAAACTTGCCTTTAAGGATCTGTACACTGGTTATAAGGAAAATATCAAGTCTTGGTGAGAGATCAAGTCTTATCTGGAACATAAGATAGTATCTAAAGGTTTGTGTATCCCCATAGTTCCTGCTGCACGTATTTGCTCCCCACTTTTAATGAAACAGTGGGGAAGAGGAATTAACACGCAGCTTACTAAATTTAAGGAAAATTCTCTTGGAGGAAGAAAAAAACCTCTTTGAGAAGACATCTGAAAAGTTGCGTGAACTTATAGAGACTGCTTTGAAATTCAAAACCGACTAAGAATTTAATAAGCGTGAATCATCTCTACAGACGTTGGTTGACAGATCTCAAAGTCTCTTGAAGAGACGCAAACATAGGCATTTTGTGAGAGACTTGAGTGATTTTAGGGAGAATAAAGCATATCATTTTGAGAAAAAGAGTGGGGCCCCATCTCTATCAGCGGTTTCATCTTCGGATGCGGATTTCTCATACGGATACCCATCAGGTGTCAAATAAAGGGAACCATAATAAGGGGCACTCTTCCCTAAAAGACAAGGTAGAAAATGGCAAAGATGGGCCAGAGAGACAGGAAGTTTACAGGGGGAGGCTATCAAGGCAACTCCTCTTCCTCATCTACATCCTTGGGCAATACCAATCGTTCTTTCTTAGTATAGAATCAGACTCCCTATCGATTGCGGGATCGGAACAGAGGCAGCGAGAATCGAGCACCAGTGACGACTTACAAGTCATAAATCTTTCCTCACGGGTGTTAGATGAGACAGAAATTAATATATTGAGAAAAGGTTTCTCATTTGTACCTACTACGGAATGTAGGAAGTTTACATGGGTTAAAGATCTAAATCTTTTTCGTAGAAAATTGAAGTGGCATACATTTTTCAAAAATTCCAACAGACAATCTTGTGAAAAATTAGGGATTAATGAAAGTAACTTCCCAGATCTACAAGTATTTATGGAACTCTGGGAAGAGGGTTCCCAGAACCCTAGGGAAGGTCCCTTCACTGATCTGTGCCCAAGAAGTACCAAAATGACCCCCCCGTTCAATTACAATTATATCGACATATTTCTCTAGTTGGTTACATCCGGTTTGGAGAATCTCAAGATCAGACACCCCCTTCAGTATAATTTATCTAGGAAAGAGGCGGAGGCCTTAAAAGCCCTGGAGAGGGACGAGTTGATTGTGATTAAACCATCAGACAAGGGGGGCAATTTGGTTTTCCTGAACCATAAGAAGTATCACAAGATGTGTCTGGATATCCTTAAGGACCGGGGAGGTTATCGAATTCTTCCAGCCGACCCAGTGACCACCTATCTGACTGAATTAAAAACCATCTTGAAATCCGGATTGGATAGGAGGGTTATTAATGAGACAGAATATAACTTTATTCTCCCTGTCACACCACAAATTGCAACATTCTATGGGCTCCCAAAAATTCACAAAGGAACTAACCCCCTTAAAGGTCGCCCTATTGTATCAGGGGTTGATTCAGAACTGTGGGATATATATTGGTTGGGTACTAAGACAATTTGTTCTCTCTTTACCTTTTTATACAAGGGACACCATGGATTTTTTTTAAATAAAATCAAGACCTTTAATGTGGACCCCTGTTGCCTACTTCGAGCATTGACGTTGAGGCACTTTATAGCACGACCCCACATGAGAAGGGATTGGCAGTGGTGGCATATTATTTAAGCACAAGGGACACATACTCTAGGGCTCATAATTATTTCATTCTTACTCTTTTGGAATTTGTCCTTACTCATAATTTTTTATTATTTAATTCACGGTTCTACCACCAGCTCAGGGGGACGGCAATGGGGAGCCCCTGTGCCCCAACATATGCCAACCTCTTCCTGGGCTGATGGGAGGACAATATCATGTTCATAGACCACCAGTTCAGTGCTCTCATTAAAGGGGTTGTCCAAGTTATATTTATTGATGACCTATCCTCAGGATAGGTCATCAATATCAGATTGGCGGGGGTCCGACACCCGGCACCCCCGCCGATCAGCTGTTTGAAGAGAAGGCGAGCGCCGTGCCAGCGCTGCCTCCTCTTCATTGTTTAACTACTCGTCGTTGCATCTGCAGCGGTGAGCAGGTGTAATTACACCCAAGCCGTTCCATTCATTTCAATGGGACGGCTCGTTCCTATACAAGTGTATACTACAGAGCCGTCCCATTGAAATGAATGGAACGGCTTGGGTGTAATTACACCTGCTCACCGCTGCAGATGCAACGGCGAGTAGGTAAACAATGAAGAGGAGGCAGCGCTGGCACGGCGCTCGCCTTCTCTTCAAACAGCTGATCGGCGGGGGTGCCGGGTGTCGGACCCCCGCCGATCTGATATTGATGATCTATCCTGAGGATAGGTCATCAATAAATATAACTTGGACAACCCCTTTAAGAAAAACAAAATAAGAGTATTACAGGTTTGATACCTTTTAATGGCTAACAAAAATAGAAGTAATGATGTTACATAGCGAGCTCTCGGGACATCACCAGTCCCATCATCAGGCGTACTACAAGAATATAAGAAGAAACAGCAAAATATATATACAATAAGAACAGAGACATGGGGGAATGGACAGGCATGAAAGATAACAGAACAACTTATCAAAGATCTTGAGAATGAGTCCTTAATTAACTTACAGATAAAGGTGTGAAAGTTTTATGATCTCTAAATTGATGTTATCTCAGAGACCTGGTGCCCCGACTATGTCTATAGAAGACTCTTTAGATCTTGTAGTGTGTCATAAATCCCAGGGACAAATTCAGTCCAGTATTCAAAGTGTCAAGCAGTGTTATAAATTTGTATTCACTAATTCTTCTGGCTCTTTGAGATTTGAAATTACCCTTTAATATGAGAACCTTCTTATTTTGTTAGCCATTAAAAGGTATCAAACCTGCAATACTCTTATTTTGTTTCTCTTAATGAGAGCACTGAACTAGTTTTCTATTGGCTAACACGGTACCAGATTTTTCTTTGGACCATAGACCACCAC
The DNA here is from genome assembly GCA_033119425.1 of Bufotes viridis. Classification (NCBI taxonomy): domain Eukaryota; kingdom Metazoa; phylum Chordata; class Amphibia; order Anura; family Bufonidae; genus Bufotes; species Bufotes viridis. The sequence continues at coordinate 35,528,228 of CM065590.1, forward strand.
ACATGGTGGAATAAGAAGATCTTGTTCTGGATACGTTACATCGACGATATTTTTGTGATATGGAATGGAAGTAGGGATGAATTCACCAATCTAATTGATACATTGAATGTTAACGAGATTGTTTTAAAATTTACCCATGAGATTCAGGATGATAACATCACTTTTCTTGATGTGAGATTACATTAACAGGATGAAAAATTGACAACTACTAAATTCAGGAAATCCACAGCTACTAATTCCATCCTACACTGGGATAGTTACCACACTCTGGCACTGAAAGGGGCATACCTAGGGGTCAATATTTAGGTGTTCGGAGAAACTGCATTAAATCTGAGAATTTGCATATGGAGGCCAAAAAACTATAAAATAGAATGTTGGATAGGGGGTATCCTGAAACAATCTTGAGGAAAGTTATTAAAGAAGTACGGATACAGGAGAGAACTGATCTCCTCACTCCTAAAAAATCCTTGGTTAATACACAAGCCCCGATTTCTACCTATGATAGGGCCAATGAACAAATTAGAACAATTCTCAATAAGTACTGGCCCATTCTTCAAATGGACCCCGACTTTACTATTGCCGTTACTATTCATCCTAATATTACATATCGAAAAGCTAGAAGCCTCAGAGATTGGCTGGTACACAGTCATTATACAGCCCCCTTGGAAACAGGCACATGGCTAGATCGGAGACCAACAGGAATGTTCCGTTGTGGAACGTGCAAAGCATGTCAAAATATCTCTACATCAGAAATAATCACCTGCTCAGTCACCCATCAGAGCTTTCAAGTTAAGGGATTAGCTAATTGCGAAATTAGGAGGTGTGGTCTACATTTGTCAATGTTTGTGCCCAAAAGACTACATTGGCAAGACAGTTAGAGAGCTCAGAAGGAGGGTGTGTGACCATATAAATGACATCCACAAGAAAAATGTTACTCCTGTAGCTAACCATGTAATTGAGAGACATTTGGGTGATCCTCGTGTTCTGCGATTCTCGGTTCTGGAAATCATCGCCCAGTCACCAAGAAAAGGAGACTGCGATAAGAGGATTCTCCAAAAAGAAGCAGCATGGATTTATAGGTTCCAGTCTCGATCCCCTAGTGGTTTAAATGAGAGATTAACCTCCAATTGTTTTTTATGATGGAATTAATCTTCTGTTGTTTTCCTTTCTCTATTTTGCTTTAGCTTCTGATAATAGGATTCGGTTGCCTTATACTAGCCGGTGATGCGAAAAGCATCCGAACATATTTTGTGGCGTAGACTTCGCCACATTATTATTGTTTTTTTTCTTTTCTTTCCCAAATCTACATTTATCTAGTGGGTTTTTGTAGGTCAGTGCATTTAGCTTGATGGTGTAAGGGTGAGCACATTTATGAGCACATTCATAGTTTTTTTTTATTGGGGTGTTGTATGGTATCTATTTATTGACTTATATCCGGATTTAATCTCTGGTATGGATCATCATCCATACCTCCTTCTCTATATTTTTATATCATGTATTAAAATATGGTTTGTATCAGGAGATTTCCACGATTCTTAGGAACTCTCATGGGTTTTCAAGGTGTATAAGGATACAGGAGAACTCCTTTAAATTGACCACACTGTGGTATTGCACCCCAGATTCTCTCCATAAAATGGACCCGCTGCTTCCCCCAGTTTGCTGGAGATGCCACGAGGAGAGAGGTGTGGCATTACACATTTGGTGGCCCTGTAGGAAAATTACCACCTTTTGGTCAGCTGTATCTAGCACTATACAACAAATTTGCCCTTCATCGGGTCCTCAAATTTCCCCGTTAGTAGTACTTCTTAACGTACCGAAAGACATTTTCCCCTGCACAAGCGCTCTTTACGGGCCCATCTCCTGGCTGCCACAAAGTTATTGGTCCTACTCCACTGGTTGTCTGAATGCACTCCCTCGATAGAGGAATGGTGCCTGAAAGTACTGGAGCTATGCAGATTTGAGGCACTCTCTAGCTGGGAAGATTTATCACATGATCTGGTCCTCTCCTTATGGGAACCTTGGCTTAAATGGTATAACCACTCTAGAATTGCCCCTCGCTGGTCACCTTAGCAAGAGTCGAGAGTCTCCTTGTAATCTCCCTTATTTCTCTATTACTAGTAGGGTCTTCCACTCCCCCCCCCCCCCTCACCCCTACTTGGGTCATTCATTTGATTGCTCAATATTGCTTTATGTTACTGTATTTGGCATCTTATTGATAAATAAAGATTTGATAAAAAAAAAAAAATCTGGTTTGTATGTGCTCTAATGCCTCCCCCATTATGGCTTATTATCATTTATTCCCATTGAGACCATTTTTGGACTGTTTCATAGCTGAATCGTTTACCTCATAGCAATCTAATATGCAGGGCTGTCATTATCTATTGGCCGGCCGAAGAGAGCTGTGATCCGAACCGGAAGTGCGCAATGCTTGGAGAGTGCGCGCCACAGTATGCGTTCCACGACTCTGGATAAGGTCCCTCCGCCCGGCGGGAGGAAATTGAGCTGCGTTTTCCTATTTAAACATGGGTGTTTCTTCATTTAATATGCCTGGACCATCTTGCACCGCCAATGCAGTCATCTACACAACGGTGGCCAGTACACGTGACAGTGAGTAATGATCTGCAGCATCATTATTTGATGCTACAGTACCTGTTTCACTTACTTTCTTATTTAGAATTTGTTTTAATTTTTTGTTATAAGTCAATTTGGTCATCTATTGTCATGGTCCCTCCCGGGCAGAGGTTAGAAGATCTGAGAGACTGGCTGCACATGAGGTTATCTGACGGCCTCTCTGTTTTCACGTGTTGCAGTGTTCTTAATGGTAATGACCACACCTCTTGACTAAGGTGTAGCTGGTGGTCATTACTGCTCCTCTATTTAGTCTGGACTCACACTTTATACCATGTGGTTGATATTCTTTGCCTGGAGTTGAAGAGCTGGTGTGCTGTCCTCTTCTGAGTTCCTGCTCATCCATTTTCTATTGAAGATAAATGTTCTTCTCCTTGCATTTTGTTTTTCCCATTTGCTCGTTGTTTACTAGGCCTCAGGGAGACGTTGGTTCGTTCATCTGGGAAGGAACCAGTAGTCTTAGACCCTGTCACTACTCCTAGGTCTATTCTGGGTTTCTAGTTTCCGCTGTATGAGTATTCCCACTTTCAGGGTCTATTCATACTGACAGGAGTCAAGGTTAGGTTTAGGGTTTCCACAGGTGGTGACCGTTTACCTTTTCCTTAGCCTTGTGTCCTAGTTCCTGGTCTGTTTCCTTCTGTTGTCTTTCTGGTGTTCCTCCCCTCCCCTTACTTTGTGACATTATCAACCGCCCCCAAAAAATAAAGAAATAAATTTTAAAAAATACCGCCATTTTGTTTGTGTCAGTACAGCGATGGATACTATTTCTGCACTAGTCGGACAACTGCAGGGGCTGTCTTTGGAGGTAACTGACCTACACACGAACCAGGCCTATCCTGAACCTGAGGTCGCTCTCCCGGATAGATTTTCCGGGGAAAGTGACAACTTTATTCGGTTCAGGGAGTCGTGCAAATTATATTTTAAACTACGTACTAACTCTTCTGGGGACGAGAGTTAAAGAGTGTGTATAATAATCTTGTTACTTAAAGGTGATGCTCAGTCTTGGGCTTTTTCGTTGCCGACCAGATCACAGTCCCTCCGGTCGGTAGATGAAAGAGCTCTGGGTCTTATCTAAGATGACCCAGATCGGATCTACCTGGCCAAGACTAACTTGCGTGGCTTAAGGCAGGGAGAGAGTTCTGCGGAGACCTATTGCTCTGAATTTAGGAGATTGGATATGGATATGAAGTGAAATGATCCAGCTAGGGTTATCCAAGAGCCTGAAGAATGCGTTGGCGTTTCACGAATATCCTGAGTCATTGGAGGCAGCCATGTCGCTTGGTTCCTCACTCTCAGGACGTACTATCATATAAGGTGGCGGCCTCCTCCGACACTTTGGGTCGAGAAACACTTGAGTTCATGCCTGGTGAAGAACCAATGCAGCTGGGGGGAGCTACCCCTGGACCTTGTAATAAGAACTTTAGGCTTATGAAGAGACTCTGCTTTTTCTGCGGAAAAAGGGTACATTTTGTTAACCTATGTCCTTATGTTCAGCGTCAAGGTGAAAAAGAAAAAAATGTTTAATCCTAATCTCACTCTTGGTGGTGTGGGTGGTGAATCTGAGAACTTTCTTTTGTCATTTGCCGGTAGTACCCGATTTCTCCTGTCTGCCGAGGTGGCGCTAGATTCCAAAACTGTGGGAATTTAAGTATTTATTGACAGTGGGAGCAGAGGTTGACCTAGTTGATGGTCAGTTCGTCCGTATGCATGGGTTGAGAACAAGTGCATTAGACAAAAATATTTCGGTGTTTGCAATTGATTCCGCTCCACTTGCACAGAAATGTTTGTCACAAATGGTGCAGGACATCCGTTTAAAAGTGGGTGGCTTTCATGAAGAATCCATTTAGTGTTTTGTGCTAGAGGATCTGCCTGCTCCATTGGTGCTAGGTTTACCATGGTTAAGCAAACATAATCCTACCATCGATTGGCAAGCGAGACAGATTCTTGATTGGAGTGATTATTGCATCGACAACTGTCTTAGCACATCGCTTTCTGTTGTAACCACTAAATTTGTACCTTTGCTTATTTCAGATTTTTCTGATGTATTCTCTGAAATGGGAGACCACGAGTTACCTCCAAATCGGGAGTATGATTGTTCCGTCAACCTTGTTCCCGGAGCTAGGTTGCCCAAGTCTCGGTTGTATAATCTTTCTGAACTCGAAAGAGCAGCCATGCGAAAATATATCACCGAGTTTGGCTAAAGGGCATATTAGACCATCCAAATCCCCAGTGGTTGCAGGGTTCTTATTTGTTAAGAAAAAGGACAGAACTTTTAGGCCATGTTTGGACTTCCGTGAGCTTAATCGCATTACTGTCCGTGATCCTTATCTCCTTCCTTTGATCCCAGATTTGTTCAATCAGATTGTCGGTGCCAAGGTGTTTTCTAAATTGGATTTGAGGGGGCATATAATCTGGTAAGGTTCAAGGAGGGGGACGAATGGAAGACGGCCTTTAACAGCCCTAAAGGTCATTTTGAGAATATGGTCATGCCTGTTTGGTTAACCAATGCTCCTGCGTTTTTTCAACATTTCATCAATGACATCTTTCATCATGTGGTGGGCAGATTTGTTGTGGTGCATCTGGATATCTGCATATTCTAATTTATTCTCCTGACATGAAGATGCATCAGGATCACGTGAGACAAGTGTTTCAGATCCTAAGAGAGAATAAACTGTATGCTAAGATGGAGAAGTGTGCATTTGCAGTTCCGGAAGTGCAATTTCTGGGTTATCTACTCTCATCTTCAGGTTTTCGCATGGATCCTGAAAAGGTCCGTGCTATGTTGGACTGGGATCGACCTGAAAATCTGAAAGCGCTTATGCGATTTTTGGGATTCACCAACTACTACAGTAAATTAATTTTTTAAAATACTCGACTGTTGTTAAACCTTTAATGGACGAGACTAGGAGAGGTTCGGATGTCTCAGTCTGGTCTGATGCAGCATTACAAGCCTTTTTAGCAGTGAAGGAATGTTTTGCTTCTGCTCCTATTCTGGTGCAACCTGATGTGTCGCAACCATTTATTGTGTAAGTTGACACATCCGAGGTAGGAGTAGGAGCAGTCTTGTCGCAGGGTCCTTCACCTAGTAAATGGCACCCATGTGCTTTCTTCTCTAAGAAACTCTCAACTGCTGAAATTAATTATGACGTAGGTAATAGAGAGTTGCTGGCCATTAAGTTGGCTGAAGAATGGCGTTGAGGAATGGCGTCATTGGTTGGAAGGAGCGATTCATCCTATTACGGTAATTACCGATCACAAAAATCTGGCTTACCTCGAGTCGGCTAAATGTCTGAACTCAAGGCAGGCCAGATGGTTGTTGTTTTTTACCAGATTTAATTTTGTTGTCACCTATCGCCCTGGGGTTAAGAACGTCAAGGCGGATGCTTTGTCGCGTAGCTTTCCTGGGGTGGGGTGATTCAGAAGATCCTGGTCCGATATTGGCTGAAGGGGTGGTAATATCCGCCCTCTATCCCGACCTTGAGGCAGAGGTGTTGGAGGCCCAAGAAGATGCACCGGATTCCTGTCCTCCGGGGAAGTTGTTTGTTCCTTCTGAATTACGGCACAATGTGTTCGAGGAACATCATTGTGCAATTCTTACAGGACACCCTGGGAGGAGATCCACGGTCGATCTCATTTCTCGTAGATTCTGGTGGCCAGGGTTGAGTAAATGTGTTGAGGGCTAAGTGTCGGCTTGTGGTGCTTTTGCACGTGCTAAAGTGACACATATTCTGCCTTCAGAATCTCTACTTCCGTTGTACATCCTGTCCTGACCTTGGACTCATTTATCCATGGACTTTATTCCTGAATTCCTTAGGATAAACTGTGATTCTGGTGGTTGTTGATCGCTTCAGCAAGATGTCACACTTTATAGCATTATCAGGTCTACCTAATGCTAAAACTCTTGCAGAAGTGTTTGTCGATAACATCGTAAAGCTACATGCTATTCCCTCTGATGTGGTGTCTGATAGGGGGACTCAGTTTGTTTTCAGATTCTGGAAGGCGTTCTGTACTCGCCTGAGGGTCCGATTGTCCTTCTCTTCGGCCTTTCATCCTCAGTCAAACGGACAGACTGCATGCACTAACCAAAATCTGGAGACTTATTTGAGATGTTTTGTCTCAGAGAATTTTTGTCTTTGGCCGAGTTTGCCATAAATAACCGTAGGCTGGAGTCCACTGATGAGTTGCCGTTTTTTGGGGCATATGGGATCCATCCGCAGTTTGGCACATTTTCTGGTACTGAGACTTTTAACATACCTGAAGAGGAAAGATTTTCTTCTTCTTTGTCATCTAATTGGCGGAAAATTCAAAACAATAATAATAAAAAAGGGCAACAATTATAAACGTATGGCTGACAAGAGACGTATGAATGGTCCGGACCTGTGAGTGGGTGATTCTGTGTGGCTGTCCACAAAAAACATTAAGTTGAAAGTACCTTCTTGGAAGTTGGGTCCAAGGTTTATTGGTCTATATAAGATCTCTGCCATTATTAACCCGGTAGTCTTTCGTCTTGAACTTCTGCAGGCTTTAAAAGTTCATAATGTTTTCCACAAATCATTGCTGAAGAGATATGTCGAACCTGCTGAACCGTCCTCCTTGCCTCCCGCTCCTGTCTCGGTGGACGGCAATCTTGAATTTCAGATCACCAGGATAGTGGACTCATGAATTTTCTGTAGATCCCTTCAGTACCTCGTTCACTGGAAGGGTTACAGTCCAGAGGAGAGAATGTGGGTTCCAGCGGTGACGTTAATGCTAGTCGCCTTGTGAAAGACTTTCACAGGGCTCATCCGGATAAGGTCGGTCCTGGGTGTCCAGAGGTCACCCGTAGAAGGGGGGGGGGGTACTGTCACGGTCCCTCCTATGGCAGAGCTTAGAAGATCTGAGAGACTGGCTGCACGTGAGGTTATCTGACAGCCTCTCTGTTTTCATGTGTTATAGTGTTGTTGTTGGTAATGACCACACCTCTTGACTCAGGTGTAGCTGGTGGTCATTACTGCTCCTCTATTTAGTCTGGACTCACACTTCATACCATGTGGTTGATATTCTCTGACTGGAGTATCCTTCTGTTGTCTTTCTGGTTTTCCTCCCCTCCCCTTACTTCGTGACATCAATACTCTCTGGAAATTTGCCTTGTGTACTGTTTTCATCTACCCCAGCATCAATCGGTGTAGCGTGCTATCTATTTTAGTGAGTTATTTACTTTTTGTATTGTTATTTATACCCTATATTTACTTTGTTTGGCCCACTGTGATACCTATTTTCTTCCCGTTGCATGGTCCGTGCGTGTGTGATGGCGCCGATGTAAGCCGGCGTGATGGGATGACACAGGCTCATGCGCAAAGATGGCGTCCGGGCAGCTGTGGACGCCACCATACGTTCCAAAAAGCGGAAGCGCATCGAGGCCTCCCAATCGCCAGCGGGCGCATGCGCAGTGATATGCGCAAGATGGTGCCCGAACGGATGTGGATGCCACAATGCGCTCCAAAAAGCGGAAGCGCATCTAGGCCTCCCAAGTGCCACTGGGCGCACGCGCACATCCCTGTGCAAAAAAAGCGCCCGGGCGGAAGTAGATGCCACGATGTGCTCCAAAGCCCGGAAGCGCATCCCGGCCATCCAGATCACCGCAGGGCGCGTGCGCAAGACAACATCCCTGATTGAACAAGCCAGAGCCAACAAGATGAATGCAGGCTCCGGTGATCCAAACAGGCATACCTGGAAGAAGAAGCCTGGCATATTAAATATAAAGCAATATAGATAAAATCGAGTCAACATGCAGATAAACACAATCTCAATATATACTATTCAAGTAAATTCATGATCTAGTGAAAAAAGAAGAAAGAAATAAAATAAGAAAAATAATAATAAAACATTAAAAGTACATAATTAACATAAATAAGTGAATGAATAGATACATACGTGATAAATGTGCAATATATATATATATAAAAAAAAGTACAATGCATAAATAAATGTGAGTAACAGTATATATTCATATATGAATTGATTAATGAAAATACAATCAAATAATTAATTATGAGTGAATAACCACAAATAATATGATTTTTCACATGTCATTACATATAGTACATTATTGAATAGGTGCAAATGAAAATATACAATGAAAAAATACATAAAAAAATCCACATTTTTGTCCCTATCTCCGCATCACCTCACCATTTTATCTAACAAGATTTATTGTCTCTTTATACCCTTTACAAAACATTATTTTATTTTGTTCATTTTATTTTATTTGTTTATTTTATTTATTATATTAATAATTATTTATTTAATTATTATTTATTATCATTTAGAATAATTATTATTATTATATTCAATTATTATTATCATTTAAAATAATATATATTACCTTATATTCTATTACCAGTGGGTAAACGATATACCTGTTTATAATCTTTTAGAAAGATGAGCCATATTTACATGGCGGGGGATGCAAAAACAGATATGCCATACTCATGACATCTTCAAACAGATAGCCAAATGAGGGAATAAAGGACCATGCACCGGGAAAAAGGGGGAATGAAGCAGACCAGAGTGCTGCAGTAGGATAAGGGGAAGAGAAAGAATATTACACAGATAGTGATATGTAATACAGATACTTTGTATGAGAGAAGCATAAATAAGGCCTCTTTCACACTTGCGTTCTGAGGATCTGGCAGGCACTTCCGTCCCGCTGGATCCGTCAGAACGCAAGTTGCCTGAAAGCATTAGAAGACTGATCAGGATCCTCATCAGTCTTCGAAATGCTTTCAGGTTACTATGGCAGCCAGGACGCTATTAAAGTCCTGGTTGCCATAGTAGTAGTGGGGAGCGGAGGAGCGGTATACTTACAGTCCGTGCGGCTCCCGGGGCGCTCCAGAATGACGTCAGAGCGCCCCATGCGCTTTGATCACATGATCCATGCGTGTAGGGCGCCCTGACGTCACTCTGGAGCGCCCCGGGAGCCACACAGACGGTAAGTACACTGCTCCCCCGCTCCCCACTACACTTTACCATGGCAACCAGGACTTTAGCGTCCTGGCTACTATGGTAACCATTGAGAATAAGCTAAACGTCGGATCCGGCGATGCGCCGAAACGACGTTTAGCTTACGGCCGGATCCGGATTAATGCCTTTCAATGGGCATTAATTCCGGATTCGGCCTTGCGTCAAGTGTTCAGGATTTTTGGCCGGAGCAAAAAGCGCAGCATGCTGCGGTATTTGCTGCGTCCAAAAAACGTTCTGGTCCTGAACTGAAGACATCCTGATGCATCCTGAACGGATTTCTCTCTATTTAGAATACATTGGGATAATCCTGATCAGGATTTTTCCGGCATAGAGCCCCGAGGACGGAACTCTATGCCGGAAAACAAAAACGCAGATGTGAAAGGACCCTAACACATAATGAGATTTAAGGAGTAAAACGCAGTTGTAAATAGAGAACTATAAAAGTGCTAAGTGCCATAAAGTGCAGAATAGTGCAAAGAAAAGATGCAAAAAATGCCACAAGTGCAATTCACTCATTAGGGTTTACTAGGGTATTTCAAGGTAGGTACGAGGACGGAGGGACTTCACCACCAGGAGAAACCTCCGGGCATTAGAGGAGAGAAACAGGGTGGTCCTAGGGAAAGATACCCCTTTTGATTGATTCTCCCCCTGTTTTTGAAGTCTACCTCCCTTATCGGCTTTATAGTTAATGTATAACTGTACTACTGACTGGGGTGTATATAAGAAGATTATATGACCTGTGTCTGTAGGTCTTTTAAGGGTTTATAATAAAAATAAACATTTTAAGGGTCTTTTTCTTTTGGGATTTGATTCAGGCAGTGAAGGGTCAAATCTGGCATGGATCAGTACACAGGAAAGCAAACAGGACAGTGGAACACACATGCAGAAACTAGGTAACTAGAGCCCATTGCACTGGCACCTACCCCTGGCAGAGGATGACTTATATACCCAATAGGAAGGCTCTCCTTGGCTGGAAGGATCAGGAGGTGTGCACTCACTGGACCCTTTAAGTGGCCAGAGAGGAAAGTGCATCCTAGGAACACCAAGAGATACTGCAGACAGAAGGCACCGGTGTGGCAGCGACCTGAACAGAGTGCCGGCTTCCTGGCATCCCCATGGAGAGCCTGGTTCATCAACGGAACTCCGGAAAATGCTTTTGCCCTGCGCAATTTAGCACAGGACAAAGAAGAGCATCGGAGCATAAACTGCTCCAATTCCCAAGTCAGGGGAGCTGCCTGGGTGAAAATGGGGGTATGTCCGCGTTCAGCTCTGAACCCCGACAACCCCTTTAAGTGGTTTCTTTCCCTTTTGTATTTTGTTTGGGTTATTTTGTGTGTTGCATTTCCCTGTCATTTGTATTAAGGCCTGAGGGAGACTCCTGTATGTCCTTCCTTTAGGAGGAACAGGTTGTCTCAGTCCTGACATTAGTACCAGCACTAGGCTAGGGCAGCACTAAAGCGCGCCCATCCGAGCCGGTGACGTCACCGAACACACTGCCCGGCGGTAGTATACAGCAGGCTGTATAGACACACATTCAGCGCTGGCCTTAGGGATGTGCGACCTGTGCAACTGCAAATCTGCAGGGGGCACCAAAGGATCAATCAGTGCGCCCTCCTTTCTATGAAATAAAGCTTCTCTGTCCGCTCTAGAAGAGCAGGAAGCCGAAACAGGAGGCTCTACCACCGACTATGGCTGCTGCAGAGTTTGTAGGCAGCGCACATGGAGATAGATGGATAGATAGTAGATAGATATGAGATAGATAGATATTAGATAGATAGATATGAGATAGATAGATATTAGATAGATAGATAGATAGATAGTAGATAGATATGAGATAGATAGATATGAGATAGATAGATAGATAGATGGATAGATAGTAGATAGATATGAGATAGATAGACATTAGATAGATAGATTTTAGATAGATAGATATGAGATAGATAGATATTAGATAGATAGATATGAGATAGATAGATATTAGATAGATAGATATGAGATAGATAGATAGATAGATAGATATGAGATAGATAGATAGATAGATAGATAGATATGAGATAGATATGAGATAGATAGATAGATAGATATGAGATAGATAGATAGATAGATAGATAGATAGATATGAGATAGATAGATAGGAGATAGATAGATAGATAGATATGAGATAGATATGAGATAGATAGATAGATAGATAGATAGATAGATAGATAGATATGAGATAGATAGATAGATAGATATGAGATAGATAGATAGATGGATAGATAGATAGATAGATAGATAGATAGATATGAGATAGATAGATAGGAGATAGATAGATAGATAGATAGATAGATAGATAGATAGATAGAATCCACATCGAGAAGGGACAGGACTCTTCTGTTTTTCGCGGTAAGGTTTCTAAAACCGCAAGCAGAAAAAAGAGTGTAGTTTGAGTGAACATGCGGATTCCTCATTCAAATCAATAGGGCTGTTTTTGGCGCAGATTTTTGGTGGGACATACCCGTAGAGCACGCGATGCAGATTTGTATACAGAAAATGCACATGACATCTGCTCCAAAACTGCATAAAAACTGCACAGAAATGTATTTATCGCGGTTTGGTGCACTGACAGGAGGACAGCAGCAGACTGCGGCGAACTGACGGCGGTGCCTGCCGAGAGCTTAGGAGCTCGTATAAACCGCGCTCTGCGTATACAGGATATTGAAGGAGAATTCACGTGGTCGGGACCTGAGATGAAGAGCCTGATCCAGTCTGAGCGCAGCTGACAGAATTATCTTTCCTATACAGGACGGAAGATGCCAGGTTTTTATAAAAAGCCCTTTAACCCCCACATGTACGGCGCTGGAGCGATGTTTAAACATGGTGCCTGCTCCCGCGTGCTGTTTCAAACAGCAGAGGCCCGCGGCTAATGTCCGTGATCAGCAATAATGCAGACCGCTGACATTGCAGCCTTTATAGATGCGTTGATCAAGTGTGATCACGGCATCTAAAAGGTGAAAAACCTGACAGCGTGCGCTTTCAGGTTAATACCGGCATCCCCGTGCTGCGATTGGGCTGGGTCTCACCCTATGGGTGTATGGAAATAATTTATAAAAAAAAAATAAGGACTGAACATTGTAGCCTCCTAGACTGGCTACAAAAACATTAAAAAGTAAAACCAAAATGTAAAAAAGATATATAGAAAAATTTGAAAAACATAAAAATTTAAATCACCCCCCTTACCTTAGAATAAAAAAATAAATACGTAAATAATAAAAAATATAAACATCATGGGCATCACCGCATTCAAAAACGCCTGTACTATTAAAATATTTTTCCAATACGCCAAATGGCGTAACGGAAAAAGTTTCAAAGTGGCTGTTTCACCATTTTTTTTCGTCGCTTCTCTTACCCAAAAATAAAATAAAATGTGATCAAAAAGTCACACACACTCCAAAATGGTATCAATAAAAACTACAAAAAATGAGCCCCCACACAGCTGAGACGTAAGTGTAAAAAAGGTTTGAGGGTCAGAATATGGCGATGTAACATTTTTTTTTTCAAAGTTTTTATTTATTTTTCCAATATTTAGACAAAACCTATATATGTGGGTATAATCATACTGACCCAGAGAATGAAGGGCATGGGTCAGTTCTGCCGCAAAGGGAACGCCGTAGGGACAAAACCTGTAAAACTGTGGAGGAATTACATTTTTTTTTTCCAATTCCACCCCATTTGGAATTTTTTTTACCGCTTCCCACTACATTGAATGCCATATTAAATGGTGGCATTAGAAAGTACAACTTGTCCCAAAAAAAATAACCCCTCTATGGATATGTGAACGGAAAAATAAAAAAGTTATGGCTCCAGATAGACAGGGAAGAAAAATGAAAATGCAAAAAACAAACAAAAAAAACTCCCCTAATCGTTAGGCCTCATGCACACCGCTGTTGTAGGTCCGTTTCGTGTTTTGGGGATCGCAATTTGCGGTCCCCAATGCACGGGCAACGTCCGTGTGGCGGACGGGACCGATCGAGACGCATTCACCTTGATTGGGTCCGTGATCCGACCGCACCGCAAAAAAAGAGAACAAGTTATATTTTTTTGCGGTGCAGAGGCACGGACAGAAACACCACAGATCCGTGCTTCCAACCGCATCTCCGTGATTGCAGACCCTTTTAAGTGAACCGGTCCGCATCTGTGATGCGGAGTGCACACGGGCCGGTGCCCATGTATTGTGGACCTCCTGTATGCGGGCCCCTATATGGCCATGGGCACACAACGTTCGTGCGCAAGAGGCCTTAATGGGATAGAAAAAAAATATGGAATAAAAAAGCTATTATTTTGCATACATTTTGTGGCACATACATTGCGGAAAAACAAAAAAACAACTTACCGTTATCAGGTATCCACACGACTGGAATCGCCTGAAGATTTATCATAACAGGTTATTCTGTGTGAACATGTCGGTACTTTTTTTTTCTCTATTAAGGCCTCTTTCACACTTGCGCTGTGTGGATCCGGCGTGCACTTCCGTCACCGGAAATGCCCGCCGGATCCGTCACAACGCAAGACAACTGAAAGCATTTAAAGACTGATCAGTCTTCAAAATGCTTTCAGTGTTACTATGGCAGCCAGGACGCTACTACAGTCCTGGTTGCCATAGTAAGTAGTGGGGAGCGGGGGAGCAGATACTTACAGTCCGTGCGGCTCCCGGGGTGCTCCACAATGACGTCAGAGCGCCCCACGCGCATGGTCACGTGATCCATGCGATCATGTGATCCATGCTCGTGGGGCGCTCTGACGCCATCCGTGGAGCGCCGACTCGGAGCCGCACGGAATGGTAAGTATACTTCCCTGCCTCCCACTACTCTTACCATGGCAGCCGGGACTTTAGCGTCCTGGCTGCCATGGTAACCATTCACAAAGCTAAACGTCGGATCCGGCGATGCGCCGAAACGACGTTAGCTTAAAGCCGGATCCGGATTAATGCTGTTCAATGGGCATTAATTCCGGATCCGGCGTTACGGCATGTCTTCTGGATTTTTGGACGGAGACAAATCCGCAGCATGCTGCGGTTTTATCAACGTCCAAAAAACGTTAACATACTGAACGGAAGACATCCTGATGCATCCTGAACGGATTTCTCTCCATTCTGAATGCATTGGGATAATCCTGATCAGTAGCTTTCCGTCCTAGAGACCCGAGGACGGAACTCTAGGACGGAAATAAAAAACGCAGATGTGAAAGGGAATTTGATTTGATTCTTCATAGATTTTTTTTCTGGCTAATTTACACTGACTTCATTGTTGCTTCTCCTCTCTTTCATCAATGCAGTACCTTTCTCCTATCGCAAGATGTCTCCCGCGAGGCGCCTTGGTTTTACCATATTTCCCGCGACAGCCCTCCTCCACTTCCCCCTCCTGACCAGTGCGCGTCGCTGTGCTGCCACCAACTCCCCGCTCTGATCCCTCCCTTCCCCATAATTCCTCGCGCCGTCCTCTCAGCCCGCCTCTGTAAAGATGGCGGCGGTGTCGGTGTTTCCCGGCGTGCGGCTCCTCAGTATCGGGGACGCGAACGGGGAGATTCAGAGACACGCGGAGCAGCGGGAGCTGCGGCTGGAGGCCCGGGGGGGCGAGCTAGCGCTGTATAACGGTAAGTGCCGCGAGGTGGGAGGCAGTGGCCGCAGTGCACACAGCGCGGTGGAACGGTATTATGTGGGAGGAGGGGGCCCGGCCCATTCCATAGGTGTACCAGCACACAGCACGCGTCTGTCACCAGTCTCTGCTATTGGGGCACTTTTATCTCCGGTGTCTGCAAAAATCTCTGCAAATTACCTTTAACTGTCCTCATCATGAGCGGTTTCCCTGTCCTCGTCATTCCTCCATTGTTTCCTGTGGTCTGTGTGGTCAGGGTAATGCAGAACTGCTCTGCTCAGTAAATTGCGGATCCGCAAAACACGGACTCCGGTCGTGTGCGTTCCGCATTTTGCCGGCACTAGAATAGAAACGCCCATTCGTGTCTGCGGACAATAATAGGACATGTTCTATTTTTTTGCAGGGCCGCGGAACGGAAGTGCGAATCCGTACAGCGCACACAGCTTTTGCCGCCCTATTAAAAATGAATGGGTCCGCACCCGAGCCGCAAAACCCTGAAAAGGGGGCGATCCCCTGGCGGTGTCCCCGTCACTAGTTTCCCCTGATAATCCCTATGGGAGTGAGGTGTACCACCTAGGAGGGAATGTCTGTCCTGATTAGAAGTCCCGACACGGTCCAACCACCCCCTGGTCAGAGGGGTCACTTGATGGGTAGAGGGTCCTCCTAATGAAAACGTGCTGCGCTGAGAACAGGCGTGGTAGGGGATGCCGGCGTGGTCCTGTGGCGAGGGACGTCCGAGCGCAGTGGTGCTTCCTAATGGCAGCATCAGGAAACCTCTGAGCACGCCCCCCATACATCTAGGAGATCCCTTTCATTCCCCTGTCCTCCTCACATATGGGGGGGGGGTACTCGCTGTGTTAGGGAATTGCTGGATTTGGTTTCCTAGTGCACCAAAGCTGTATCGTCAGGACCCCTCCCCTCTGGTGGCGTCTCCTGATGGTAAGTGTGTGTATTCTGCTCGGAGACGGGTACACGGGGCCGGCTGAAATGCTGCGCTGTGGGACGGTGACATGGACGGATCTCCTGCCCGGTGAGGGGCTCGTTCACCTGTGTAGGAAGCTCCGCCGGATTCCGACCATAAAGTCCTGTGTGCCGCCGCCTCAGCTCCGTTCATCTCAGTTATTCTTCAGTGTTTTTTTTTCTGTTCCTGGTGTGAACACGCCTTCAATGCTTCCCATTGCCTGCCTTTAGGCCCCTTGCACACGATCCTATGCTCTCTGAGACATACAGTCCGTGAGCGGGCCATATGTCCTGGAGCGGTATACATCGTGCGCACGGCATCTTAGGTTACTATGAGGCTGCGCGCATCGGGCCGCCTGCGGGACTAAGATCATATGAGGCACGGACTGTGTCTCGTGCCTTACACGCAGCAGTCGTCATACTGTATGGGGACCCAAGATCCTTAAAGGGGTTGTCCCATTACAAGAACTTATCCCCTAAGGACGGGGGCTGCCAGTCACAAGAGTTGGGGCCCCTGTTTGCCCCCCCATTTGACAAGCCGCCTGGGTGTCCAGCTCTACGGGCGTGCCATAGAGCGTATCCACCGCTCCACAGACCCCGCCGATCAGACTTGGCCCCTATCCGTGAGGAGTTGTAATGGGACACCAATCATTCGTCCCCACACTCTGCTTCCTGTCTCGGTGGGGGGGGGCGGGGGACTTTTATACCCCCTATAAACAATGTGAGCATCGGCTGATTGGGGCGGGGGCACAGTGTTCGGGAAGATGAGAACGGCTTCCATCCGAATGTCAGCGCCTGTACCGTGTCACCACACTTTACCGCCAGTCATCGGGTTACAAATCTGGGTGCATCGGGTGGGCGACCTCCTCCGAACAGGGTGCCGTAGTGTCGCAGCATCAAAGTGGAGATTCAGTTTATAATTGGTCTCCTATGTCCTGCACTTCACCATCAACCTTTGTTTTTCTTAAAAGGACCCCCCCCCCCCCATGTAGGTAGGTGGCCGGCACGTAGCCGTACTGGTGACAATCCACTCCTCTAGTCCCGAGAAATTCTTCCTTTTATGTTTGGTTACTCATCCCTCCACCATAATACCCCCCATTACCTGACAGTCCCTTAGATTTTTGAGGCAGGGGAAGCCAGGTGCACCGAATGCAGCAGCCCCACCCACAGTGCACCGAAAATAAAAAAAGAAGCATTTCTCAGGATCCGAGGGCCTGAATTTCACAAGCAAGGTGTGGAGATGTATAGAGCTTCTTGCCTACGTGGCGAAATACTTGCCTTGAAGGTGACCCAAAGTACCTCCCAGTTACAAGTTGTCCCCTGTTGGACCCCCCACTGGTCAGGTAGTGAGCAGTTGTCTTGTGGATAGCATAACTTGTGGTAAAAAGAGTACCCCTTTAAATTGTGAGTCCCTTAGGAGGTCACATTGTAGCGGCACTGTGCATTTTCTCATCCACTTCTGTGCTGCTTCGTCAGAGCACCGCTGAGGTTTTGCTACAGTTGCATCTGGTGGGGGTTACAGGGGGTACAATGTAGTGAACCGTCAGCCCAGAGGTTTCAGCCACAGCCTGGAAACCTGACTGTTTCTAGTCACTGACAGCAGTCAGAGATCATGCAGATGGTGAGGACGCTGCAGAACTTCTGTACAAAGATTTAGCTTTTTCTGGAACAAAACTGACCGCGCGCCTCAGGCCTCGTGCACACGACCTTATACCGTCCGCGTGGCTTCCGTATTTTCTGTGGACCCTTTTGGGTCTGTGCTCCACATTTTGCAGCCAAGTATAGGTCACGTTATAGATATATATTTATTTTAAGCTGAACGGACATACGGATGCGGACATCACCTCGTACTATCTGCGTCCATATGTCCCTTCCGCGAAGAAATATAACGCGTCCTGTAAGGTGTGGACCACAGACCCATTGGAGTCAATGGTTCAGCAAAAAAAAAAGCAGGACTGCATCTTTATTTTGTGGCTCTACTATTTGCGGACATCCAAACGGCTGCGGTCGTGTGGATGAGGCCTTGTGTATATGGCCTTCCAACTCCCGCCTGACACCTAATGTTGGAGGGGTTAAGGATCAGGCATGTTGGCTTTCAGCTGCCTGATCCTTCTGTTCTCGGGGAGATACCGGTAAGTTGCTGGCTGCAGATTTCTCCCCATTCACTACCTGTGCGTGCTCGGCTGACGCCAGCGTTAGGATGCATTCACACTTTGCAGTCATTTTTTATATTTTTTGCCCCAGAATAAAGGTAAAATTGTGGCCAAACGGCATTGTTTGCCTGTGACTTGTGAACACGCCCTTATAGATGACCCATGTTCTCAGATTCTCCTTTCGCCGGCAAGCATTTCTAATTCGCGCGACCTACAAATGGCAAAATCCAACTGGTGTACTGCTAAAGGGCCCTGCTCTCTCCGTGCGTCTGTCAGTGGTGTGGGGGCTGTATGAGAATATGATCAGTCCGTGTGCAGGTGAGGGCTGGCGCGGCTCGGCCAGTCTACCATCGCCAGGCTCCTTCCTGCTGTAACACTCCCATCATGGAGACCCCCCCCACCTTCTATACGGCCCTGCATCTGCCGATCTATCGAGAAGGATCCACTGATTGTCAGGGGATTGCCTTGTATCGGGGTGACAACCAGTAGGACCACCGTTCTGGCTCACTAGGGTTGTCACTGAGCTATAGACACATAGAAGATTGACGGTGGAGATTTAACCTGGGGTTTTTGGGGGTACAGATAAATCTCGGCAGGACCCCCTGCAGATGTATATAGTATATACAGCCCTGTGTGCAGGGCCGGCTGGCTCGGGGACGCTCTCCCTGTGTACTGCCTGCCCATTGTCCCTCTCCGCAGGCCTGAAATCAGGGGGATTTGTGAGGAGGGGGGGAGCCTCATCCCATTGTCAGCTGCCTGGGGATAGAGAGAGACCCCTCGCTGGGATTTTGTGGTGGTCTCACAAAGGCTTTTCTTCACCGTGCCCCTGGAGATCAATGACTCCGGCCAACCTATACACCGGCTGCGAGAAAGAAGCCGCCATTGTGATGGTAATGAGCCGGGTTCTTATTTCTCTGTCACGGAGCACAGATGCGGCTCAGCTGGGTGACGTGTGCCCGACGCCCTCCTGCTACCTGGCACAGATGCCGTGCCGCGTGGAACAACCCCGAAAGGAAAGAGCTAGTGGGAATACATGATCGGCTCCTTTAGGTTACCCCATAGACGATAATAGAGGGTGCACAGCCACATCTGAGGACTAGGCCCCCTGATCTGGTGGTCAGATCCCCAAGAGATGGGATCCGTAACCCTTTAACGTGTTTGGATGGCCTTAAAGGGGAAGTGCGGGCTAAAGTGGCGCTGTGATGTCATAGGCTGGAAGCTGATCCTCGGCACAGGCTTTTAGGTGCCGTGTTCTTGGGGAGATCTTATGGACTCCACCTTTATCATCTCCTGACACGTCTGTCACTGCTCAGTCATGTTTAAAGGGGTTGTCCCACAAAATACTTTTGTAATTGCATGTATTTAAAAAGTTAGCATAGCCACTGTGTTCAATAAATCTGTAGAGCGCCACCTGCTGTTTGTTTTTTTCTTATTTTTTTTGTCCTGCTCACTGAGATGGCCGCACATGCTCAGTTTCATCCTTCAACTGCCTCCTGAGCTGGGGCAGGGGGCGCTGAGACACGCCTCCCGAGCTGCAGCAGAAAGGACACTCCCTTGAGCTGCCAGCTTGATATGAATGTTGAGATCTCTGGATCCATGTGGGGTACAGGGCCGGTTCTAGCTTTGTTAGAAAGAGACTGTCATGTACTATATGATGTCTGATTGTCACTTTTTTTACATTATTCATGGGAGGACCCTTTTAAGTGAAGTCCTCCTTGAAATGTGTCCTGCTGTCCCTTTTTGTAAGACGCAGAGATATTTCCATCTGGGACATTCATGGCCTATAGATAGGAAGCTGTAAATGTCCGATAGTTCCCACCTCCAGCACCCGCTTCTATGAGACGATGTCTATTTTTGTAAAAAATAACAAAAAATTTTTTTTTTCTTATCGTGCTAGTTTCAAACATCCTGGCAGGTTTCTCAGGCCGAACAGAGATGGACCCCGTTATCAGGAGGGTCTTGGGCATCCCTAATGCAAGTGTGAACGTAGCCTTATCTACTTTTTTTATTTGTTTTGTCTCCTCCAGAAAATGTCTGTGTCTTCAAGTGCACCGTTACTGCAGACACGGAGTGCAGCCGCGTGGGGAAGCAATCCTTCATCGTCACCCTGGGCTGTAACAGCGTCCTGGTCCAGTTCGCCACCCCGGCAGGTGCGTCCCTTTGTCTCCTTGTGGTCGGCAGGATGTGGATTTAAGTTTCTCAGTTATAAATGAGTAGAATTAGCAGCAGCACAGCGGTGCCACCTAGTGGCCAGTGGCTGGCAATACTTCTAAGGAGGCAACTGTAAAATCCAACTCGTGCCCCTCTCTACTTCTCCCTCTGCAGATTTCTGTTCATTCTACAACATCATCAACGGCTGCCGGAGTTCATCTGGTGACAAAAGTGTCTTCAGCGAGCGCACGGAGGAGTCTTCAGCGGTGCAGTACTTCCAGGTAACGTCCGATCCACTGGGTGGACATTGACCCCTTCTTAGATTCAGATCCGTTGCTCCACGTTTTTCCGATTTTTAGTCCACAAAATGTGCAGTTTATATTAAATAATAAAGCGGCTGTCTCATCTGAGACTATGGTGGCATGTCACTAGGATATGCCACCTCTGTACCTACACCTATCCCCATAACAGGCCCCCGAAAGTCAATGAGAGCGCCTGCATGGCATGCTCTCCGCTCATTTCTATGGGTGTAGGAAGATACTGAGCATGTGCACGCGGCTGCTTTTGGAAGTCCCATAGAAATGAATGGCGAGCGCAGCCACCACTACTTTCACTTCTGGACTACTGCAGGTCGCTGAGTCAGTGCTCGGATTTTTTCGGTAGTCCGCACATGTGACTTCTCTCCTCTCACTTCTGGAGGGTCGCGTTCTGGAGATAGGTGTGGGACCTACACATCTGACATTGGTGGCGTATCCCCGCGACACGCTGCCAATCAGTGTCTCAGATAAGACAGCCCCTTTAAGGAATTTCACTCCATATAGCTCTGACAAGACGATGTGTAATCGGGGCTAAATGAAAAATAAAGGTGCTTTGAAAAGGGTCTTATTGAAATTTTTTTTTAAAAATCCCACCGTTTTGTATCTGCAGCTTCAGTGTAGATTGATGTGTTTCCAAGGTAACAGACAACCTGTGTAGTGTGATCCTGCAGTTACACTGGCCTCTTCCCACGTATACACCAAATATACATTGGGAATTGGTAGGGGACGAATGGAAATAAGTAGGACTGCAAGATCTGAGTGTTTGTTACCGTGGAGAAGCATAAGTCTGCATGGCAGCTGTGGACACAAAACGGTTGGAAATTGGTAATCAAGACTGTTTTCAGAGTGGGTTTCGTTTTCATTTTAGACGCTTTGGAGCAAAGAAAGGAATTTGGCTCCTAAGGTGGACATAGCTTTAGAGCAGGGCTGGCCAACCTGAGGCTCTCCAGCGGTTGCAAAACTACACCTCCCAGCATTCCCACACTGCCTATAGCTATCAGTCTACAGCAAAGCATGGTGGGAGTTGTAGTTTGACAGCAGCTGGAGAGCCACAGGTTGGCCATCTCTGCTTTAGAGGGAGATTTCAGAACAGATATCTTTCGGGTCGTCTATTGATTATAATTGGCCAACCATGCAGGCTCCCGATTAGGCCTCTAAATGAATCCTCTGTTGGAATAAATTCTCTGGTTTATGATTGGGAATGAAGAAGGGTTGTAGGTCAGAGAACTCTGTGCTCTCATAGTAGTGATGGACGGCGTATTTTGCTTCATTGACTCTGGCGTCTTCTTGTCCTTTAGTTCTATGGCTACCTGTCCCAGCAGCAGAACATGATGCAGGATTATGTCAGGACTGGCACGTATCAAAGAGCTATCTTGCAAAACCACACAGACTTCAAGGACAAGGTGAGCACCCTGCTGCCAGTCATAAGAGCTAGCACTCGCTCACAGTTATAATATGCTTTAACACTCCTTGTCCTCTCCCCATGTCAGGTTGTCTTGGATGTTGGCTGCGGCTCAGGGATCCTGTCCTTCTTTGCAGTTCAAGCCGGTGCCCGTAAGGTGTATGCTGTGGAAGCGAGCACCATGGCGCAGCACGCAGAGGTGGGCAGAGTACGGTGACGCAGAGAATGGTTGGTGATGTGCCTGGTACTCATTACTAACTGTCATATGTCCTGTACAGCTGCTGGTGAAGAGTAACAACCTGACTGATCGTATAGTGGTCATCCCAGGGAAGGTGGAGGAAGTGACTCTCCCAGAGCAGGTGGATATTATTATCTCTGAGCCCATGGGATACATGCTCTTCAATGAGCGGATGCTTGAGAGTTACCTACATGCAAAGAAGTTTCTGAAACCCAATGGTAAGACACAGTCTTGTTCAGGAATAAGGCAGCTCATCTACATCCTGTACATCACATTTCACAAGATAGCTGTGCAAAAATAAAACTACTATAATACTGCTCCCTATGTACAAGAATATAACTACTATAATACTGCCTCCTATGTACAGGAATATAACTGCTATAATACTACCTCCTATGTACAAGAATATAACTACTATAATACTACCTCCTATGTACAAGAATATACTATATTACTACCTCCTATGTACAAGAATATAACTACTATAATACTGCCTCCTATGTACAAGAATATAACTACTATAATACTGCCTCCTATGTACAAGAATATAAGTACTATAATACTGCTTCTATGTACAAGAATATAACTACTATAATACTGCTCCTATGTACAAGAATATAACTACTATAATACTGCCTTCTATGTACAAGAATATAACTACTATAATACTACCTCCTATGTACAAGAATATAACTACTATAATACCGCCTCCTATGTACAAGAATATAACTACTATAATACCACCTCCTATGTACAAGAATATAACTACTATAATACTACCTCCTATGTACAAGAATATAACTACTATAATACTGCTCCTATGTACAGGAATATAACTACTATAATACTGCTCCTATGTACAGGAATATAACTACTATAATACTACCTCCTGTGTACAAGAATATAACTACTATAATACTACCTCCTGTGTACAAGAATATAACTACTATAATACTGCCTCCTATGTACAAGAATATAACTACTATAATACTGCTCCTATGTACAAGAATATAACCACTATATACAAGTCGTTCCGACAGGTCCTGGTACCCCAATTTTGCAAGTTGTGTAACCACTTATTAAACGGAGGAAACCTCCCCCCCCAAGCATTGGAGGCCCACATCACAGTCATTCAGAAACCCAATAAAGACCCCACTGCTTGCGGCAACTATCGCCCTATATCACTATTAAATACTGATATCAAATGGTGGGCGAAGATCCTAGCTACCAGACTCCAATCGGTCCTTCCCGACATAATAGATAGGGAGCAAGTCGGGTTTGTCCAGGGCAGGCAGGGAAATGAAAACTCAAAACGCCTACTTCTCTTAATAGATTGGGCTAGACGCTACAACCACCCACTAGCACTCCTCAGTACAGATGCGGAGAAAGCTTTCGACAGGGTGAGCTGGCAATTCATGTCGGCCGCCCTGTCGAGATTTGGCTTCCCTCCTGTCTTGATAGATGCTATCCTCACCCTATATTCTGCCCCGTCTGCTCGGGTACGAATAAACGGCTCCCTCTCACCGCCCTTCTCCATTACAAATGGTACCCGGCAGGGATGCCCTTTGTCCCCGCGCTTTTCATCATTGTGATGGAAACCTTGCTCTGTAAAATTAGGCAAAATCCTCGGGTGCAGGGACTCACCATCAATGGAGTCTCCCATGTAACGGCAGCCTTTGCTGATGATTTGCTTATTTTGACTTCAAACCCCCTTCACTCCTTCCCCGAACTTCTCAGAATATTTGAGGAATTTGGAGTAGTGACCAATTTCAAGATCAATTATACTAAATCCCAAGCGCTAAACATCACTTGCCCTCAAGAAGACATTCTGACCTTAAAAACTGATATCCCGTTTTCTTGGGCGCCAACCTCGATCCAATACCTAGGGATCCATGTCCCGACCAACCCTGCGGAGCTTTTCCATTTGAATTATACCCCGCTCCTCCAGGAGGTGAAATCACACCTCCATAAGGTAAAACTTCCTTTCATCTCTTGGATGGGACGGAAAAACTATCTTAAATCCTTTATCGTTCCTAAATTCTTGTACTTCCTCCAGACCCTACCAATCTGGCTACCGAGTTCCTATTTCGCCGAGGTGAGGCGAGTGTTCTCCACGTTCATCTGGCGAGGCAAGCAGGCTAGAATTGCACATGCAACTTTGATCAAACCTAAAAGGTTCGGTGGGTTCGGGTTACCTGACCTCAGCCTATATTATAAAGCCATCCAATTGATAAGAGGTCTGGAGGCTCTGTCGGTCACTCCGGGGTCCCTCTGTTCCCAGCTAGAGGCGTCCACTCTCACCCATAGGGAAAAGCTCTCGCTATGGGGGATACGACCATGCTTACCTAATTCAACTAATATATCCTTTATGTGGAAAGCAGTTTTAACGGAATGGTCCAAACTGTATTCCAGCAAAAATTTGGGGTTCCCCCATCCTAACACTCCTGTATCCTTGATCCAAGCTTATTTACACAAATTGGTTGATAAGCCCTCGGGCGCCTGGGCTCTCTTGCACAAATACTCTGTTACGGATTTAACAAATGATGATGGTACTGTCGTCTGGTCCAGGACACTGGAATTGCCTGAGGTTCAGACGGCCCCGTTTTTGCAATCCTATGCATTCCATAGCGACATTAAGAAATTGAAATTACCCCCCCGGCAGGCTTCTTCCTGGCCTTGGCTTGAGGCCCTGGTCGGTACAGTATTTCCCGCACGCAGGGCTTTATCTGCAATGTATGGCCTTCTCCTCTCGGCCGCGCCTCCAGCAACTGCCCACATCTCTTCATGGGAAAAGGAGTTATCGACTAGTTTTTCCGAACCTGAGAAAGCTGCTATCCTGGCTAACTCACAGGGCTTCTCCCGATGCATACTGGTTCAGGAAAATTCCTACAAACTAACGACCAGGTGGTATAAAACCCCTGAATTTCTCCACAAACTAAACCCGGCGTTGCCGGCCCAATGCTGGAGATGTGGCACTGAGAGAGGTACGCTGACCCATATATGGTGGGATTGTAGTAAAATCCAGCCCTTTTGGTCCCAAGTGGAGTCTGTTATCAATCAGGTATGCCCCACCGAGACACCCTTGGTCCTCGATCAGAAGTTAGTTCTCCTCTGGAGCCCAAACAGCTCCCTCACGCCTTCAAGGCAAACCTGCCCACGATGTTAATCACAGCGGCCAGGTTACTTATCCCCTGAGGTGGAGGTCAGTAGATCCCCCAACGTCCAGTGAATGGCTTGAAAAAGTCGACCAGCTCTTTCGGTTTGAGGACCTTGCGGCCTGGGAGACGGGCGGTCGCCGGCAGTTCCTTAAGCTTTGGGGGCCCTGGAAATCCTTTCGGGGTTCCCATAGCTACCATGACTATTCCTTCAACAGCTTTTGTATGTACATACCCCACGGCTCACCCGTTTTCTTCCTTTTTAGCCCCCCTCTTGTGTCTTGTCTTGTCTACTGTCTTTTGTCTAATACCTATATACCCTGCATTACTGATGAGTGGGGTTCATTCCCCACTTACTCACCTACTCACCTTATTTTTGCACTCCTGCATTTGTTACTATTGTTACGTTTGAATTTGGCCTTAACTGTGATCAGCTTGCCTGCCTAAAATCCCACTGCGCTGGGACTTCTTCGCTTACACAATGCTTACTCCGATATGTATGCATATCCTGATCATTGTTGTATTGCTATTTACCTTGTACTTTCTTCCAATAAAAAGAAAATTGGCAAGAATATAACCACTATAATACTGCTCCTATGTACAAGAATATAACTACTATAATACTACCTCCTGTGTACAAGAATATAACTACTATAATACTGCTCCTATGTACAAGAATATAACTACTATAATACTGCTCCTATGTACAAGAATATAACCACTATAATACTGCCCCTATGTACATGAACATAACTACTGAGCGGTGCTGTATTTCCATGTTGGTTTGTTTTCTGACCTTGTGTCTCGGATCCTCTCCTCCAGGTAACATGTTCCCCACGATTGGAGACGTCCACCTTGCGCCATTTACAGATGAGCAGCTTTACATGGAGCAGTTTACAAAAGCCAATTTCTGGTGAGTTTTTCTCCGCCCTCCTCCAGTAATGTCCCTTCCCGGCACTGCTGTTAATCACCTCTCCGCCACAGGTATCAGCCATCTTTTCATGGGGTGGACCTCTCGGCTCTTCGTGGAGCTGCTGTAGATGAGTATTTTAAGCAGCCCGTTGTGGTAAGTAGTGCAGCCCGATGCGGGAGCATGGTTTTCCTGTCCCGCTCCACTGACCACGTCCTTTTCCCTCCCCCACTTCACAGGACACCTTCGATATTAGAATCCTGATGGCCAAATCTGTGAAATATACAGTGAATTTTCTGGATGCCAAAGAGACTGATTTGCACAGGTGGGGAAGGTGTGAGAGCTGCTCTGAGCTCAGCTCTGGTTGGGGGTGGCTGTAGTGATGGTAATCATGTTCTCCCCCCCCCCAGGATAGAGATCCCCTTCTCCTTCCACATGCTCCACTCTGGCCTGGTACACGGATTGGCCTTCTGGTTTGATGTGGCTTTCATTGGATCCATGTAAGTACCCGCTGATCAGGAAGCATCTCATGATGTGCAGTCCATTCAGCATCTGGCACCTCTTTTAAGCCTTTGCCATTTCAGTTCCTCTGCTTGCTGTTTATTAACGCAAACCTTCATAGTTTCCTTCTGTCCTGTCATGTGATGGACTCGCATCTGCACAGCTTGTTAAAGCGCATCCACCCCGTTGCCACGA
This sequence comes from Bufotes viridis, assembly GCA_033119425.1. Lineage (NCBI taxonomy): Eukaryota > Metazoa > Chordata > Amphibia > Anura > Bufonidae > Bufotes > Bufotes viridis. The sequence continues at coordinate 35,555,473 of CM065590.1, forward strand.
ATGGTCATGGGGCACCCGTGAAGGCGTGTGGTCAACGCACCCTTCCCCTGTAGACTGCTGTCTCGTCACCCTCCTTTTCTTCTACTCTTAGAATGACCGTCTGGCTGTCCACGGCCCCCACTGAACCCCTCACCCACTGGTATCAGGTCCGCTGCCTTCTGCAGTCCCCGCTCTTCACCAAAGCTGGAGATACGCTGTCTGGAACAGTTCTGCTCATTGCTAATAAGAGGTAGGAGGCAGCGCAGACCTCACATGCACTTCCTCGCACTTTGTCTTGTGCCCTTGCTTACATGACGCCCTTTTGTGTCCTCCCTGCAGGCAGAGTTACGATATCAGTATTGTCGCTCAGGTGGATCAGACTGGATCCAAATCAAGTAATCTGCTGGATCTGAAGAACCCCTTCTTCAGGTTGGTGCCCCCGTCTTCTCTGGCCACTTTATTCCTTGCACTTTGCAGCGGTGTAGCTGAGACTTTCTGTATTACAGGTACACAGGCAGCACGCCGTCCCCTCCCCCCGGCTCACACTACAGCTCCCCCTCCGAGAACATGTGGAATACAGCGGGGGCGTACACCATGAACACAGGAATGGCCATGGGAGGTCAGTGATTGGCGGACTACTTCATGAAAATGATGGGAGCAGTGATCTCTCATGTGCTCGGGATCTTTATTCTTGGGGGGGTTCCTGGCAAACGTCTGGGTGCCGAACATACCCTCCTTGTTGGTGCACTTCCATCTGCTCCTGAGGGGTGGCAGGATGTCATGCATCGGAGCAGAGGGAAGTGCAGGATTAGGGAGAGGTGACTATCGAAAGGTTTGGGGGTCTGTTCTGGGACCAGTAAGAAGGGGAACTGTTTTTCCATGTTGGGGTTGGCACGCCTGGATTCTGTATAAAGGACTAGGTTTGCTCTCTACAAATATGTTCTGATGTGCAGCCGATGTCCTAGGCTGGGGGCGTGTCTTATATACATTTAGTTTGTCCCTCCATTTTAAATCTCCCTGCTGTTCCTCATCAGGAGTTGTGCTTTTTTTTTGCTGTGCCTGTGGGGGCGCCACTTGAGTTTACCTAACGTCTCTGTTTTCTCGCTCTCAGGAATGCCCACGGCGTACGACCTCAGCAGTGTTATAGGTGGAAGCTCAGGCCTCAGTCACAGTAACCTCATCCCTCTAGGTGAGCAGCCAGCAGTCGCGTGTTCTCCCGCATCTCTGCGCCCGAAGCCCCAAGACCTGACACACGGAACCTCCAGTAATACCACAGTCTCCATTTTCTCATAACTACCCCTCCACCCCCAGTGCAGCAGCTTAAAGGAGTATTCCCGTCTCCGAATGGGGCACACCTGTTCTCGTCCTGCAGCCAGAGGTGGTTTGCCATAGGTGTGAGATGGGAATACCCCTTTAAATTCTGTCTTCATTCACTTATCGGTGTCCGAAATGTTGTTCTGCTGCATGTCAGTCCTGGGATAACGTTTAGGGTTTGCCATAAATTAACAAACCCCACAAATCACCTCCTAACCATGTCATGATCCATTAACACGTGCCTCCTAGCCATTGTGAGGTCACCACCCCCTGGGAGGACTAACCCATAACCATCCATTAGGCCCATCGACCCTCAGTTCCCCTAATACAGTGTCTGAAAAGGGATCCACATGTACTGACCCACAAACTGCACTCTGTAGGTGGAGGGGACTACGGGGCAAGTGCATGGGGGTCTTCAACGTCTCTGAAGCAGTCCCAGTAATCCCATTTAAATTAGTGACTGGTTTAAAAAGCTCACAAATACATTTTTCAGAAATCTGATTTAATAGGGTAAAATGACGCAACTGTTGCCAGGATTGTCTCGCTTCAGCCCATGGCATGTATCATGTAGATAGTTAATAGAAGGCACTTACTAATGTATTATCCATAATGCTTCCTTTGGCTGGATTCATTTTTCCATCACATTGTACACGGCTCGTATGCAGGGTTTACGACCACCCAGCCATCCAGTAGCAGTGGTCGTGCTTACACACTCTAGGAATAAGTGCCTTGTATTAACCATGTCTACAGGCTCAATGCCATTTACTTTAGGGAGAAAGTGAGACAACCCCTTTAAGGTGCATGTCTGCCTTTGAACACCCTTTTATTCTTAACATATTGACAATCTGCGTAAGACATTCTAGATGTTCTTGGGAACAGTCAACAAGGCTAAGAGGCACACCCCTACCAGCTTAGCTGAGCAGGCAGGTTTTTCTACATTAAGTTACTGTAAATTTGACACTCCTTACAATCAATCACTAGAGCAAGTTCTGTACAGGGTAAGTTATGCAATGTATGTACACGGACTCCACCAGCAGAAGAGTGAGTGCAGCTCTGGGGTATAATACAGGATGTAACTCGGGATCAGTACAGGATAAGTAATGTATGTACACAGTGACTCCACCAGCAGAATAGTGAGTGCAGCTCTAGAGTATAATACAGGATGTAACTCAGGATCAGTACAGGATAAGTAATGTATGTACACAGTGACTGCACCAGCAGAATAGTGAGTGCAGCTCTGGGGTATAATACAGGATGTATCTGAGGGTCAGTACAGGATAAGTAATGTATATACACAGTGACTTCTCCAGCAGAATGGTGAATGCAGCTCTGGAGTATAATACAGGATGTATCTGAGGGTCAGTACAGGATAAGTAATGTATGTACACAGTGACTGCACCAGCAGAATAGTGAGTACAGCTCTGGAGTATAATACAGGAAGTAAATCATGATCAGTACAGGATAAGTAATGTATGTACACAGGGACTCCACCAGCAGAATAGTGAGTACAGCTCTGGAGTATAATACAGGATGTAACTCAGGATAAGTACAGGATAAGTAATGTATGTACACAGTGACTGCACCAGCAGAATAGTGAGTGCAGCTGTGGAGTATAATACAGGAAGTAAATCATGATCAGTACAGGATAAGTAATGTTTGTACACAGTGACTCCACCAGCAGAATAGTGAGTGCAGCTCTGGAGTATAATACAGGATTTAATTAGGGATCATTACAGGATAAGTAATGCATGTACACAGTGACTGCACCAGCAGAATAGTGAGTGCAGCTCTGGAGTATAATACAGGATGTAACTCAGGATCAGTACAGGATAAGTAATGTATGTATACAGTGACTCCACCAGCAGAATAGTGAGTGCAGCTCTGGAGTATAATACAGGATGTATCTGAGGGTCAGTACAGGATAAGTAATGTATGTACACAGTGACACCACCAGCAGAATAGTGAGTACAGCTCTGGAGTATAATACAGGAAGTAAATCATGATCAGTACAGGATAAGTAATGTATGTACACAGGGACTCCACCAGCAGAATAGTGAGTACAGCTCTGGAGTATAATACAGGAAGTAAATCATGATCAGTACAGGATAAGTAATGTATGTACACAGTGACTGCACCAGCAGAATAGTGAATGCAGCTCTGCAGTATAATACAGGATGTATCTGAGGGTCAGTACAGGATAAGTAATGTATGTACACAGTGACTTCTCCAGCAGAATGGTGAATGCAGCTCTGGAGTATAATACAGGATGTATCTGAGGGTCAGTACAGGATAAGTAATGTATGTACACAGTGACTTCTCCAGCAGAATGGTGAATGCAGCTCTGGAGTATAATACAGGATGTAACTCAGGATCAGTACAGGATACGTAATAAATGCACGTGGACTGGTCTTATGTAGATTGTGTATGTTAGTTGAAATGGTGTTCAAAAGTATTTTTTTGATTGAACTAAATGTACAATAATTCATTAGAAGACCTCAGCCCTTGGATTAAAGTCTGCCTAACACTTTCAATTAATTTATTTTAAAACTGCTACAAATTTCCTAATTTTGTTCATTTATTGCCCCCTGAGCTCCCCTTCGCCATTGTGCTCTGCCAGGCAGGAGCGGTGATGTGTGCCCCCGCCAGTAGGGTGCTCACTGCAGCCCGTGTCACAGAACCCGTACACCGCATCCATACAGGGTATGGATTGTGTGTGCGCTGTAGACCGGCCCCAACTTCAGGGGTAAAAATTATTAGGGGATTTGTAGCAGTGCAAGAAATGAATTGGATTAAGGGTCACTTTCAGTAGGTTTACCTGTTGTTGGATCCGGTAATTGATAACTCTTCGCTATGATACAATAGGAATATTAGGACCATTGGGTTCTTCACTGACAGACCTGACGCCCTTTCCTTGTCTGCTCCAGCCATCCCCAGCCTTGCTATCTTGCAGGGTGTCCCCAGACGTGTCTGCACCCCACCAGTGTGTACTCCAGACTGACTCACTAACCACGTCATCCTCATCCTATAGCACTGACCCTTCCATTGTGACCGGACTAACCATGTAACGTATGATGTGATTTCTGTCTGGAGACGCGTATGAGGGTAGAAGGAGCCGCCCGACGCTCATTACCCTCATACCCTGTGTTTCTTACACTGTGGTCTCCAAGCTGTCGCTCTCTAGCTGCTGCAGAACTCGAGCTGTCAGGGCATAGTGGATGTTGTAGTCTTGTGCCAGCTGGAGAGCGCTGCCTTGTAATTCATGTCAGATGTTCTTTGTCTAGTATTTTCTAACTGAAGAGATTCTCCAGTTGTATTATCTTCTTGAAAAAGTTTTCCACTGCTGGTCACCCCGAGGGTCTGATCAGTGAGTGAGATCTGCACCCGTGCTCTCGGTGAAGGGGTCCCTTGCGTCTCTGTAGCCGGATGGGGCCCATTTGGTGTTAGTAGGGTGGAGGGTTCCTGAGTATGGCCTGCACCCCTTCATTAGAGTATTGGTGGTGATCCCACTATGTAAGGAAATATTAGAACCTGAGAATACCCTCCCCTTCACCTTTCTTCCACCTTAGCCTTCACGGGGCTCTCCGTTGGTTTTGTACTTGTCATATTTTATCAGTGTTTAGTCATCAAAAGGTTCGTCTGAGGTTTAAGCACATTTGGCTAATAGCAGGAAATGTGATAAAATAACGGATACTTCCCCCGCCGGCAGACAGGTGGTCCCTGACTGTATACATCCTTGAATGGATGACATCACGTACAGCCATGTGACCTCTGCAGCCAGTCACTGGCTTCAGCGCTCTAGCATCCGCAGCGGTCTCATGGTTGTACGTGAAGTCCTGGCAGTGAGCACCGGACTTGTGGGCGACTGCTGTTAGCCAAATATTTTAGCATCTCGGCTGACCCCCTGTTAGAATTCTTTGGGGGGGGTTATGTAGGAGCACTAATACCCTCCCAGCCTTGATGGGTTATGTGATGACGGGGTGAATTCATCTAGTGTCAGGTTTCCCAGTATCCTGGGTATAACCCCCCCGAGGACCTTTTCAGATAAGGCCCAGGCTGCATAGTGGTTCCTCACCTGCCTGTATCCATGTTTTGGGTGCTGTGCCCGTCTTTGGGCTTCCACCACCCCCACTCTGCAGCCCCTGCCTCATCGCCGTCATCTACACTGTCATCTTATTGTGGGGAAATGTCTGTCCTATAACCTTCCCGTCTCCATCCCCACCTCCTCCCCCATTTCCTTGCAGCTAACACAGGAATCGTTAATCACACCCACTCCAGAATGGGATCTATCATGAGCACAGGGATTGTTCAAGGTGAGGCTCGGCAGCTACGCTATCGCCCACTTATATTGTCTCCGAGTTTTCTGGGCCATGTAAAAACTTTTTTTTTTTTTTTTTTTTTTTCTCTCTCTCTGTTCTCTCCTAGGATCGGCCACAGGACAAGCTGGATCCACCTCCTCCACCCATTACCCAGTCAACAACCAGTTCACCATGGGCGGCCCGGCCATCTCTATGGCTTCCCCCATGTCCATCAACACCAACACAATGCATTACGGGAGTTAAAATTTGCCCACCCTTGCCCGTCCTACCTCTTCCTGCCCTTCCCTCCACTTCCGCCCTCTTCTCTCTCTGCCTCCGAACCAACAGCGACAGGATACCAAATGACGCAGAGCGGTCTCTGCGTCTCCTCTGCAGCATCTCTACCCGACACTGCTGCTCTGGGTTCCTTCGATGCTCCTCCGCCATCTTGGTTTGTAACCCACCTAGTGTTCTTCTAACTCCCGATTTCTATCATAACTCAAAGCAAGACGCTTTCTGACAATGGACTTGTACATTATATTTTTTTTTTTTTAAGTAAAATAAATTTCACGCAGTGTCATAAGAAGGTAGAGGAGTGAAGAATCAGGACCACGCTGTAATGGAGGAGAGGGGAGGGGGAACCATGTATCGCTCCTTCTGCTCGTGAGGTGGCATAATGGACTCGTATGCTCCCGCTCCACATGGCTGTGAATTAGTATTGATTCTGTAAAGGGACACTATGAAGGCGAGAGACCATACGGCATCAGGAGATCGCTTCCTGCCAGACAGTCGCTCACATTTACGTGTAGCCGGTATTTCATAGATAGATATTTTTTTTTTTTTCCTCCCCAAAAAATTTGCAGTAACCTGATCCTCAGGGCCGTGCATACCCCCCACCCCCAAACGTCACCACTGGCGCCTATGACACTACACCTGTGCATTTTACCTTGTTTCGGGCAGCTAAGAGAAGAGATGGAAGCCCCTCGTCTTGCCGCTCGTCGGAATTGTCTCCTTTGCTTAGACGCCGCTCGAAATGTTATCGCACGGTCTACGGACAGCCTTAAAAGTGGCAGTCGAAAAGCGAGGCCGCCATTTATGAACTGCCAGCTTGTTGATTGGTTAAGGACTGGTGACATCATCGTGGCCTGAAGCACTGTCGCTTCTTATGCTTGATCCTTGTCAACCCCCTAATGAATGGTTGGCAGGTGGTTGTACCCCTCCCTTTCGTGGGGCAGAGGGTACACCGTGCCAATGACTGCGATGAGGGGTAAACGCCCCCCCCCCCCTCGTTTTGCTTCGTTCTCCATTGATAATCAGGGCCAGGATGGATCCGACAACCAACCTAGAGCTTTGAGTTAGTATCGGCATGCGTATATAGTCCGGAGAGTGTGCGGTTTAAGGGTGTAGGGTGGGGGAGGGGAGTACGAAGTTCGTGTGTGGGAAGCCTTTTCTTTTTTTTTTTCTTCGGTCTGAACTTTCTAGATGGGAAGACATTTTGTTGCGCCGCTGTTTGACCATGTCGTCAGTATTTACACAGGTCAGGTGTCCTCATGGTCCGTTTCCTTAGTGTCTGGGTTCGTCCGAGGCTGGACAGACCGGAGACTGCCGGGAATTTCAGGTCCTGGAAGCCTGGGTCAGGTCGGGATGAAGCGGCGGCCCTTGATCCTTTTGGGTGGGCGCTATCAGGTGGTTAAATGTGAATCTCTCTTGCTGGACTGACAGTCTCTGTGTTCTCCTCAGATTCCGTTAAGCTGGATTCTCCTCAGTCTCCCATCTTCTCCTACCTCTGTTTTCTCCACTCGTGCGGCAGAGTGGAGAAAGCATATCCGTCCCTGCATCGTGTGTCTACATTCTTATTTTCATCCCCTCCTTTTGGATGTGCTCGGCCTTTTCTGCAGCAATTCCTTCTAGTATTCGGAGGAGGCCAGCACACCCCTAATGTTCTGGTTAGTGTCCTCAGGTCTTTTTTTTGGTCTGTCCACCTGCCCCCTGTTCTGTGTAACCCGTCATTTGTCTGTGTCCTCTGTGGGATGGCAGACTGTCGTTTTAGGATGGATTTTCAGAGTTAATGTCTGAAGACGCATAGGAAACCATTGCTAACACAGCTGCTGGTCTTATTTCTGCCTGTAGTGCTCAATAAAGTTGGGAGGGATTTTTTTTGAGTTTTTTTTTTTACATTTTTCTTTCCTCTCCTAAACTTATTCTGAGACTACACTGAAGGCTTCCTGGTCGACGTGGCACATGGTCTTCAGGATTACAGTTGGCAGAATTGAGTGATTCCGATACCAAGAAAAGTATTGGGATACTCGATACCACACAAAGAAAAGCGGAAAAAAACATTAACCCCATGTTGTTGGGCAATATGAGGTTAATGTGTTTTTTTTTATTTTCTTTTTTTGTGGGCTACTTACTAATATGAGGCACATGGCAGTCTCAATTGATAAAACCACCTCCTCACATAATGGACAACAGGAAAGCGTGCCGGCCGTCCCTTGCATCTGTGTGGCTGCTGCAGGCATATTCAACTTTAACAGGTCCGTGACCCGTCCGCACGGCACAAAAAAATAGAACATGTTCTATTTTTTTTGCAGTGCGGAGGCACGGAGAGAAACCCCATGCAAGCACTCCGGTCCGCAGCGCACCTACTGGATTGTGAACCCTTTCAAGTGAATGGGTCTGCATCTGTGAAGCGGTGCACAAACTGCCGGGGCCTGTATACTGCGGACCGCAATACGGGCCTGGCCGCCACACTAAAGTAAAGCCACGTGCCTTACATTATAGTATATAACCCATTCATGTACCTCACATTAACTCCATGTTGCCTATTATGTGAGGAGGTAGATGATGGGGTTACTATTAATGTGAGGCACATGGTGTTAATAATTTTGAACCTCCGTGTGCCTCACATTAATACGGGCATACAGCAGTATCTGTGACCTGCTCCACGTAAAAACAGCAGGAAACTTCTGCAGCAAGATCCTCCTGGATGGTGTAGGACAGGGATGGGGAAACTGCAACTCCCAGACTGCCTACAGCAGGGCATGGTGGGAGTTGTAGTTTTGCAACAGCTGGAGAGCCGCAGTTTGCCCATCCCTGGTGTAGGATAAAGGACCTGTGATGTCATTGTCATATGACCAGTGGATGTTACTGGTCATAGGATGACCTCATCACAGGTCCTTTATCCTATGAGCATCGAGCACCACAAGGAGTGTGGACCGCGGTGTGTATCTCTGCCCTACTCAGGATAGGTAACATCAGATTGGTGGGGGTCTGACCCCTTGGCACCCCAGAAATCAGGTGCCACAACGCTCAGATGACCCCTGAGGCATCTTCTTGGTCTACCAAGCCTAGCGCCATGCATCGTAGAGTAGCTGTGTCTGGTATTGCAGCTCAGTCCTACACTTCGATGGGACTAATCTGCAGAAGGACCATGTGACCGATGGAGGTGATGTCACAGGCCCAGAAGGAGGCAGGTAAACCTGTCCAATGTACCTTCAAACAGCTGATCTGCAAAGCTGTTGGGACACCCCCACCCACTATTGCTGACCGATCTGGTTATCAGTGTTCAAAGTGTTTTTTTACTTCTTTACAAGTGATGGACTAGCCTCAGTATAGGCCAGTGATGGTTAACCTCCAGCTGTGGTGAAATTACAACTCCCAGCATGCTCTATTCATTTCTATGGAGTTCTGGGACCAGCCAAGCAAGTGTGCATCTTGGGAGTTGTAGTTTTACCGCAGCTGGAGTGCCGGAGGTTCGCCATCACTATCTGATTGCTGGTGGTCCCACACCCCCATGATTTGTGCTGCAGTCACCACCTCTGTCCACAACACAATGAGCAATTATGCAGAACAGCTGATTGGTGGGGGGGGTGGGGGTTTGGACCACCACCAATCAGATAGTGATGGCCCATCCTGACAAGATGCCATAGACACAAATGGACAGGAGGAGACTCACTGACTTCTATGGTGGAGTTTTCTAGACATGATCTGTGCAGAGGTCAGGAGGGAGGAGATAAGCTGTGATATCACTTATTGTGAATAGTGGATCCAGTGATATCTGTCATTGTATTCCTGCCTGTAATGAGGAGATGACTGCCCAAAAGCATTCTGCACAGACCAATATGTGGCACCTATTGGGCTTATGGAAAATTAAATAGAACATTGCCAAAAATTCTTTAAAAAAAGTTTAAAACATGATTTTCTGATGACACATTCCCTTTAGGGGGACCTGTCATGTAGAACATGGAGTCTGAGCTGCAGGCAGGAGGAGCTGAGCAGACTGATGTATAGTTTTTGGGAAGATATTCAGGATAAGGCTACATGCACACATTTATTTTGTTTCTGTGTCCGTTTCGTTTTTTTGCGGATAGGATGGGGACTCATTCATTTTAATGGGTCCGCAAAAAATGCGGACAGCACTCCGTTTGCTATCTGCATCCGTGTGTCCGTTCCGTAGCCCCGCAAAAAAAAAAGCATGTCCTATTCTTGTCCGTTTTGCGAGTAAGGATAGGCATTATTACAAGAAAGGATGCCATATGGACGTCATCCGTTCATATGGCAAAACACATACGGTCGTGTGCATGTAGGCTAACTTGTGATTTATATTCCTGTCCAGGAGGCGGTCCTATCAGTGATTGACAGCTCTCAGTCAGAGGGCAGGCTGTCAATCACTGATAGGACCGCCTCCGGGACTCTAAAGCCCAGACTGAGCAGAGATATAAATGTAGAAAATACAAGTTCTACTGAATCTTTTCCCATAAACCTATATATCGATGTGCTCAGCTCCTTCTGCTCTATAACAGGCTGCCTGCAGAATAATTCGCATTTTCATGGCGACGGGTTCGAGACTGAAAATACAGCCATGTGAACAATCCTTACTGTGCTGTATTTGCAGCACATGTCTAGGTAAAAAAAAAATAACCCATAACTTTTCACAAAGTCCAGAAAAAAAAATGCGCTGTTCCTAATTATTCTGAGCAAGTCTTTCAGGGTGGAACCACACAGACTCCAAGATCTTTCCTGTGGTGTAATCTCTGCTCCATACGCAAGTGCTTCGGCCCAAATCTCCGTTTTCGTTTCTATAACTGAATGGAGATGGTGCACAGATAGTGAAGCGCCGCAGACCGTTATCCTGCAGATAAAGGTACAAGCGTATCAATATAAGACATCGGTCTCCCATCATTTGACTACACCACGGGAAAGATCTTGGGAGTTCATGTGGTATCCACCCTGGAAAGACTTGCTCAGAATAAGGCCTTATTCACGCATCCACAAAACACCTTACCACCAGCCCTATAGAGATGCCTTAACTTGTCCGCAATTGCGGGCAAGAATAGGACATGCTCTATATTTTTGCGCAGCCGCCATCCGGAAGATCGGCCGCGCGCTCCGCAAATGCGGAGAGCACAGTGTGTGCTCTCCGCTTCCATCAAGTCCCCATTCAAAATGAATGGGTCCGCACCCGTTCTGCAAATTTGCGCAACGGGTGCGGACGTGTGAATTAGGCCTAAGGCTACATTTACATTACACGAACGTATTTTGTTTCCGTGGCCGTTAAGTTTTTTTTTTTTTGAGGATTGGATGAGGTGGCTCGCTCCTCTGAGGTGGTTGATGTTGCAGCTTCTTGAAAGCAGAGTATTACGAGTTAAAAGCCGAGATGTACAAGAGAAAAAGAATGGCTCTTTATTACGAGAATAATCTCTACCAATGACCAGAGGAGAACCGTGCCAGTCCCCCCTCCCCCGGGCATAGCATCGTTGACCTTACAACAGGCCAGGATCACCCAGTCCCTGCCTCCAGGCAGATCACGCCTTGTGTGTGGAGATTTTCTGGAGCTTTGTAGTTGTAGGGACGGTAGGTGGTAGTCCGTGGTAGTCTTCCACTCTCCAGAAGAAATATTCCTGCACAAGGAAAAAACAAAAACGTCCATTACTTTCTCACTTGTTAAATGGTCACTGTAGTTATCTGCTCATCTGATGCCGCTAGCTGCGCCCTTCTTGCTGTGTTTCTGCCCACTGCTGGTTGGGTGAAATACATCTCTAGCAGCAGAAGCGGGTCTTCGATTTTGGAAGGTGAGCGGTTGACCCCCACCACTGCGGTGTGTGCTGGGACTTCACATCAGGGACAAACACCTGGCACTGCCCATAACAAAGATGGAGGATGCACCAGGTTTCTGATTGATCGTTGTCTACGTAAAGACATGGCAGAGGTGGGCTCTCCTCAGATCATGAGCTGGACAGTAAGTGGGATATAACCTCATGGAGATGCTGAGGACAGGTCCCCCAGAACTGAACTGTAAGTAGAAAAAGGTAAGACTGACAACACCTCTTTCTAAATCTAGAGGTCCTTCTCTACTAGAGGCCAATACTTTATTTCACATTCTGACAAAAGTATAGGTACACGTAAAGTGTACCTGAGTTCACAGAAAAAAATAGTTTGCATAGTGGCTTTGCTTCTTTGTATAATCATAACTGAAGGAATAGGTCCTTTTTGAGCTTCCCCAATGGTTTGTTTTTTTAAGCTTAATTATTTGCCTCCAGCTGCACAGCTAGATGCATTTCTCTCACAAGCAGGGGCATCTCCCTTCAATAGAATCTGCCACCACTGTACTAATGTGATGTATTTTCCCTTACTTCCCACCATGGTTGTCTTCAACACTGAGTTCACAGAGAATTAGAGGGGCATGGAAAAACTGAAGAATAACACCAGGGCTGTGGAGTTGGAAGTGATAGAACAGTACTGACTCTGGCGTAAAATGAAAGGGCATCTGTCAGCAGTCTTGTATCTATGAAACTGTCTACCTGTTACATGTGCACTTGGCAGCTGAAGACATCTGTGTTGGTCCCATGTTCATATGTGCCGCATTGCTGAGAAATTATGTTTTAATATAGGCAAATGAGCCTCTAGGAGCAACGGGGGCGTTACCATTACACCTAGAGGCTCTGCAACCGCTGCACTTTGACAGAGCCAGGTGATGATGATTTTTACTGCGTGGTCCTGTTAAAGTGCAGAGGGCACAACAGTTGCAGAGAGCAGAGCCTCTAGGTGTAATGGCATCGCCCATTGCTCCTAGAGGCTCATTTGCATATATTTTTTTTCTCTCAATTTGGGCACATATGAACATGGGACAAAACACAGATGCCTTCAGCTGCCACATGTAACAGGCCAGCAAGTGTCATAAGTACAAATCTGCTTATAGATGCCCTTTGTTACTAACTTTGATATTAATGTAGAAAAGGGTAGCACTGTTAAACATAAATAAAAAAAAAAATATATATATATATATATATCTCCTGTCCTTATACTATACACAGTGATAATCAGTTCTCACCTCTCCTCTCCTGTCCTTATACTATACACAGTGATAAGTAGGGTCTTCTAGTGATGATAGATAATCAGTCCTCACCTCTCCTGTGTTCTCTCCTGTCCTTATACTATAGACAGTGATAAGCAGGGTGTTCTAGTGGTGATAGATAATTAGTTCTCTCCTCTCCTGTGTTCTCTCCTGTCCTTATACTATAAACAGTAATAAGCAGGGCGCTCTAGTGGTAATAATCAGTTCTCTCCTCTACTGTGTTCTCTCCTGTCTTTATAGTCCTCACCTCTCCTTATACTATACACAGTGATAATCAGTTCTCACCTCTCCTATCCTTATACTATACACAGTGATAAGCAGTACTCGCCTCTCCTGTCCATATACTATACACAGTGATAAGCAGGGTCTTCTAGTGATGATAGATAATCAGTTCTCACCTCTCCTGTCCTTATACTATACACAGTGATAAGCAGTACTCGCCTCTCCTGTCCTTATACTATACACAGTGATAAGCAGTACTCTCCTGTCCTTATACTATACACAGTGATAAGCAGTTCTCACCTCTCCTGTCCTTATACTATACACAGTGATAAGCAGTACTCTCCTGTCCTTATACTATACACAGTGATAAGCAGTTCTCACCTCTCCTGTCCTTATACTATACACAGTGATAAGCAGTTCTCACCTCTCCTGTCCTTATACTATACACAGTGATAACCAGTTCTCACCTCTCCTGTCCTTATACTATACACAGTGATAAGCAGTTCTCACCTCTCCTGTCCTTATACTATATACAATGATAATCAGTTCTCACCTTTCCTGTGCGCTCTCCTGTCCTTATACTACACACAGTAATAAGCAGGGTCTTCTAGTGGTGATAGATAATCAGTTCTCACCTCTCCTGTGTTCTCTCCTGTCCCTTATACGATAATCAGTAATAAGCAGGGTGTTTTAGTGATAGATAATCAGTTCTCACCTCTCCTGTCCTTATACTATACACAGTGATAATCAGTTCTCACCTCTCCTGTCCTTATACTATACACAGTGATAATCAGTTCTCACCTCTCCTGTCCTTATACTATACACAGTGATAAGCAGGGCGTTTTAGTGATGATAGATAATCAGTTCTCACCTCTCCTGTCCTTATACTATACACAGTGATAATCAGTTCTCACCTCTCCTGTCCTTATACTATACACAGTGATAATCAGTTCTCACCTCTCCTGTCCTTATACTATACACAGTGATAATCAATTCTCACCTTTCCTGTGCTCTCTCCTGTCCTTATACTACACACAGTAATAAGCAGGGTCTTCTAGTGGTGATAGATAATCAGTTCTCACCTCTCCTGTCCATATACTATACACAGTGATAAGCAGGGTCTTCTAGTGATGATAGATAATCAGTTCTCACCTCTCCTGTGCTCTCTCCTGTCCTTATACTATACACAGTGATAAGCAGTTCTCACCTCTCCTGTCCTTATACTATATACAATGATAATCAGTTCTCACCTTTCCTGTGCTCTCCTGTCCTTATACTACACACAGTAATAAGCAGGGTCTTCTAGTGGTGATAGATAATCAGATCTCACCTCTCCTGTGTTCTCTCCTGTCCTTATACTACACACAGTAATAAGCAGGGTCTTCTAGTGGTGATAGATAATCAGTTCTCACCTCTCCTGTGTTCTCTCCTGTCCCTTATACGATAATCAGTAATAAGCAGGGTGTTTTAGTGATAGATAATCAGTTCTCACCTCTCCTGTCCTTATACTATACACAGTGATAAGCAGTTCTCACCTCTCCTGTCCTTACACTATACACAGTGATAATCAGTTCTCACCTCTCCTGTCCTTATACTATACACAGTGATAAGCAGTTCTCACCTCTCCTGTCCATATACTATACACAGTGATAAGCAGGGTCTTCTAGTGGTGATAGATAATTCAGTTCTCACCTCTCCTGTCCTTATACTATACACAGTGATTATCTATCACTCTAGAGCTGATAGATAATCAGTTCTCACCTCTCCTGTCCTTATACTATAAACAGTACTCTAGAGTTTCACCAGGTATCGATCCGATACTGAGTTTTACTATTTAGGGAAACTAGGCTGGGAACTTGGTACTGAGGAGGAGGGGAGGGACTGTGGCCACTGCGCCACCAATGAATTTAATTAACACATTAATTTAAGTGTAGGCAGCGGATGCCGGCGGCGGTATCACATACCCGGCCTCAATAACAGGGCATAGCGAATCATTGGTGGCAGTGGCCACAGTGTCCCCTCTTCATTGGTGGCAGCTTCTGCTCGGAGCCCCACCAGTGAAATCTCAGGGCACCGATCGGTTACCACGGCAGCCAGGACACTACTGAAGCCCTGGCTGCCATGGTAAGCTCCCTGCTGCTGTGTGCACAAAGCCCAGGGCAGCAGGGAGAGTGTGAAGTCCTATTCACCTAAATAGAGCCATATTAGGGTGAATAGGACAAGGGCTAATAGTTAAGTAGAAAAAAAATCTAAAAAAGTTTAATTCCCCCCCTTTTACAATTTTAAATATAAAATATATAAACAATAAAAGACATATTACATATCGCCATGCCCAAAAAAGTGCTAACTATTAACAGTTCTCCCCTCTCCTGTCCTTACACTATCTATAAACAGTGATAGGCCGGGTGTTCTAGTGATCATAGATATTCAGTTCTCATCTCTCCTGTCCTTTCTTCAGGTATCTGAATGCTGCTCCAAGGCCCTCACTTACAATGCCTGAAACTGTGCAGCAAACGCTCAGTAGTGAAGACCAGATGAGGGCGTTCACTACTGGGTATACCTACACTTCTCTCAGAACAGGAAGACAGCATTAAAGGGTTATTCTCATCTCAGATTGTCTGATAGGTGCAGGTATTGGGAACGGAGCCCCGAAAGTGGTGAAGGATGCACTGCGCATACGCAGCCGCCCTTTATTCATTTTTTTACGGGGACGCCAAAAATAGCTGAGCACTGGCTCGGCTATTTCCGTCGGGCCCATAGACGTGAATGGGAGCAGTGGCCGGTCATGTGCAGTGCGCTCCCATTCGCTTCTATGGGGAGAGTGCTTGGTGGTGGCTTAATTTGCCTCCTCCAGCCACCACTTTGCGAGGCACTGATAGAGGTGTGGGTCCCGCACCTATAAGACAATGCGGGCATATGTAGCGATATCTCCCCATTGTCTGAGATGAAAAAAAACCTTTAACCTCTTAAGGACCAGCACCGTACACGTACAACAGGCTGATCGGGCGGGTGCAGGAGTTACGCCCGCCCAATCAGCAGCAGGGGTCCGGTAGTCACTGATAGCCGGACCCCTGCTGTATGCGTTGGCATAAGTGAAAACACTGATGCCCGCAAATTAACCCTCGCACGTGCAGGGTGGCCATCGGGTCCCCGCGCTGCTGTGACAGGGGCCCGATGGCAGCACGATGCCTTCCTTAGACATCGTGGCTGCCTTCCGTGACAGCCTGTGAGATCCACCCCCCTGGGTCTCACAGGCAGGAAGCTGTAAGTGTATTACACACTGTAATACACTTACAGCCAATGCATTACACTATAGAAGCATTGTCATGGACTGTAAAGGGGATCAGACACACAAGAGTTGAAGTCCCAGAGTCGGACAGAAAAAAGTTAAAAAATTAAAGTTTAAAAAAAATTTGCTTCAAGTAAAAAAAAAAAAAAAAAAAAAAAAAAAAGCATCTTATAAACATATCACATGACCTAACCCCTCAGGTGAACACAGTCAAAAAAATAAAAACTGCTAAAAAACAACTAAAAATGGTGTGGTGGTAAACAGGCAGGAAATGCTCAAACCCAAATGCAGTTGTGCATCTATATACAGGAGAGCCGATCCTGCACTTGTGGCCCGTTGCTAATGGCGATCCCCAGCAAAAATGCATACGGTGGAGGATGCCCGCAGTGGACCACAATAGACATCCTATACAAGATGGCAATTGTGTGGATGTGATAAACAATAGAAAATACAGGTACACTCTGCGCCCTTACTAAACCCATAGTAGGATAAGTTGGCTAATTGCTCAATTTTAACATCAGTAGGAGGGTTTAGTAAGAGCGCAGTGTGTACCTGTATTTTCTATTGTTATATTGTTTATCGCATCCACACAATTGCCATCTTGTGTAGGATGTCTATTGTGGTACTTGTGGTCCGCTGTGGGCATCCTTCACCGTATGCATTTTTGTTAGGGATCGCCATTAGCAACGGGCCACAAGTGCAGGATCTGATCCCCTGTATGTATGTATGTATGTATGTATATATATAACTGCATTTGGGTTTGAGCACTTCCTGCCTGTTTAACAGCACGTCATTTTTCCAGTTATGTATATATAATTTTTTTGGAGGTGTATAAACTCCCATGTAAATGTAGCCTGTTTTCCATCCACAGGCTACAGTTAGGTGCACCTGTGAAGCCTGGGCCATATCAGCCAGTCTTGGGTGGGGCTCACAGCCCTCTCCCTCCTCCCATTTGCAGGCATGGCGACATGCTGGAGGCGACTGGGGAGTTTGCCGTGAGCCGGCCTTTACACTACTGTAATTTCGCCCACTGGCCCCTGGTATTGCCCATATGGTACAGGTAGGTGAGTGTTAGGTCCCAAGCTACTTGAGAAACCTTGGCGTGGTGCTCGGGCTCAGACATGTCCTCCACAGTAGGATATGTTGGCTAATCTCTCAATTTTAACATCAGTTTGAGGGTTTAGCAAGACCGCAGAGAGCACCTGCCTGTTCAATTGTTATATTGTGCTTAAAAAAAAAAACATCACTAAAAGTGCAACTCCAAGCGATCAAAAAGGCATCCCACAAAAATGATACCCTACCTAAGACAATCGCCCAAAAAAAAAAAAAATATGGCTCTCATACAATGGAGACACTAAAACATTTTTTTTTCTTTTCAAAAATATTGTGTAAAACTTAAATTAAAAAGTAGACCTAATAGGTATTGCCACGTCCATAAGAACCTGCTGCTGCTATCACATGACCTAACCCCTCAGAGGAACACCGTAAAAAGTGTCAAAAGCCATTTTTTGTCACCTTATATCCCAAAAAGTGTAATACCAAGCGATCAAAAAGTCACACACCCTAAAAGTGCCACAGTCATTGCATACCAAAAAATGGCCCCTACATAAGACCCATATAATTATGGCTTTCAGAATATGGAGACACTAAAAAATATTTTTTCAAAAATGCTTTATTATGTAAAACCGAAACAACCAAAAAAGTAGTCTTATTTGGTATTGTCGCGTCCGTAACAACCTGCTCTATAAAAATACCCCATGATCTAACCTGTCAGATGAACATTGTAAATAACAAAAAATAGCTGTTTTGGCACAGTTTTTATTTTTTGTTATCTTGCCTCACAAAAAGTGTAGTATAGAGCAACCAAAAATCATATGTACCCTAAAATAGTACCAACAAAACTGCCACCTTATCCCATACTTTCCAAAATGGCGTAATTTTTTTAGAGTTTCGAAAAGGGGTGCATCAGGGGAGCTTCAAATGTGACATGTCAACTTAAAATTATCCCAGTGGAATCTGCCCTCCAAAAACCATATGGCGTTCCCTTCCTTCTATGCCCTGCCATTTGGCCATACAGCAGTTTACGACCACATATGGGGTGTTTCTGTAAAAGTGAAATTCTAAAATTTCATCTACATTTTTCTTTAATTCTTGTGGAACACCTAAAGGGTTAAGAAACGTCAAAAAAAGGATTTTAGTGATATGCAAATGAACCTGATATGACTCCTGTGTCCGGAGAGGAGTCACATTTTCTGAGCGCAGCACCGCCCCGCGTCCTCCGAATCTCCTCCTTGCTGGCCGACGTCACAGAGCTGGAGCGCCGAAATCTCACTATGCGCGAGCTAGCGCATGCGCAGTGTCGGGATTATGTTCCTTCCCTGTGCTGACATCAGTAGAACTACACGAACTACACATGAACGAACTGCACATGCTACACTAGTTCGCGCATCGCGAGATTTCGGCGCTCCAGCTCTGTGACGTCTGCCAGCAAGGAGGAGATTCGGATGACGCAGGGCGGTGCTGCGATCAGAAAATGTGACTCCTCTCCGGACACAAGTCATATCAGGTTCATTTGCATATCTCTAAAATCCTTTTTTTGACGCAATAAAAGCACACAGAGCTATGGGGACTGCGGATGTCCCCAGCTCTATACACAAAATCCTGGTGACAGGTTCCCTTTAAGGTGAAAAATGGTAGGGTCCTGAAGGGGTTGTCTGGGAACAAGTAACTTTTCATAGAAGTCCACAGCCTGTCTCTGCAGTGGAAAGATGCATACCTGCCGATACCCACCAGCTTTTATGTGTCCATCTGCTCCACTGCAGCCAATAACTGTCTTCAGCCGTGAGGTCTCTTGTGGACATGTCACCGCTGAGTCCAGTCATTGGCTGCAGTGGAGCAGATGATCATAACTATGGTGGAGAGGAAGGAAACAAGCCACAGACCAGAAGATGGACACATAGGAGCCAGTGCACAGGACTGGAGCTGCAGGTAAGTATGAACCTTTTGAAAGGTTATTTATTCCCAGACAACCTTTTTATGACAAGCAGAGTAAACCAGGGGCGTAAATATACTACATAAAACTCCATACCAAAATGGGATGGGGCCCCCACTAACTAGTGTAATAAAATATTAACATAAACATCAATGGCCGTAATGAAAAAAGAATATATAAAAGAACCATGCATCAGAAAACCCAAATTAGAGCACAAATATCGGTATTCTATGCAAAAAGGTACAATGTTCCTGCACCTAATTGGGGGCGGGCCCATCGACCTTTAGGCCCCACAGCAAGTGCTTTGGTAAACCCCATGGCAGCTACACTTTTTACATTTTTTTTTTTATTATTCCCATTCAGACTTGCACATGATCTGCTGCATTTCCAATTTTTTCTGAGGATAAATTCATGAGTTCTTACAATTATAAAAGATGTTGTCTGGTCCCTAAATCACCAATACCTGTCTGCTCTTTCCTTCCCCTGTCTGGGCTTCAGACTATCCTGGCAGGTTGTGTACATTCAGCACTTCCTGTTTGCCTCAGCTTTATTGATATACAAGGCTGGCTGCACTGAAGAGTCATGAGTCACAGGCTGACCCCGCCTGGCCCACTGTTCAGTCTGCAGTAACCCCGCCTACTACACCTCCTGTGGCCATGTTACTACACCCAGATATGAATCCTGATGGTGTCTTCTTTGTCTCTTGCTGCATCACATCACTAATGGTCAACAGGCTCCTCCCTCACTTTCTAGGGGTGCAATAAACAGCTTGAATAAGCAAGCACATCAAAATATATCTGTACCTGCTATCATGTACAATACAGACTGCTGAGCCAGTAACACAGCCTGTTGTGTGGGATACTGCCCGCTGAGCTGTGTATCTAATGCTGTTTTGTAGGATAGTGTCTGGTATGTATCTAAGCTGCGCCAAAATACCCAAAATCCACCGGTGGCTGAATCCTTTTTACTTGCCATTCAGTTCAGCGCTGAGGACTGCAGAGCAGCAGCTTAAAAGGTGCATGTCCCTTCTTAGTGTGGCTCCTCCACCATTCTCAGTGCGGTCTACCGCTGAAATAAATATGATGCGGAAAGGACTCGGCTGCCAGTGTCAAAATTCCGCTGTAAGAATCCGATCTGTGAACGTCCCGTTATACTGTGCGTTGACATCCATAATGCCCCACAATGCCATGCCCAGTGGCATTACCAGCATAGCAACAGCGCAGAAGCGGACCACTATGTTTTGATTCATACACAGTACTTACATCATACTGCGCCTGAGTCGGTAAAGTACAGGCCGGTACACCGACATGAGCAATGACCCCTGTGCATGCACCGTAGTGTTATCCTACGGCGCAGGCGTCGGAACAAGGCCGGCAGGAGGCAGTGATGACAAGCCATCTCCTGCTGAAGACCTATAAAGGCTGCAGAGGTCAAATGATTGTAAAGAGGATCCTGGAGACGCCTGCGCTGTGGAAGGCAAGTACTAAAGAGCCATACTTCCCTCCACAGGTTACATTTAGCCCGGAGAAGAGTGTTTTCCAGTTATTAAATGCATAGTGCATTACATAAGTACAGAAAATTTCTGAAATTGTATTCCAATAAATATGCTTGCAGTTCTATTTATAAGGCCTGGTTACTTGCGTGAGAGAGAGCCTGATATTTTACTACAGGAAACGCGTTAATACTATTATTTAGTGTTGAGCAAAGCAAGCTTCAGATGCTTCAAACTAGTTTAAAATTCAGGAAATGTTGTTGTTTTTTTACAGTAATCAACTTATGACGCTATTACGCAAAGTCTCGTGAGACTTCACAAAGTAATAACTTTGGCTCATCTGAGCCGATACATTCTAATACTGGAGCGAGCGCTATGTACGGTATTGAAACTGTTTTATGCAAATCGACTTCAGATAATTCATCCAAAGTCGATTCGCTCATCCCTAATATAGAGAATATATACACACACAGTATACTGTCCTCTGTAGTATAGCAGTGTATACAATAGCTCACAGAACGGAGTCCACCCCTCAGATTTGTAAATATTTTATTCTGTCTTTTCCTGGGACCACACTGAAGATATGACACGTTGATACAATGCACAGTAGTCAGTGTACGGCTTGTATAACCATGTACATGTGATGTGCCCTCAAAATAACTCCTAGCCATTAATGTCTAAACTGCTGGCAACAAAAGTGAGTACACCCCTAAGTGAAAATGGCCAAATTGTGCCCAAAGTGTCAGTATTTTGTGCAGCCACCATTATTTTCCAGCACTGCCTTTACTCTCTTGGGCATGGAGTTCACTAGAGCCTCACATGTGGCCACTGGAATCCTCTTCCGTCCTCCATGATGAGACCTTGCGCTCCTCCACCTTCCATTTGAGGATGCCCCACAGATGCTCAATAGGGTTTATGTCTGGAGACATGCTTGGTCAGTCCAGCACCTTTACCCTCAGTTTCTTTAGCAAGGCAGTAGTAGTCTTGGAGGTGTGTTTGGGGTCGTTATGTTGGAATACTGCCCTGCGGCCCAGTTTCCGAGGGAGGGGATCATGCTCTGCTTCAGTACGTCACAGTACATGTTGGCAATCATGGTTCCCTCAATAACCTGCAGCCCTAAGCCATGACACTCCCACCACCATGCTTGACTGTAGGCAGGACACACTTGTCTTTGTCCTCCTCATCTGGTTGCCGCCATACACGCTTGACACCATCTGAGCCAAATAAGTTTATCTTGGTCTCATCAGACCACAGGACATGGTTCCAGTAATCCATGTCCTTAGTCTGCTTGTCTTCAGCAAAATGTTTGCGCACTTTCTTGTGCATCATCTTTAGAAGAGGCTTCAGACAGCCATGCAGACCAATTTGATGCGGTGTATGGTTTGAGCACGGACAGGCTGACCTCCACCCCTGTAACCTCTGCAGCAATGCCGGCAGCACTCATACAACCTCTGGATATGGCGCTGAGCATGCGCACTCAACTTCTTTGGTCGACCCTGGCGAGGCTTGTTCTGAGTGGAACCGGTCTTGTTAAACTGCTGTACGGTCTTGGCCACCTCGCTGCGGCTCAGTTTCAGGGTATTGTCTATCTTCTTATAGCCTCGGCCATCTTGATGTAGAGCAACAATCTAACACATCTGCTCCTCGTTCACACCTGAGACCTTGTAACACTAACGAGTCACATGAAACCGGGGAGGGAAAATGCCTAATTGGGCACAATTTGGCCATTTTCCCTTAGGGGTGTACTCACTTTTGTTTCCAGCGGTTTAGACATTAATGGCTCTGTGTTATTTTGAGGGCACACCAAATGTACATTGTTATACAAGCCGTACACAGACTACTGTGCATTGTATCAAAAAGTGTCAGATCAGCAGTGTGGTCCCAGGAAAAGATAGAATAAAATATTTACAAAAATGTGAGTTTTGGGATATACTGTGTATGTATGTATGTGTATATATATATATACACACACACACTACAGCGGACAGTATACTGTGTGTATATATATATTATATCTATCTATATTAGGGATGAGCGAATCGAGAATATATATATATATAT
Organism: Bufotes viridis; assembly: GCA_033119425.1. Taxonomy (NCBI): domain Eukaryota; kingdom Metazoa; phylum Chordata; class Amphibia; order Anura; family Bufonidae; genus Bufotes; species Bufotes viridis. The sequence continues at coordinate 35,578,471 of CM065590.1, forward strand.
ATATATATATACACACACACACAGTATATTGCCCTCTTCCGTGTTAATTACATAGTTTAGTGTCATCTGCACAGATTGATATATTACTGTGCAAGCCTTCTACAAGATCATTAATAAATATATTAGAGAATAGGGCCCAATACTGACCCCTGAGGTACCCCACTAGTTACAGTGACCCAATCTGAGTGTGTACCGTTAATAACCACCCTCTGTCACTCAGCCAGTTACTTTTTCTCCCGGTCCGAGCATCCCAATTTAATATACTAACCTTTTATGTGGTACAGTGTCAAATGCTTTGGAGAAGTCCAGTTCATTTAAGTACTCCAAGATAGCATCTCTTAGCCCCCTTTCACACGAGCGAGTGTTTTCCGCGCTGGTGCAATGCGTGACGTGAAAGCATAGCACCTGCACTGAATCCTGACCCATTCATTTCTATGGGGCTATGCACATGAGCATTTTTTTTCACGCATCACTTCTGCGTTGCCTGAAAAACGCAGCATGTTCTATTTTCTGCGTTTTTCACGCAGCCCTGGCCCCATAGAAGTGAATGAGGCTTCAGTGAAAAACGCATCGCATCCGGAAGTGCGGATGCGATGCGTTTTTCACTGATGGTTGCTAAAAGCTGTTGTTTGTAACCCTTCAGTTTATCACGCACGTGAAAAACATCAAAACGCATCGCACCCACGCAGAAAAAAACTGAACGTAATCGCGGACAAAACTGAACACAATCCGTCACGCTCGTGTGAAAGGCCTTAGAAAACCTTCAAACAGTTTACCAAAGTGATTCAACGAAGTCACGTGCAACTTCGTGAATACCTAACTTCTGCTCATCAGAGCCCATACATTGTAATAATGTACAGAGACGAATCTCCGGACGGTATTATTCCGACGTTTTGAACGAAGAGACTTCAGATGAAGCATTTGAAGCTCGCTTCGCTCAACACTTATTATTGCCCATTTAGAAAGGGGTCAGAGTCCGAACTTTGGTTACTGACTCCACACCCCTGCTTAACGCATATTTCACCCGCCACCTCCCAATAGAAGTCCGAGATATCTGACAATGAAAAATTCTATAGAGCCTTTTCTTACAATGAACTTGTCATGTGCACCATGCTGCCCTCATAACAGACCTGCTCGTTTCTGTCATGGCGGTCTGTACTTTTAGCGTACGGACATGCTGAACTCCACAGCACAGGGAGACGGGTTTCTTTTCTGTTGTGCAAGGAAACCTGTCAGTCATCGTTCAGAGTCAGCGAGCCTCATCAGACACATCTCCCTGGCACACGCAGGGTCAGTACTGAAAAATACTGCCTGCCATGGCAGTTCCCTACTACCCTGTGCTGCCCTCAGTGAGGGCTAACCTTTAACCACATGTGTTCCTGGGCAAGCCGAGCGGCAATTTCTGTAGTCTTTACAATAGTCACAGGGGGTTGTCACCCAGCTTTCCTAGAATCCGGAATAACAAATCTGCCTATGCCATGATGGATCCCGCTTACCTGCTGTAATATCTAGCTAGGCAGTTCTACCATTCAGGACTGTATGTAAGCGATATACACAGCAAAAACACACACTATAATATATATATATTAATTATAGGAGGACTGGGCCGGGTTCACATCAGGGTACTGTGCGGAGTCTAGGATGGCATCGGACTGGACCTTTTCCAATCTCATCCTGTACGGCAATTATACAGCTCCAGCACAAACCTGAAATAAGCTTGTATGAACAAGTCTTGTGCCGCACTCACTCCTTCAGCCGTAACGTGTCCATATTACAGCTGGAAATTCTGGCCCGACTGCGGGTCTCATGACTCAGGCTAAGGCCCCTTTCACACGAGCGAGTTTTCCGCGCGGGTGCAATGCGTGACGTGAACGCATAGCATCCGCGCTGAATCCTGACCCATTCATTTCACTGGGTCTGTGTACATGAGCATTGTTTTTCACGCATCACTTGTGCGTTGCGTGAAAATCGCAGCATGTTCTATATTCTGAGTTTTTCACGCAGCCCTGGCCCCATAGCAGTGAATGGGGCTGCGTGAAAAACGCATTGCATCCGTAAGCAAGTGCAGGTGCCTTTCGTTTTTCACCGATGGTTGCTAGGAGATGTTGTTTGTAAACCTTCAGTTTTTTATCAGGCGCGTGAAAAACACATCAAAACGCATTGCACCCGCGCGAGAAAAAAATGGACACAATCGCAGGCATGACTGAATGGCTTTGCCTGCGAATTCGCACAGTTTTCACTGAACGCACTTTGACCTTATCCGGACACGCTCGTGTGAAAGAGGCCTAAGTAATCATCCGACCGGTGGTCAGCCCTGGATTAGTGCCCGTATTACCACCATCATTTCTCCATACCTTGCAGCCCACAGCCAGGAGCACATGCAGCAGGACGATGCTTGCTAGCAGGCCAATAGCCACCATTTTGTTATCTCGTCGAACGTGTGGCCAGAAGGCCAGGACAAGGACGAAGCCAGAGAGACACATGGCCAGCAGGAGGATGATCCAGCGGAAGATCTCGTTAGGAATCACACACAGGACCTGGCAGGAGAAACACATTACAGGGGTTATGCCACACACTGAACACTCTTTTTACTCACTTACGTGAAGGACTTTCTGCCCTTTTTATGGGTGGGAAGAAGCTCGTCACATGAGAATGAAGCGCCTGCATCTCCCAGGATACACTGCAATAAGCGCCTGTTAACCTCTTCCTCCTCTGCATAGAATGTAGTATGTCATGCCCCCACAATTTCCTTCTCCACTGAGAGAGAGCTATATACTTCTGTGACTGTCTGTTTCTCTATGAGATAACTACGCCGTACTGAAGGGAACTACTGCGCAAGTCAGTCCCTCACTGAATGCAGGAGGTAGACCAGAAGGATAAACAGCAGGGGGCGCTACAGGTGAGGAAAACAATCTACATAAAAGTGACCAACATTTTATTACAATTATACTTCAATTGCAACGCCCTATTCACTGCTAATACACAGTGGAGTCCCATTATTCTGACCACCGGCTAATATCCAGAGTGACCGCCGTGTGCAGCACGGACAGCAGCCAGATCATGATCATGTTCGTTCCGTCACGTGTTTTTGCGGCAGTATGAGAGTGAGCCATTTCATCTACTGAAGACTTTTAGGGCCACTGTTAGGCCAGGGTAACTCATTGGTGCCCCTACCATTTCGCTTTTGGGATGTGGATGGGTTGACAAAAGAGAGCGCCCTCCCTCTGTCAAACTCCGCAGTCGCTTGTAACTGCCGCATCTAAGGGGTTTCTGTCTTCAGTGAGCAGTCACTTCGACAGCGGTAGAACCACCAAAAATCATCCGTTTTGAACTTTTGACCAACTTTCAAAATCCATGGCCCCTAATATTTTATCCATTTCCAAGCCTTTCCGTTAATCTACACAGCAGGAGCAATGCAAGCTCGCCTCTGGCCTTAAACTGTGCCCCCTTCTGGACAGAATGGTCAACTACATTTTCAATCATGGATAATACAGGATCCTCTCTGGAGATGTTTGGGCAATAGCTTTGCAATGCTGGCTACAGCCACTAGTGGGCATCACGGAAAATGACATTTGATCAAGCGGCCCCCACAGTGGTGACATGCGGCACAGTGTGGGTATGGACCCATGCTCCGCTGCAGCCAATGATTAGGATACTCCTATGTGTAGGGTCTAGCTGCTACTCACCGTGGAAGGAATGTATGCGGACAAGGAGTATCCATAGACACAAACAGTCTCCATAAAACTGTAGCTGCCCACTGCGGAGCTCGCCCCTTTCCTCCACTGAAGAAAGCCCCACAGGGCTAAAGGTACCAGCCAGGCATAGCTGTAAATGACGATCCCCGCCACTGTAACTGCAGGAGAGAAGGACAGGGGTCAGTCAGTGCACGGGATGATGTCCCCCCTACCCCCATCATTTATTACTCTGACCTTTGTGGAACTGTGGGCTGTAATTGTAGTCCGCCCGGCCGTGCAGCTGAATAAATGTCGCCAGGTTCCCTACGACTGTGACAGTGATCACCAGCGTGGCACAAATCCAGAAAGGTCCTGAAAGAGATGACAGCCGTGTCACAGGACGCAGACCTACAAACCGAGGGCCTTGTATCCTGACAGCTCTGTCAGCAGGTTTGACCCTATGATACTGGCTGACATGTTACATGTGCGGTTGGCAGCTGAAGACATCCGTGTTGGTCCCATGTTACTCGCATCACTGAGAAAAATGATGTTTTAATACATGCAAATAATCCTAGGAGCAACGGGGGCGTTACCATTACACCTAGAGACTCTGCTCTCTGTGTAACTGTCATGCCCTTTACATTTTTATTAACAGGACCAAGCAGTGTAACCATGTTATCAGTGAGAGAGTGGAGCCTCTAAGTGTAATGGTAACGCCCCCGTTGCTCCTAGAGCAGGGATGCCCAACCTGCGGCCCTCCAGATGTTGTAAAACTACAACTCCCACCATGCCTTGCTGTAGGCTCATAGCTGTAGGCTGTCTGGGCATGCTGGGAGTTGTAGTTTTGCAACAGCTGGAGGGCCGCAGGTTGGGCAACCCTGCTCTAGGAGCAACGGGGGCGTTACCATTACACTTAGAGGCTCCACTCTCTCACTGATAACATGGTTACACTGCTTGGTCCTGTCAATAAAAATGTAAAGGGCATGACAGTTACACAGAGAGCAGAGCCTCTAGGTGTAATGGTAACGCCCCCGTTGCTCCTAGAGGCTCATTTGCATGTATTAAAACATAATTTTTCTCAGCAATGCGGACACATATGAACAGGGACCAACACAGATCTTCAGCTGCCAAGTGCACATGTAACAGGTCAGCCAGTGTCAGAGGTACAAGTCTGCTGACAGATGCCCTTTAAAGGGGAACTCCATCTGTGTCACATTAAGAATACTGGGGTCTATTACTTGTGGCGTTATAAATACATTACTCAAATCCCTGACATCACTGAACTATCAGGATAAATGATAAGATCGCAGGCTGAGCGCAGAGGCGTCTCGTCATCCGTCTCGCTCACTTACCGTACAGATCTGGATTCTTTCGGAGGTGATGTCTGACAAAGTTCTTTCCAGGCATCGGCAGGAAGGAAGCTCTGATCCTGTCCAGCACCTGAGGCAGAACAATACAGCAGAAGAGTTAGTGCGGGGCCCCTTTGTGGGCCATGGTTTCTGCATTAAAGGGGGTTATCCAGGAAATGACAACGATGACCTATCCTAAGGATAAGTAATCATTACCACATCGGCCGGCACCAGCCGCTCTCCATGCGCAGCGCCGTACATTGTATAGTGGTTGTGCTTGGTACTGCAGCCCAGCCCCACTGACTTGAACAGGGCTGAGCAGCAACTAGTCCATGTGATCGATGTACGGTGACATCACATGGCCTAGGAGGAGGCCACGGCATTCATGGAGCGACAGCAGATCGGAGGGGGTCCTGGGGGTCTGATATTGACGACCTATGCAGAGGATCGGTCATAAAAATATAACCCCTTTAATAGCTGTACATTTATTACGCAGGATGAAGGTGCTTTACATGTTTTACAGGGGTGGTCTAATAAGCCATAGTAAGTTTGTCCTGCTCTGACAGGCTCTGCAGTCCCATGTAGAAGTCAGCTTCTTACACTGGGGGTAAGTAGAGGACTCACCTGGGAGGTGTCTACATCAAAGAGGTCCTGGTAGTACTGGAAGGTCCAGAAGCCAGAGGGTTTCTTCTGAGGAGCGAGGAGCTGAGGGAGGAGAATGATCACCTTGATATATGCAGTGTGCTCATTACATCAGGGTGGTACCCAGGGAGCTACCTACCTCAGTCTGATCCGTCTCGCCCTCTTCCCCCTCGCTGTCACCGCCCATCTGTAAGGTGGCATGCTGGGGTGGTCCTTCCTCGGTCACACTCCTTGTGGTGGCATTCGGAGTGGCAGCAAGGAGGTCCGCCGCCTCATCAAACTCTGCACGGAGAGGAACAGAAGCATCAGCTTACTCGAATGTTCCCGGTTATCGGCCATGAGAGACCAACGGGGCAGGATCTTCAGAGACACTTCTAAGCGAACGTACAACTGCAGCACATGTCACGCCCCCTCACAATTACCGTTACCATGTCATTTCCTAATATATCCTCACAGGGGCCGGAGTTCTGAATTTCTGATACAGGGCTCCAAATCCCCTGCGCAGGTATAGAGTCCTGAGTGCCTTCAGCCGCTGCGTGAGGGAGAATACTATGTTCACATTGAGGGCAAGGTGGAGCATTAGTCCTCGGGGGGCATCCTCACAGAGAGGGTCACCACACCCTCCGAGCTCTGCTGTCCCTGGAGTCACCCTAGACAAGGATCGGGTGTCCTGAAGTAAGGACGTTTAGTCATAACCTGTGGGAGACCACACCCGCAATCTATGGCCGGTGTGGTATCATCAGGAGCGTTTCCCTGTGTTTAATGGGAGCCAATGACGCAACGTGGAAGGTAGGATGTCTGGGAATTGAGTTCTGGCAGCCACCACTAGGGGGAACTGAAAACAACTGCCTGACTACTGAGCTCAGCAGGAGCTCCCTCTAGTGGTGGCTGCAGGCAGGCCGAATGTGCTATGTCCGGGCAGGAGAGCTATGTGGAATACTACAGGTCCTACTGTAAATACAGTGGTCCCTGAGGGTACAATGGCCTCAGGATACAAAATCTTCATGGTCCGCTGTTAATGGGGTCTTCTGGGATATTTTTATTAATGACCTATGCCGGGTGTCGGAAGCCCGCCCGTCTGATATCCTGGGGATAGGTCAGCAATAGTGTTAAAGGGGTTGTCTCATCACATATTATATAAATATATGCCCCCCTGCTGGGACCCACACCTATATTGAGAACGGAGCGGGCCAAAGTGGTGGCTGGAGGACTCTGGTCCGTTCACCACCGAGCGCTCTCCCCATACAAGTGAATGGGACCACACCGCGCATGACCGGCCTCCGCTCCCATTCACTTCTATGGGCTCGGCTATTTTCGGCGACCCCATAGAAAATGAATGGAGGGCGGCTGTGCACCCCCCGTCACTTTCGGGGCTCCGTTCTCGATATAGGTGTGGGACCCGCATCTATAAGACAATGGGGGGGGGGGGGCCCATATCCTAGAGATTGTCTGTCAAAAGACAACCCCTTTAAGCAAAGCGAACTTCAGATGCTTCATCCAAAGTCGCTTCGTTCAAAACTATGGAATAATACCGTACAGAGATCCGTCTCCGTCCAGTATTAGAATGTATGGGCTCCGAGGAGCCGAAGTTATTTGTGAAGTCGCGCGTGGCTTCGTTGAATAACTTCAAACCTGGAAACCGAAGTGGACATTTTAGGGCTTTTGACCCAATTACCAGTATCCCGCAGAGTAATGGACTCCTGGACCCAATACTGGAACGTGAGGGAGCACCTGTATAGGGTCCTGTTCACACAGCGGATTTTTCACATGGTTTTCAACGTGTATTTGGAATCCCATTAACACGGAAGATTTTCAGAGCGGATTCGAAGCTGAAAACCAGGCCAAATCTACGCTAAAAACACCTCCTACTGCTTTCAATGGGAGGCCGCACCGTAGTTCGTGCAGCTGAGGGTTTTTGCCGCGCGGTTTTCAAGAATGCACCCTTAAAACGGACCCGCAAAGTCACAGCAGTTTAACACCGTTCACCGGAGCTAAACCTAGAGCGGATCCTCGTGAAAACCCACCGCAGGATCGGAATACGCAGCGGATTTTTGCCGCGCAATAGGACACGGTCACATGACAGCTGTAAAATGGTGCAAACACCTGCACTGTGTGATGACTGGTGGGGTTCACATACTTATGCAATGTCCTGTACAAGCCCGACGTGTTATCCCCTCTCTAGACAGAAGGGACCACTATAACGAGGGGAACCTGTGAACTGCACCTTCCTGAGTGTACAGGAGGGTAAGTGTCTCATCCTGCGACATTACACTGTCCTGTCACCTACCTTGGAACTGAAGTTGGTCGGCGGACGCCATCTCATCGGAGCGACATCTCACTGATCACGTGACCCCCGGACAGCGACACACCGCCAGCACAGAGCGGCCGCGTCACCACTCGCCGGACTGTACCAACTGCATGAGGGGTGGTTTACTGCCAGACCACGAGCGCCGCCGCCAGAAAACCTAGCGGTGATTAGAAACATCATATTTAGCAGATACTTTCCTGCCCTGTAAGTGGAAGCAATGTAGGTTTTTATTTACTATTCACAATAGGTCATTCCAAAGCCACCCCTCCCCCATTATGTAATGGTACAGTCATCAGAAGTTCTGTAACGGAACTGCTTAGCAGGAGCCATGATTCCTAGAGGGAAGAAGTTTCAAGTTACAGCCATTCAGCGTCAGAAAGCCGGAAGTGGCTTCATTGCTGGAGGACAGCCATGGCCGGGCGGTGTGTGGGGGTCTTACTGCGAAGGTCGTGCTCCGGCAGTGCGGCTCAGGTGACGGCGGAGGTGAAGCCGAGGTTTTGGGAGAGGATGAAAGAGAGGAAGATGGGTGAGTGCATAGAGGGGTGGTGTGTGATCTAGTACGGGGGGACACGTGGGGCTCGGCTGAGGCTGACAGCTCAGGTCACTGACAAGTCATTGTTTTCCGTTAGGGGGCGCTGTCCAACTAATATGTATGTGTAACGGGCTGTAGTACCCGACAGGGTGAGTACTCAGCTTTACCGGTGATCAGAATGGTATCAGCTCAGGAAAATAACACCAAATACCAAAAATAGTATCATCCAGTATTACTACAATATAACTACTATAATACTGCTCCTGTGTACAATATAACCACTATAATACTACCGCCTATGTACAAGAATATAACTACTATAATACTGCTCCTATGTACAAGAATATAACTACTATAATACTGCTCCTATGTACAAGAATATAACTACTATAATACTGCCTCCTATGTACAAGAATATAACTACTATAATACTCCTCCTATGTACAAGAATATAACTACTATAATACTGCTCCTATGTACAAGAATATAACTACTATAATACTGTTCCTATGTACAAGAATATAACTACTATAATACTGCCTCCTATGTACAAGAATATAACTACTATAATACTACCTCCTATGTAGAAGAATATAACTACTATAATACTACCTCCTATGTAGAAGAATATAACTACTATAATACTGCTCCTATGTACAAGAATATAACTACTATAATACTGCTCCTATGTACAAGAATATAACTACTATAATACTGTTCCTATGTACAAGAATATAACTACTATAATACTGCCTCCTATGTACAAGAATATAACTACTATAATACTGCTCCTATGTACAAGAATATAACTACTATAATACTGCTCCTATGTACAAGAATATAACTACTATAATACTGCTCCTATGTACAAGAATATAACTACTATAATACTGCTCCTATGTACAAGAATATAACTACTATAATACTGCCTCCTATGTACAAGAATATAACTACTATAATACTGCTCCTATGTATAAGGCCTCTTTCACACTTGCGTTTTAGCTTTCCGTCCTAGAGTTCCGTCCTCGGGTCTCTAGGACGGAAAGCTACTGATCAGGATTATCCCCATGCATCCTGAATGGAGAGAAATCCGTTCAGGATGCATCAGGATGTCTTCCGTTCAGTATGTCAACGTTTTTTGGACGTTGACAAAAGCGTAGCATGCTGCGGATTTGTCTCCGTCCAAAAATCCAGAAGACATGCCGCAAGGCCGGATCCGGAATTAATGCCCATTGAAGGGCATTAGTCCAGATCCGGCCTTTAGCTAAACGACGTTTAGCCTTTTGTCAATGGTTACTATGGCAGCCAGGACGCTAAAGTCCTGGTTGCCATAGTAAAGTGTAGGGGGAGCGGCATACTTGCATTCCGTGCGGCTCCAGGATGACGTCAGGGCGCCCCAGTGCATAGATCACGTGATCGCATGGATCATGTGATCCATGCGCGTGGGGCGCTCTGACGTCATTCAGGAGTGCCCCGGGAGCCGCACGGAATGTAAGTATGCCGCCCCCGCTCCCCACTGCTACTATGGCAACCAGGACGCTAGTAGCGTCCTGGCTGCCATAGGAACACTGAAAGCATTTTGAAGACTGATCAGTCTTCAAATGCTTTCAGTTCACTTGCGTTGTGCCGGATCCGGCGTGCATTCCGGCGACGGAAGTGCACGCCGGATCTTCACAACGCAAGTGTGAAAGAGGCCTAAGAATATAACTGCTATAATACTGCCCCCATGTACAAGAATATAACTACTATAAAACTGCCTGCTATGTACAAGAATATAACTATAATACTGCCCCCATGTACAAGAATATAACTACTATAAAACTGCCTGCTATGTACAAGAATATAACTATAATACTGCCTCCTATGTACAAGAATATAACTACTATAATACTGCCTCCTATGTACAAGAATATAACTACTATAATACTGCTCCTATGTACAAGAATATAACTACTATAAAACTGCCTGCTATGTACAAGAATATAACTATAATACTGCCTCCTATGTACAAGAATATAACTACTATAATACTGCCTCCTATGTACAGGAATATAACTACTAGAGTTGTTTCGGTACCAAAATTTTGATTCGGTATCGATACCATAAAAAAGTATTGCGATACTCGATACCATTCGATACCACGCGAAAAAAATAAAAACGCCAAAAAAATCTGCGTGCATTCCACATTTTATGAAACCGCCGGCTCATAATACAACAGTCCTATCCTACTTTTTTGTGGGGACAAGACGACTAAAAGAAAATGGCGAATCGTGCATTTTTCTTTTTTTTTCTTTTACGGCGTTCACCGCATAAAAGTGTATTTTTAATAGTTTGGACTTTTGAGACGTGGCGATATGTAATATTTTATCTATGTATTGTTTATATATTTTATATGTAAAATTGGGAAAGGGGTGATTTATAATTAATATTTTGGTGTACTTTAACTTTTTTTTTTTTTTTACAGTTTATTTATTAACTATTTTCCCCTTAGGGGCTAGAACCTGGGATATTCTCATCCTATTCACCCTGATAGAGCTCTATCAGGGTGAATAGGATCTCACTCCCTGCTGCCCTGTGCACAGTGCACACAGCAGCAGGGAGCAGACCAAGGCAGCCAGGACTTCAGAAGCGTCCTGGTTACCATGGTAACCGATCGGAGCCCCAGCATTACAGTGTTGGGGCTCCGATCACTGCCACCAATGAGGAGGAGCTGAGGGGACCCTGTGGCCATTGCCACCAATGATTTTATTACTGGAGGGCAGGGGGCACACTGCCCACTGCCCACCAATGTTTTAATACTGGGGGCACACTGCCCACCAATGTTTTAATACTAGGGAGGGGGCACTGCCACTGCCCACCAATGTTTAATACTAGGGAGGGGGGCGGGCACTGGCCAGCAATGCCGAGTAGTTTCTTATATAAATGCAGGCAGAAGACACAGCCTGCCAGCACCTGCTCAGACCGGCGCTGCGATCAGAGGCTATTAACCCCTCAGGTGCCGCACCTGAGGGGTTAGTTGCCTCTGATTGCAGTGCTGGGTCACAGGCAGGTGCTGGCAGGCTGTGTCTTCTGCCTGCATTTATATAAGAAACTACTCGGCATTGCTGGCCAGTGCTCCGTCCCCCAGCTCCGCCCGGCTCCGCCCCTCTCCCTCTATTGGTGGAAGCGGCAGCACAGGGGAGGGAGAGACTGCCTCCTTCTCCCTGTGCTGCCGAGGAGAACATGGCCGCGCTGAGAGCGGCGCAGCCACGCTCTCCTATACTGGGCTGTGCAGTAGTGCAGCCCAGTATCGATAAAATACTTTTCCTGGTATCGAGTGCGATACCAGAGAAGTATCGATTGGGTATCGAAAGTTCGATACCCGAAACAACCCTAATAACTACTATAATACTGCCTCCTATGTACAAGAATATAAATACTATAATACTGCCTCCTATGTACAAGAATATAACTACTATAATACTGCCTCCTATGTACAAGAATATAACTACTATAATACTGCCTCCTATGTACAAGAATATAACTACTATAATACTGCCTCCTATGTACAAGAATATAACTACTATAATACTGCCTCCTATGTACAAGAATATAACTACTATAATACTGCTCCTATGTACAGGAATATAACTACTATAATACTGCTCCTGTGTACAAGAATATAACTACTATAATACTGCTCCTATGTACAGGAATATAACTACTATAATACTGCTCCTATGTACAAGAATATAACTACTATAATACTGTTCCTATGTACAAGAATATAACTACTATAATACTGCCTCCTATGTACAAGAATATAACTACTATAATACTGCCTCCTATGTACAAGAATATAACTACTATAATACTGCCTCCTATGTACAAGAATATAACTACTATAATACTGCCTCCTATGTACAAGAATATAACTACTATAATACTGCCTCCTATGTACAAGAATATAACTACTATAATACTGCTCCTATGTACAAGAATATAACTACTATAATACTGCTCCTATGTACAAGAATATAACTACTATAATACTGCTCCTATGTACAAGAATATAACTACTATAATACTGCCTCCTATGTACAAGAATATAACTACTATAATACTGCCTCCTATGTACAAGAATATAACTACTATAATACTGCTCCTATGTACAAGAATATAACTACTATAATACTGCCTCCTATGTACAAGAATATAACTACTATAATACTGCTCCTATGTACAAGAATATAACTACTATAATACTGCTCCTATGTACAAGAATATAACTACTATAATACTGCTCCTATGTACAAGAATATAACTACTATAATACTGCTCCTATGTATAAGGCCTCTTTCACACTTGCGTTTTAGCTTTCCGTCCTAGAGTTCCGTCCTCGGGTCTCTAGGACGGAAAGCTACTGATCAGGATTATCCCCATGCATCCTGAATGGAGAGAAATCCGTTCAGGATGCATCAGGATGTCTTCCGTTCAGTATGTCAACGCTTTTTGGACGTTGACAAAAGCGCAGCATGCTGCGGATTTGTCTCCGTCCAAAAATCCAGAAGACATGCCGCAAGGCCGATCCGGAATTAATGCCCATTGAAGGGCATTAGTCCAGATCCGCCTTTAGCTAAACGACGCTTAGCTTTTTGTCAATGGTTACTATGGCAGCCAGGACGCTAAAGTCCTGGCTGCCATAGTAAAGTGTAGGGGAGCGGCATACTTGCATTCCGTGCGGCTCCAGGATGACGCCAGGGCGCCCCAGTGCATAGATCACGTGATCGCATGGATCATGTGATCCATGCGCGTGGGGCGCTCTGACGTCATTCAGAGCGCCCGGGAGCCGCATCGGAATGTAAGTATGCCGCCCCGCGCTCCCACTGCTACTATGGCAACCAGGACGCTAGTAGCGTCCTGGCTGCCATAGGAACACTGAAAGCATTTTGAAGACTGATCAGTCTTCAAATGCTTTCAGTTCACTTGCGTTGTGCCGGATCCGGCGTGCATTCCGGCGACGGAAGTGCACGCCGGATCTTCACAACGCAAGTGTGAAAGAGGCCTAAGAATATAACTGCTATAATACTGCCCCCATGTACAAGAATATAACTACTATAAAACTGCCTGCTATGTACAAGAATATAACTACTATAAAACTGCCTGCTATGTACAAGAATATAACTACTATAATACTGCCTCCTATGTACAAGAATATAACTATAATACTGCCTCCTATGTACAAGAATATAACTACTATAACACTGCTCCTATATACAAGAATATAACTACTATAATACTGCCTCCTATGTACAAGAATATAACTACTATAACACTGCTCCTATATACAAGAATATAACTAATATAATACTGCCTCCTATGTACAAGAATATAACTACTATAATACTGCCTCCTATGTACAAGAATATAACTACTATAATACTGCTCCTATGTACAAGAATATAACTACTATAATACTGCCTCCTATGTACAGGAATATAACTACTAGAGTTGTTTCGGTACCAAAATTTTGATTCGGTATCGATACCATAAAAAAGTATTGCGATACTAGTCGATACCATTCGATACCACGCGAAAAAAATAAAAACGCCAAAAAAATCCCCGTGCATTCCACATTTTATGAAACCGCCGGCTCATAATACAACAGTCCTATCCTACTTTTTTGTGGGGACAAGACGACTAAAAGAAAATGGCGAATCGTGCATTTTTTCTTTTTTTTTCTTTTACGGCGTTCACCGCATAAAAGTGTATTTTTTAATAGTTTGGACTTTTGAGACGTGGCGATATGTAATATTTTATCTATGTATTGTTTATATATTTTATATGTAAAATTGGGAAAGGGGGTGATTTATAATTAATATTTTGGTGTACTTTAACTTTTTTTTTTTTTTTTTACAGTTTATTAACTATTTTCCCCCTTAGGGGCTAGAACCTGGGATATTCTCATCCTATTCACCCTGATAGAGCTCTATCAGGGTGAATAGGATCTCACCCTCTCCCTGTGCACAGTGCACACAGCAGCAGGGAGCAGACCAAGGCAGCCAGGACTTCAGAAGCATCCTGGTTACCATGGTAACCGATCGAGCCCCAGCATTACAGTGTTGGGGCTCCGACCACTGCCACCAATGAGGAGGAGCTGAGGGGACCCTGTGGCCATTGCCACCAATGATTTTATTACTGGAGGGCAGGGGGGGGGGCACACTGCCCACTGCCCACCAATGTTTTAATACTGGGGGCACACTGCCCACCAATGTTTTAATACTAGGGAGGGGGCACTGCCCACTGCCCACCAATGTTTTAATACTAGGAGGGAGGGCTGGCCAGCAATGCCGAGTAGTTTCTTATATAAATGCAGGCAGAAGACACAGCCTGCCGGCACCTGCCTGTGACCGGCGCTGCGATCAGAGGCTATTAACCCCTCAGGTGCCGCACCTGAGGGGTTTATTGCCTCTGATTGCAGTGCTGGGTCACAGGCAGGTGCTGGCAGGCTGTGTCTTCTGCCTGCATTTATATAAGAAACTACTCGGCATTGCTGGCCAGTGCTCCCGTCCCCCAGCTCCGCCCCGGCTCCGCCCCCTCTCCCTCTATTGGTGGAAGCGGCAGCACAGGGGGAGGGAGAGACTGCCTCCTTCTCCCTGTGCTGCCGAGGAGAACATGGCCGCGCTGAGAGCGGCGCAGCCACACTCTCCTATACTGGGCTGTGCAGTAGTGCAGCCCAGTATCGATAAAATACTTTTCCTGGTATCGAGTGCGATACCAGAGAAGTATCGATTGGGTATCGAAAGTTCGATACCCGAAACAACCCTAATAACTACTATAATACTGCCTCCTATGTACAAGAATATAAATACTATAATACTGCCTCCTATGTACAAGAATATAACTACTATAATACTGCCTCCTATGTACAAGAATATAACTACTATAATACTGCCTCCTATGTACAAGAATATAACTACTATAATACTGCCTCCTATGTACAAGAATATAACTACTATAATACTGCTCCTATGTACAGGAATATAACTACTATAATACTGCTCCTGTGTACAAGAATATAACTACTATAATACTGCTCCTATGTACAGGAATATAACTACTATAATACTGTTCCTATGTACAAGAATATAACTACTATAATACTGCCTCCTATGTACAAGAATATAACTACTATAATACTGCCTCCTATATACAAGAATATAACTACTATAATACTACCTCCTATGTACAAGAATATAACTACTATAATACTGCCTCCTATGTACAAGAATATAACTACTATAATACTGCCTCCTATGTACAAGAATATAACTACTATAATACTGCCTCCTGTGTACAAGAATATAACTACTATAATACTGCTCCTATGTACAAGAATATAACTACTATAATACTGCTCCTATGTACAAGAATATAACTACTATAATACTGCCTCCTATGTACAAGAATATAACTACTATAATGACTGGTCCTATATACAAGAATATAACTACTATAATACTACTCCTATAGTACAAGAATATAACTACTATAATACTACCTCCTATGTACAAGAATATAACTACTATAATACTGCCTCCTATGTACAAGAATATAACTACTATAATACTGCCTCCTATGTACAAGAATATAACTACTATAATACTGCCTCCTATGTACAAGAATATAACTACTATAATACTGCCTCCTATGTACAAGAATATAACTACTATAATACTGCCTCCTATGTACAAGAATATAACTACTATAATACTGCCTCCTATGTACAAGAATATAACTACTATAATACTGCTCCTATGTACAAGAATATAACTACTATAATACTGCCTCCTATGTACAAGAATATAACTACTATAATACTGCTCCTATGTACAAGAATATAACTACTATAATACTGCTCCTATGTACAAGAATATAACTACTATAATACTGCTCCTATGTACAAGAATATAACTACTATAATACTGCCTCCTATGTACAAGAATATAACTACTATAATACTGCTCCTATGTACAAGAATATAACTACTATAATACTGCTCCTATGTACAAGAATATAACTACTATAATACTGCTCCTATGTACAAGAATATAACTACTATAATACTGCTCCTATGTACAAGAATATAACTACTATAATACTGCTCCTATGTACAAGAATATAACTACTATAATACTGCTCCTATGTACAAGAATATAACTACTATAATACTGCTCCTATGTACAAGAATATAACTACTATAATACTGCTCCTATGTACAAGAATATAACTACTATAATACTGCTCCTATGTACAAGAATATAACTACTATAATACTGCTCCAATGTACAAGAATATAACTACTATAATACTGCTCCAATGTACAAGAATATAACTACTATAATACTGCTCCAATGTACAAGAATATAACTACTATAATACTGCCTCCTATGTACAAGAATATAACTACTATAATACTGCCTCCTATGTACAAGAATATAACTACTATAATACTGCCTCCTATGTACAAGAATAGAACTACTATAATACTGCCTCCTATGTACAAGAATATAACCTCTATAATACTGCCTCCTATGTACTATAATTTGTCAATGTTCCGTCCATCACGTTGTCTCCTCTTCCTTCTCCTCAGTTGTCTGGATGAAGAGCCTCCTTCATGATTATAAGGAAGCGGTGAAGGATATTGTGGTGGGAGCCAAGGAGCGTCCTGTGAAGGCCGGCCTGTATCTCTCCCTGCTGGCAGGTGTGGGGCTTTGCTCGTCCAGGGCCCCATCTGAGGACTCCTTCCACTGTTCTGTCCTGGAATCTTCGGCCTCTCTTCTCCTGCTTTCCCCTTGGACACGGAGCGGGACATCTGACCGCCACGTGCAGCGACTCATCGACCTGAGCAACCAGGGCCGTCTGCGGTACATCAACCTCCTGGTCCTGTCATTAGTGTATGAGGCTCCATATGACCCGGACTGTGACCTGTACAACACCCAGTGCCCGCACCTGCAGCCGCGCATGGTGGACTTTCCTAGCCGGGTTCTGGACATTGGCTTCTTAGGGCAGTGGTGGCTTCTTAGGAATAAGATGGAAGACTTTGATATCAATGAAGACGAGTTCAGCCAGCTTTCTCCGAGTATGAGAATCATCTCCCATAACGACCTGCACTCGGAGGAGAACGAAAGACTCTATGAGAGCAAGTTCCAACCGGTCGTCTTGTCGGAGGACCAGCTGTGATGGGAGGGACCGCTGTATACTTCTGTGTCTGTGATCGGATTGTATGAGCCAGTGCTCATGACCTGTACATGGAAGGCTCTGTTCACACTGGTGCCATGCCACCATGCTGGACACTGCTCTGTTGTTGCCGCTGATGGCTCCCCAGGGTCGGCAGAGCCTCGCAGAACCCTGCAAGTCCTTACAAAAAGTCCTTACATAAAAGGAAACGTTCTTATATACTCTGCTTCCATTCTTCATGATTTACAAAATCTCAGGTGAATTGAGACGGCAGATTTTCTGCAGAAAGTTTGGTGTCTCTCCCGTTCCTCAAATGGTGTGGACCGGAGACATTTGGGCTGGGGCTGCATGGGACAGCACAGCCAGCACCGCAAGTAGTTAACCTCTTAAGGGCTCACGAACGTGCATTGGGGACAGTGGGGACCCATAGTGCTTCCGTGGGGCCCTGTGCCTCCCTTCCGCACCACACCTTCCGGATTACAGACCCATTCAAGTGAATGCGGTGAGCACACGGACAGTGCCCACATATTGCAGATCCGATGCCTGCGGGCCGCAATGCGGGCAGGGCCGTGTGCATGAGCCCTAAACCTGAATTCTGTTCTTGTGCTCCATTTGCGTGTAGGGAATGTATGGAGCAGGCCGACGTCGCTGCACGCACACCGGGTGCTGCGTGTACAATACAGAGGATACCTGGCTGCAATAACCGTGATCAGAGAGATCTCTAATCCCGGTCATTTAACTCCTCAGATGCCATGAGCATGAGAAGCTAGACGGAGGTGTGGGGCTCCCTCTGCCCTCCTTTCGGAGGCCCATTGGGAAATTATGGGGCTTGCGATTTGTTTGCTATGACAACCTGAGGCTTTGTGAAGATTCCCAGGCCTGTCATAGTAAGCCGTGCTTGAGGCTCAGCCTGTGAAAATCCCATAGACTGCAATAGCATTGTATTGCAGTCTATGGTATAAGCGTTCAGAGGATCACATGTACAAGCCCCATAAAGGGACTAAGAATGACAGTGAAGAAAAATGTAAAAAGTTAAACAAAAAAAGACAAATATTAAAAATGTATTCCCCCCCCCCCTTTCCCGATGCAACATATAAAAATAAAGAACATTGGTGTTGTCGGGGCCGAAAAAAGTCAGAACTATTACAAAGTAAAGATAATCGTGTGCGGTGAATGCTGTAGTCGGGGGGAAAAAAATTGACAATTCGCCATTTTTTTTGGTCACCTTGAAATTGAATGAAAAGTGATCAAATAGTCATATGTACCGCCAAATATTATACCAATAAAAAACAACCGCTCGCACCGTAAGAAACTACTCCTCCCACAGCTCTGGCGATGTGAAGAAAATGTCTTTTTCTTTATTTTTTTTTCAAAGGTTTTTATTTATGTAATTTAGTAAAACAGAATAAAAACTGAATTTGGTATCGTCATTATTGTATCGACCCGCAGAATAAGGTCATCGTGCCCATTTTATCGCATGGCGAATGCTTACAACACAAAAAATCCCCCCCAAAAAAAAATTCAAGAATTATTAAAAATTTTTTTACCGTTTTTCATTACAAGATATGGTAAATTACGGTTAATAGTGACATTAAAGAGGTCGTCTGGGCTTTTACTGTTGATGACCTATCCTCAGGTCATCAATATCAGATTGGCAGGGGTCCGACACCCAGCACCCCCGCCGATCAGCTGTACGGGGAGACAGCGAGCGCAGTGCGCACAGGCCGTCTCCCTCTCTCTTCCTGCTGCTGTTTATGGCAAAGACCGTAGACCGTATCGAGCAGGAAGAGAGATGGCACATGCGCACTGTGCACACCGTCTCCCAGCTGATAGACGGGGGTGTCGGGTGTCGGACCCCCGCCAATCTGATATTGATGACCTATTCTGAGGATAGTACAAGAACATTTAGACCAGCACATTCATGGTCACAGGTGCGTATCCATAAAGCAAGCACGGCTGCTCAACATTTCACATGCAAACAGTGGAACCGAGAAATGGGGATCATTCTAAATAAAAGTGGTATTAAACCTACTATAAATGAAGAAATAGAAGCTCTTTGCGCACATTTTTTTATCAAACATGTGTCGGGCCCATCTACCAGGCGCCAAGGTGGCTTCTGCAGATGGGACCCTAACGCTAACAGAACCGCCTCTCTTGGACTTACCGAAGCCTACAATATTCGGGGCGGTGTAGGAACCCGCTACATTTATACTCTGCTCAGAAGCCCCAGATAGATGGGCGGCGTTCAGTCTAAAAGAGGCTTCTGAGCGGAGTATTAATGTAGCTGGTTCCTACACCACCCCAAATATTGTAGGCTTAGGGTACTTTCACACTAGCGGCATAGCTATCCGGCGGGTGAACAGCCAACCGGATCCGCCATGCCGCAAGTACCCGTGTGCTGCCGCTCCATCCCTAATGACTATAATGGGGTGGTGGGCGGAGCTACGGCAGTGCACGGCCGGAGATCGGCGGACTAAGTACTGCAGGTCCGACTTTTTAGTCTGGCGATCACTGCCGTAGCTCCGCCCCCACCCCCATTATAGTCAATGGGGACGGAGCGGCAGCACATGGGTACTTGCGGCATGGCGGATCCGGCGGGCTGTTCACCTGCCGAATAGCTATGCCGCTAGTGTGGAAGTACCCTTAGGTAAGTCGGTGCTGAAACAGCATTAAATAGGTGAGCAGTTTTTTGCTGGGTTTGGAGTCTGGCAACCCCCTTTAAAGTGAACAGGCTCATGTTGCAAGTTACGGGGACCGTTACCGGACCAGCCGCAGGAAATCCCGCATGGTCGGTTCACTTTCACTACTTGCGCTCCACCGTCATCTATGGTCGCTTGTAGTATTCATTGGTGCAGTGTAGCCCCAGCCTTATGTTATCTAAAAGGGGCAGCTGTTTATGGCAGCCTGTATTCTGATAGTGTCGCTGCCATTAACAGATGCCCTTTTACCCCTCATCTATCAGTTTTGGGGCAGAATAGTAATACTGGTACTTTTATAGAAATCTACTTGTTGTCACCACTAGAGGGCAGTCTGTAGCTGGCACCTATAAAGGTTGATATAAAATGTATATAAATCGCCCTCTTACAGTGGCATCAAATGGCAGCTACCATACGTTGTGTACCAGAGTTGGCGCCTTCGCAGTGTAATTTCTTGCTGCCAGGTCTAGCGACCATGGAAGATGCCCAAATTGCATTGAGCAACTGTTAGTGCCCATCCTGGGGCCAGATTGTACCTGCACCTTCCTGCCAGCTTGCAGAGACTCCCCACTGTGGTGCCAGCGCAGAGACTTTACCTTCTTACTGGGCCAGTCACAGACGTTTACAGTTGGTCTGCAGCACCCATGCCCTTCCAGGTTACTGGTGGAACTATCCTGCGGGCACTGAGAATTGCATGGTCTCGGCCAGCCATAGCAGGACCAATGCAGAGGTGTCGGCTGCAGCAGTGCCATTCCATGTACCCATACCAACATGCCAGCCACAGGACGACCCGTGCAATATTCTGCTCCATGTGAATTTACCCCAGTACCACAGAAGAACCAGACCGCCCCCCTCTCCCTGAAATGGCTGATACCACAGAACAATGGCTTGCACAGCGTCTACCTGACTGATCTGCACCTGAGCGAGAAAAGCCTGTAATGAGCTGGACAATGTGGACAAAGCGTTACCGCGGCAACAGATGATGTCATTAGATTAGGAGTAATTAATTACGCCAATTACAAGCTTAAAAAAAAAAGCACCTTGTATATTCATTGCAAACACCAGGAGAACCAGGAAGGGTCTGCTGCCGCCAGGCTGGTGAGTGCACAGGGTCTGGCTCTAGCCACTCCGCTCTTCATGTCTCTGCTTGTTCAGGGGTCCTATAATGAACAGCCCCCTGCCCTAAAGAATAGACTCATTGGGGGAGGGGAAATAGGCATTGACCATGTTGGTGTCAGACGAGGGCATCTCAGTAACCACTAGTGGTCTCCAACCTGTGGCCCTATAAGTGCTACAAAACAACAGCTCCAAGCAGGGGAGGACTGCCTCCTGGGGGCCGCCTGAGCCCTCCTCAAGACCACCAGTCAAGGTAAGTAATGATCTTACTGGAGTTGGAGGACAGCTCGCACTGGCCGCCATAGAGGGGCACTTACTGGCGAGGTATCTGGTTCTGCTGGGACATTATTTTGTCATGCACTGTGGTATCTGGTTCTGCTGGGACATTATTTAGTGATGCACTGTGGTATCTGGTTCTGCTGGGACATTATTTTGTGCTGCTCTGTGGTATCTGGTTCTGCTGAGACATTATTTTGTGCTGCTCTGTGGTATCTGGTTCTGCTGGGGCAGTATATTGTGCTGCAGGGGCAGTATTTTGTGCTGCACTGTGGTATTTGGTTCTGCTGGGGCAGTATTTTGTGCTGCACTGTGGTATTTGGTTCTGCTGGGGCAGTATTTTGTGCTGTACTGTGGTATTTGGTTCTGCTGGGGCAGTATATTGTTCTGCACTGTGGTATCTGGTTCTGCTGGGACATTATTTTGTGCTGCTCTGTTGTATCTAGTTCTGCTTGGACATTATTTTGTGCTGCTCTGTGGTATCTGGTTCTGCTGGGAAATTATTTTGTGCTGCACTGTGGTATTTGGTTCTACTGGGGCGGTATATTGTGCTGCTCTGTGGTATTTGGTTCTGCTGGGGCAGTATATTGTTCTGCACTGTGGTATCTGGTTCTGCTTGGACATTATTTTGTGCTGCTCTGTGGTATCTGGTTCTGCTGGGGCAGTATATTGTGCTGCACTGTGGTATTTGGTTCTACTGGGGCGGTATATTGTGCTGCTCTGTGGTATTTGGTTCTGCTGGGGCAGTATATTGTTCTGCACTGTGGTATCTGGTTCTGCTGGGACATTATTTTGTGATGCACTGGTGTATCTGGTTCTGCTGGGACATTATTTTGTGATGCACTTTGGTATCTGGTTCTGCTGGGGCAGTATATTGTGCTGCTCTGTGGTATTTGGTTCTGCTTGGACATTATTTTGTGCAGCACTGTGGTATTTGGTTCTGCAGGGCAGTAAATTGTGCTGCACTGTGGTATTTGGCGCCATTGGTGCGGTATTATTTGCCGCAGAATGGTAATATTGGCTCCGCCTACTTGTGTTGGCCCTGCCTTCTGTCAGTTTGGACCTGCCTACAACTTGGGGCCTTGGGACTTTAGGTTCCCTGTCTGCCCCTGGCATGCCTCGATCATATGCTGAAAGTTGCATGTGAGTGCCACGGGTTGCAAACCATGTCTGATTTTGAGAGATTAGAAGAGAGTGATGAAGCAACTCAAAACGCGTTGAATGCCCCATAAACGTCAATGGAGGAAAATGGGCACAGGCATGGGTACCCCTTTGGTGATTCTCCCACTGCATGTGGCATCACCAGGGGGCTTGGCTTGCAGAGTGATAGTCGAGAGACCCTTTAATGAGTCCTTCGGACTCTCAGCCTGTTTACAGCAAGAAGCCATCAAACATTTCTGTGTCACACCGCTACTGCGCCACATGGACAGAGAGAAGAGAGCACAGTCCTGGGATCTGACTACACAAGGTTCGTTTGTAGTCTGTTACCGTGGAGACGTACAGCTGCATATTGATGACTATGGAAAGTGTTTACATCTTTAGTGAATAGAAACATTAAGTTGTTAGTGGACATGGCCTTAAAATGAGCCATCGGTCACAGCAGGTTTGTCAGAGACACAGACGAGAGAGATAAAGTAAGTAGGACACGTTACTTCTGTGCCTCCTTAAAGGGCACTTCCCACCTTGAATCCCTAAGTGTGACCTCGGATAATGTCCATCAGAATGGTCCATATATCTGCGTTGTCCTAGGGACACATCCCCTCAGCCTCGTCCCTCCCATCTGTCTGTGGTGGGCTTCTCTGGAGGTCTCTGCATGAACCAGGGAGCACAGGCTGAACAGGTCCCACTATGCAGGGATACTGCAGTGTATCATCTATCAGTTGGGGTTATGTTATGTAAACAGTGGGTAAGGCTGCCCCCGCCCGTTATGTGAAGGTTGTCTGTAGAGTATAGCGGCGGCGGGCCATCCAGGCCGGGATTACCAGCAGGCACAGTAGATCCCGCTGCGTGAATAGCTTGTTGTTCGGCAGATCAGCCGTATCTCTGCTCTGATCTCTGCTGATTATCCAGGTCATGCCTGGACAGGACTGTTTGCTCAGGTTATCGTGTGCTCACAACCGTTACCATTTACTGCAGTCCATGGAGTGTGCACCCGAAGGGGGGGGGGGTCACAAATCAGTCACCCCAAGAGAGGGGGACATCCCAAGGTCATACAAGGGGATACAAGATGAGATACGGCCACTAGTCTGGATACAAGATGAGATACGGCCACTAGTCGAGATACAAGATGAGATACGGCCTCTAACATGGATACAAGATGAGATATGGTCTCTAGCCCGGAGACGAGATGAGATACGGCCTCTAACCTGGATACAAGATGAGATATGGCCACTAGTCTAGATACAAGATGAGATATGGCCACTAGTCTAGATACAAGATGAGATACGGCCTCCAGTCTGGATACAAGATGAGATACGGCCACTAGTCTAGATACAAGATGAGATACGGCCTCTAGCCTGGATACAAGATGAGATACGGCCACTAGTCTAGATACAAGATGAGATATGGCCTCCAGTCTGGATACAAAATGAGATACGGCCACTAGTCTGGATACAAGATGAGATACGGCCACTAGTCTAGATACAAGATGAGATACAGCCTCTAGCCTGGATACAAGATGAGATACGGCCTCCAGTCTGGATACAAGATGAGATACGGCCACTAGTCTAGATACGAGATTAGATACGGCCTCTAACATGGATACAAGATGAGATACGGCCACTAGTCTAGATACAAGATAAGATACAGCCACTAGTCTAGATACAAGATGAGATACGGCCACTAGTCTAGATACAAGATGAGATACGGCCTCCGGTCTGGATACAAGATGAGATACGGCCACTAGTCTGGATACAAGATGAGATACGGCCACTAGTCTAGATACAAGATGAGATACGGCCTTTAGCCTGGATACAAGATGAGATACGGCCTCCAGTCTGGATACAAGATGAGATACGGCCACTAGTCTAGATACAAGTTGAGATACGGCCTCCAGTCTGGATACAAGATGAGATACGGCCACTAGTCTAGATACAAGTTGAGATACGGCCTCCAGTCTGGATACAAGATGAGATACGGCCTCTAGCCTGGATACACGATGAGATACGGTTGGGTATGGAGACATACAGGTTCTGTGTGGTATCCTGAGACACATTTGCCCACAGATGTTACAGCTCGGCCTGTAGATCCTGCAGACTCACAGGTTGGTGAAGCCGGTGTCCCACCTGGTCCCATAAATGCTCGATTGGTAATAAATCTGGAAATGGGAAGGACAAGGAAGTGTTATAATCTGGAGGAGACTTTCCTGAGAATCCCTTGCTGTGTGTGGGAGAGCATTATCCTGCTGAAAGACGCCAGTTGGAAGCCCTACATGAGAGGAGCAGATGTGGCGGCAGGACGTCCTGCACATATCACTGAGCTGTTAGGGTCCCTCGGATCACTACTAGGGGCGGCTGACTGTCGTATGTGATGGCTCCACAGATCATCACACCAGTAGTTGGGGCAGTGTGCCGATCCACAGCAATGGCAGAACTGAAGTACTTACCATGATGCCTCCATACCTGACCGTGGCCCTGGGAAAAAAAAGGTGGGTCCAGATTACCAGAAGGTGGAGTAAGAAAAATAGGTGGGGCCAGCAATACCATAGTGCAGCACAAAATACCGCCCCAGCAGAACCAAATACTAGTGCAGCACAAAATATTGGCACCACCGCAGTATTCAGCTGTGTCACTGTCCGGAGGATGATGAGACAGGGGAATCAGGAGGTCACCACCAGGTGCATAGGTACCAGATGCTCCCAGCATTAGTTAATGCTGAAGGCATAAGACCGTTATGTACCTCACCATAGGCCATTGGGAATCGGCCCACTGGAAAAGTGCACCTCTGCCAACCATCATTGGATTCCAAACAGAACCTGGATTCATCACTTAAGATGATGCAGGTTTCACTCCAGAGCAGGGCAGGTTTCTCGTCCATGATACTACTGCAAACAAAGGAGACGGTAGTTGGTTGTCAATGTCAGGACACATAATGGGCATCATAGAGGCAGGGCCGGTGAAAGGATTTTTGCCGCCCTAGGCAAAAGAAAAGTTTGCCGCCCCCCCCCATGTGACATCACAATGCCCCACCCATATGAACTGCCAAATTAAAGGGGTTCTGCAGTTTATTTAAACTGATCGACAGGGGTCCGATACCCGGGACCCCCGCCAATTAGCTGTTTGAGAAGGCAGCGGCGCTGGCAGTAGCGCCTCCGCCTTCTCGCAGTGACGTCACGATTAGTATCATTGGCCTGGGTGGGGCTAAGCTTCATTCAAGTGAACAGAGCTTAACCCCGCCAAGGCCAGTGATACTAGTCGTGACGTCACTGCGCCTGCGGTAAACAGCGAGAAGGCCGAGACGCTACTGCCAGTGTCGGACCCTGCCAATCAGTTTAAATAAACTGCAGAACCCCTTTAACTAACGCCAGTTTTCTCCCCCCCCCCATGTCATTCTCTCCCCCCCCATGTCATTCTCTTTTCCCCCCATGTCATTTTCTCTTCCCCCATGTAATTCTCTCTCCTTTTCTTGTCATTCCCCCCATGTCATTCTCTTTTCCCCCCCATGTCATTCTCTCCCCGCCTCCATGTAATTCTCTCTCCTTTTCTTGTCATTCCCCCCCCCATGTAGTTCTCTTCCCCCTCTTGTCATTCTCTCTCCTTTTCTTGTCATTCTCTTTCCCCCCTTTTCATCCCCCTTGTCATCCTCTTTCTCAACCCTCCCTTTCTCAACCTCCCCCTCCTCCTTGTCATCCTCTTTCTCAATCTCCCCCCTTGTCATCCTCTTTCTCAATCTCCCTCCCCCCCCTACCTCTAGTGTAGCGTGGCCGAGCTCTGTATGATTCATGGGTACAGGAGCTTTAGTCTCCTGTACCCGGGCGGACTGATAGGAAGCGCACACTGTGTGCGCACTTCATGTCAGTCCGGCCGGGTACAGGAGACAGATGCTCCCTGTACCGGCGGACCATACAGGGCTCGACCACGCTACAATGTGGGACTGACAGGAGGGAGCGCTGAGCACTTCCCTCCTGTCAGCCCCTCTCTTCATGCTGCGCCCGGGCAGTGCGCCCTCATGGACGCGTCAGCCTGAGCAGTGCTGCAGCCGCCAGAGGCTCTATATAGAGTGCTCGGGCGGCTGCAGCATGAAGGGGGCCGGCGCTCCTAGCAGCGCCCCTTCCTAGTCAGCCTATAGGACGCGCCGGCCCTGCATAGAGGCATGTCTAGTTGTCAACGATCTCTCGCCAAAGGTACACTACCCAAAAGTAGCCTCTGAGGGCATTTTAATAGGGCAGAGAGGGAGGTACTTTTACACCCTCTTGTGACAAGACCCATTGTCTGCCTGAGACAAATAAGTGCAGATAGATGTGAGATAGATAGATAGATAGATATCTACATTAGATAGATATCTACATTAGATAGATATCTACATTAGATAGATATCTACATTAGATAGATATCTACATTAGATAGATAGATATGAGATAGCTGTTCTCCCATCATGTATGGTGACATATTTAGGCAAATGTTCCATTTAGAACTCTAGGAACGTCGGCCATATTAGTTATGACCCAGCTTTCCCAGGAACAGATATAACTTTCTTTCGTGCTTCGGGCGGCAGGGTTACCCTTTGTAGTCCTGGGCTTTCCCCACTGAATGGAACACACCTTTACGAGCGCCACATTTCTGCACTCTATGTATTGACATAAAGGCTTAGTTGTCATTGGACAGGTGACACATGACAAACTCTCCTCGTCCAGGTACACAGCTCGGTCGCTGGAGCCGTTGACAAAGATATTTACCTGGAGCCCGTGCCTCCGACACAGCGTCTCTTCATCTCAGCCACCATGACCTCCAAGACCAGTGCAAAGAGAGCGTCTGTGGCCAGTGTCCGCATAAACCTGGACGCCCCTGACAAATCGGCACTGAAAATGGTAACAAACCTTTCTAAACTGTGATATTACCTTGTGTATTGTAGAGAGATGCAGATTACTGGAGCTATATTATAATGTAATGCCGGAGCATTATAACCTTATTACATGGAGAGAGATGCAGATTACTAGAGCTATATTACAATATAATGCAGTACTGGAGCATTATAACCTTATTACATGTAGAGAGATGCAGATTACTGGAGCTATATTATAATATAATGCAATATCGGAGCATTATAACCTTATTACATGGAGAGCTGCAGATAACTAGAGCTATATTACAATATAATGCAGTACTGGAGCATTATAACCTTATTACATGTAGAGAGATGCAGATTACTAGAGCTATATTACAATATAATGCAGTACCAGAGCATTATAACCTTATTACATGTATAGAGATGCAGATTACTGGAGCTATATTATAATATAATACAGTACCGGAGCATTATAACCTTATTACATGGAGAGCTGCAGATAACTAGAGCTATATTACAATATAATGCAGTACCAGAGCATTATAACCTTATTACATGTAGAGAGATGCAGATTACTGGAGCTATATTATAATATAATACAGTACCGGAGCATTATAACCTTATTACATGTAGAGAGATGCAGATTACTGGAGCTATATTATAATATAATACAGTACCGGAGCATTATAACCTTATTACATGGAGAGCTGCAGATAACTAAAGCTATATTAATATATAATGTAATGCCGGAGCATTATAACCTTATTACATGGAGAGCTGCAGATAACTAGAGCTATATTACAATATAATGCAGTACTGGAGCATTATAACCTTATTACATGTGGAGATGCAGATTACTGGAGCTATATTACAATATAATGCAGTACTGGAGCATTATAACCTTATTACATGTGGAGATGCAGATTACTGGAGCTATATTACAATATAATGCAGTACTGGAGCATTATAAGCTTATTACATGTAGAGAGATGCAGACTAGAACTATATTATAATATAATGCAATTCCGGAGCATTATAACCTTATTACATGGAGAGCTGCAGATTACTGGAGCTATATTATAATGTAATGCAGTACTGGAGCATTATAACCTTATTACATGGAGAGAGATGCAGATAACTAGAGCTATATTACAATATAATGCAGTACCAGAGCATTATAACCTTATTACATGTAGAGAGATGCAGATTACTAGAGCTATATTATAATATAATGTAATGCCGCAGCATTATAACTTTATTACATGTAGAGAGATGCAGAGAACTGGAGCTATATTATAATATATTGCAATATCAGAGTATTATAAACTTATTACATGTAGAGATGCAGATTACTGGAGCTATATTACAATATAATGCAGTATCGGAGCATTATAGCCTTATTACATGTAGAGATGCAGATTACTGGAGCTATATTACAATATAATGCAGTACTGAAGCATTATAACCTTATTACATGTAGAGATGTAGCTTACTGGAGCTATATTATAATATACTACAGTACTGGAGCATTATAACCTTATTACATCTATAAAGATGCAGATTACTGGAGCTATATTACAATATAATACAATGCTGGAGCATTATAACCTGATTACAGCATGTTGTAATATTAAGATTGCAGTCAAATATTGGTGACATTTTGAGGTTGATGACACAGAGCTATATTATCATTTATTATAGTGCATTATAATTGATAACCCTATTATATGCATGCTGCGATGCAGTACAGTAATAATGGACTGAGGCGGCAAATTAGGAGCATAAACATCTAAGAAACGCGCAGAGTGCAGCAATAATAAGAGAACCGAATGCAATACAAACCATTACAAGGTGTTGTAATGAAGACTGCAATGTAATACTATAGCATTATACCTGTATTACATATTAGAATAATGATATCACACATTGAGGTGCAGAACAATACCAGATTCGTGTTGAGTGCTGCACGCTGCTGGAGATAGACCAGGATGTAATACTGAAGCATTATCACCTTATTACATCCATAATGACCAGATTGCGATATAAATTATAATGAGTAAATCTTTCGTCTGGTGATACGAGGCGCACAGAGCACCGCAGTTATAATGTATAATAATGCAGCGCTTCTCCCATGTCTAGCCTATAAGAAGTAAGCCGTCTCTGGGTAACGTGTCGATCAGTAACCAAGCCTCCTGGAGTCTATCTGGTCTGCTCGCTGCCCAGAGGATGACCAAGAACCTGAAGGTAAGTCCTGTATGTATGCAATACACGGGGGCTACGGCATCCTACAATAACATACACAATCCCGCATCCGAAATAGAAGAGGGTTTATAAGGGTAGGGGGTCCTCCGTACAGAATCCTCATCTATTAGCCAGAGAAAAGAACAGCCGGTAAGAGAGTCTCTCTGTCTGGAGGACCCGGGCTGTCCGTCCATGCATTATATGGACAGCCAGTGGATCTGAATGTAATACTTCATATTCGCTGTGGTGGCGCTGCAGGGAAAACAAGCACTTTCTGCTAGATTGCAGCTGATCGCTGAGCCCCACAGTATCAGGACACCTCGTGGTTACCTTGTCAGTGGCTTGCCCTTCTAACAAAATTGGAGAAACCCCCCTAAAGAGAACGAGCCGTCATAAAATGACATATTGTTTGAATAATATTTTAAGTTAAACACGTTTATTTAGAATTTTGGTGATGTTTTATTTAATTTTTTTTTTTTTCTATGTTAAGGCCTCATGCACACGAACGTATTTTGTTTCCATGTCCGTTACGTTTTTTTTTGTTTTTTTTGCGGATAGGATGCAGACCCATTCACAATGGGTCCGCAAAAACTGCAGACAGCACACCGCGTGCTATCCGTATGTCCGTTCCGTAGCCCAGCAAAGAAAAATATAACGTCCTATTTTGGTCCGTTTTAGGCATTGTTACAATGGATCCGCAAAAAAAAAAAGGGTGGCATACGTTTTGTTTTGCGGCTCCGCAGTTTGCAGACCGCAAAACACATATGATCGTGTGCATGTAGCCTAATATGTATAAAATCCTGTTGTTTTCAACCTGGTCACTAGGTCTAAAATACAGTGTATGGCCTTCTGCACACGACCGTATGTAGTCTGCAGTCCGCAAAAAACGGATCCGCAAAAAAAACGGATGACGTCCATGTGCATTCCATATATTGCGGTACGGAACAGCTGGCTCCTAATAGAACAATCCTATCCTTGTCCATTATGCGGACAATAATGGGACAAGTTCTATCTTTTAGCAGAACGGATATACGGAAATACAATGCACACGGAGTACCTTCTGTTTTTTTCTTTTTGTGGACCCATTGAAATGAATGGTTCCGCTTATGGTCCACAAAAAAAGAAAGAAAATACGTTCGTGTGCAAGAGGCCTATGTTTGTTTAAGGCTAGTTTCACACTTGCGGCAGGACGGATCCCTGTCACCCTGTCGGATCCGTCCTCCTGCTATTTCGCCGTGCCGCCGGACTGCCGCTCCGTCCCCATTGACTATATTAAAAAGTTACCTGTACTGGAAGCTGTGCTGGCAATTCTCAGCATATTTTTCGAGTTGCGGCTGGATCTCTGCCGATCCACATTATAGATGTCTAGTGCTAGTGTGAAACTAGCCTTAAAAAAATGTTTAACATTAAAATGTGATTTAAACAATAGGTCATTGTCAAGTTTTCTAAAAGAACTGACGTAAAGCAATATCCATTGGGATATCCTGTTTAAAGGGATTTCCCAGTAGTTAAATATTGATGGGCTATCCTCAGAATAGGTCAGCAGTATCAGATCGGGACATTAGCCGATCGGGGTTTACAGCCTCGGGATGCTTCCATTCACTGATAAAAAAGCATCTGAAAATAAAGAATTATGAAGAATTAGAACAGAACCTATATTACATTTCATGATACTCCTTTTTGTCCCTTGTAATACCACCATGCCACCACTAGGGGTCAGCAATTCTTTCAGTTGCTGCCTACAGGCGATCAGTTTCTCCAGGACTCCATTAGGTAGAAACAGCGACACCTGCAGGAGAAAAAATAGAAAAATAAAGAAACATTGATATAGAAATGCCATGAGCTACCACATGAAAAGAATAATATATTGTCACTATAGACACAAGTGACATGATAGGTAATGGACATCTGAAGGGGGCGCTACATTTACTTGCGACAATCTACATAGACCTGCTAAATAGAGATGCAGGAGCCGGGTCAAAATTTACTGCTTTGTGCACTAGTAGAATAAATAGTATCACCGTGTGAAAAGCTGCACACATGACATCTCCTATTTCTTGGGGAAATAGTTTTTTTTTGTCCTTTGGCAGGTATTGATTATGGGGCACTTTAGTACTGCTCATGTGGGCACTCTCTGTCTGGCACTGTTTATGGGGCACTCTATGGCTGACTCTATTTATGGGGCACTCTATGGCTGGCACCATTTATGGGGCTCTCTTTGGCTGGCACCGTTTATGGGGCTCTCTCTGGCTGGCACTCTATGGGGCACTCTCTGGCTGGCACTGTTTATGGGGCACTCTATGTCTGGCACTGTTTATGAGGCACTCTATGGCTGGCACTGTTTATGGGGCACTCTATGGTTGGCACTGTTTATGGGACACTATATGGCTGACAATATATATGGGGCACTCTATGGCTGGCACTCTTTATGGGACACTCTCTGGCTGGCAATATTTTTGGGGCACTCTATATCTGGCACTATTTATGGGGCACTCTATGTCTGGCACTGTTTATGGGGCACACTCTGTCTGGCACTGTTTATGGGACACTCTCTGGCTGGCAATATTTTTGGAGCACTCTATGGCTGGCACTGTTTATGGGGCACTCTATGGCTGGCACTGTTTATGGAGCACACTCTGTCTGGCACTGTTTATGGGGCACTCTATGGCTGGCACTATTTATGGGGCACTCTATGGCTGGAACTGTTTATGGAGCACACTCTGGCTGGCACTGTTTATGGGGCACTATGTCTGACACTGTTTATGGGGCACACTCTGTCTAGCACTGTTTATAGGGCACTCTATGGCTGGCACTGTTTATGGGGAACTCTATGGCTGGCACTGTTTATGGGGCACACTCTGGCTGGCACTATTTATGGGGCACTCTCTGGTTGGCACTGGTTATGGGGAACATTGGCTGGCACTATTTATGGGGAACTCTGGCTGTTACTATTTATGGGGTACTCTCTGGCTGGCAATATTTATGGGGCACTATGGCAGATGCTATTTATGGGGCACTCTCTGGCTGGCACTATTTATGGTGCACTTACTGTCTGACAATATTTATGGGGCACTCTCTGGCTTGCAATATTTATGGGGCACTCTGTTTGGCAATATTTATGGGGTACTATGGCTGATTCTATTTATGGGGCACCCTGACTGGCAATATGTATGGGACAATCTCCACCTGCCACTATTTATGGGGTACTCTGGCTGGCACTCTTTTTCACGCACTCTGGCTGGTGCTGTTTATGAGGCACTCTATGGCTGGCAATATTTATGGGGCACTCTATGGCTGGCACTGTTTATGGGGCTCTCTCTGGCTGGCACCGTTTATGGGGCTCTCTCTGGCTGGCACTGTTTATGGGGCACTCTCTGGCTGGCACTGTTTATGGGGCGCTCTCTGGCTGGCACTGTTTATGGGGCACTCTATGGCTGACGCTATTTATGGGGCACTCTATGGCTGGCATTGTTTATGGGACACTCTCTGCCTGGCACTGTTTATGGGGCTCTCTCTGGCTGGCACCATTTATGGGGCTCTCTCTGGCTGACACCGTTTATGGGGCTCTCTCCGGCTGGCACTCTATGGGGCACTCTCTGGCTGGCACTCTATGGGGCACTCTCTGGCTGGCACTGTTTATGGGGCACTCTATGGCTGACGCTATTTATGGGGCACTCTATGGCTGGCACTATTTAAGGAAACACTCTCTGCCAGGCACTGTTTATAGGGCACTCTATGGGAGGCACTGTTTATGGGGCACTCACTGGCTGACAATATTTATGGGGTACTATGGCTGATTCTATTTATGGGGCACCCTGACTGGCAATATGTATGGGACAATCTCCACCTGCCACTATTTATAGTATTAGGTACTCTGGCTGGCACTGTTTATGGGGCACTCTGGCTGGCGCTGTTTATGAGGCACTCTATGGCTGTCAATATTTATGGGGCACTCTACGGCAGGCACTATTTATGGGGCACTCTACGGCTGACACTGTTTATGGGGCTCTCTCTGGCTGGCACTGTTTATGGGGAACTCTCTGGCTGGCACTGTTTATGGGGGCTCTCTGGCTGCCACTGTTTATGGGGGGCTCTCTGGCTGGCACTGTTTATGGGGCACTCTATGGCTGACGCTATTTATGGGGCACTCTATGGCTGACGCTATTTATGGGGCACTCTATGGCTGGCACTGTTTATGGGGCACTTTTTGGCAGGCATTGTTTATGAGGCACTCTCTGGCTGGCACTGTTTATGGGGCACTCTCTGGCTGGCACTATTTATGGGGTACTCTGGCTGTCACTATTTATGGGGCACTCTACGGCTGACACTGTTTATGGGGCTCTCTCAGGCTGGCACTGTTTATGGGGCACTCTCTGGCTGGCACTGTTTATGGGGCACTCTCTGGCTGGCACTGTTTATGGGGCACTCTATGGCTGATGCTATTTATGGGGCACTCTATGGCTGGCACTATGGGACACTCTCTGGCTGGCACTGTTTATGCGGCACTCTACGGCAGGCACTATCTATGTGGTACTCTGGCTGGCACTCTTTATCACGCACTCTGGCTGGCGCTGTTTATGAGGCACTCTATGGCAGGCAATATTTATGGGGCACTCTACGGCTGGCACTATTTATGGGGCACTCTACGGCTGACACTGTTTATGGGGCTCTCTCAGGCTGGCACTGTTTATGGGGCTCTCTCTGGCTGGCACTGTTTATGGGGTGCTCTCTGTCTGGCACTGTTTATGGGGCACTCTATGGCTGACGCTCTCTATGGGGCACTCTATGGCTGGCACTATGGGGCTCTCTCTGGCTGGCACTGTTTATGGGGCGCTCTCTGGCTGGCACTGTTTATGGGGCACTCTATGGCTGATGCTATTTATGGGGCACTCTATGGCTGGCACTATGGGACACTCTCTGGCTGGCACTGTTTATGCGGCACTCTACGGCAGGCACTATCTATGTGGTACTCTGGCTGGCACTCTTTATCACGCACTCTGGCTGGCGCTGTTTATGAGGCACTCTATGGCAGGCAATATTTATGGGGCACCCTACGGCTGGCACTATTTATGGGGCACTCTCTGGCTTGCACTGTTTATGGGGGGCTCTCTGGCTGGCACTGTTTATGGGGGGCTCTCTGGCTGGCACTGTTTATGGGGGGCTCTCTGGCTGGCACTGTTTATGGGGGGCTCTCTGGCTGGCACTGTTTATGGGGCTCTCTGGCTGGCACTATTACTGTTATGGAGCGCTCTCATGGCTGGCACTGTTTATGGGGGCTCTCTGGCTGGCACTGTTTATGAGGCGCTCTCTGGCTGGCACTGTTATGAGGCACTCTCTGGCTGGCACTATTTATGAGGCACTCTCTGGCTGGCACTGTTTATGAGGGCTCTCTGGCTGGCAGCTGTTTATGGGCACTCTGGCTAGTGCTATTTATGGGCGCTCTCTGGCTGGCACTGTTTATGGGGCACTCTATGGCTGACGCTATTTATGGGGCACTCTGTGGCTGGCACTGTTTATGGGGGGCTCTCTGGCTGGCACTGTTTATGGGGCACTCTATGGCTGACGCTATTTATGGGGCACTCTGTGGCTGGCACTATTTATGGGACACTCTCTGGCTGGCACTGTTTATGGGGCACTTTATGGCAGGCATTGTTTATGAGGCACTCTATGGCAGGCACTGTTTATGGGGCACTCTCTGGCTGTCACTGTTTATGGGGCATTCTCTGGCTGGCACTATTTATGGGGTACTCTGGCTGGCACTCTTTATTACGCACTCTGGCTGGCGCTGTTTATGAGGCACTCTATGGCTGGCAATATTTATGGGGCACTCTACGGCTGACACTGTTTATGGGGCTCTCTCTGGCTGGCACTGTTTATGGGGCGCTCTCTGGCTGGCACTGTTTATGGGGCGCTCTCTGGCTGGCACTGTTTATGGGGCACTCTATGGCTGACGCTATTTATGGGTTACTCTATGGCTGGCACTATGGGACACTCTCTGGCTGGCACTGTTTATGGGGCACTCTATGGCAGGCATTGTTTATGAGGCACTCTGGCTGGCACTCTTTATCATGCACTCTGGCACTGTTTATGAGGCACTCTATGGCAGGCAATATTGATGTGGCACCCTACGGCTGGCACTATTTATGGGGCACTCTCTGGCTTGCACTGTTTATGGGGCACTCTCTGGCTGGCACTGTTTATGGGGGGCTTTCTGGCTGGCACTGTTTATGGTGCACTCTATGGCTGACGCTATTTATGGGGAACTCTATGGCTGGCACTATTTATGGGACACTCTCTGGCTGGCACTGTTTATGGGGCACTTTATGGCAGGCATTGTTTATGAGGCACTCTATGGCAGGCACTGTTTATGGGGCACTCTCTGGCTGGCACTATTTATGGGGTACTCTGGCTGGCACTCTTTATTACGCACTCTGGCTGGCGCTGTTTATGAGGCACTCTATGGCTGGCAATATTTATGGGGCACTCTACGGCTGGCACTATTTATGGGGCACTCTCTGGCTGGCACTGTTTATGGGGCACTTTATGGCAGGCATTGTTTATGAGGCACTCTATGGCAGGCACTGTTTATGGGGCACTCTCTGGCTGTCACTGTTTATGGGGCATTCTCTGGCTGGCACTGTTTATGGGGCTCTCTCTGGCTGGCACTGTTTATGGGGCTCTCTCTGGCTGGCACTGTTTATGGGGCGCTCTATGGCTGACGCTATTTATGGGGCACTCTATGGCTGGCACTATGGGACACTCTCTGGCTGGCACTGTTTATGGGGCACTCTATGGCAGGCATTGTTTATGAGGCACTCTCTGGCTGGCACTGTTTATGGGGCACTCTATGGCTGGCACTGTTTATGGGGCACTCTATGGCTAGCACTGTTTATGGGGCACTCTCTGGCTGGCACTGTTTATGGGGCACTCTCTGGCTGGCACTGTTTATGGGGCACTCTCTGGCTGGCACTGTTTATGGGGCACTCTCTGGCTGGCACTGTTTATGGGGCACTCTCTGGCTGGCACTGTTTATGGGGCACTCTCTGGCTGGCACTGTTTATTGTTTATGGGGCACTCTCTGGCTGGCACTGTTTATGGGGCACTCTCTGGCTGGCACTGTTTATGGGGCACTCTGTCTGGCACTGTTTATGGGGCACTCTGTCTGGCACTGTTTATGGGGCACTCTGTCTGGCACTGTTTATGGGGCACTCTGTCTGGCACTGTTTATGGGGCACTGTCTGGCTGGCACTGTTTATGGGGCACTCTGGCTGGCACTGTTTATGGGGCACTCTATTCCTGGCACTGTTTATGGGGCACTCTATGGATGGCACTGTTTATGGGGCACTCTATGGCTGGCACTGTTTATGGGGCACTCTATGGCTGGCACTGTTTATGGGGCACTCTATGGCTGGCACTGTTTATGGGGCACTCTATGGCTGGCACTGTTTATGGGGCACTCTATGGCTGGCACTGTTTATGGGGCACTCTATGGCTGGCACTGTTTATGGGGCACTCTATGGCTGCCACTGTTTATGGGGCACTCTCTGGCTGGCACTGTTTATGGGGCACTCTCTGGCTGGCACTGTTTATGGGGCACTCTCTGGCTGGCACTGTTTATGGGGCACTCTCTGGCTGGCACTGTTTATGGGGCACTCTCTGGCTGGCACTGTTTATGGGGCACTCTCGGGCTGGCACTGTTTATGGGGCACTATGGCTGATGCTATTTATGGGGCACTCTCTCGCTGTCACTGGTTATGGGGCACTATGGCTGGCATTATTTATGGGGCACTCTGGTGGGCAATATTTCTGGGGCACTATGGCTGATGCTATTTATGGGGCACCCTGACTGGTAATATTTATGTGACAATCTCTGCCTGGCATTATATATGGGGTACTCTGGCTGGTGCTGCTTATAGGGTACTTTCTGGCTGGCACTCTTTATGGCGCACTCTGGCTGGCGCAGTTTATGAGGCACTCTGGCAGTGCTTATGGGGCACTCTCTGTTTTATACTGTTTATAGGGGGCCTCTCTAGCTGGTGCAGTTTATAGGAGCACTCTGGCACTATTTATAGGGGCACTCTACTACTGCTCATGGGGCACTCTTTGACTGGCACTGTTTACAGGAAGGTTTAAAAAATGTCTTCTGAGATCCTAAGTCTTTGAGTTGCCATTTTGTCTGTGATGACAGGTTACTTTCACTCTCTTGTGTCTCGTTAGGAGAGGAGAGCCCAGAAGGTGGCGCTGGTGAAGAAGACAGAGATTGTGGAGCCTCAGGTGAGTGAGGCCATTTTGGGGGTGTATAATGGATGGGGGGTGCAGGGATGATTTTGCTCCCACATTTTATAACACCTGTGACCACCATTCCTTATAGCACCCGACCTCCACAGACCCCCGCCTGGCCCTAAGACTCGTACGCGTTCAGACTGTGCAGACATGTTTTTTCTCCCTGATTCCATGTATTATGACGGCTTCCATGACCGCTGACACGGTACACGCTGCACAAGTCCCAGGCCCATGCTGCCGTTGCCATGGTGACAGGATGTGCCGGCGTTCTGAGTACAGCTTCATCAAGTCCTGTTGTCATAGCAACAACAGCACGTAACCGGGAGGACATTTTTTGCAGATGGGAAGAAAAGAAAACATTCAAATTTCATTTAAAGGGCCCCATTATTATATATACTGACGAGATGGGGCTGACGGGTGACAACCACACTGGTACACTTCAACACCCCATCGCCAAGAGTTTAACGGGGCCATGGTGAACCAAGGCAAGTCTGGGCGCCTGGACCTGTACACCCCAAAACCCGGGAACATGGATATTTAATTGTAATGTGATCTGCTCAAATACAGAGAATGGAGAGGCTGTCAACATGTCAGCCGCTCCACTCTCCTACTGTTTTTTT
The DNA here is from genome assembly GCA_033119425.1 of Bufotes viridis. Lineage (NCBI taxonomy): Eukaryota > Metazoa > Chordata > Amphibia > Anura > Bufonidae > Bufotes > Bufotes viridis. The sequence goes on from CM065590.1 coordinate 35,617,430, forward strand.
TTTTTGTTTTTACACTTTTTGATCTCTTTTGTTCCTCCAGCCTCCATCCTTTGCCTCTCGGCCGCCGGAGAAGGTCCAGCTCTCCGCCATAAGGCACATTTTAGAAGGCTACCTCCCGCTGCGGCTGGAGAATACCACCTACGACCCTAAGAAAGTTCCGTCGCTAGTGAAGGAGATCAGCGAGGAGATCAAAAGCCAGGTCAAGAAGGTCCTGCCGGCGCGCTACAAGACGCTCTGCGTGGCCACGATGGGCGAGAGAGGTCAGGAAGACATTAAAGTGGTCAGCCGCTGCCTCTGGGACCCCCATGCTGACAATTACGCTGCGCACGTGTACCAGAACGACAGCCTCTTCTGTGTGGTGTCCGTGTACACGGTTTTTTGCGAGTGACTCTATAGGCCCTGTCTATCGTCCGTGCCACCTCTGCTCCGGATCGAAGGACGCCGCCCTGCCCATAGAAAACATGAGAAAAATCTGCTGTTGCCGTTAGCAACCAATCTGGTTCTGCTGTTTTTTTGTGCCGCTCTATCATGAGACAGCTATATATAGGGTTAATCACGGGCACCATGGATCCCCTGTATGGGATTGTACTGGGCCGTGCACAGCGCCCGGTGTCCGACTAAAAGGGACGCTTTGGGGAAGTAACCAACACTGATTTATCACCATGGCTCCAGTGTGGGGAGCTGTCCAGCGGCTCGAGCCCTGATTAGACATTTTATTGAAAGAGCCTCTGATGGAGCAGGTATCCCAAATCACACAGGTTTACAGCCTGTGATATGTATCCCGGCAGCCATTGTACTGCTACATATGTAACTCCCCTCAAAGTCATTATCAGCCCCCACCTCTGGGCATTGAGTATCACATGTATGTCATATATCAATACACGTCACATGTATGTCATATATCAATACACGTCACATGTATGTCATGTCAATACACGTCACATGTATGTCATATTATATCAATACACGTCACGTGTATGTCATGTCATATCAATACACGTCACGTGTATGTCATGTCATATCAATACACGTCACGTGTATGTCATGTCATATCAATACACGTCACGTGTATGTCATATATATCAATACACGTCACGTGTATGTCATATATATCAATACACGTCACGTGTATGTCATATATATCAATACACGTCACGTGTATGTCATATATATCAATACACGTCACGTGTATGTCACATATATCAATAAACGTCACGTGTATGTCGTATATATCAATACACGTCACGTGTATGTCATATATTAATACATATCAATGAAGCTCCTCAGTATAGATCTAGCCCAGGTCTAAGGTTAAGGAGTTCTCTGGGAATTAATAAAATTAAAATACTTAAACATTACTTGATTATAAATATATTCCCAAATTCCTTTTATTAGTTATAATGGCTCGTTTTGTCTGGGGAGCAATCATTAGGAGAAATAAAATGGCCGCCGTCCTATTAGTCCACACAGAACCTGTCCTAATCACACAGGAGGACAAGTTACTTCACAACACTGAGGTAAAGAGCCGCCTCATCCTCCTCTCTGCTTTGCTTGTCAGGGATTATGATCCTGAATACAGCTGATAAGATCTTCAGCTGAATCTCTGTAGGAATGGAGTCCATGAGGAGACATGAAATACAGAGAGGATAGACAGGACAGACTGTGGTAATGGAGACTGCATACAATGCTGCTGCTCATTACCACAGTCTGTCCGTCCTCTCTGTGCTTAATGTCTCCTAGTGAACTCCATTCCTACAGAGATTCAGCTGAAGATCTTATCACCTGTCTTCAGGATCATAATCCCCGCCAAGCAGAGCAGTGATTTTCCTGTCCCTCGAGTGTCAGTGTGTCATTATCCTGTACCCCAAGTGTCATTGTCCTGTACCCCAAGTGTCAGTGTCATTGTCCTGTCCCCCAAGTGTCAGTGTGTCATTGTCCTGTACCCCAAGTGTCAGTGTCATTGTCCTGTCCCCAAGTGTCAGTGAACAGGCCTAAGCTGTTGGATAGGGATGAGGTCAGAGCTGTCTGCAGCCTCTTGTGCCTCTAGATTTAGCAGACGATTGTTGGGAAGGAAGCGTTCCTTCCCGACAATGGCCTGCTCGTCAGTGAAGGAGACCTCGGCATAGGCGTGCGCAGGGGGTGTGCCAGGTGTGCCTGGGCACACCCTAATCAAGCCGCAAAAAATAAGGTATTGTCTCTGCTACAGTGCTACCCCTCCTCAGTTGTCCCCTGTATAATGTATCCTGATACCCCTCAGTCATCTAATATAAATGAGGGGTATCAGGGTACATTATTATACAGGGGTAATAGGACTACGGATTGATATCAGACATTATACAGGGGTAATATAAGTTATATTACCCCGGGATAATGTACACTGATACCCCTCAGTTTTGTGTTTGCGCATGTATAATATATATATAATATATTTATATACACACACACACACGCAAGCACGCTTATGCTTTCGGGTGCACACCCTAATGCAATAGGCTGCGCACGCCAATGGACCTCGGCATTTACATGCAGCGATCTCCTCCACAGTATGAGGAGCAGTGATCACTAATGCCATCGCTCATCCCCATACAGAATTATTTGTAGGCAGCAGAGTGTGATAAGATGGCACAAACTGCTGCCAGCAAACGATTTTGTGACCGCATGAAAGATGCGTTTCGCACCTTTACACCACTAACGAGTATGAACTCTCCATTTTACCATATTTCTGTGTAGGCTCCACCCAGGAAATCGCTGATCGAACACTGACTGCGTGAAAGAGGCCTAAAAGACTGTGATCACATCTGCACTGGAGGCTTCATTAGGCATCATTCACACAGTCAGTGTTCGGTCAGTGATTTCCATCAGTGATTTTGAGCCAAAACACAGAACAGGTGCAGATCTCTCCTTTAGGCCTCTTTCACACGGGCGTCACGTTTGACGCCCGGATCAGAGGCGGGTGCGTTGCGGGAAAATGCGCGATTTTTCCACGCGTGTGCAAACTTTTGTAATGCGTTTTGCACGCGCGTGTGAAAAATCGGCATATTTTGTACCCAGACCCGACCCCGGACTTCATCACTGAAGTCAGGTTTCGGGTTGAGTATTCTGTATATTTTATTATTTTCCCTTATTTTCACCTGCTTCCATGGAAGCAGGTGATTGGACCATGTGACCCAGTGATGTCACTGAAGGTCCTTCACCCCCTTCTCCGCTGAACACAGAACAGGAGACCGGTAACCGACAACTACGCGGTCAAATGGGGGGGGGGGTGAGTTAGATTTTTTTATTATTTTTAACCCTCTAGTGCCCTTTTTACTTTGTATTCTCTATTGAGAATGCTATTATTTTCCTTTATAACTAGGTTATAAGGGAAAATAATAAAGATCGGGTCCCCGTCCCGATCGTCTCCTAGCAACCATGCGGGAAAATCGCACCGCATCCGCACTTGCTTGTGGATGCTTGCGATTTTCCCGCAGACCCATTCACTTCTATGGGGGCTGCGTTGCGTGAAAAACGCAGAACCTGGAGCATGCTACGATTTTCACGCAACGCACAATGGATGCGTGAAAAACAACACTCATGTGCACAGCCCCATAGAAATGAATGGGTCCGGATTCAGTCCGGGTGCAATGCGTCCACCTCACGCATTGCACCCGCGCGGAAAACTCGCCCGTGTGAAAGGGGCCTAAGGGTCCGCAATCACGGAGATGCAGAACGGAGGCACGGATCGGAACCCCATGGAAGCACTACGGAGTTTTTTTGCGGTGTGGATCGCGGACCCCATTCAAGTGAATGGTTTGTGCTCACAATCACTGATCAAACACTGACCAAACCATGACATGTGTGAACGTGGCCTTAGGAGCTTCCATGGCAGCTTCCATCACAAATTGCAGGACAACACACCCCTCCATGGCGCGCTATTTTGTGCATTAAAATGCTGGACACCATAACGCAAGCTGGACTGACCCTCTTGTAATCAGTGGGGTCCGTCATGTCAGGGCTGCACGCTTCCATTGTTTTACAGTAACATGACTATGGAAATAACCAACGCAGATGTGAACAGCACCTAAACTCATCACACCATGGGGGTCAGTCACTAAGAATGGCTTTTTATGCTGGTCTTAGATCCCCCTCCACCCATGCGCCTCCTCATAAATTAGGTGAATCTACAGCAGTCATGCTCTTGGTGTAAAAACGGCTCCAGCCCGTCTGGAGTAGTTTTCCGCCAACATTTACACCCAATTCCAGGCATAAATGTTAGTAAATTTGCCGGGGCCAATTTCCCGCCCCTGTCACAGTCACGCCCAAATGTCAAACAGAGCGTAAAACCGGCAGTGCAACTAAATAGGATTGCCCGGTCGGTCAAAAAACGGAATAGTAACTAAGTCCCTTATTAAGTGACCCCAAAATGTCTTTATGCTCCTCACAACCAGTATGGACGCCATTTTATGGTACGCACTGGTCATTTTCCCTTTCTTAGGTCCCTTTCACATCTGCGTTGTGAGGATCCGGCGTGCACTTCCGTCGCCGGAAATGCCCGCTGGATCCATCACAACGCAAGACAACTGAAAGCATTTGAAGACTGATCAGTCTTCAATATGCTTTCAGGTAACCATGGCAGCCAGGACGCTACTACAGTCCCGGCTGCCATGGAGAAGTAGTGGGGAGCAGTGGAGAAGCTACTTACCGTCCGTGGGGCGGCCGGGGCGCTCCTCGATGACGTCACCGGGTCCCTGCGTCGCATGGATCACATAGCTATGCGCCGTACGATCCATACGGCGCATTGCTCACATAGCATAGCTATGTGATCCATGCGACGCAGGGACCCGTTGACGTCATCAAGGAGCGTCCCGGCCGCTGCACGGAAGGTAAGTAACTTCCCCTCCGGCTCCCCGCTTCTTTTCCATGGCAGCCGGGACTTTAGTAGCGTCCTGGCTGCCATGGTTACCATTCTTAAAAGCTAAACGTCGGATACGGAGATGCGCCGAAACGACGTTTAGCTTAAAGCCGTATCCGGATTAATGCTTTTCAATGGGCATTAATTCCGGATCCGTCCTTGCGGCATGTCTTCAGGATTATTGGCCGGAGGAAAAGCCACAGCATGCTGCGGATTTTGCTACGGCCAAAAGACGTGTCAGTACTGAAGTGAAGACATAATGATGCGTCCTGAACGGATTTCTCTCCATTCAGGATGCATGAGGATAATCCTGATCAGTATCTTTCCGTCTTAGAGCCCCGAGGACGGAACTCTAGGACGGAAAGGAAAAACGCTGATGTGAAAGGGGCCTTACAGAGCAAAGGTGTATAATTCATTTTTGCGGTCCGTAAAAAAGCAAGTACTGTGAATGGCTGAAGCTGGCACTAAGAGTGCACCCACAATAAGGATGCCCATGGCATAACTTGATTGATTATGACCTTTATTAAAAAAAAAAAGTGCAGTGCAACTCATGGAAGTTAGCTCACACCGGCTGCCAGGAGGAACTATCCCAGCACTGCACAGCGCAGCTCGCTCCATCATGTCAAATAATGCCTACTATGAGGGCGGTCACGTGATCCCCATCCGCCGCAGTGGAGCACTTACTGCGCACGCGCCGCTCTCGCTCTCTCTTTTTTTTTTTTTCTTTTCTCCCAGTGCGGTTCAAGCCTCGCCGAGATTGATACGCCGCATCCGGCCGCTGATTTGCATCCGTCGAATGAATAAGAGACCACGCCCCCTCTTTTCTCCTATCGCCAGTCTTCGGCCCACCCAGCGGTGTCACGTGACCCGCGCCTTTGAGGCTGGCGCCGCCATCTTGGTTAGGCCGGCTGGTCCATTCTCTCTGGGAACAAAGGGAAGGGATGGTAGGAAAAGTGAAAGAGAGAAACACAAGGCACTGTCCTGCAATAAACAAGTGTTCACTTCTGAACTAGCTCCAGGGGAGAGTCCTACTTATCTATAACTGCTGATAAAACACTAAAAAGGATAAATAATGTCAAAAATTAAAAACAAACGCATGACGGTGTCCACACGGGTTCATGGTACTGGCACATTAACCGCAACTGGACCCTTTTTTTTTAGTTGGTGTAAAATGGCCGCTCACCCTTTTCTATTCTATTTTACCGCCATCCCTGGAGGATGACCGTGAATTATACAGCATGGGCCTCATTGTCATACCGTTTGTGTGGCGGCCCGCAAACTCCCGGACCCATGGTTTTAGCTGAAGGACCTGCAGCAACCAGCTGATCCTGGGCAGGTCCTCTGAACAACCTCTTTAAAGGGTGTGTCCATCTGATATCGCTAGGATATGCCATCACTTTATGATTGTGGGGTCCGACCTCTGGGGCCACCACCGATCCTGACAATAAAGGGGTCGCTGTGGTGATTTAGTGCTCCATCTCCTTCCACCCTGACAACCACTGCGTGATCATCTGCAGAGGGGCTCAGTGTTGGACTAGGGTCCCTTAGAGGGGCCAAACCTTGGTCATCAATAAAGTTTAGAATCAAAGCGGCAAGTAACTGGCTGCAAATGGGACTTTTTTCCTGGACTTTTGGGGCCCACTGTGGCCCATCGTAGGATCCCTGGTACTCTGGTGGGCCGGTCTGACCCTGGCGGTCAGACCGGCCCACCATAGTACCAGGGATCCTCCGATGGGCCATAGTGGGCTGCAGTCCCTTGCAAGGACGTAAAACCACTGAACAAGAGACAGAAGCTGAAAAAGAAGCATTCACTGACGTGTTTCGAGTGACAGGACACTCAGTCATAGAGTAACATACACATGCTCCATAACCCTCGCATAAACACCACGGAAATCAGTGGAACTAAAAAAAAACACACACACACCAAAAAGACTGGTGTGTGAACAATCCTCTATATGCAGAATTCTCCAATGACATAAAAATCACCTCATGTGACTCAAGTTTACCAAATACCATGCAGTTTTATCGTTTGAACATGTTAATGACTAATAATACACAAGTAATTTCTGATTTTCCTAATAAATCACTGCAGAAATCAGCCTGCAGTCATAAGCAGACGCTCAGGCAAAAAGTGGCACCTGCCCTCTTTAAAGATGGCGGCTCCTTCCCCCACAGCCGTCTCCATGACAACCCACGGAGCCCACACGCTCATTCTTTTGCCATAGGACAAAGAAGGAGCCACGCCGTGACGTCACGACGTCCATGCCGCGTTTGGAGTATATAAAGCAGAGGGGGAGGGGAGCACGGCTTAGTTGAGCAGTGTTGGCGGCGGGAAAGGGGGTGCATTTGGCTGAGTCCCGGAGAACGGTGGCGGCCGGAGGTGTGGAGAGGTGAGGACGGTGGCGGGGAGAGCGATGCGGCCAGAGGGAGCCCGGGCATAGAGGAGGAGGAGGAGGGGAGCGGGCAGTCATTGAATGAAGTGGGCGGGTAAGTGGGAGGCGCAGCGGGGACAAAGGGGCCTCATAGCAGCGAGGAGCTCCAGGTATTGGGGTGCTGGGGGGGAGCAGTGGAGGGGTGCGGGCTGTGACCACCTGTGAGGGGCGGGGGTGCTCCGGGGACTAGTCCAGCCCCTGGGTATGGGCACAGCAGGTGGGTTCACTGAGGCACTGTGCCCCTGCCTCATGGGCGACCATAGAAGTCAATGGTGTTTCTATGGATGTTGACCTCAAATGTCACATGGCGTCATCGTATTCATCCGTGCTTCGCCTTACGTTGGGGCGAGTTGCTATGTTACCCTTCCCTGGCAAAACTTTTCTTACGATGGTCACTTTGGCGCTGAGTGCGCTGTGCATCCTACTATGGGTGTCAATGGATGGAGCCCTGTTATCAGACGCAGAGACGGGCACAGAGTGGGCACAGTGCAGTGATTGTGTGCTGGGTGGCATGCGGCGGTGCCAGTGTGAGCCTGTGCTTCATGAACGGGAAGATGTGTGCTGCCCGGGGTACGGTTCTATGACTTGCTGTCAGGTTTGGGCTCGTGGGCACAGGCTGGTGAGACCGACTAGCAGGTGATGCTCCTGGCCAGGGTCACCATCTATTAGACGAGGTTGGCGTCTTCGTGCCGGGCAGCCAGTCCTCTCAGCGCAGGGCTTGTGGTAATGAAGGCATGGTGGCATTTTACCGGGTAAGGATGTTTTTGGTAGGAGGACATTGCCGGGCAGGTGTAAACGAATGGGAGGCTGTGGGCACAGCCTGGCAAGTCTTCATAGTGCGTTAATGGGCATGAAGTTGTTTATGGGATGGCACACAGTAAGCAGCGGATGCTTCTGAACATGGGATGCGTCGTTGGCCATCCTCAGTGTGGCACTGCCATCTGGTCCTGCATCATACCTTGTACAGGATTGTGGAATACTGGGGTACACTTGCTCTGTGCCATACATTGTGTTCCCTGGCATCTGTTTTCGGGAGGGGGGTGGTCATGGTTTGTATACAGACTAGACCATGTGAATAATTGACTGACCCCCTCCATATTGCGCCACTTTCTGCTGTTGCCCACAGGGGGCAGGCTACTGGGTACCGTTGTCACACTTCTGGACATCGCTCTTTCCAGGGGGTCAGTCTTTTTTGTGGCTCTGGCCCAGGGACCGGGTGATTGATTGCTTGCATCTTGAACTTTGCTGCAGGCCCCTAACTTTTTGGGTTTCCCTTGATGGCTATGCACTTTGCTGACCTCTGCAGTGACTGGTCCGTCCCTTATATCGATGCGTCTGTACCTGGAGGTGCGATATATGGCCGGATCGGGGGCAGCCTACATGGCTGTATACTGACCGCTTATCAGGCGGATCCGGTGTGGGGGGTATATTATAGTCACAGGATTGACCCTGATATGGGAGCGTTCCCCTTCCCCATATACTTTTATTAGTTATTGGTTTATTAATGAGAGAGGGGCAACCCTCCGCGAGAAACGGCTGTCATTGGTTTATCTCCCACAGTGAACGTCCTGATGCCTATCGAGTTGGGTCCTCATTTTCCCGAACATCTGCCATTGGGGTGACAGGAAGCCCCCTCTACACATTAGGGTGACAGCAGACCCTGAAAAAAATCTTATTTTTCACTAACGTTAAATGGGCAGCACTAATAGAAATCCTTCCCGTGATGTGCCTCTTTAAATTAAGGAATGACCCTAACCTGAAGAGCACTGGTAAGGGGGCAGGAAAGTGGTGCGTGTTGTATGCCACGTGGCACTTCAGACTGGTATAAAGGGATGGCCTGGCTGCCTCCACCTGTGTGGGGGTATTGGGGCGCCTTGGCACTGATGCTGTAGGAATGGGTTGGAACTTGGAAGGTGATCCTAGATGGTTCCTCATGGTTTGAGTTCAGTTGACTTCTGCTGTGCTTCTGGACCCCTGGTCTGAGTAGGTCTTGCCCGTCTGGTGCCCATATTGTCCTCTAAAAATCAACAACAACTAAAAAAAAGTCCATAATAATCCAGTGGTCGGCCTGTGGTTCGGGTGACGTCCTTGCCAGGTGTAGCACAGGACCGAATAGCCTTATGATTTTGCTTATGGCATTTGGCCAAAATTCTTGCAGGACCCCGTCCTTGTTCTTGCCCTCCTCTTCTGCTGGTCGCTAGTTTGACCATAAGCTGTCCATAGTGATTGTTGGCGCCCTGCTCATCCAGCCACTCCTTGGGGACAGGTGCCGAGAAGTTCGCTGTTGGCGCCCAACGTCTTGAGTTGTTTTCTAAAGGTCTCGGAATCGACGTGGAGTGCTGTCTTCTGATCGGACCCATCTAGACCACGGATCGGCGACCTTCAGCTGCTCTGAAACCACAACTCCCAGCATGCAAACATGCTCAGCTACACTTCGAACTCCCATAGAAGTGAATAAAGCATTCTGGGAGTTGTAGTTTCTGCGCCAAGATGGTGGTTAGGGGGAAACTTCTTCCCTTCCCGCAGCACCCGACGGCAATGTAATGCCGATGGATCTTGCCTTTCTTCATAAGACTATTCATATGTTTCCAGCGGTGGTTCTTCAGCAGGATGACTGGTGGGGGTCTGACCTCTGGCAGCCCTACCGATTGTCAGAACGGAGGGTCTGCAGTGATGATTTGTTGCCGTGCCCCCGTCCACACTTTCACTGCTGTGCGTTCATTTGAATGGGACCTTGCTGCAGGGTGGTGGGTGACACCGCTGTGAAGAGGGTGCAGCGCTAAATCGGTGCCGGGGTCCCAGAGGTCCGGCTCATCCCATGTCCCATGTGCTGGGAACCTTTCCCGACGTACATAGAGCGCACAGAGAATTACTGGACTACACGTGCCAGCCTTGCAGACCTTGGATGTTGCCTGCCCGGGGATGACTAATGGAGGTGACAGAGCGGGTTTTAGGACAATGGGGCCATTGTCCTGTAATGATGGGAGAGACTGTCTTCCTTTCTTTTCCAGCCTAGTGTCATCTGTGGCCATCTTTCTGAACAGTAGAAGGTTGTACGGAGGCTTACTGGAGGTTGCAGTCCGCCATCTTGGTGGTGGCGCCGATTCTCCGAGATCTCCTTGTATTATGGCCACCTGGACTGATCTCGTTTTGGTTTCTACAGCCTCTATGTCCCATTGCCAGATAGAAACCTCCATAGTGCCAGGGTTAACTTGCCTGCCTCCTGCTCGCTGCACAGGTCCGTTCTTCTTCCACCATGGAGTTGCCCTTTAAATATCCGCAAATCTTTTTTGCTCAAGGGTCTCTCATTAGACATCCTGCAGAGGACCACCACCCACCATGTAGTGGCTGATAACGGGGAGCACCGGATTGTATTTCACAGTGCAGAATTGGCGGGTAGAGCTCTCAGACCGAAGTGGTCGTTCATATGCAAAGATGTCCATGCCACGTGCAGATGGCCGCACTTCTCGCATTGGTGGTGTCATTTGGTCACGTTGTATGGTAATACCGATTTTTGGAGCTCATGACCCATTCTCCAGCCTAGGAGCCATACAGTGGGCTTCCATGTACAGGATACCCCGCCATACCGATCTCTACTGTCCCGACATAAGCCAAAAGAAAACTCTTTGGCCTGCGTTGGGCGAATGGTGGTCTGCAGATACGTGGACACTAGGATTTCACGTGAATGTGGCCCAGTTAGGTTCTGTGTATTTCTTGGCTGTCAGATGAGCGGCTGTCCCTCCTGTGTCCCCCATATGCACGTGTATCCAGTCCGTGAAATACGCGGCTTATGTCAGCGGTATTTCTCGGACTGAACGCTGCTCCCGTGACAATACCAGTAGTTTATAATGCTGTGTATTCCTGCCCGACCTCAACTCTACTGAATTGTACTCGCACGATGCCATCAGTACAGCTTATTACAGCTGAGGTCGGGCAGGAAGACGCTGCGTTATAAATCACAACGCCGTGAGTTAGTGTCTCCGGAGCAGCGTTCAGTCCATAAGTGGGAAAATACTTTTAGGCCCCCTTTCACATGAGCGAGTTTTCCGCGCTGTGTGAAAAACGCATTGTATCTGCAAGCAGGTGCTAATGCAATGCGTTTTTCACTGATGGTTGCTAGGAGATGTTTGTAAACGTTCTGGTTTTTATCACGCTTGTGAAAAATGCATCAAAACCCATTGCACCCGCGCGAAAAAAACTGAACAACTGAACACAATCGCAAACGAAAATGACTGAACTTGCTTGCAAAATGGTTTCCCTGAACGCACCCTGACACAGTCCGTATCGTTCGTGTGAAAGAGGCCTAAGGGGCCGTTCACACATGTTGAGTTTTACTGTGGAATTTCGGAAAACCCACCAGCGGCAGTGCCCATAGTCTCAATGGGAGGCAGCGGCGGCTTAAAGCCGTGATTGCCGGAAGAACGGACCTGTCCCTTCTCGGCATGGCTGCCGTCTATAAGTCGCCGCTCCGAGATTCTCAGCACTGAGATGAACGGGAGGCAGAAAGGACGCGGCGGTTGAGCGTCCCCTAGTGGTGGCTAGGAGCAAGAGGATTGGGCATGTTGAGATCAAGCAGCCTGATCCCTTTCTCTGCTGATGCCATACGCATTAGATGTGATGTGTGCCGTCTCCGCTGTGTGTCTGCCAGATGAAAAACCTTCAATAATTAATGCATTTTGCTTTTGAAGCTCCTTTTATGCTTTTTTTTTTTTCTTCTTTCCCTTGTGTTTTTTTTTTTTTTTCTCTCCTTCATCTGGGAAACAGACGTCTTGTCCTAGAAATGCCTGGCGCGCTCTCCTTGAGAAGAGCAGATTGCGTTTTATCTCTCTCCTCCATCCTAATTGAATTTATTTGGTGCCGTACCTGGACGTTGGCGGCCTGGCCTTGTAATTAACGCACGCAAGACATCAAAGTGCAAGTAATTTCCCGCTACAGCCGTAGCGAGGCGTTAATCAGATTCTTTGCTTTAATTAAATCTCTCTGTGCCATTTAAAGGGCGCTGCCAGGAAGCGCCCCCCCCCCCTCCGTGCCATAAATTCTAGCGTTGCTGGCGGAGAACAGCCCGCACCTATGAAACGTTCCTCTGACGGCGTGGGCGTCTGCACGGAACCTGACAGCTCCATTTATATGGCATTTTCATTTTCTGCCCCCAGCCGAGAGCTGCTCCATCATTTTTTCTTTTTTTATTTTGTTCTGGGTTAATTTGTCACCTCTGCATTGTGGATGCAGATATTTTCTGCGCGGCGCGAAAAATCCGTGGTGCGTCTAAGATGGCGGTAATGCCTCGTGGATCAAAGCAACGTGAGCCAGCGTAAACTTGCAGGGCATCTATGGAGCTAAGTGTATGGAGCACGATGGGAGTTGTCAGTTTTCTGACCCCTGCATTAGATGAAATGGCTCTTGGACACCATATAGAAGGGGGTCGCCCTCCTCACAAGCTGGACCGCTCTGGAGGACTCCAGCATACTTGGTATTGGACCGCTATGCAGTACTACATGTCTGGACTGGCTGCGGCTTCCCCCGGCAGGCTGACCGCCGTAGGCGATGTTTTCCCAAAGGGCTCGCCTCTAACGTGACAACCTCTGCACATAAGATTCAAAGAGGAGCAGATTTTGCTCTGCTTTTTGTCTTGATTTAAAAAAAATCATTTTGCGTCTACAGCATTCATGCAGAGCCATGCGTCTCCATGGTAACGGTGCTCTGCAGTCGTGACCCCGTCTCTCATCCTTGTTAAGATCCACTGACTGTGTGTTAGGAAGTAGTGGAAGAGTACGGCCGCCTGATCTGACTACCTAGGGTTTGTTTTGTAGTCTGTTACCATGGAGACAGTCTGTAACCCTGCCTTTTAGGCCTCATGTACCCGACCGTGGCCGTTTTGCGGCCCGCAAACAATATGCGGGCACTGGCTGTGTGCTACCCGCACGACAGATGCGGACCTGTTCACTTGAATGGGTCCGCAATCCGGAGCTTCGGTGTGGGATGTGGTGTTTTTGTCCTTGCCTCCGCACAGTAAAAAAAAATCAAACATGTTCTATTTTTTTCCGGTGCGGATGGATCACAGACAGATTCAAGTTAAATGAGTATCGATCCGTCCCGGCCGCCGCACGGATGATGCCCGTGCAAGTTGCAGATCTGCAAAACTTGGATACCAGCCGCGTGCATCTGGCATTTTCCCCTTAGCGGACCCCGCAAATGCTTGTAGGACGCGGAACGGCCATGCAGATGTAGCCCGCACGTGGTGTAGAAATAAATGGGTCCACCTCTTACGGATCGGCTACGGACAGACTACGGTTGTGTGCATGAGGCCTTAACCAGAGCATGCATGCTCATTTCAGCGGCATGAGGGAGAATTGGCTGCTGCTGCAGGGATCGGTGGGCTTGATCATCTTAAAAGCCCCCGTACACTGTGTCATCGGATGAACCCGCACTTTTATCAGAAACCACCCGCTAATCTAATGTGCCCCGTATACAGCGAAGATCGGAAAAAGCAGAGGTTTAAATGTATTAATTACAAGTTCTTCTGACTCTTCTCCGCTCCTCCTGCTCTATACCATGCAGTTCATGGTGACGGGTTTTCAGGTTGTGCCATCCGGGACATTTATCGCTCTTCGGCGTCCCAGAGTGAACGGAGAACACAGCGCACACGCGGCACCCTCTCGATTTACTGTTCACTCATCAGTTTTTGGGAGTCCCATAGCCATGAAGGTTGATCAAGCCGTGCAAATGTGGCCACGTCTCTCTTCACCTCTGTGGGGAAATGCTGAGTCGACTCGACTGTTTGGGAAGTCACGTAGCGGTGATTGAAAGGTGGCAGAACAGGGGCCGTTCAGGAGCAGGTCCTGAAGGTGCGCTATGCGATCACGGTCCCTGGCAGGAATACCCCTTTAGGACTGGACATGGTACGTGACGACCGTCACTAACCTGGTAGATCAGTGATTTTGGGTGGACCGTGGATGATCTTGCGCTCTTTTGGGCCCAGGGTCCACTATGTAAGTTGGCGACGGGTTTGTGGTGCCCTTTACAGTAGACAAATTGGAATGTAAGGCTGGCCGCGCAGACCACATAGCTGTCAGCCTGTTATCTGTCCTGACTTATTAATATGCATGCCTTCTTGGACGAGCATGCATGTGTCTTGAACAGATAGGGGAGAGGAAGCCGCTCCCACTCCAAACATCTCGGGCAGCGGCTTATTTTCCTGAGAGAAAAGCTTCAGGCATGTTGAAATCAAGCTGCCCCATCCTGATCTGCTACTGTGGGGTCGGGATGCAGCCATACAAATCAGATCAGGGATGGACAACCTGCGGCTCCCCAGTTGCAAAACTACAACTCCCAGCATGCCCACACTGCCTACAGCTATCGGCCATCAGCAGGGCATGGTGGGAGTTGTAGTTTTACGGTTGCTGGAGAGCTGCAGGTTGGCCATCCCTGCATTAGATGGTCAGTCGCGCTGATATTTTTCTGAGGCCCCATGCACATGACCTTTTTGGTCTGCATTTTTTGGTGGACCGTTTATTTGTGGGGCTGCAAAAAAAATGCAGACAGCAGCACGCTGTCCAGCCTGCCTTCATATGTCCGTTCTGCAAAAAAAAATGGAACATGCTCTATTTTCCGCTTTGCAGACAAGAATAGGCTTTCTTTAATATCAGGCGGATGTGCTGAACGTTGAAATTGCGGACCCCAGAACGGATACGGTCGTCTGCATGGGGCCTCGTGTATGGCCAGCTCTCTGTCCAGTACGTGGGCTTGGCTGCAGCAGATAGAGGTTGGGCAGAGGATGTCTGCTCGGTGTGATGCAGAGGTCCATGTACTATGGAATAAGGTCAATTCTATTCCTCTAGGAACCTTGACGGTGCAGATTGTAGGAGCACCTGGGCGGCTGCGGAGAGCTTGTCCTCTCTGGTCTCGTGTGCGCGTGGCCTGACTGGCTCCTCGTGTGCGCGTGGCCTGACTGGCTCCTCGTGTGCGCGTGGCCTGACTGGCTCCTCGTGTGCGCGTGGCCTGACTGGCTCCTCGTGTGCGCGTGGCCTGACTGGCTCCTCGTGTGCGCGTGGCCTGACTGGCTCCTCGTGTGCGCGTGGCCTGACTGGCTCCTCGTGTGCGCGTGGCCTGACTGGCTCCTCGTGTGCGCGTGGCCTGACTGGCTCCTCGTGTGCGCGTGGCCTGACTGGCTCCTCGTGTGCGCGTGGCCTGACTGGCTCCTCGTGTGCGCGTGGCCTGACTGGCTCCTCGTGTGCGCGTGGCCTGACTGGCTCCTCGTGTGCCGTATGCTGCTTGGTGCTTGTGCAAGGGTTAGTAGTGTGGAGTCCACAGCAGCTAATCGGATTGTTCCTTTAAAAGTTTTGTCTGCCTTCACAATCTTTTTTTTTATTTTTTATTTTTTATTTTTTTCTTTCAATTCTCCTAATGTGCAACATTTTGAAAATCTAACCATTCGCTATTGCTTTAGGACCTCCCGTTCTGTGCGGACCTATGTATTTCCACGGTAACAGACAGCAAACAATCTGTGTAGTCTGATGATCCGGAAGTCACACGTTCCGTCATCTATGTTGGCTTAAGCTGGGATCAGAAGTAGGGGACGAGTAGAAGGGGAGTGTGCCAAGGGCAACAGACTACAGTGGGTTTGTTTGTTGTCTGTTACCATGGAAACCCAGAACAGTAGTAAGATTTAAAATAAAAAATTGGCACAATAAAAAGTTAAGAATGTGGATGTAGCCTTAAAAAGGTTTTCTGAGATTTATATACTGATGACCAGTACTCGGGATAGGTCAACAGTAGCTGATCGGTGGGGTCCAAGACCCGGGACCCCCGCCGGTCAGCTGTGTGACAAGGTAGCGGCGCTCCTCTGAGTCCCACAGCCTTCTCACAGCGCCGTACATTGTATAGTATTGCACTCATCTCCATTCTCTTCAACTTTGGAACGGGTGGTGTCCTGGGTGTCGGACCGCCACTGATCAGATACTTATGAGCTATCCTATTAACAGCTCGGAAAACCCCTTTAAATGTTAAATATCGCCCCTCTGCAAGCTGAGTCCATCCTTCCTTTTGCAGCAGTTCTAATGAATCTCTTATGACTTCTGAAAAACCGCAGGGGATTGCAGCCTGACGGTAGATGCTCTGCAGACCGTATATTGTTTGTTGCTTATGTGGTGTGGAGCGTGGCCCCTGTGCCATGTTTATACGTGTCTCTTGCCATCAGGGCCAGGTATCCCTGACGTTGTGATTGAGCATTGCCTGTGGTATAGATGGTTTAGTGCTGGGATCGGCAATCTCTGGCTACTACTCCCAGAATCCTCCTTTCACTTCTATGGTAGTTACAAGAGCAGCTAAGTAAGTGTGCATGCTGGGAGTTGTAGTTTCCCAGCAGCTGGAATGCTGAAGGTTGTCGATCGCTGGTTTAGTGCCTGTATGGGACTAACGGCAACTTTTCTTTTTCAGAGATCGGCATTGAGTGAACCTCTTCACCGAAAGCAATGTCCACCCCCGATCCGCCTATGGGCGGCACCCCTAGGCCTGTCCAGTCCCCTGGGCCCGGCCCTTCCCCTGGTGCTATGCTGGGCCCTAGCCCTGGGCCATCTCCTGGATCGGCACACAGCATGATGGGACCAAGCCCTGGGCCACCGATTCCCCCTCAAGGACCCAGCGGATATCCTCCTGAAAACATGCACCAGATGCATAAGGTGGTTATTTACTAGGGAGTCTGTGATAAAAAGGACCCTGTTTGTGGTTTACACGCTGCTCATGGCTTTTTTTTTTCCCCTGCTGCAGCCCATGGAGTCCATGCATGAGAAGCCGATGCCGGATGACCCCCGTTATAACCAGATGAAGGGTATGGCTATGCGGCCTGGTGGTCATTCTGGGATGGGGCCTCCACCGAGTCCAATGGACCAGCACTCGCAAGGTATGTGGTCATAGAAGAAATCCATACACGAGACATCCAGTGTTGGGCTGCGCTGTTCCTGTTGGGGGAGCATTATATTGTATATTGTGTTCCTCTTCCCCCACAGGTTACCCCTCACCCCTGGGCAGCTCTGAACATGTACAAAGCCCCGTGCCCTCTAATGGACCACCCTCGGGACCTCCAATGCCATCTGGTTCAGGAGGGGTGAACATGGAGAACGCAGACCCTCAGCAGCAGCAGCAGCCGCCGCAGCAGCAGCCACCTCAGCAGACGAGCCGCAGCCCCACGCCGTTCAATCAGAATCAGTTGCATCAGTTACGGGCACAGATAATGGCGTACAAGATGCTGGCCAGAGGGCAACCAATACCCGATCAACTACAGATGGCTGTACAAGGCAAGAGGCCTTTGCCAGGCATGCAGCCACAGATGCCAACACTACCTCCACCTGCAGCTTCCGGGACTGGACCTGTGCCTGCCTCAGGGCCAGCACCACCCAGCTACAACCGACCTCACGGTGAGAACAATCCTTAAACCTAGGGCTCTGCCATTTGTAGTGGTCGTGAACTGGCATTTGCTGCCCTCTGTTCTGTTGTTGTCCTGTTTGCCGCCTTCATTGGCCGGAAGGTTCAGTATAACCTCAGAACTCAATGTCCTGTTAGCTGAATGATGTTTCCTTCTCATTGCAGGAATGGCTGGACCAGCCATGCCGCCTCCAGGACCGTCGGGTGCTCCAGTAATGCCAGGTCATCCTCCAGGTGCACCACCTAAACCTTGGCCTGAAGGTAATTTTACGATAACGTGATGATATGCATTAGTACGCCACCGTGTTCCATGTAATGTTAGTGCCATTATTATAAGACCCTCGGAAGCAAACCTTCGCTCAGCAGATCTAGGAAGCAATCACGCTCCTCAATAAGGTGTATGATTTGGCGATTGTATGACTATTCGCAGTGTGTATTGGAAAAAACAGCACCTGGCAATCCTTAACCCCCTTCCTCTACATCAGCGCACGTGTGATTGACAGCCCCCTCCGATGGCTAACATCGGAGAAATCTCTTATCCTGGCTATTTCAAAGAGGTTATCTAGGATTTAGATATTGCTGGCGTATCATCAATATCAAATCTGTGTTTGGTGTCGAACTCCCGGCGCCGATCAGCTTTTTTAAAGGGTCCATGGCACTCGCCAGAGCTCCGTTTAGCATTCAGTCTCTGCGCGGTTTACCAAGCACAGCGATGTACGTTGTATAGCGGCTGTCCTTGGAATCGCATCTCAGCCCCATTCACTTGAATGGAACTAAGCAGCGCCCATGACAGAGGTGGGCAACCTGTGGCACTCCACTCCAGCCGTTGTGAGACTACAATTCCCAGCATCCTCTTGAGGATAGGCCATCAGTAATCCCGGATAATCCTTTTAACCCTCTGTTCACCATAATCAATGCAGGTCATAGTGCTGACATGGGAGGGCTATCCATTTGTCATTCCAGCATTGCGAGCGTTGACACTTCTATACTGCCCGCCTGGGGACTAAGGTTCACAGAGTTGTTAGTGTAAGCCCCTTTGTACGTGCCATAACTAATTCATCTATGGTAAACTTAAAGGGCTTGTTCGGGGGTGGCCTTTCTGCCAGACTCCTCCATGTGGCCAGACCTGAGGAGGAAAGCACACTTACCTGATCCCTGCCGCTGGGTTTCCAGCTCCTTTTATTTCCACCCCCTTTCGGCTGCCTCACTCAGGTCCCCAGGAGTGAGCATCTTGTTTGATGCTGGTTACATGGTCGCCACAGTGGTGCTACGTCCCCCACGTGCCACTTCATTGGGTCACGTGCCACATAATTACCAGGTTGCATGTGCAGAACTATTTAGGGATCTTGATTAAAAATACTCATAAAAATCATGAGTTTGACTAGTGGTCATGTGTGATGACATCTTAAGACCATGACATTTAGTTGAGTTGTATGCAGGACTGTCTGGTGTAAAGCGCGTTAGTCATTCTGAAAAAGACATGGGAATAACCTTTTCTCTTTATTCTGTTTCTCTCAGGTCCCATGGCCAATGCAGCAGCTCCAGCCATTGCACCACAGAAGCTGATTCCTCCACAACCAACTGGTCGCCCTTCTCCTGCACCTCCTGCAGTGCCACCCGCTGCTTCTCCGGTCATGCCACCCCAGACCCAGTCACCTGGTCAGCCAGCCCAACCTCCACCTATGGTCCAGTTTCATCCCAAAGCCAACCGTATCACTCCAATCCAAAAGCCCAGGGGCTTGGATCCTGTGGAAGTGCTACAAGAGCGTGAATATCGGTACGTCATTTCCTGACTGGCCCCTTAAAGGGGAGCTACAGTTTAATATACAGCCAATAACATGTCTCTATATATATATTTTTTTCATATTAGACTTCAGGCCCGAATTGCACACAGGATCCAGGAACTGGAGAACCTCCCAGGGTCTTTAGCTGGTGACCTTCGGACCAAAGCTACTATAGAACTAAAAGCTCTTAGACTCCTAAACTTCCAGAGACAGGTAGGTGCCTAAGCGGAGACCTCTGTGGTAGGTGACGGCGTTGCCTTGATTGGACAGACCCAAAGCATTCATGAATGTTTCTTCTTTCCAGCTCCGACAAGAGGTTGTAGTCTGCATGAGGAGAGACACCGCCTTGGAGACGGCTCTGAATGCCAAGGCTTACAAGCGCAGCAAACGCCAGTCTCTCCGTGAGGCCAGGATCACAGAGAAACTGGAGAAACAGCAGAAGATTGAGCAGGAACGCAAGAGGCGGCAGAAGCACCAGGTGAGGAGAGGTTCATCAGATGTCCCATCTCAGGTGGCTGCACCAGGGTTTCTCACGGCTTGTCATCTGTCTTCAGGAATACCTAAATAGCATCCTCCAGCACGCCAAGGACTTCAAGGAGTTCCACCGCTCTGTCACAGGGAAGATCCAGAAACTGACCAAGGCTGTGGCCACATATCACGCCAACACCGAGCGAGAGCAGAAGAAGGAGAATGAGAGGATTGAGAAAGAGAGAATGCGTCGTCTCATGGTAGGTTTCTGACCTTTGCCAGTGTTTTTGCTGCTTTGACATAGATGTTGTCTGTGGTGATCTGCTACGCCATGTCTTACCGCTTTTGCTTTCAAGGCAGTTAAAGGGCATCTGTCAGCAGTTCTGTCCCTATGGCACTGGCTGACCTGTTACATGTGCACTTGGCAGCTGAAGACATCTGTGCTGGTCCCATGTTCATATTGCTGAGAAAATTTTTAATATATGCAAATGAGCCTCTAGGAACAACGGGGGCGTTACCATTACACCTAGAGGCTATGCTCTCTCTGCAACTGCTGTGCCCTCTGGGGGCCGATGGTCTGACCCCTGCCCCTTTTTAGAATCTGGCAAAGGCAGTGTTGAAATAGCAATTTGTACAAAATGGCTTTTAAAATGTTGCAAACTTTTTTACAACTCTTTCATGCCAGTTTTCTGGTGTACGGGGTTGATGGTACCCCCAAATTATGTTAACTAATGTACCCATAAAAGAAAATTGGATAAAAAATAAACTATAGGACGGGAATATTTTTTTTATTTTTTTTTACAAAGACAATGAAAAGATTAAATAGGCTTTCCAAGAGTTTTTTTCTTCTTCCTGTGATCGCTGCGGCCTTCTCACAGCTCACCAATCACAGCACCGTACATTATATAGTGGCCATGCTTGGTATCGCGCTGAGCCCCATTCACTTCAGTGGGGCTGAGCTGCGCCTAGACCATGTGACCAATGAAAGTGATGTCACTGGCCTAGGCAAAGCTGGAGAAGGCCACAGCGCTACTGTGAGCATTGGTGCCTTATCAAACAGCTGATAGGTGGGGGTGTTATTTTTCCACTGATCAGATACCGATGACCTATTCAGAGGATAGGTAATCGTAAAAAAAAAAAACACTTTTGCAAAACCCCTTTTATAGTCCAACAAACAAGTTAAGGCCATTAAACCACCGTGTGTGCAGAATGTGTGTCTGGTCACCAAGGGGTTAAACACCTGTAGCTTCAGTAATCCCGATCTTGAAGATAGGTGCTTCTTTCTTCTCCTTCCAGGCAGAAGATGAAGAGGGCTACAGGAAGCTGATTGACCAGAAGAAGGACAAGCGCTTGGCCTATCTCCTGCAGCAGACGGACGAGTACGTGGCAAACCTGACGGAGCTGGTGAGGCAGCACAAGGCGGCCCAGGTACTAAAGGAGAAGAAGAGGAAGAAGAAGAAAAAGGTGAGAACAGGTGCTTGAGAAGCCATTGCTGTACATGTGGCCTAAAACGTATGTTATACCATGTCATGTATGTTCCAGACACAGGAGAACATAGAAGGACAGCCGCCTACACTTGGACCGGATGGCGAGGTAAGGACAGGAGACGTCTATAGGATGTTACAACATCCACATATCTCCTGCTATCATGGGATAACAGTTTCTTTCCTCCACAGCCTTTGGATGAGACCAGTCAGATGAGCGACCTTCTGGTCAAAGTTATCCATGTAGAGAGCGGAAAGATCTTGACCGGTGCAGATGCTCCAAAGGCAGGACAGCTGGACGCCTGGCTGGAGATGAATCCTGGGTATGTTTGAAGGTGGTGGCTTTAATGACATTATTAAGGAAAAGAAAGTGCTTGGCAACCATCAGGTTGTAGCACTAAGTCTGTCAGCATGATCATGATGTCGGCATGATAATTTGAGGTGGACTTGGCACAAAATCTACAGGTCCTGACGATGCAGCTGTGTGTGAATGCAGCCTTAGGCCTCATGCACCCGGCCATTCTGTACATTGGGGACTGCAATTTGCGTTCCCCAATTCACGGGTGGCGGCTGGGATAGATCGAGATCCATTCAACTTGAATGGGTGCGTGATCCGTCCGCACCGCAAAAAAAATGGAACAACGTTTGTTTTGTTTTTTTCTGCGGTGCGCAGGCACGGACACAAACACCGCGGAAGCTCTGGATTGCGGACCCATTCAAATGAATGCCGGGAGCACACAGCCGGTGCCCGCATATTGCGGACCTGCTGTTTGCAGGCCGCAATATGGCAACAGCCGTGTGCATGAGGCCTTAACCATAGAACTCAGTTCCTCGCATTAGTGTTGGGTATTTTTCTCTCATAACATCGGCTGATGGCATACATTTTTAAATAGATATGAAGTTGCGCCGAGATCAGACAGCGAGGAGAGCGGATCGGATGAGGAAGAGGAGGTAAGTGATTGGATTATTCTGTGTATAAGAGGTCTTGCTTTTTAATGTTGCAATTTGAGATAAATTTGCCTTCTCATTCCAGGAAGAGGAGGAGGAGCAGACGGCGCCCTCTGTCGCCAGTTTACCTGCAGTGGAGGAGAAGAAGATTCCTGACCCAGATAGCGATGAGGTTTCGGAAATTTATGCTCGAGAGATTATCGAGTGAGTCTTGCAGTGTAATACGGCGGTGTTAGTCCTCTGTCAATGTGATCTTAGACCGTGGTGTACTAGTCCAGTGGTGGCCATGTCGCTCCAGGTCGTCGTCCATGGTATGGAAACGGCAAAACACGAGCCCACAACACGATGGGGTGAAATTTAAACCTGCCTTTTGAGGTTATGTTGCTCCCCATAGGTGTCACATAGAGGTTGCTGAGTCGTGGCCACAGTACCTTCTATTAGGATGGCTACCTGCTCACATATACTGTGAAGCTCCAAAATACAGTCCCAGCCACACGCGCCTCATACATACATAGAATACTCTCCTCTCCGCAGATCTCATCTCGTGGTCAGTGTGATGCCGCCACCTGCTGTCCGCATTAAATTAGTTCCTCAGTGGAGTGATAATTATGTGCAGGATTCAAATATGGCTGGAACGTGGCGATCTCTGACCTAGTCATCTGCAGTGGACAATACGTCTATGTGGCTGACGCCTGAGATCACGTGACTGGTTAGTGAGGCCAGGCCTGATGAGGGTTGAATTACTGTGCAGATTGCAGGTAATTCTGTCCAGGCAGGATACGTCCAGGGATATTTAGCCACCACTTTCTACAGGGGTTTAGCGTTTTTGTTTTCTGTGCATCGCTTCATGACTTGACTCTCCCGCTGCCCAGGAATGCCAGGCAGGATGTGGATGACGAGTACAGTATATCGCAGGCAGAGGCCGGCCTGCGGTCCTACTACGCTGTGGCGCATGCCGTGACTGAGAAGGTGGAGAAGCAGTCTAGTCTGCTGGTGAATGGCATCCTCAAACAGTACCAGGTAAGTAAATGGGTGTGAGGGTTCATTACAGTACGTGCTCTGCTGCTCCCAATCTCACCCCCCGCGTCTTATCCTTCCTCAGATCAAGGGTCTGGAGTGGCTCGTCTCTCTGTATAACAATAACCTGAATGGGATCCTCGCTGATGAAATGGGTCTGGGGAAGACTATTCAGACCATTGCTCTGATTACATACCTCATGGAACACAAGCGCATCAATGGACCCTTCCTCATCATAGTGCCACTGTCGTAAGTAGTTGTCTTATCTACAAGTATCTTCTCCAGTCCATACCGTGTAGGTCTCAAATTCTCACCTATGTACTGTATAGGTGAGAAATATTAGATCAGTGGATGGCTGTTCAGCGCTCCACCAGGTTAGTGCTGGTGAAGATGGTTCCTCAATATAGTGATTGGTGGAGGTTCCGGTTTATAGCCTATACGGTGGCTAGGTTAAATGTTAACGTCCATTTTAATTGTATGAATGGCAAATACGCTGTGGATTTGTGTGCGGCGAATCCAGTACCAGCAAAGTGGATACGATTTTAAGAACTCTCATGTACACACTGCGTAAAAAATCCGCGGCATAAATTGACCTGTGGTGAGGACATGGTAGCTTCAGCATGTGTATTTATCCTGCGGATTTCACCCTTCGCAATGCAGAGGAAATCCAGAGCAGCAATCCTGTAGACCAGCAGTGGTGGTCGTGCTTGCACACTATAGGAAAAAGTGCCGGCCTCTCTGGTGGCCGGGACTGTGGCACCGCACATAGACTAGGGTGTGTTCCCATAGTGTGCAATCATGACCACCACTGATGGATTGCAGGGTGGTCGTAACCATGGACATAAGCAGTGTTTAATGTGATGGAAAAATGAATCCAGCCAGCGAAGGAACAATGTGGACAATCACGATACATTAGTAAGTGCTTTGTATTATCTTCCTCTACATGATAAATGCTATTTGCTCAAGTGACACAACCCTTCTAAAGGCTATAGACACCTTTGGGGCATTTTTTTATGATTGCATTTTACTCATTATGGGCTAAAAATCTTTTTTTTTTTTTTTTTTTTTTTTTTCTCCTTCCAATTTATCTTTATTTAAAATGTTCAGCTGTTTTTGAGATACAAGGGTTACAAGTCTATTTGCCAGCTGGTGCTCCTGAGTCGGCTCATGTGGAGCCTTTTCTGTGACCTCTACACCTCACACGATCAGAGAGAGGGCTTCACAGGAGCCATCAACTGATGGGACTGATAAGTAAAACTCTGCACACTGATTTCTGGTTTTCTTTTCTCTTTAAGAACACTGTCTAACTGGGTTTATGAGTTTGACAAGTGGGGGCCATCAGTGGTCAAGGTGTCATACAAGGTAAGTAACTCAGGCTGTCCTTCAAGCGTTTTACATGCCATCTACTGCTGGTCCACAGGTTGAGGTAACCTCTGTTTCTGCTTCTAGGGGTCTCCTGCTGCTCGCCGCGCTTTTGTTCCTACGCTCCGTAGTGGCAAGTTTAACGTTCTCCTCACTACATATGAATACATTATTAAGGACAAGCACATCCTGGCCAAGGTAAATGCTGCCGCGTGTCGGAAATCCTTCATCGCTTTAGCTGTGATAGGCCAGTTTCACACAAGCGTGTTGCGATCAAGTGTCCTGGCTCGACAGCGGCGTCTAATGATCTGAACTAACAGCATCATATCTCCATATAATGCTATCGGTTTAGCAGCAGATTAGAGCTGCGATCAGGCCAGGACGCTCGGTCGTAATACAGCGCAAAAATGTGCCTGCGTGAAAGTCTCCTTCTCTCATGACTTGGATCCTCACATTTACATCCTGTATAGATCCGCTGGAAGTACATGATTGTGGATGAAGGTCACCGCATGAAGAACCATCACTGTAAGCTGACGCAGGTCCTGAACACCCATTATGTCGCCCCGCGTCGCTTGCTGCTCACCGGGACTCCCCTGCAGAACAAGCTGCCGGAGTTGTGGGCTCTTCTGAACTTCCTGCTGCCAACCATCTTCAAAAGCTGCAGTACTTTTGAGCAGTGGTTCAACGCCCCCTTTGCAATGACTGGAGAGAAGGTACGGGTGACCTATACCAGCTTCCTAACAAGTCTGTCTGAACTTTCCTACCATGCTATTGCAGATACAAATGTCCATTTTAATAGAAGTGTGGTGCCTAGTGTACCCTATGTGGTCACATGCAGAACTTGGCATGTGACCCAGTGACATGATGCATTGGGGACACATCGCCTCGCTGCAGTGGAGGCCCATGTGACCCCCTGTCAAACCATGCAGACTGGAACTGAAGGAGCTGGTAAGTTTGCTTCCCTCTGCAGATCTTTTAATCCAGGCCGCCACTTCGCTGGAGTAAGATTGCGAGAATTTTTAATGACGCTCTGTTCATTTTAGGGGCTAGGTGGCCCCAGCTCTCGTAGACGGTGAGGGTCCCAGTTGCAGTTTTCAAAAAAAAAGTGAAATTTATGATCAGGCCCAATGATCCTAGAATCCAGGACAGGACTGAAGTTGGTGAAAGTTGTAAAACAAAATATATTGGAAAGTTTAGAGCTTTTGATAGTGTACTTGTCTTATATGATGAGCCCTCCTTGCAAGCATCAGAATTGCTGAGCAGCAGCGGACCCCATGAC
This sequence comes from Bufotes viridis, assembly GCA_033119425.1. Lineage (NCBI taxonomy): Eukaryota > Metazoa > Chordata > Amphibia > Anura > Bufonidae > Bufotes > Bufotes viridis. Next base: position 35,643,514 of record CM065590.1, read on the forward strand.
CAGCTCCTGGTCTTCAGTCGGGCTGTGTGCTGTAAGCAGCAATGACCCTGATCATCATGGTGCTGACTAATTGCTTCACATTCAGGGCACAGTTGACACTGGAGACATCTTGGCTCCTCAGAGTTGAGTCAGTACGACCTGAGTTGAATCAAGAATTACATTAAAATCCGGACATTATCCACCAAGACTTGTGACCAGACATGCCCTAGTAGGACCCAGGAGTCCTGACTTAGGGGGGAGGACAGAACATCTAGTGTAGACTGCTGCTTTGTACTGGTGGTCCTTCTCTGTGCTGTCGACTGGTCAAGTGGCCCCTGCTGTCCTAGTATGAAGTGAAAATGATGCTGCTCCGCAGGAAAACACAGGCGTTTGATATGGGTACCTATGGTTGGCTGACCTCAGCTCTTGTTTTTCAGGTAGATTTAAATGAAGAAGAAACCATCCTGATCATTCGTCGTCTTCACAAAGTCCTACGTCCCTTCTTGCTGCGGAGACTCAAGAAAGAGGTGGAGGCTCAGCTGCCAGAGAAGGTAATTAGTCCTCGTTTTTTCCATGGCAAACCGTATGTGTGACCGTCACTACTACAATGATGTGGTGGTGGTTGGGTCAAAGCCGTGGGGCACCTGTGCATCTTCTTAAAAGGGTTTCCAAGCCAGGCAGCTCCTCTAATGCATCGGCTTAATCCCAGTCGCATGTGTCCGCGCTCCATCAGGTCTTCTAGCATTGTTAGTGCTGTATTAATAATCGATAGGATCTGATTTTAGAGGCATTTGTATATGAATGACTAGCGTTATCTCTCTTCAGGTGGAATATGTGATCAAATGTGACATGTCTGCGTTACAAAGGGTCTTATACAGACACATGCAGGCCAAGGGCATCCTCCTCACGGACGGTTCAGAGAAGGATAAGAAGGTAAGTGTTCTGCCTCTGTGCTTTCATCCGTACGTAGATGTGCACCGTGTGATGCTCATGGGATGTATTGACTCTTCATCTCACAGGGTAAAGGTGGTACCAAGACCCTCATGAATACCATCATGCAGCTTAGGAAGATCTGCAACCACCCGTACATGTTCCAGCACATAGAGGTGAGCTGTCTGATGTAAGCTCTAGAGAATCGGGTCACTTGTGAAATTGTATTATAAACACATGGTAGTGATGCTGGTCCCAACGATCACGTGAAAGTGCCTGGTGATCGCAGCTACAAGGGGGTCACACGCCTCCCCCTTCAGTGCTGGTTTGATGCTTGATGGTGGCATTGAGGTGGTTAATGACCAGGATCAGTTCTCTGATCCCAGCAGAACAGCTGTGTATTACAGTCATCCTTCCGCCAGTGGAAGTAGTTGCATGATCACCTGATCGGAATAGTACGTGGTGCCCTAACTACCATGCCATTCATGTATACACTGAACATGCGGAAAGGGGTTGTACATCCTGTCGCCACTGATGGGTTATCCTCAGACTAGACCATCAATATCTGATCAGTGGGGGTCCAACACCCCTCTCCTTCGCCAAGCAGTTGTTGTTCGTTCTTTAGTAGGAGTTGCACTACAATGTCCAGAGCTGTACTGTTGCGGCACAACGAGCTACTGTAGAACAGATGACTGGCAGGGTATTAGGCTTCAACCAATCAGATATTAGCGGCCTATCCTGAGGATAGATTATCAGTAGTAAAGGCCCACAAAAACATTAGTATGAAGTCGGCCAAACCTGCCGAGATCAGTGGGTTCGGCCAACAGTTTAATGTGCATTGGGAGCTTCCAACTCGCCGTCTGAGAAGCTGGAGCAAAATGAATATTTTTTGCCGACTCCTATCTGCCGCCAGAGGTGTCTTGAAGCAGCCTTCTCCCCGCTCTCCATTAAATGCACATAGTCAAGAGAGCTGGCTGTCATCCGAGCAATCGGCTATTGAATGTGTATGGCCAACTTAGGTTTGGAGAACCCCTTTAAGCGAACATCTTCCAATGTTTTATTGTACTAGTACCTGCTGCTGGAAATCTACAGTCTTCGGCAACGGCCGTGTGCATGTGCCTTATTGTGGCCCCCTTACAGCGAGGTCTGAAATACATGGGATCAGGCCGTGTGCACCCTTCATCACGGATGTGGACCTATTTACTTGAATGGGTCTGCAATCCGGGAGGTGCGGTGCCGAAGAGTGCTTCCATGGTGTTTCAGTCCGTGCCTCCGCACCACAAAAAAATAGAACATGTTCTATTTTTTTTTTTTTTTTTTTTTATGGTGTGGACAGATCACGGACCCAATCAAGTTGAATGGGTCTCAATCCGTCCCGGCCGGCCGCCGCATGGATGTTGTCCGTGCATTAGGGAACGCAAATTGCTCTCCCCAATGCACAGAATGGCTGCACAACGGCCGTGTGCATGAGGCCTTTGTCGGCCAGTAGAGGGCACTTATTTTACTTTTTATTTCCCTAGGAGTCCTTTTCTGAACACTTGGGTTTCACTGGAGGCATTGTGCAGGGGTGAGTATCACACGCAATAGGGTTCTGTTGCATTACATAGATCTAAACTATTCGACTTTGACCCTTTTTTTTTTCATTCTCACTAATAGGCAGGACCTCTACCGGGCCTCTGGAAAGTTTGAGCTACTGGACCGCATCCTTCCCAAGCTCCGAGCCACCAACCACAAAGTTCTGCTCTTCTGTCAGATGACAACACTCATGACAATCATGGAAGACTACTTTGCTTATCGTGGCTTTAAATACCTCAGATTAGATGGTGCGTTAACCTAAACCAGGCTGTAGCACCATGACAGGTGGAGGCTGGGGCAACGGATATGTGCAGCTCTTATACGGAGCCAATAGTAACCTCTAAATAAGACCCGTTACTAATAGTCCAAACATGAAGTGTATGGACCCTGTGTATGTCCCTCACCAGGCTGCAATATTTCTTTGTTGCCCCAGTGCTGCTACATTTTGCTAGTTACTCATGTGCACACTTGTCAGTGTTTTTTCTCCCATGGGCTACACATTTTATTTTTGTCTCCCTCCAGGAACCACGAAAGCAGAAGACCGTGGTATGTTACTGAAGACGTTCAACGAGCCGGGATCAGAATACTTCATCTTCCTGCTCAGTACTCGTGCCGGTGGCTTGGGTCTCAATCTGCAGTCTGCGGACACGGTTATCATATTTGATAGTGACTGGAATCCACATCAGGTAGGAGGCCATGTCTATGGTTACGCAATGCAATATATGTGTGTGGCTCAGTCTGGTACCGTACCCAAGACCACGCCATAACAAACTGGTTTCCCTACGCATGACTGTTTATGAATGGCTTATTCCACTTGCTCTTGTAGGATTTGCAGGCCCAGGATCGCGCTCATCGCATTGGACAGCAGAACGAGGTGCGTGTGCTGCGGTTGTGCACAGTGAACAGCGTGGAGGAGAAAATCCTGGCGGCAGCCAAGTACAAGCTGAATGTGGACCAGAAAGTCATCCAGGCTGGAATGTTCGACCAGAAATCCTCCAGCCACGAGAGGAAAGCCTTCCTGCAGGCCATCTTGGAGCATGAGGAGCAGGATGAGGTGAGGGGCAACAAGATCAGATGTGTGCTCCAGGTCAACACTACAGATGAGAAGGGAATGGGTTTCCCTTTTTTATGACAGATTACAGCAACTTTTTTTTTTTTTCTTCTTCTTAGGGGGCATTTACACCATATGTAAAAATCCAGGTGACGTTCGTGTTGCATCCGTTTTCTCGTTCGTATCATTGGGGGACACAGGACCGTGGGTATAACTGCTGCTGCCACTAGGAGGCGACACTAGGCTGAAAAGTGTTAGCTCCTCCTCTGCCGGCTATACCCCCTCCAGCCTTGAGAGAACATATCAGTTTTTAGCTTGTAGGGTGGCTTCCCTTTGTTATTTTCTTCTTTTTTCCCTTTTAGGTTTGGAAAACAGAGTCGCCTGCCTCTCTGTCTACCCGGGGAGCAAGAACGGTGTTGGTGTCCCTCACCGCCTAACCTCCCCCAAGAAGTAAGGGTGGACCAGGGCAGTCTCGCTCCCCTGCATCTCGCCAGCCAAAGGGTCACCTGGATCCGACAAGTTCCTCCCACTTCGGGTGCCAGCTGCTGAAGAGGTGACCCTGCTGGTCCACTGAGGGAGGGTGAAGAAAAGAGGAGAGGAGGTGAGTATTTAACCCTCACCCCCCACCCTACTTCAGTCTCCTTCGTCATCGTGAGCCTACCTGTGGTTCGGATCGCAATTCGATCTGAAATCCCTCGGGCCGCCGGCGGGTATCCACACTGATATTTGCAGGGGGCACATCGTGCACACTGCTCCGGGCCGAAAGTGCGTGCGGTCGGCCTCGACTTTCTAATTCAAGCCCCGGCACCTTCGGATGTGCAGGCCGCTATTCGGCGCCTTCCCACAGAACGCAAGGGGCAGGGCTAAGCCTTCTGCCGTGACATAGGGGGAAGAGCCTTGACTCAGTTTCCCACGGATCCACTCAGTGACATGCTTCTTTGGGGTACACAGGGCCTGGGATCTTCGGCAAGCTGGTAGGAAGTATTCTATCTCTCTCCAGCCTTGAGACCAGTAGCTAGTTTCGTTAGACTACATGTCCGAACCCAAGAGCGAACCCCACATGCCCCCAGCCATTACTTATTATGCGTGCACTGTATGCAAACGTAAGTTCCCCTGCGGCCAGCCAGACTCTGCATGCTGTGCGTCCAGACAGGTTCTGCTCCTCCAGCCTGTGCAACCGCATGACCCCCCTGACAGTGTGGATCCAGACTGGGCCCGTGCCCTATGCTGGGCAGTGGAGGACCTCTCAATTTCCCAATCCACCCTCTCCCTCATGGGTAGTTTGGTTGATAAATCCCCACCTGCACAGTGTGCACCTTCATTGGGCGAACTCTTAAGGGGCAGACCTTCGGACAAGCGGCCCAGAGCAGGACATCATTCCTCCTCTGACGCCTCAGTATCACAGTTTTTGCGGCAAGTGGCTCAGCACTTCATCCCATTTTTACCTCTGCCTGGGTGGCTAAGGCGTTCTCGGAATGGGCAATATAGGAATATTTCAGTCAGGGCTTGGCTGCGGACCTCACTCTAGAGGAGCTCCAGTCCTTTCTCACAGACGGGGAAGTAGTTCTGTGAGGCTTCCTTGGACACGGGTGCACTGGTTGCCCGCTCATCGGCTCTCGTGCTGACATTCACCTTACAGCGCAAACTCTGGCTTAAGGTGTGGGCAGCCGATTAGTCTTTAAAGCGTTCTCTTTCAGGACTTCCTTTTTCCGGCTCCCGATTACACGAAATTATCTCTGAGGCTATGGGCGGCAAATGTACCTACATCCCACAGGGCAGATCCAAGTGCATGTTTTTATGCTAGGTCGTCAAATCCCCGGGCCCATTCCTTTCGCCGCCTCTCGGGTACATGTCCGGCAGCAGGAGTCCCTCCCAGATCCGCCACGCAAGACCAGCAGAAGAAGCCATTCTTTAGACCACAACCAGCCTGGCGCCCGCGAGCACAGCCAGACTGTCCCTTGACTAGCAAGCAATCCTCCGCATGAAGGCGCTCCTCCTGTTTCAGGGAATTTGGCAGGCCCACATCACAGACGCATGGGTGCTCGAAATCGTTACCTCGGGTTACAAGATCGAGTTTGCGTCCCCTCCTCGAACGATTCTTTCTGTCCAGCCTCCCACGGATTCAGGTTGGGCCCTCGCCTTTTCCCAGGTCATTCAGTCTCTCCTCACTCGAGGTGTGATCTCCCCGGTTCCTCTGGCAGAACAATACCGCGAGTCTTCATGAAAGTACTTGCTCCCCTCCTTGCTCGTCGTAGCAGGGGCATCACCCTGGTTCCCTATCTGGACGACATTCTGGTCAAAGTAGCGACCTTCGGGCAGAACGAGGACAGTCTGCGTATCACTCTGGATACCCTGACACAGTTTGGCTGGCTGGTGAACTTCCTGAAGTCTTCCCTACGTCCATCCAGACGGATCACTTTCCTTGGCATGATCCTTGACATGGACGCGGTGTTAGTTCGCCTCCCTCTTGACAAGCGGCCAGCCCTTCAGCGGCCCGTCCATCTTCTACTCTGACGCAGGTGCCCATGAATTTGATGTTGCTTGCAGGTCCTGGGTGCAATGGTCGCCTCCTTCGAGACTGTTCGGTTTGCGCAATTTCACACCCATTCACTTCAACGGGCAATTTTGTCTTCTTGGGGCAAGGCCCCGGAATCCTTGGACAGTCACATCGTCCTGTCCCCAGGGGTGCATTCGGCACTTAAGTGGTGGCTCTCAGCCCCATCCTTAGTCGGGGACATCCTTTCTCCTGGACGGTCATCAACACCAATGGCAGTCTTCAAGGTTGGGGCGGAGTCTTCCCGTCCTGAACAGTCCAAGGCGTATGGTCTCAGTCGGAGTCCAAACTGCCCATCAATATCCTAGACCCCCGGGCCATTCGCCTCTCCCTTCCGCATTGGATTCCTCTCCTGACGGGCCGACCAATCCGAATCCAGTCAGACAACGCCATGGCAGTTGCTTGTATCAATCACCAAGGGGGAACCCGCAGTCAAGCGGTGATGGAGGAGTCGGCAAAAATCCAGCGGTGAGCGGAGACATATGTGCCAGCTCTTTCGGCAGTCTATATCCCAGGAGTGGAGAGTTGGACGGCAGATTTCCTCGGTCGGGCGACCGTGGACCCGGGAGAGTGGTGTCTGCACCCGGAGGTGTTGGAAGTGATCTGTCTCCGTTGGGGACAACTGGAAGGAGACTTGATGGCGTCCAGGCTCAACCACAAACTCCCTGCCTTCTCTCGCACAAGAGATCCCAAGGCGTGTGCTGTAGATGCTCTGGTACCACCATGGGAAGGGTTCTCTATTGTATGTGTTCCCGCCTCTTCCTCTTCTGCCCCAAGTCCTACGCAGAATCCTCATCGCCCTGGACTGGCCCCATCGTGCGTGGTACACTGATATCATCCTTTTTCTAGGAGACAATGCGTGGCCCCTGCCGCTTGGGGTCGATCTTCTCTCTCAGGGACTTGTCTTCCACCAGCATTTAGAGTCACTATGTTTGGGTCAGGTGTCAGCGCTGTCGAGTTTTATTTCTATATTTATTTATTTTTTCCCTCCAGCGTCCTCTAGCGAGGCAGGCCCCAGTTAAGACCTTTCTACAAGGGGTAGCTCACACTGTCCCTCCTTATCACCTCCCCTCTCTCTTCTTGGGACGTGAACCTTGTCCTTGGTTCATTCCAATCTGCTCCATTTGACTCTCTACACGCAGTTTCTCTCCGTTTTCTTTCCTTGAAAGTTGCATTCCTGGTGGCTATTTCATCCAACTGGCGCGTTTCGAAATTAGCAGCACTTTCTTCTGTACTAAGAAAAGGCAGTGCTCCGACCGATGCCTTCTTTTCAGCCGAAGGTAGTTTCTGCCTTCCATGTCATGTCCATCGTTCTCCCTTCGTTTTGCCCCTCTCCCTCACATCCTAGGGAGCGAGCGCTCCATGAGCTTGATGTGGTTCGGGCTCTGAGGATTTACTTGTCCATTTCTAGCTCTTTCCGCCGTACGGACTCTTTGTTCGTTATTCCTGAAGGTCCTCGGAAGGGCTTGGCAGCCTCCAAGGTGACGATTGCCAGGTGCGTTCGTTTGGCAATTGCTGAGGCATATACCGCTCCCCAGGCAAGGCATCTCCCCTCGGAATTACGGCCCACTCGACCAGGGCGGTTGGCGCTTCTTGGGCTAATCTCCACCATGTATCAGCTTCACAGTTGTGTAAGGCAGTGAGTTGGTCTTCCTTGCACACGTTCACCAAATTTTACCAGGTGCATTCTTTTGCATCAGTGAACGCTGCTCTAGGCCGCAAGAACTTGCAGGCAGCAGTTTCTTAAGCTTCCGCAAGGGTGTTTTCCATGGGTGTGTGGTTCTTCCTTCCCCATCGACTGCTTTGGAACGTCCCAGGGTCCTGTGTCCCCCAATGATAAGAGTGAGAAAACAAGATTTTTGTGGAGTCACCTGTAAAATCTTTCTCGCTTAGTTCATTGGGGGACACACCTCCCACCCATTGGTTTCTATAATTGCTGCAAGTGGTGGCGGTTGGTTGCCTGCCAGTAGGTTTCTCAGTTCTGGTTCGGTCCTACTGTCATCAGTTGTGTTCTGTGTTTTTTTTTTTTTCTTTTGTTTTTTTTCTCCCTACTGCTTGGGCACAAACTGATATGTTCTCTCCAGGCTGGAGGGGGAATAGCCAGCAGAGGAGGATCTAACTCTTTTCAACCTAGTGTCGCCTCCTAGTGGCAGCAGCAGCTATACCCACGGTCCTGTGTCCCCCAATGAACTAAGCAAGAAAGAGATTTTACAGGTGAGTCCACAAAAATCTGTTTTTTTTGCGCACCCATTGTAACAATGCCTATCCTTGTCTGCAAACAGGCAAGAATAGGACGTGTTCTATCATTTTTGTGGGGCTGTGGAACTGGCACGCAGTGTGCTGCCCATGTTTTTGTGGACTCATTGAAATGAATGGGTCCGCATCCAATCTGAAAAAAATGAGGATCGGATACGAGCCAAAAATACGGTCATGTTAAAAGGGCCTTAGCGTGTTATCGACTTCTTCTTTCGCCCTGTATGACCCTAAAGGAGGCCCGGCCTTCGCTTTCAGCCACACTAACTATGGAATGCTGTTTGCCGACAGGAGGAAGATGAGGTACCGGATGATGAAACGGTCAATCAGATGATTGCAAGACACGAGGAGGAATTTGATTTGTTTATGGTAAGTCACATGATAATCGGTAATGCTTCCTATACTCTATATGCTGGATGCATTAGGTGAAGCGTGATGTCCGTAGAACGGTGCAGCTGAGTTTCCATCTTAGAAAGGGCTGCTATATTGGTTGACTATGCAATCCTATTATGATTGTGGGGTTAGGCCCCTCGCCAATCTTGAGAATAAACGGGCTACAGCACTGATTGAGCTTTTCTAGTACAATGGAACCGGACTACTTGTTGTGCAGGGGAATTGCAGCACAGCCCTGTTCAAGTGAATGCAGCTTGCTGTACTGCACAGCCAAGTGGCTAGGAGTGCCGCTGTGAAGGGACGTAGCGCTGAATCAGAGCTGTGGCCCCTTTACTCAGCAGGGGTAGGCAACCTTCAGCACTCCAGCTGTTGTGAAACTACAACTCCCAGCATGCATACTTTCTCTGCTCTTCTCAGAACTCTCATAAAAATGAATGGAGAATGCTGGGAATTGTAGTTTCACAACAGCTGGGGTGCCGAAGGTTGCTGATCGCTGTCCTAGAGGTTGCTAGCAGTAGATTTTCACTTTTACAGGAATACCCCTTTAAATGAAATTTCAGTTACGGCATCATTCTGGGGCTTCTGTCCCTTATCTTAAAGGGGTTCTCCGTTCTCAGCTGTGGTTCGATGAGATGGGACTACCCCATTAACTCTTCTGTAATATTTATGGTAATGTTTTCTTTTGTCTTTTTTTTTTCTGTAGAGGATGGATCTAGACAGGCGGCGAGAAGAAGCCCGCAATCCAAAACGCAAACCCCGATTAATGGAGGAGGATGAGCTTCCATCCTGGATCATTAAAGACGATGCTGAGGTTGAGCGCCTGACATGTGAAGAGGAGGAGGAGAAAATGTTTGGTCGTGGGTCCCGTAACCGGAAGGAAGTGGACTACAGTGACTCCCTCACAGAGAAGCAGTGGCTGAAGGTTTGTTCTGGGTTGTATGTTTTACATGGTGCATAGTGATTAAATTACACTCTTCCTCCTCATAAAAAAACAACGCACCCAGATAGGAATGGATTGCAGCAAAACCCGTCAGGCAGCTATGTAAATGATTACAGGTGTGGTCTGGTTAGACACTGGGTCTTGCCATGCCCTTATGACACCCTCGACATTTTGCGAAGTTGACAGACTTTGAGGGGGGCACATCATTGGACTGCAAGAAGCCGGATGGCCTCTCTGACCTAACTGCTAGGTGGTGTTGGGAGTAGTGATTAAGTGAGGGTATGCGCACATGGCAAGCAGGCTGCGCACGGCCCAGTCACACCACCGGTAGAGAGGATCGTTTAATTTACTGGTCATTACACCCCTTTCTGTGCCTGGACCTTTTCCAGGAACTTAGCAGAAGGAAATTGGTGCTTGATCTCATTACGTGTCCTGCCACTGACAGCCAGCCACCTTTTTTGGCTTTATTTGCAGTGCTGTCGTGAACGAGAAATCTTCCATTTATCGTCATTTCAGTCACACACATGAAGTTTCATTCCATTCCAGCAAATATTTGCCGCTTCATTTGTTCGTAACTTAGTCATTTATTTTCCGCAGGCCATTGAGGAAGGTACGTTAGAGGAGATTGAGGAAGAGGTACGTCAGAAGAAGACCACCCGTAAGCGGAAACGAGATGTGGACCCCGGGACCCCAACTACCAGTACACGACACAGGGAGAAGGAGGATGACGGCAGGAAGAAAAAGAGAGGACGACCTCCGGCAGAAAAGTTGTCCCCCAATCCTCCCAACCTCACCAAGAAAATGAAGAAGATCGTAGATGCAGTCATCAAATATAAGGACAGGTGAGGACTTTAGCCCCTTCAGCTTTACTGGGGTATATCAAGAAATATAGCAGACCTAATGCCTTTCTCCTCTCTTAGTGGCAGTGGACGCCAGCTGAGTGAAGTTTTCATCCAGCTTCCATCCCGTAAAGAACTCCCAGAGTATTACGAGCTGATCCGGAAGCCGGTGGACTTCAGAAAGATCAAGGTCAGCAGAAGAGCACGCTGGTCACGGTGTCTCTTCACCTTGCCGGCAGATGAATATAATCCAGATGTTTGTTTTTTCAGGAGAGGATCAGGAATCACAAGTACCGCAGTCTGAATGATCTGGAGAAGGATGTTATGCTGCTCTGTCAGAACGCACAGACCTTCAACCTGGAGGGGTCTCTGGTGAGTTGCTCTCTCAGCCTTGCTGTGTATCCCCCTAATGATGAGGTCTAGTTAAAGGGTTGGTCCCTCTCAGACTTTCATGGCCGGGAGGGAAATATTTGCGGGAAGCGTCGGCCCGGTGAGGTGGAGTTAATGGAAACGGCCGAGCAGCCGAAACTCGGCTGTCTCCGTGACTGCCATAACCTGGGAGCTGGTGATGCGTAAACCAATCTAATGTTTCAGTAATTCCTGAACCTTGTACTACAGCGGAACCCCCAATGTTTCAATCAGAGAACCCCTATAACTATAGCTATAGCAGTACTAAGTTCTAATGTGCATAGCCCTCATTTACTGCTTTTTAATACGTCTTCAGGCCTCACCAGATGTTCCAGGGGGTCTGCTGGCCCTTTAAGTACTGTACATATGAACCTCGGGGTCTTTGCTTTGTCTCATATATTGATCCTATCTGTTTTGCAGATCTATGAAGACTCCATCGTGCTGCAGTCAGTCTTCACTAGTGTTAGGCAGAAGATTGAGAAAGAAGAGGAGAGTGAGGGAGATGAGAGTGAGGAAGATGAGGAGGCAGAGGAGGAAGGGTCAGAATCGGAGTGTAAGTGCCCTGTTCCTAAAGTTTCCTTTAGGCTGCAGACATTGAACACAGCTGTTATTGGAGTGCTGCCCTCTAGTGGGGAATGTTAACTGTCAATGTTATACATTTGCCTGTGCAGTATCATAGTGGTGGTCATGAGGCATGGAAAATGTGCACGTGGCCTGACCTCTAGACCATGCTTCCCATACAGTGCCACCATTCTGTAGGCCATTAAAGGGCTTGTCTCATGCTGCTAAGGCTAGATGCGACTAAGCCCTGACCACCAGCTGGCTGGGAAACAGCTTAGCACTCTTTACTAGAGCACCACCTGGTGGCCAGGACTTAGTCTATTTCTGCTTAGCAACGGCTAAGTTGGCGTTTCTATGCAGTAATGAATGTCGCCCATCTCCTGTCGCACAGCTCGCTCAGTCAAGGTGAAAATTAAACTGGGACGTAAGGAGAAGATGCAGGAGCGTATGAAGGGGCGCAGGCGCACCAGCCGAGGTTGCAGGGCCAAGCCTGTAGTCAGCGATGATGACAGTGAAGAGGACCAAGAGGAGGTGAGTGCGTTGTACAGCAGTGTTCTCTCCGGCTGGCGTACAGAAGGGGCGACTTTCCCAGAAATCATCTAGGAAGGGGTTTCCTGCATTGTTCTACATTCATTCATCACTTTTGCAAATTTAAAACAGTATAGCTAAAAAAATTGAGTGATTGCAGCTTTTAGGGCCATGTCTGACAGGCTTGCAGAATTGTAAATGCAGCTCTTGAGCATAAGGATATATTTACACAGGCCAAGATTCTTTTACATTAATGTCTGTAGTCTCATTTATCTGAATAGGACTTGCATAAATAGATCCGCGTGTTTGATGCCATAACAACCGCATTCAGATAAATGGAGCCGACCCGCCACCAGGTGGCATATGAGCTTACTGCTGTATTTTGGAGTTCACGGTAGAATTTCTGTGCCCCTCAGCTTCCCCTAGTGGTGAGGTGGTTGTATTTACTTCAATACTACAGGTGTTATTTGGAGTTGTCAGAAAATATTAGATTACAGCGCAGCGTTGTGCCTATTCGGTCTAAAGCATAAAGTGAACGTTTGAAGGGGAGTTGTCCAGGATTAGCTTTCATTCGAAACAAAGCAGAACACCTGTCCGCAGCAGTGTGGTATTTCTACTCCGCTCCATTCATTTCAGTTGAACTGATCTACAATACCAGTTACAACCCACGGACTGTGGAAAAGCCATGGTTTTCTAAATCCTGGACAACACCTTTAGTCCACTTGTACATGACTGTATCCGTGTTGTGGTCCACAAATCGTGGATCCCGGTGTTCCGTTATATTTCCCTACCCTCGTCACTTCCTGTTGTGACGCAGCGGACATGACGTTCCCGGGTTTGGAAGGAGGTGTGTCTCGCCGCGCACCTAATGCGCTTGCGCCATACCTCTCAGCTGGACGCCAGCCGCCACTGCGCATGCGCTGAGGGTAGGGAAAATTATGGGCCAGAACCAGCGCAGATGAGACTAGCTCCAGCAAAGGTTCACAATCGGGGAGTAGTTCGCCGCGCTTGCAGACTGGCCCGTAATTGTTCCCTACCCTCGGCGCATGCGCAGTGTCGGCTGGTGTCCAGCTGAGAGGTAAGGCGCAAGCGCATTAGGTGGCCCGTTCTCAACAACTCTGGTGTGAAATTTCCCTACCCCGCGAGACACACCTCCTTCCAAATCGGGGAACTTCATGTCCGGTGCGGCTGAGTCACAACAGGAAGGGACGCGGGTAGGGAAATATAACGGAACACCGGCCATGTGCATGCTGCCATATATTTTATTTTTATTTTAACCCTTGTGGAAAAACTGACAAGAATAAGACATGTTCTAACTTGTATTTGTGGAACAACACAAACGGATGGAGACCGCACACAGTGCCGATCCGCAGTAAATGTAGAAATAAGAAGCACTTTGAGTCAGACTCCTGGCATAGTACTTTTAACCTAAGCAGGCGTCGCTCAATCTTTAAAAGGCTTTTCGTGTCTCCCGATATTGATAACCTATCCTCAGGATAGGCCATTAGTAGGGATGAGCGAACTTTGTGTTTCAAGTTCGGCGTACAAGGTTTGGGTTATCTAAGAATTCTATTATGGATTCCGCTATCACAGACCATATAAGTTATGGTCTGTGTGGTAGCGGAATCCATAACGGAATTCTTAGAGAACCCGAACCTTATACGCCGAACTTGAAACACAAAGTTCGCTCAACACTAGTCATTAGTATCCAGTCGATGGTGGCCTGACAATCCCCACACTCCGCCGATCAGCTGTTCCCTGCTGGAACGGACACTGTGAACGGAATAAGAGGCACAGCTCCGTTCAAAGTGTAGTGGCCGTGCCGGGTTACTGCACCTGTGGCTGTCGTGGCCCATAACAGGTAGGACTTAGCGTTAGGAGGATTTTATGTGGCTGTCATGGCCTATAGTAGGTCAGATTTAGCGTTAGTACCCACTCTAGGAGACAATCGTGACGGGGTGAGTGGGCTTACTACCTTTTGATCAAAATGTAAACTAATGTCTCCACTGTTTGCATGCGATATCACTAATGTTCTCTTATAGCTCCCATCTTGGGCAGAGCTCTAGTTGCAGAGTGCTGTTGCATTTCTGTGTTTGCGGGTTACTGCACCTCAGCTTCCATGAAGTGATTGGGAGCTGAGCTGCAGTACCCAGCACAACCACTAAACGTTGAACGGAGCTGTGGTTCTCTCCCCATTCACAGATGGTTACGAGGTGTTAGTATTAATCAGATCAGATATCAATATCGGGAGCCTCGAAAACCCCTTTAATGCTCCAAATTTTTTTTTTCTTAATACAAAAAAAATACTTGATTTTAAATTTTTTCCCTTTTTGCAGGACCGCTCTGGAAGCGGCACTGAAGAAGACTGATACAGAACATTCCAACTTATCGCGCCATGTCTCATTCCACTGCGTGCCACCTGAACGCCTACTCCGCCACCTCCCCCCTTCACCCTCTTCTCTTTCCGTAGGACGCTAACGGGTAGCCTGAAATGTAGTGAACTGTACAAAAATAAAATTCTTCCATATTTATATAAGTGTAGGGAAGTGTCCGCCTGTAGCATCTTCTAAAAGCATTAACTATCTGGCCGCGTCACTAGGCCTCTCAGGATAGGTTAAGAGGAATCTGACTTTTGATTATATATAAATATATATTTTTTTTATTATGGCAGTACTGTTTGAGTTACAGTATGGGAATCACTGTAGTGTCAGCCGTGGATGCATGCAGGTAGCAATCCACTCATTAGTACTGTATTTTACAAAAAACAGGTCAAAATAAAAGCCGTGTCCCCCTCCCCCTTCTCGCACTGCACAGGGAGGGGCCCGGCAGTGGTAGCTGTATGTATGTGTGTCAGTGTCACTGGATTTCAAACAGTTCTAAATTAAAACCAGATGAAATACCTCGCCCAGTTTGACTTGTATCTTTCTGTACACATTTCCTTTTTTTTTAATGTCTTGGGACAAAATTTAAATAAAATGATGAAGTCTTCGTAAAGAGCGGAGATGCGGAGCCGTCTGTCTTCATTCTGACAACGTTGCGATCAGGTATAACAGGAGGAGGGGAGTAAAGACGTGAGCCGTGCATGGCACTGTGGGCAGACTATGCAGATTACGTGCATTTGTTTCTGCGCAAATTTCTGTGCAGAAAAAACGCGATGTAATACAGTACCAGCAAAGATCTGACAAATTTCATGTACACTTTGCTTTTATCTTCCATGTGGAAATTGACCTGACGTGGGTTTTACGGGGGCGTTACCATTACACCTAGAGGCTCGGCTCTCTGCAGCTGCTGCGCCCTCTGCACTTTGATAGGACCGGGTGTGGTGACTAGAGAGGAGCGAATTTCATATTTTGAAATTCGTTCACGCTTCGTCTGGTGGTAAAAGCAGAATTGCGTTATGGATTCTGTTACCACGGACCATAATGCAGTTCTATGACGGAATGCCTTTAGAGGCATTCCGTTATTCATTCCGTCACAATAGAAGTCTATGGGCTGCAAAACCGATCTGTCCTGTTTCCGTTATTCAGGGAAGTCCTCTCCTGTATAACGGACCAACGCAGAGCTGCCAAGTGCACATGTAACGGGTCAGTCAGTGTCATGGGGACAAAACTGCTGACAGATGCCCTTTAATCAACAGAAAATCCACACCAAAAACGCACAAAGACCGCTATAAATAGTGCGGCTTTTCGGCACACACATCTGCACCATGTCCCGCTACCCTCTGGGTGAATTTACACAGGGCAGGTTTGTTGCTCAAATTTCTGCAACTAAAAATCCATTCCATATCCCTGAATTAGGTTGTTTCTGCAGGAAGCTCATGGATTTCTGCAAGCCCTGCTTGAATGATGAATGATTTTCTGCATGTGAATTCACCCCTACATGGCTTTTATCATTGTTGAACAGAAGGTGTATCAAGTTCTGCCCCCTACAAAATAATACGGCTGCTGTTTGGTGTTGCGCTGACGCTCCAGCTGAGCACTTGTGCTCTTGCCGTCCCATAGAGTTGACTGGAGCGGGGTATATTCATGCCTCTGTAATCAGATAAAACCCCTTTATGTGGTGGCACAGCTGCAATACCAGACACAACCTTTGGGATGGGTGGCGCTGTTTTGGGAAAAAAA